>CAWUFW010002016.1:1662500-2262500 GCA_963921515.1 Calotriton arnoldi
ACAAATGGACCTGACTGATCTACCGCCAAGGATGCGCCAAGTACGCACTCTTCCTCCCCCCTCAGGCACCGACATTGAGATGAGTCTGAATCATTCCCACCGCACTGCACCCAATACTGCGGAATCACACCTTGATTCTTACCAATTTGGTCACCTCCGTGATATCCAGTGCTCACACTGTACCTCTGCACTTGAGCATTCACATTATTTGCCATGGGAACTTGCGGCACCTGTAACTGTTGAGTAAATATCTGCTGCTGCTGCTGTTGATTTACACCCACCTCATTTTGCATCTGTGGAATCAAATTTTGATTTCCCCATTAATCTTTTTAGCGGATCTACACTCACTCTTCCAATGTCCAAGCTTTCCGCACGCATGACAAGGAAATTTCTTCATAGCTTCCTCTTTATTCATTTTTCCCCTTCCTTTTCCTCCACTGAAATTCTGTCCATTTTGACTTTGACCACCCGCCTGATTACTGGTTTGAGGATTATTATTTGCCTCTTGCTGTTCTGCCACTTTCACCTTGTAGTGTGGTTTGTGGCCTCATTGTCTACATTGCTAAGTTAGCTTAGGCCTGGCTGCCATGATGCCTTTTTTGCACACGTTACTCTGACTTTGTTTGTTCAGTCCCTGCTTGTGCCCGGCTATATTAGAACTGTCTGCCTTTTTGCCTTTCACCTTTTCTCCTGTTCCCTGTGGGTTTCGTCTGCACATCATGTACAAGGTCGAAAAACAACGTCCCTTGTTCTTGCTGAACTGGTCAGCCCCTCGCACTTAGACATAACACAAAATACAGCTGCACTGGAGAAATTTGTGTGCTTTTAATATTGTGATCTCGCTGTTTGTGACACTTGGAGAAAAACCTTTCCAGGGAGAAGAGATGTGCTTGTCTGATGATGTAAACCTTGCATCTAGATATTGAGGTATGGGGATCCGCCTGACAAAGCCCAGAGGTCTTCTATTTTTATAATAAACTAGTTATTAGCACGGGGAGGGTGGTAAGGCTATTTAGCCTGATATCCACTGTCTTTATAAAATGCTGTCTCCTTTTGTATTCTATGGAATTGTAACCATGCTTATTATTTTATCGTTATGCATTATGCTGATAGTACTGGCACGTGTACTGTATCTTAGAGCACGATAGTTGAAATAAACATTTTAAACTATACTGTGTCTCTTATTACGCACGTTGTGGACAAGTATGAGTGAGTTATGAAAGAGTGTTCTTGCTCCTGCGAGTCCCGAGAGAGACCGTGTTCTGGATTGTCTAATCATTGGTAGCTTCGCTGCGAATGAGACCCTAAAGCTAGTCGGATTGGGATTGTGGGTACTAAGGTGCATGGTTGGTTCACCACTATACTCCGAGGTCCTATTATCCTGTGCATAGCTCTGTATATGTGCAGAATCCCTACAACATGGCGCCACCAACGTGGTGGGCTTCTTATCTGCGAGACACTTGAGGAGTGCTTGTGCTTGTCCACAACACCCTTCGCATACGCTTCCGGAAACGTGTGTGAGGGTGATACTTCCTATATTGATGTTTTTATAGGTTTATTCAAGCTTGAAGTTATTAAAAGGTGTTTATGTTAACCCTATATTGCGCTGCCTCACATTAGGTTGTTGAACATTCCTAGTCTTAATGGCGGATGTAAATATACCGGCAGATAGCCGCGCTGCGCTCCGGGCTCACTTATTGGCATATGGAGTGCCTGACGCGGGTGTCGCTCTCATCTTTGTGGTGCAGGCTGACCCGGCTCACCACTTTGAGGTGTTTTACTCTTGGGTCACTTTTCCGGCGGTGGATGGAGCGGACAATTTGTTTCATGTGTACGCTCTCACTGCCCTACCCAATGCTTATTGGCCTTATCAGGCTCTTGAAGTACCACTTACGGCATGGCAACACCGTATTTGGTTTAATGGCGCCTTCCCACATCCGGTCACCCCGGTTCGTTTAGGCCCCTTATCAATAGATGGGGCCACTTGGCCAGTCTTGGCCGGGTTTACCCCACATCCGCGTTATTTGACGCTTGCGGTTGATGAACTGCGCGCATTGCATACGTCTTTAATCCGCGTGCACAGAGCTTTGGTGCAATATGTTACAGGCAACGTCCAGGGAGCACCTCCTGGAGTTGCGGTGCATCCAGCTAGACCGGGAGGTGTAACCATAAGTCCCGTCATGGTTAATTCGGTGATGGGCAAGCGCCCACAAAATAAGGATGATTTGCCTTATTTGCTTGCAGAAAAATTTGACCAGCTGGAGGCAGTTTTTCCCAATACTTCTCCTGTGGATAAACACAGGATTTTGACGATTAGTTTGCCGAAAGACTTAATTCCTGAGTTGGCAGAATGCAACAACTGGGGCAAGGTATTCGCAGCAGTATATGCGAAGTGTTTCGGCACCCCTTCCATGACGGTACTCCCCTCTGTAATTAAAAGAGTGCAGGATGAACATGGCCCTGAGGCGGCTGTGGAATTGGGGATGAGACTGGTGGGAGTGTTCGATGTAGTGGCTGATCTAATCCTTGCGAACGTCAAGGGTGATGCAGTTAACTTTCAAGTAGCTAATGCTTTGGCTTTGGTCCCAGATCCAAACAAGCCACGCGAATTACCGAAAATTATTGCACAGGCTTACAAAACCATTGGCCGCAATAGTCTGGGAGTTAAGCCTTTTGCTAAAACACAAACTCAATCACAGCCACAACAAAAAACTCAGTCTGAGAAAGATGAGAAACCGTTCTTTACTAAAAAGAACTGGAGGTTGAAAAAACAGGGTAAGCAACAATCAAAACCAGGGTCGCGTGCCGCATCCCCGGTTTCCATATCTTCTGAACGCACTTATGATTTGCGCGACAGAGCGAGAATTAAATCTCCAGAGAGATTTCAAGTCCCTGATCCGCGTTCTCCTCGTTCTTCACAGGCACCATCGACCTCCCAGACTGGTGGAGGAGATCGCCAGGATAGAGGCAGGGGTCGTGAGGCTCCACAGGGACGAGACCAACCTCGACAACCAGTCCGAGGGAAACCAGAAGAATTTCCACGTTCTCGCCCACAGTTTCAGAAGAAAAAAGTTGCAGCTTTAACAGCGAGGTATGCCACAGACGGTGAGAACGAGACTCCTGAATTGGACGTGGGCAGTGACGCTGCTAGACAGCGCCGCGGAAGTTACCATAGTGCGGGAGGCACTGCGTCCTCATGTGGAGGCGACAGCAACTGATACATTCATTACTGTCGAAACGGCTGACGCCCGAGTGGCACCCCCTGACAGACTATTTAACATTGTCATTCAGATCGAAGGTGATATTGAGCGTGTTATTAAAGGGATTTTTTGTGAAAATCTGACCTCTTCTTACGACATTTTGTTGGCAGAGGCGGATTGGCCGCCCCCATTCGTACTTGCTGCTCGTAGAGGGGAGGAGGTAATCCTTCCAAGCTTTTCTCGTCATGTCCCCAAGGACAAAGCGGAGGCTCTCGCAGCTGAATGGGCTGGGACCCTGGCTCCGGCGCTATACCGTAACCACGTGGGCTGGGATGAAGATTCTCCACCCCATGATATACCCTTGCGGTCTCTGCCACAGCCACAACCCCAATATCCCATCCGGTGGGAAGCTAAAGGTCCCATTTCAGACATTCTGACACAGTTAGAATATCAAGGAGTAATTGAAACATGCGTATCACCAATGAATAATCCCCTTTTTGCGGTTTCTAAACCCGATGGATTGTACCGTTTAGTTTTGGATTACCGACATTTGAACTCTCATTGTCGGACCTTTGCGGTACAAAATACCCACGGTTCTGCGCTTGTAGACAGTCTTGTTCGTAAAAAATATAAAACGACACTTGACCTATCCAATGGATTTTACACGCACAATTTGTCCACGGAGTGCAGCCAATGGAGCGCTTTCACTTCCGGTGGAAAACAATTCAAATTTCAGCGTTTGCCCATGGGCTACAGAACAGCCCGGGTGTCTTCGCCGCCCGTGTTGTCTCTTTGTTGGACAGCATAGACCCAGATGCGTGTTCGTACGTCGACGGTATCTATCTGACAGACGACGAATTATGGCCGCATCTTTCCCGTGTGGACCGCATTATTCTTGAATTTGCAGTCTTAGGATACAAATTTAATTTTGCCAAATCTCACATTGCTGAATTTACCGTTTTGTTTTTGGGCTATGAGCTCAACAATGAAGGTAGGGGTTTAGCACCCCATTTCTTGGAGAAGTGCGCACTTTTGCGCCCTCCAACCACCCTGAAGAAGCTTCAGTCATTACTGGGATTTCTAAACTTCGGGCGTACTTATATTCCCGAATATGCCCAGCGTATCAAGCCACTCTATGCCTTGATACAGCCTAACTTTTCGAAGTCATGTTGGATTCCGGAGCATTCCTCTATACTGCACTCTTTGCAGTCTGATCTACTTGAATCTAAGTTCTTGTTGACTCGTGATAACCACACACACCTGGTGATTAGAATTGTACCAGGGGCAGTGGGTTTCACGTACTTAACCTTTAACGAAGGTGACACAGTACCGATTGCATACAAGTCACATCTTTACACTTCAGCGGAGTTGCGCTTTTCCTCTGTGGAGAAAGTTTTGGCTGCAGTGCAAATGGCGATTCTAAAGGAACGCGCACTGGCACAGGGAAAACGCATTTTGGTGGTGACACCATATCCTGCCCTTGAGGCAGTGACGAAGGCAAGTGTACCAAACTCTAAGGCTTTGCACCCCGTTGGATACAATGGGCTACATCTTTGACATCCCCGGATGTCACTTTTATCTTTGATTCCTCTCTTCAGACACAGGAGTTCTTACAGTATGAATTTGTTCATCCTCCTCCTCTGTCTTTGCTGCCGCTTGAGGAGTACAAGTGTATTATTTACACCGATGGTTCGGCACAACCAGCCACGGGTTCTAAGCATGCTTATTCCGCAGCATGTGCTATAGTTGCAGGTACTATGGTGAACGGAGAGTTCAAGTCGAGTGTAGTGCACACACAGGCACTAGGAGACAGTACTGCACAATTGGCCGAGCTGCGTGCATTGGTGCTCGCACTTGAGTTTGCGAATCCAGACGTGACGACTCTTATTGTATGCGATTCTTACTACTGTGTTCAATCATTTCATGACAACCTCTTCTTTTGGTCGCAAAACGACTATAGAGATGCTAAAGGCAGCACAATTAAGCATAAAATGCTTTGGGTTCGAGTGGCAGATCTTAAACAACATCTGCCTCTCACACAGGTGATTCACACCCTTGGCCACCAGCGTGTGGGCGCACACGCAGTAGGTAACAGTTTAGCAGATGAAGCTGCCAAATCTGCTGTAGCCACGTGCTCAGTAGCAGCAGTTACAAGATCCATGACTAAAATAGATAATGAGATTTTGGCAGCTATTGCTGCAACAAAGGAAGGTGCTAATTACCCAAGGGGTTTCCCTTCCAAGTACTCTTATCACTTAAGTCCCGAACAGGTTCCTTACGTAAGAATTCCAGACGTTGGCGATCGGCTGATTCCCAACACGGACCGCAGACCTTCCTTGATAACGGCCGCACACGAAGGCTTGGCTTCGGCCCATGCTGGCGTATCTGCGACTGTTTCCATCTTGCAGCAGCGTTACTGGTGGCGTGGTTTATATAAACAGACCCGTACTTTTGTGCTTTCTTGTGACGTTTGTCAGCAAATTAAGCCTTCAACGGTTACACGACCACCACAAACACAGCTCTGCATTTCTAACAAACCTTTTGGGTGTGTTTACCTTGATCACTGCGGTCCATTTTCTTCTGACACTGCATATAAATACATCTTAGTTGCAGTGGATTCGTGCACACGTTTCATCTGGGTTTGGCCACCACGGGGTGCTGGCGCTCGAAATGTCATAAGGGATTTGCGTGTCTTTGTGGGAATTTTTGCCTGTGGCATCTTCCATTCCGACCAAGGTCCAGCGTTCACCTCTAAGGCGTACAAGGACACAATGGGGTCACTGGGGGTGCGGGTGCAATTTTCATCTCTATATTGACCCGAGGGTAATTCGATTGTGGAGCGAATGAACCATGACTTAAAGCAATCCTTGACAGCTAGAGTCTTAGGTACTGGCAGGAACTGGCTGGCCCACTTGTATAGCGTACAACGTGCACTTAATAATCTCCCTAGAAGATCTCTGGTTGGGCGGAACCCATACGAAATGCTCTTTGGCATCCAAATGTTTGTGCCAGACCTTGATGGTCTAGACATGGCGGCAAATGCCGCAATCTTTGACGTAGATAATCATTCTACTATGTCAGGACTTACAAGAAACCTGTGACAAACTTGGAAACGAACACTTGCCTTCAGCCACTGACGCTGCGTTGCAGATTCCGGTTGCCTTCCGAAGGTTGGAGATCTGGTCCGAGAGAAGGTGGAGAACAAAAAAGAATTTGGCCCCTCTTATCGTGCACCGGTTCCAGTCCTTGGCTTGAAGGGTACTCGTACTGTCATCTTACCACCGCTTCCTGGTCGCAAGGACAACAGATACATCTCAGTGGACAATGTCAAGCTACAACATCTGGCCGATCCTGAATAGCGTAACACCAGCGGTCTCATGTCCAGCCATTTCTAGGACTCCTGTTTGTGGCCCTCCAGCCCACACGGACTCTGATGTTGCCATTGAGATGGTCGATTTGCCTGATCGCCTGCTCGACTTCCCGGCTTCCTCCTGCAACGAGGAGACCGAGTATGCATACCCCGCAAACGAGTCAGTGGCTCGTCTACCTACCACTCCACTGAGCCCTACCCGTTTTTCCTTTGATTCGGCTTCCACCTCATCACTTATTCCATCCAACTTCAGCATTTTTATATCCTGGTTCAGAGACAATTTTTTAGTCCCACCATGGACGTACATCTGGTTGGTACTGTTCCTGATTTTCCTGTTCATGTCCATTGGCTTTGTGACAGTTTTTTTTCTTGCTCATTAATGGTCACTATTTACCAGAACGCTCTGCAGTGAACTGTGTCGCTGGAACTTTGGCTCCGCATTCTTCCTCTCACATCATGAAGCGTGACCACACATTTGTGAACATTTCAGCTTTCCCAGTCGCTGATGGCATCGTATGGGATGCGGTAAATTTCCAAATTCATGGACCAACCGAGATTATTAATATACCGAATGTCCTCCGTGTTTCCATGGGTGATGTGGTGAAGAGTAATATTCATTCTGACGATTGGGATGTGCATGCCGTTGAATCGTTGTTCTCTGATTTGAGATATTATGCTGCTTTTGATGCTGAGGATTTGTATTTGAATTCTGCTAGTTATGCTGATTTATATTGTTACCAGCATTGGGGCAACCATTTTCTCCATAAACCAAGCACACTTCGGGGTAGTTTTAATTACACTCAATGGGAACATTGTCCGACCCCTTTGCCAGGTAGCTCACAAACACTTAGGGGCCGATTCTGATGCGGGTTGGAAAAGCTTCCCGACCGAATCGGTTGGGAAATGGTGTCTGACCCACTCGGATCGGGAAAGTCCGACCGGCGGAGTAGGATGCATCCGGATGCTTCCAGATACGATTTGGTTGAACTCCCATTGACTTCAATGGGAACATTTGTTCCTAACCGCATCAGAATTAGGCCCTCGGTCGGGAAGACATGTTCCCGATCCAATTTGGAAGGAGCAAATGCCGTTAGGAGGCCTTCCTAACCGCATCAGAATCAGGCCCTCGGTCGGGAAGCTTTTCCAACCCGCATCAGAATCGGCCCCTTAAAAGTAAATGTACTTATTTTACAGACTTTGATAGGTCAAACCCTGGGTCCTATTATTTTAAATTGAACACTTCGTCCACTCAAAAGGTCATGTTGACCCACACCAAATTGCTATATTCGGGTTCCTTTTTGGCCGCATTAGCAGTGGGTGGTTATGAACACTGGCAGGACACCATTGACTTAAAATCTATTTGGGGCACCAAATCATGGCAGGTGCGCAGCGCAGAAGCCTTACACCGTGCTTGCCTAATCCCGGCCCAAATTTTATTTTTAAATCGTACAATCTATCAAACAACCTGTTGGGGTTTGGCTACTTCCAAACAATTGAATGCACCCTCCATTCCCGTATTGTCTTCCACTCCAAACGTGAGCTTGCATTTTAATATTTCACTTGCCAATTTGCAAGCTCTGCTTCAAAACAATTCGTTTAATATCTCTACGTTTTTCAGTCACCCTGGTTGGCTTGGCCCATAGCATCAAATGCCTGCCAACTGCGTTTTCATGACTCTACTCTTGGTTACAAACAGGATAGGCCAGATCCGAGGTTTTCTGACGCTCATACTGTTACAACATATTCTGTTGGTAAATTGTGTAAACAGTGGTTGCAGCACTCTTCATTAGATTCTGTTAAACAACATTTATCCCTGCTCTCAGGCAACATTGATCAGTCCGATTTTGTTCTGGGGCCTCCTTGTCCTCGACCTAAGAGATTCATTTATGAAACTTACAATGAACTCTGGAAGCTTTCGCAAATTGAAGCTGCTTCCCGTCTCCGGGAAATCGATCAAGCAAATCTAGAAAAAGTGCTTGCTGTTGTTGACAATAGTATTAATACCCTGTCTTCCCACATTTACACATTAGAGAATATTGTTTCCTCTGTTGTTGATATTGTACAGGATGATGTGTCTGTGTTATATCATGGTCAGAATCAATTGCGTTCAGTGATGCAGTTTGCATGGACTTTGCAAACACTAAAAATGGGTAAAGTTCCTTGGCATTTGCCTTATTCTTGCCGTTTAATTTAACTGAAAAACAACAATTCATGTCCATGAAAGATGCAACATACACTCTCTTACATATCGAAAAGATAGAGCCGTTACCATTCTCTGTGGCGGAGTTGGACTCTGCAGTGTGGCTAGTTCACGGGGTTATCGCTTTGCCTTTTTCTTTATTTGAGTTTAGTTCCTGCATGAAACATTATCCTGTTGGCCGTTTTCAGCCTTTAGGCAGTGCCTTCTTGCATGAACTTTGGTCCCTGCCTTTCATGTACAGATGCCTTAGGGACGAGAAAGAAGTTTTTCTCACAGGAGAGTCGTGCGATTCTACAGTGGGTCATTCCCTAATTTGTAAAAACATTAAATTGCACGGGGCTTGTAATGTTTCCGCTCCGAATCTTGCATGTGTTTTAAAGGGCATTCCTGCTCCTGTTACATCGCCTACTTTCACTGTGCTTGCAAATGGTAGCTATCTCCTTCTGAATAATCAGGACTGCTGTGGAATGCGGGCTGGCATCCCTTATATTGTAACAGTTTCCCACAGGGTTGTGTGCTGCAAAAATGTGCTTTTTCCTCCCCCGCACGACATCATAGATAGTTCCATTTGGCCTTCCATACCAACGTTGAAGGCGGATTTCAATAAATTGAGCAGAATAAAGGCGCTATTATTGAACCAGGAGGTTATGCTCACTTCTGCACGGGAGACCTTCGTGCTCCAGGCGGCTAGTACCCACAGTGAGATACAGGCTCTTTTGAACACGAACCTTCCACAGCATTTCGGTGAACTGATTCACCGCGTTTTCAATGCTTCTAGTACCGAAGGTCTTGTGCACTTTTTTAAAGTTGTGGGCTCTGGCCTGTTACCTCCTTTCAAACTATATTTGGTGTAATTCCGGCTTTTATTCATTCTATTTTTTCCAGCGTCTTTGGCGGCTTTCCGTTGCTCCTCGCCTTAGCGGCTGGTATATTGCTTTTGGTCTGTTTGCTGCACAATGGCTGCACTTCCTGGGGGCCTACTCGACCACGGTCGGCTCCGGATGCTCCGTGAACGCATGCTTCTCAGCTTCGGCATCCTACCATTGGCGACACTCAGTGTGTCCTATCGACTTTCTTTTCGCTTAGCGTATTTCACTTGCGTGCAACCTGTGATGTCTTGCTTAAGATGTCCTTTCTCTTGGTCCTTGGATGTTTGCCTCTCCAATCCGTCTCTGTCGGACCCGGATTTTGCCCAGTTGATGGGTCCCTTAGAGGCCCATGAACAGGACTGTTCCGGCACTGGCTTGATGGCGCGTGCGGCTGCACTTGGCATTCTGGCGCAATGGGATTTCTGGGCGGCTGCTCAGACTCTCCTACAACAAAGTTATGTTGAGTATCACGCAAGTTGTCCCGCAATGCTGATCACTGCTCCCTCTTATGAGGAACATGAATGCAGTTTTGATTTGTTGAACTGGATGGCGTCTCTTTTTTCAGACGATTCCAATGATGTCCTCTTGGAAGGTGTGGCGGTTTTTTGCACTTACACTCTATTGGATTAGGGGGCCTCCGCTTTCGGCGTCCTGCATCTCTGGATTTTTTTTTTGGGCCCTATCTGGTATTTTTTTTTTCTCCTGGATTTTTTTTTCCCATTCACTATCCTTCAATGGGGACTATCCATGAATAGACGTTTACATTCTGCTCCATCTATTTGAAGTCTGTTTTCGTCCTATGTCTTGGCCTATGGACTGACCAGGGGAGGGTGTAGTGTGGTTTGTGGCCTCATTGTCTACGTTGCTAAGTTAGCTTAGGCCTGGCTGCTATGATGCCTTTTTTGCACACGTTACTCTGTGACTTTGTTTGTTTAGTCCCTGCTTGTGCCCGGCTATATTAGAACTGTCTGCCTTTTTGCCTTTCACCTTTTCTCCTGTTCCCTGTGGGTTTCGTCTGCACATCATGTACAAGGTCGAAAAACAACGCCCCTTGATCTTGCTGATCTGGTCAGCCCCTCGCACTTAGACATAACACAAAATACAGCTGCACTGGAGAAATTTGTGTGCTTTTAATATTGTGATCTCGCTGTTTGTGACACTTGGAGAAAAACCTTTCCAGGGAGAAGAGCTGTGCTTGTCTGATGATGTAAACCTTGCATCTAGATATTGAGGTATGGGGGTCCACCTGACAAAGCCCAGAGGTCTTCTATTTTTATAATAAACTAGTTATTAGCACGGGGAGGGTGGTAAGGCTATTTAGCCCGATATCCACTGTCTTTATAAAATGCTGTCCCCGTTTGTATTCTATGGAATTGTAACCATGCTTATTATTTTATCGTTATGCATTATGCTGATAGTACTGGCACGTGTACTTGTATCTTAGAGCACAATAGTTGAAATAAACATTTTAAACTATACTGTGTCTCTTATTACGCACGTTGTGGACAAGTATGAGTGAGTTATGAAAGAGTGTTCTTGCTCCCGCGAGTCCAGAGAGAGACCGTGTTCTGGGTTGTCTAATCATTGGTAGCTTCGCTGCGAATGAGAAGCTAAAGCTAGTCGGATTGGGATTGTGGGTACTAAGGTGCATGGTTGGTTCACCACTATACTCCGAGGTCCTATTATCCTGTGCATAGCTCTGTATATGTGCAGAATCCCTACAACAACCTGTGCCCACATCATTTTCTCCTTTAACTTTTTATGTCTTGATTCAATGTCATCACTACAATACTTTGCATACCTCAAAATTTCATCTATCGTTTTGCTCTGCCAGCAAATTAAATGCTGTTGAATCATATTACTAATGTCTGGTTTTAATCCGAACACAAAACGATACACGTAAATGTCCCATATCTTTGTCTCCAATATTTTCGAATCCACTATACTGTTTGAATACTGCAACAACCTTTCATAGTAGGCGTGCACTGATTCTTTTGGTTCCTGGGTAGTCCTGTCAATTTTAACCCAATCTGTTTCCTTTGGGGAAATTTTTCCTTTCAGAAACGTGATTACCTGATTGTACTTTTTCATCACCTCCTCTGATGGTGCACCTGTTTTAGCGTCTCTAGGATATTCATCCTTTGGCCAATCAACAGTGATCTTACACTCTGTCCACAAGTCTGCCGGAACAACAATTTCAACAACCCATCTAAATCCTTTAACAAAACCTTCAAGACCTTCACAAACCTTTCTACCTGTTTGTACCATTCTATGGGTTTCTCTCTTAGTCTGGGGAAATCATTCGTAAATGATAATATATCCTGCCTTGACCACGGAACATGAACGTATCCGCCACCTGGTACTTCTCTCATCGGACACGCCCTTTCAACCTGTTCTGTTTCCTTTAACGGGAACACAGACACTCCTTTACTAGCTGCTTCTTCCTTCTTTCTTACCCATCTATTTCTCCATTGATCTACATCTCCCCATTTCTTCAAAATGTTCATCAACTCTTTTATCTGTAACCTTTTTCCAGATGCATTCAAATTCTCCAGATCCTCTTTTCAGTAAATGCCAATCTGTACGATTTCTGCAACACCTTTGACTTTTCTATGTCTATTCCATACTCACTAGCAGCTTCAGATATTTTCTCATGAAGATTCTTCGCTCTATAAGTAATGCTTTTACACAAGAACAATAATTCATCATCTCGATAAGTCCCTAATCTGTCTGGACTGATCGTACCAATAATCATTTCTTCCAAATCTACCTTCAATTGGCTCACATTTATACTCTGTGGTTGTTTTTCTTTCTTTTCCCGTTCCTTTATCCAATCCTTCAATTCTTCTGATGAAGGACCTGCTGAACTCCCTGTCATTGGAGTGACATTTGTCCCTATTCTCCTTGGATTTATTTGTGTATCTCTTCTAGGGGTTTCTGTTATCATTTCACAAACTGGAAGATCTAACAATGTAATATTTGTGTCAGCCTGTCTATTCTCATTGACTACCTTCTCCATTCCGCACCTGACATTACCCATTGGAACTGGTAATGTATGTACTTTAGGTGTATTTGGGTTTTCTCCAAACAAAGGAACTACAGGACCTATTGTAACCGGTACCGTCAACGCTTCTGCATTTAAACTTAACTGATTTATTTTCTGAATTTGCTCTACATTTGCCTTGTTTAGCATCTCAAACTCTTTTTCTCTCATTATCCTAGCCATGTCCGCAATCTGTGGAATCAATGGATTTCCCATAAAGGGTGCATTTGGAGTCACTTCAACTGAATTTTCTTGATATGGCGGGGGTCTTTTGGTAATAATATCCTCTAATAACTCATCATCAGAATCATTTACACCATCTCTTGCACTTGAGGTTTCTATATTTTTCTTTTTCTCTTTATTTGCCTCCTGTCCGCTCATCAACTGTTAAAACTGGGTATAACCCTTCTGTTACCACAGCTCTCCTCCATCTTTTCAGCTTTTCTTCCCTACTCTCAAAAGGATATCTGAACATCATACTCCTATAACCTCTGTTACCAATTCTATATTTTTCTCTCTCAAATGCCTCAACTTCCCATTCTTCCAAGGCTTTGTACTGTGTCAGTCTAGGGTTCGGTTCTAATGAATTCATTCAATATCTCAGATTCTGCAATATCCTTACATTAAATGTACCATACTGAGGAAAAGCTATAACACCATCATCCTTTGTATACTCCACCCAATTTTCCAACCACATACACGTATGATATCCTTGCTCCAACATCATAAAGGAAGCAGGCGTCTTTGGAGGTGGAATCAGAATTCCCTCTCTAGTCACAATTGGTTTGTCCTTTTTAAAGAAATTCTTTATTTTCTGCATCAACTTCATTTTCTGACTCTTTCTGCTAATGGGTCTTATCATGTATAAATAACAACCTTTCCGTATTTTTCTTATTCGATTGGTAAACTTTCGTCCTATACTAGCGCGACTCACACCAACCAACCAATCACAGTACTGCTACGTAAGCAAAATCTCAACCAATACTAGCGTGGCTCACACCAACCAACCAATCACAGCTCAATACACGCCCGCTGCCTGACCAATGCCACCGCGGTCTTTCTGACGTCAGTATTACTCCTTCTACTGACCCTCCCTTTAAAAAATAGTACGGCAAAATTTTCTAAGTTTCTTAATCAAAATTTCTGTTAGTAACAACACAAAAAACAACGCTACCTTGTCTGTTCCATTAAATAAAGAGATATATTTTCACTTTTTCAAGAGGTTTTCTCACTACGAGTCCTAATAACGACTAGCGCTATTTTACTCTTCAAACAAGTTCCGGGTGGACCTATTACTCCTCTAGGGATAAGGCCAAGATTTCACAAGAGGACTTTTTGGCGTGAAAAGGGGTCTTGTTACTCTCCTGGGGATAAGGCTAGAGATTCGGAAGCGGACCCTTCGCTATTTCAGTCACTCCCCTTTTACACGAACTTTCCCTAATATAACACCTACAGCCCTCCGTAGCTTTTAGGTATTATTACAACAGACAAAGTACTTCTGCAGTGTGGCTTTGTTACCACACTCTTCTTCTGCCTACTTCAGGCTAAATTCCATTCCCGGGATTCTTCAGGTATCTCCGTACCTGAACTTCTAGACAACATAGAACATGACACTAACTTTTCATGTTAAGAGCATACAATCAATAATCAATAATCATTACCAAACTAATCAATAATTAAACCGTCATCTGCTACTAAGAAACTGATCCAGCGTGACTCCAATATTTTATCAGGGATCAATACTCAATAACATCATAATACAATGGCCCATACACAATCACCCAGAATCCCTGATGCGCTGGGGTCAATTTATATGTACGATCAATCTTTTCTTATCATAGAATAAATTATGGCAACACAACTAACTTTTTACATCAACTTTCCTTCCACTTGGTCGATGGACCAATTAGTTGAATAGTTGATGGCAATGATAATTTCTAACATACCAACCATTTAATTAATTAAATGATCACAGACTCTCGGTGAAGTTAATAATGAATTTTATCTCAAATAATTAAGGATTATGCTCAACTGCATTTGGTCACAAAATACAAACACTAAATCTCACGTAAGGAGACATTTTACATATGCAGCCCAAATGAAATACAAACTCATCCAAACGTAGCAATGACTTTATGCAATGAAGGAATGGATAGAGTAAGAGACAAAAGTTTCAGCAAAATGTGTGCAAAACATCATATACCTAAGGGAGGGAATAGATGAAGAGACAAATAGTTTCATCTCAATAATACATATCATTGACGGAGTAGATAGGTGGAGAGACAAAAGTTTCAGAGACAAAATACATCAATAAGTTAAATTCTGAGAACGAGGTAGACTAAATACAAACCTATTGGTCTGTAGTGGAAAAAACTAACCCCTCGGCCTAGGAGATGGTGGGGGTTCCCCGAAATAGAATCAGGGAACAAAGGATAAGAAGAAACAGGATCGGGACAGGTCAGGAACAGTTAGGCCTCTGCGAACCGACGGACAGCGACGCATCTCCCCTCTTTCTCTCCTGCCAGCCTAAGCTTAAACCACACCCCTAAAGGCACCCCAATTATACCCTAAAACTAACATGTCCGTCCCACAATTGTTGCAAACTTTATTAAATCTCGCAAAGGGATTGGTAGGCTTGGGAGGTGGCGTTGTCACACCACTGTGACTTCATCTTTATTTCAACTACTTCATTGTTCACCATTCGTTCCCAGGGTATGGTTCTCAGCTTGTTCTCACTTTATTTCATGTGATACAAATTTTAACATTTTTCATTCATTTTTTTAACATCATCTGCAGTTTGTGTCTCCGGTCTCATGCCTGGGCACTTCTTTTGGCAGTCGTTTGACACTCTGGCCTTCACCCTTCTCATGTCATCTGCGGTGCACTGGGCGTCTGTCTTGCTTCTGACAGAGCAAACTCACTCCTCGTGTTTTCCCCCTCCCACTTTAGCCAAGTTTAGAAAGATGGCTGCTTCATCTAGCACACTAAAGTAAATGAAAATGAACATTTATTAATTATATGATAATGAAACCTTCACTGTTTACCACCCACCTTGCACTATTCCCCATTAATGTTACCTAGCATAAGCTTTGTGCAAAAGCAGCATTATTTATTAGTTCAAAACAGGATGCAACATGCAAATTACTGAAGCATATGCGGCCTATTCATCCAACGCTTCTTGTTTTTCTCAAAACATAATGTTATTACAATATTATTTTGTTTACGTGTTAGTTCAGACATGCACAAAGCAATTTCCCTTGTGTTCGTGTTGGGTGTACATTAGTTTTTCAACAACTATTTACTGTTAGTACGTATTGTGGGGGTATCAATTCGAGCAGGTTTCATTTTTGCGAAACCCTGCTCCATCAGAGGTTTAGGGTGGACAGAGAGGGCAACAGTGTGGTCAGAAATGGGCATCACTGGACTCGAGGACATGGACGGAGCTGGGAAACTGTGAGTGGGACAGTTCCTGACATAGAATAGAATCATGCATGCTGTACGCCAAACATGAGAAAATGAATGACGGCCCTCCTATAGATAAGTAATTACAATTATTACTGATGATAGGGAATGGACACATGCCTGTGACCCAAACATATGGAAAGCTGAGGATAGGCAATACAACGAACTGCAACCGCATAAAACAAAGAATTTGTGGAGGCAGAGTGGGATAGGATCAGTGCCCAAAGACAGTATCCACAAATGCTAGTTATGTAATTATACTATTTAATTACTTACACCAGACATAGCTGATCCCTGAAAGGGTGCACCATATTAAGCCAAACAACCCTGGCACCTGCCCTAGGTATGGCAAGGAGGGAGTGACATTCTTGCATGTTTTTTTCGCTGTTTTTATATAGAACAAACTTGTCCCAAGGGCATTAGAGTGCTTTACAAGACAACTAGGTGATGTTACACAACTTCAGTCATGGGGAGATTAACTGATTTGCCCAGAATCCCAGATGTTGGGTCGAGGCCAATTCAGACCTGGTTCTCGAATTCCAAAGTCGACAGCTCAAGCCTCTATGCCACATCCCCTTACCAGTGGCACAGTAAAAAAATTCAGAGTGGGGTTGCTGTCCACGCAGTTTTACTGAGAGCTGCTGTGTATAATACCCAATCTTTGTAGGGATCAATGGTGTAATCATGTTACCACAAATTCGCTAGCAGAGAGCTCTATTTTTGATAATGCCTAGAGTAACTATGAGGTATTTCCTTGATCATTTTCAGACTTACTCAGGCATCTTCCCATAATAATGACGTGACCTGCAAGCTTTGTTTTTTTTACAATAATTAGACTTCTTTCTAGTGAGTATTAAATTCTTATTCTTTGATTTATTACGGGGCTCTTTTAGTCCATAATTTGGTTAATTGTGGGATTAGTTAGGTTTGTGTTACAAATAAGTTCCCATAATGTTGCTTATATTCATTAGTTGGAGTTTTTGTAAAGCTCTACGTGTCAATAACAACAGCATCGGAGTGCTTTGTAGATTAAGGGCCATTGTTTATAAGTGACCCAGGCAGTTGCACAGTTGAGATCAAATATGGCCAAAGATAGTGATATTACAAAACTTCCCCGAGAAACCCTGGTACGATGGATACTGAACCTTGACAAGTGACAATCTTCCACAAAGTTAGTAGGTGTTTGGCCGGTCTTGAGCCAGGGATTGGGTAGAGAGAGCTGAAATTTACAAAGTTGTAATAAGGAGGGCTCATGTAGAGTTGAATACCCAACTATTTATATGCTGTGTGGAAAGATGAAGATGAGTCTTAAGTTCTCTATGGATCCTTGGAAAGTCACCATTGATTCTCAGATGTGCTGGAATGGATTCCTGCATTTTGAATACTGGCTGCGATAGGATCAGCCATAGTTTTTTAGATCTTTCTGGGCACATGACAAGCAGATTCTGAGCAGCTCATTTGAGGAGGGAGAGAGCTTGCTTTGTATGCATCTCAGATATTGCTGTCCTCATCTGCCCCTTGCGTTAATGAGTTTGTAATCATTACAGGTTTTAGATGGGGAAGTTTCTAAGCACTGTAAATAAGTTCTCATTATTACCCAATTACACTAGTTGTTTTAATTTTGGAAAGATAAAGGGCTACATGGGCCTTGCAAAACACACAAAGGTTAGTTACTTGTGCTGGCAGAGCAGCATTACCAGATAGCTGTAAAAATGTATGACATTTGTCTTGTGGTATTAAGCATTTATTTGTAATAAAATTGGGAAATGGCAAACATTGAATACTTGGGTGGGTGAGCAAGAGTATAATGTAGAAAACATTTTCTCTAATTTTCCCTAACCAATTATAAAATTGAAGGCAATAATTTGTTTAATTGAATAATCACTTTGTTCCCAACATGGGGTTTCCTAACCACCAGGCGAACCCCAAGTAATACTGTAAGTGATAAGCTACATCATTGAGTTCGTTTGCCTTTTGCACAGGCCACAAACAGATAGAAAATATGAACAACACAGTTATACGTCTAATGAAATATCATTAAACCAGATTAAAATGAGGATATTTGCAGCTTCTTCTCTTTCCGCTGTGAAGGATTGGCTAATCCTGTGCTGTACAAAGGAGCTGTGGAAAGTGAGGCACACAAAGCCAATCTCATTCAAATAAATAAGGCAGGAATTTATTTTAAACCTAATTGTGACTAGGAGTAAATGCCGGGATGGAGATCTGCATAATGCAAGAGAACTCTGTCTCAGTATTCAGATGTGAAATGTTCCAGCATTACGACCCTGTGCCTTAAAAAAACAGGGGTTGCAAAGCCACAGAAAATGACCACTTGTGAAACAGACATCGGGAGTGGCGGCAGAAGTATACTGTGATCCATGAATATTAGAAATTAGGTAAGCACCCTGTATAAGCAGGAACCACAATCCTAGTCAGGGTAAGCTAGATACACACTTAAAGATAACCTGTGCTCACCCTCTAGTAGCTTGGCACAGAGCAGTCAATCTTATCTAAAGAGGCAATGTCTAAAGTATTTGTGCAACACACACACAACACACAGTAACACAATGGAAACACCACAAAAAGACTCCATACTGGTTTAGAAACATAGATTATTATATTCTGAACAAAACAAGACCAAAACAACAAAAATCCAATAAGTACAAGTCAGGATATAAACGTTAAAAGAATAAGTGTAAAAATAGCACTTAGAAGGAATAGCGCTTTAGGGGTTACTTGAGGTCGCGCTAGCCAGGGCAAAATCAACAGTTCAGGCCACCCACGATGGAGCGAAGACTGGGGACAAGAGCCATGCAGGCCTGGGGAACAGATTACCTTGATCCTGGTCTCAACAGCGAGATGCGAGGGTGCAGATGAGCGATGCGTCGATGTTGGGCCCGCAGTTGAGTTGATGCGTCAATTTTTTTCATGCAGCGATGCATTGGGGTCCATTGAGCGAAGCGCCGGCACCGAGTGTGATGCTTCAGGGACGATGAGCTGAGTTAACCCACACTGGAGGGACGATGCACCAATATTCTCCACGCAGTGTCGGCGCTGCGTTGGTTCCGAAGCAGTGGTTCCGGACGTGATGCAGCGGTTCCAAGTGCGATGTGCTGGGTTCTACAGGAGCAACAGGGTCAATGCGTCGGTTCTGCTATATGCAGGGTGGAGATGCGTTGATTTCTGTGATGGAAGTATCTGGGTCCACTTCCAGTAAACCAGGCACAGGAACAGGGGTAGATACTTTGATATCCCTGAGTTTTAAGCAGCAGGAGGCAAGCGAGCAATCCCTTGGAGGTAAACTTCAGTGCAAGGCAGAGTCCAGCTCTTCTCAGCAGAGTAAGAGAGTAGCAGGCAGCAGGGCAGCACAAGAGAAAAGCAGGCTTTCCAGGTCAGCAGTCCAGCAGAGTGTCAGTCCTTGAGGCAGCACAGCAGTTCTTCTGACAGAGTACAGTTGTAGGTCCACAAGTGTCTGATTTGATGGGGTCAGAGACCCATTACTTATACTCAAATGTGCCTTTGAAGTGGGGGTGACTTCAAAGAAGGGTATTTGAAGTGCACACAGGTCCTTTTTTCCCAGCTCTGGCTCCAGACTATCAGTAGGGGGTAATCAGCCTTTTGTGTGGGAAACTGGACACTGCCTATTCAGGTGTAAGAGTCAGCTCCCCCCTCCATTACTGCTCAGGAAGAGCCATCACAATGCAGATGAGAATGCAGACACACCTAACCTTCCTGTGTTTGTTGCTGTCTAGAGGGAATGCACAAAGTCTAGGTGTAACCAGCCCCATATGCGTATTGGAGACAGGCTGCAGGCACACAGAGCAGTAAGAGCAGAGAAATGTCCACTTTCTAAAAGTGGCATCTATAAAATAGTAATGTTAAATCCAACTTTACTAGTAAAGAGTATTTATCATTACCATTCCAAAGATATAAAGATAATACAGCTACTCCTTTCCACTCAGGAAACTAGTAGCATTTAATTTACAGGCCCTGGGTATATGGTATACCACTTTAGGATTTAGATCTATTTTATTAATTTTTAAGAGTCAAGCGATACAGAGCTGCCCACCTACATCCAATGGCTAGTGGTGGCTTGAGTACTAGGCATTGTGAGCATGCATCGTGGAGAGTTAGAGAAGAGAGTTAGAGTGGCAAAGAAGGAGATAGAAGAGGGTCAGAACAGGGAGGAGGTTGCGTTCGGAGTGCGCTAATGTGAAGGTCTATGGAGGTGAGCTCGGACGATCTACTGTTCGTCAGGTACAGCCGTTGAGGTTAAGCGCAGTATTCGCAAGTATTAGGGACAGGACAGTTCACAGAATTCGTCAGCTAAATATTTGAGGCAGGGTTGCCACATTTTATCAAATAGGGGATGGTGGTGCATAGTCACTGCCGTCAGCTTTTCCATACCTATTATGTCCTATAGTTTATGTAGCCAGTCCAAGTGTGTACCACGTCTGTACCCCATTTAGCGAGAATAAGCTGCTTTGCCGCTCCCAATGCTGGGGTAATGGCTTTGCCTCTAGTGGTCCGTCACGGATAGGTGAGGTGGTGAGGGAGACCCAAAAGGATATAGCTCGGGAACCTGGGGATATCAGTCATGAACATAGTGTTTACCATTTCCAAGACCCCTTCCCAGAAAGACTTCAGTTTGGGGCATTGCCATAAAAGGTGCGTAAGAGTATCCTGTTGACCACAATAACACCAGCAGCGGCCATCGCCTGTCGGATCCCAGGCGGCGATCCTGGCCGGGGTGAGGTACCAATAGTGGGCAATCTTTAGGAGCATTTCATTACTAGTGTTGTTAAGCGCGGATGTTCATGCGCGGTGTAGGATGTCATTCTATTCTCTGTCTGTTTAAGGTCGCCCACATTCCCCCTCCCATCTGGTGCGCGCGGGTGATTTTAGGGAAGTCTGCGGTATAACCAAAAAAGCATAGAGGTCGGTCAGTAGTTTCTTGTCGTGGTACGTGTGTGAAGTCACTTTTCAAAAGGTGTTAGTACTCTACTAGCGTGTGGCGAATCCAAGGCTGAGTCACCCTAAGGGCAACTGTCAGATACTGCCATTGTGCCGTGTCAGGAAGACCATAGGAAGACTACAATGTAGGGAAGTCCATAAGCCCCTCAGCATCGAACATGTCCCCAACTCGTTTGCAGTTGGCTTCCTGCCAGATCATGAACGCCGAGCCTGTGGCAGCTGGTGGGAAGTCTGGGTTACTTATTAGTGGTGTCTGTGGAGATATTGGTGTAGAGAGGCCGTGTTGCAATTGGACCCTGTCCCAAACCCCAATTGTGGCCCGCACCTTCTGGCGAGACATAGACATCGGTTGGCCTGCGAGGTCTTGCCAACCACGGTATCTTCCAAATATGGATGGCCGCAATCGCCTGGTCAGTGTGTCCCTCGGGCCTCTGGGCCCCGGTGCCGCTGCACCTGCTGCACAGGTAAAAGCTAGGCCCCTGGACTGGATCCGTCTACGGTTTGTTTCAAAGCCATTCCAAAAGCATCTCTTTAAACAGGTCCCGAGTTCGCTTTCTACCTAAAACAAACCTTGAACGCTCGGGTGTCTGTTCCAGCTGGTCACTGGAGAACAATAATGTGTGGGAAATATAGTGCTCAGCTCAGTAATCAACATAGAGGACTTGCACGTCCCAGCATGCAACACGATGGAAATTTGTAACAGGACTAGTCGGAGGGAACAATTGACGTATTTACGCAATAGGGAATTCCTCGCGGAGCAGGCTATTTATAAATACAACATGTCTGTTTATTTGTTGAGAAAAAAAATCTTACCCAGTGCCGCCTTCCTTTCCGCATCTCCCGCCCCTCCCCCTTATTGTTCTAACCCCGCCTCTCGTTTACCTCCGTTTTCATTGACATCTTATAAATGAGCTGCAGCTGGCAGGCGGGGTTGGAAAGTTATGGTTGTGCTCCTGATACAAGGTGAGAGATTTTGCGTGAGATCTTAATTCAGAACTAAGTAGTTTTGTAAGTGCTGAAATATAGTGCCTGTTCTTCGAGGGCTTCCAGTCGAGTTATGGTATACTTGACGTGTTTCACCTTCACAGTTGGAGATGATGGGAAAGAGATCCGTTTTCAATGAGTGGAAGGGGTTTTCACGTTTATTTAAAATGATAATGCTCTTATAAGGGCAAGGATTTGTAATGAATTACGGTCATGTACCCATTCACCCTGCTGCCCCGTATGTATGCTTACATTCTTAAACACATTTTCGAGTTCTTTCAAGTGAATTGGCAGCACGGGTTAAAAAGGTCTCAATATTTCTTTTCAGAAGGTGCCTCTTGATTCCACCTCTTCAGTTTGACACAGGGAGAGACGTCTTCACCGCAGATTTAACGAGCAGCGGACACAAGTTAATGCTGGGGCTCGAGCCTCACAGGCCACTGTAATGTAGCAGCAAGAGGCCTATAGTTTGTAATTGTAACACCAACGTACTATACCTTAAATTAGGTCCTGCTCGGCCGCGTTACCAAAGTGTACTTTAAAAACATTTCAGCAAAACCAGTCCGCGCTTTTATACCAACCGAGAAAGGCGGTTCCTTTTCAGGCAGATAACGCCAGTCTAAAAAGCTAAACTGCCCATGTTGTCTCAAAACTCATTACTGGCTGAAATGTTTACAGGTGGCAATGAGGTGCTTGACAGTAATGTGTTGCTGCAGGGCTGGACAATGGCTCTGTCAGAAGTAACAGGATGCATGTTTGACTTTGTTTATAACTCATAGGAAAGGATTTGTAGCATGTCAGATGCAGCAGAAGTAGCCTTAACCCGGAAGCGTACCTTTTAACGTCAACGTTAAAATACAGATTATTTCATAAAACTTCCCTAGGAACAAACTCGGCTTTGGACTAAAGAAAATGGCCCATTATTAAACAGAAACGCACAACGAACGCGCTCAGAAGCAACTTTTTCGTTTCTATTATTAATTTTGGCCATTAACGCCAAACCGTTCGAGACTTGCATATTCTGTCGCCTGGAAAAGGGGGTTATGGAGCCTCAGCTGTATTAAAGCCATAGACAGGGTCGTGATTGAATTTTGCCTTTCAATCCCTCTTCACTCCATCGGCTACTAGTACAAAACAAGCATTTGCAATCGGTCTCGCATTTACGCGAGTTTAAGCTATTGGCATTGTAAATTACAATGCCTTTTATTTATGTTTTGAAAACCAAAACATAAATAAAAGGCATTGCCATTTACAATGCCAATAGCTCAAACTTGTGTAAATGTGAGACCTATTGCTAATGCTTGTTCACAATTTTTTTGCAAATCTGTGCATTATGCAGAAGATGCTGGATTATGTAGCAAGCGCAGCAAATATGTAATTTTGCACGAAACGCCACAGCAGCAGAATGCATAATTCTAGTGGCCCTGACAATAAGTAAATAAATTAACTTAACAATTATCTTTAAAGGAACATTTTTTTCCAAGGTGGTGTTTTCCTCGCTGCTCAATTTTTAAAGCTGAAATCTTGTGTGGTGGAAGCCACTGTAACAAAAAATTGACCAATTCACGAGTGCATTTGTCCAACTTATCAGAAGTTCAGTGTGAGGCATATCCTTTGTGGCTAAGGAGTTATGACTTCCATTTTCCATAGAAAAAGTTAGGTCATACTAGACTGAATTTCAAACCCCCACACATTCCCCTGTGAAACATTCTCACTATGAACTCTGCAAATTACACTTCCAGCACGGTACCCCTGGGTTTGGGAGAACTATGGGCTCAAAACCTAAATTTAAGCACTGAGTTAGTGTCTCATATGAAAAGCAGGGCACATTTGGAGTTCTCTTTTAGAGGAAAATAAAAATGTTTTTATTTAAAGGTTTTAGAAAGAAAAAAAACAGACAAAATTCGTGTTCAGACATCACCAGCTTGAAAACACAGAAGTACCACTAAGGTCACAGCAGTCTAGCAATAACTTCAAACTATATTTAATAAGGAATGTATATCCCAGCGAGCTGGCCAACGCTCAAAACCACAGATGTTTGTGACTGCTATGGAAAATGTAGGAATAGGATGTTCTGCTGCTCGTGCCATTTGTCTTTTAAAGTTTACAGTCTATTCAATATACAATTGTAGGCTGGGATCCTGCGTGTATGAAGTGAAAAACAGAGTGGGTGTAGGGAAACAAAGCAAAACGATGTTTGGCAACTTATATTTTTCAGCATGATGTACAGAAACATAAAGTAAAGGAAAGAGGGAAATCGAGCTCGTGTCTTAAACATATGGAGAGTGAGTAAATGTTAATTGTAATGTGAATAAAAGGCCTTTAGGAGCCATCAACACGTAGACTGCGTCATAGCACTTCGAGCCAAGCTACATAGCAGCCGCGGCTGTTGAAAACTAAATAGCCTGAAAAAACAAAACACTACTTTCAAAGCTCTCCGGCGCCATGTTTAAGCGTTTTTGCTCAATCGGCTAGGTCATTGTTTACATTCGGTGACCTAGAAATCTGCTTTTCTTGTGAATTTCGGTCCAAGAAGCACTAGAATGTAACTTTAAACCCAATGCTGCTCGCGGCAGCCACGGTGTCGCTTTCTCTGAAAGAAGTGAATAATGCAGATTGAGCAAGCCTGGCCGCCGTGAGCAGAAGGTGGAACACACTGCACGGCAACACACAAGTGACCTGCGTCGAACCCCTTTGCACACCTACATGTCTCGCTCCAGCACCGACCCCCGGGCCTCATACAATCCACTGAACCGCCAACACGAGAGCCTGCTCGATTCCCACAGCGTACTTGTATCCGCCCAAAGAGTCCCGCAGTCCTGAGCGCCCATCCTCTTCCCAGAACCCAGTTCAACGCTCATGTAGGCTAGGTTAGCTCGAGGTATCATAAATCATACTCGGAAGCGTAGAGCAGAAATCAAATTATACTTTTCAAACTAAACGATGCCAATATATAGGATGGCCAAACGTGCCCATGGCTCCAGGAGTGATCTCCGAGATGTTTAACATACATACTAGTGCATCCTGGGTAATGTAGTCTAAATTCAGTTGCTAACTAAGAACAGATCCCATCCTAACCCTGAGAAACAGACTGCACAGGGTAGAGGAGAAACCATATGTTACAAAAGGGCACCCCTTTGACATGATTCCAGAGCATTACCCGCATTTCAAAAAGAAGACGCCCTGGTGCCATTACCGATGTGCCGCGTTGTAAGTAAAAAAAAAAAAAATATATAAGACCTATTGCATTGCTGGGCCATGGTACAGTAAAGTTGCCCTCGTTGGAAGGGAGGGGTTAAGGTAAAGTTTCTCTCGATGGGAGTGTAGGGGTTATAGTAAAGTCACCTGTGCAAACCTGACCTCCCTGCGTGCACCTTCCCTGTGAGGAGGACACAGGCAGCTGTCAGCTGAGCTCCTGCTGTCAGTCCCGCGGAGGGCGGGGCTGGGGCTGAGAGGGGAGGGAAACAGGCAAGAAACTGAGAATCCGGGATTCTCCAGAGGTATAGACTTCCGGAAAAGACAGGTTACAGGTACACACCCATGGGAGACAGACGTGCAGACAGCCAGAGTAGACGAGGAAGCACATTAGAGTTGTAGAGTCGACACGAGACTAGGCGGAGCTGGAGTGACTGGGGAGGGAAGAGAGACTGACCCCCCGAGCCGGCTAAAGGTTTCACAAGTGTGTGAGGTGCCTGGGAGCGCGAGGCATCACCTCTCTCGGCCGTCACGCAGTTCAGAGTCGGTATCTGTGCACTCCGGAGCAGGAGGCCGCCCACCCTGGGGAGGCGTGGCGTGCAGCAGCTAAGCGCTAGGCTTAAAGTAAAAAATAAACAGAGCGCGGTGTCCCTGAAGCGGGCACCGAGCTTTGAATTAAAGTAAAAAAAAAAATAACCAGAACGCGGAGTCCCTGAAGGGGGCACCGCGCTTTGAATTAAAGTTAAAAAAATCACCCAGCGTTACTTCGCTACTGGCAGCCACTATTCAAGTGAAAGCACGCATTGCGCGCTCTGTATACAAATAACACCCGCGAGTGCTGGGGGGGGCGCACCCATTGTAAATAAACTAAATAGTGCTCACCCTGTGTAACGAGCAAAGTAAAAGGCCCAGTCCTTATGGGTGGCAACAAATGGAGACAGGGCGGTAACAAGGAGGGACTAACAAGCCTCGTATTGAATCGGAAGCCAGCCAATCAAAAGTATGGGATGAGAGTGGGCGGGGCTTCCACACCACTTCAACATCTAACCCTACTACAGCATGCCTCTCAGAGCGAGCAGTGCATGCGCTGCAACGATAGGCGAGACCTAATGACAGGGAAAGATGAACCCGTGTTGAAGTGTGGAGTTCGTTTGTGTCCACAATATGACAGCTGCCCCTTAGATAGGAGCTAAACACAGCTTTTAAAATTTTTTTTTTTTTTAAAAGAATTACTTTTGTGATGCGAAATTATGCCAGCTTGAATAATTAATAATATGGGGGGAAAATCGCACCACAGGAACCCTGATCGAAGAGCAAGGCTGAAGTGGCTGTACCCGGTGTTTCCCCGGGAGGCTGGAAGGGTGGAGGGCTGTTCTTGTAGTGGTGCAGCAGGCTTAAAAGCACTGCAAAGTTCCTTTTATATTCAGCAGTTTTCGGGCCACCATAAAGTTTCAAGTTAACTCTGGTGATTAGTGTAACTGCTGGAGAGAGATGGCAGTTTAGTCTAGTAGCAGTTTTAACTCATCTAAGGTAGCACAGAGGGTTAATATGCCTGCTGCAAAGAACGTGTATCATGCATATCAAAGAACAGTATTTTATACGCGCAACTCAGCGGTTTACTGCTTTTGTCAGATTCTTTTGTTATTGTGCAGTTCATAAGTTACAATCATAATGTAGCACAGTGAGCTATGATCTGCCATCAGAGCTGCATGGTACAAGTTAGAAAGTTGTTCTTTACCAGTTTTTCATTATCCCGATGTTGCTAAAAAAAGGTTTGTTTTGAAATAAATACATTCTTATTATTAAAGGCAACCCTAACCACTGTTTTCAGAATCCTGAATTTGTGCTTCTCCAGACAAAGCACTTTTTAAGTGCCTACCAGTATGGATGCCAAGTGAATTCTACACCCACCTTCTTCTTATGTAACCTTTGAGGGGGGGGGGGTGGGTGTGGGTGTGTGTGTTAGTGTTAAAAGAGATGTTATAAAACAAAATAAAATATATGTGAGAGAGGGTCTATAGAGCAATGGGGCACTGTTGGATAGTGAGGGAATCATTGAAGAGCCCCGACAGTTTGTCACATCCTGCTGCACAATAAGGTCATAATTTACTATGCTTAAAAGCTAATACAATTGAATATATAATGACAAATGTGTTGTAGAGTGCATGATTGTCCCCAAAATTTCTTGGAGGGGGGAAAGATTTCCCAAAACCCCCTTTGTAGTGATCAGGCTCACTTGCTATGCACTGTATGGGGGCGGGTCTGACAAAATTGGCCAGGGCTGCTTTGGGTTTACAGTCTGGCCCTACTTTGGGCCTGGGTTTTGACTGCACACAGTCAGATTTTCACACTGCTTACAATATAGCTAGTGAACTTTGTGTCAGGCCCCTTTCAACTATCTTGGATCCTATTTTGCGTCTGAACAGTTTCGGGTTTTAAAATGCCAAACAAAATGTATTCCATTGCCCTTGTGTTTACCTTTTTTCCAAGCTATAAATCTGTTATCCATCTTTGGGTCATCCTAGCATTTTAAACTCTGCTTAGCAAATGACTTGATGAAAGCAGACTTTGCAGTAAAAACAAGGCTAGAAGTATTCTACATCACTAAGGCAGGGAGTAGCACCAGTCTCCCCTGGCAATCTTCTTCCTGAGATCTCACGCCCGCTTACATTGGTGATATGAAACTTCCTCTCTGTGTAGGAACCTGTTCCACTAACAAAAGTGGAAATGCAACCGATAAGTTTGACACCAGATGTGGAGTAAGTCAGAGTAATTAAATCTAAATATGGAATATTCTGCGTGTGCCACAGGGCACTGTTTCTGGCACTGTGAAGCTTGTATGGAATATCAGACTATTCCATTCACCTCAAGCTTGGTAAGTGCCCTAAACCAAGACAAGGTCGGTTAGGAGCAACCAATAAAGGAGCTACAAAAGTGTCATAGGTATAATAAAAAATAACTTGACTTTTGGATATTGATTATCTTCATGAGCTGATCTGGACAAATGTCAGTTTGCAGTCATTTACATCAGGAGTCATTACATCTGTTTTTACATCACTGTTACCTTTTCATTGCATGCCTTTACACCTGCTGTCCTTTACTTTGTAGGTAAGTTGTACTTTTATCCAAATTAGTACATAATGTTTATTTAACTTTAAATATATACACCATATCTATATTTATACATAGATATCTAAATGTCAGATTAAAATATTAATATAGAATGTCAATATAACCTAATTTAGGTGTGTATACCATATATATATATATATATATATATATATATATATATATATATATATATATATATATATATATATATATATATATCCCAAAACTTCTCCTTCCGTGAAAGTAGAAACAGGGACACAGCGGGGCTTAGAAGACTCCGTTTATTCAAACCCAGCATAACGCGTTTCGGCGACTGCCTTTTTCAAATGCCTCGGGTGATTTGAGGTTTCAGTTCACTCGTGTAAGCCCATCCTCCTAAAGTAGCGTGGGACACACCAGAATCTCATTACTTCAGAGTGTACTCAAGCTGCTCAGTGTTCAAAGACTGCAAGTTCCAGCATGCAGTTGGTCCGTGGCGCTAATGAGTATCTCTGTCAGCCCTTTTATTTTATTACTCCAAGTGAGAGGCTGAATGATGTGATTCAGGTTGAAACCTTGACACAATCCTGGACAATAGACTGTTTCTCCGCCCTCTCTTCCAACCGTCCTCTTCCCCGCTGGCGGATATATATATATATCCGCCAGACATGGATTGCTTCCCAAGTAACGGAGCACGGACCACAGTTTTCAGTGCAGCAAAGAATAAAATGTATTGCTCTCCAACCTTTACAGCCATGACGCGTTTCAGCCCTTCCTCGGGCCTTGATCACATGACACGCTCTGTCAGGTGGGTAGTTTTTTTTATACTATTTTTTAGGTGAATGCTTAAAGTGACAGTGACACAGTTATCATTAACAGCAATAAATAGTAAAATACAACTATTTGATAGTATAAATTTATTGTCAACACAATAAATAACATCATAAGTAGCAGATAATATTTAAGTAAAATTGAATAAAATTGAACACCAGGAGAATAATAGACAACAGTAAAATAATAGTAAAATATCAGTACAAAAGAGTCCAGGTAAAAATACCATAACGGTCTGTTGTCCAGAGCAATCACTATAATGTTCACAATATTCTCCTCATTATTCTGTTCACTATTAATATATCTGCTAAGTACATTCCGGCTTAAATGCCCAATTGTGTTGACATTTCCAAAAAGAGACAACATTCTCATGTTAGTAGTGCAAGAGTTGTCAATTGCTGTACAAACCTAGTGACAAAGTGCATGTGCTTAGTGTTAAAAATGTAAAAAGTGTTAAATTATTAAAACCACCTGTAACATCTAATAAAAACACCCAATGTGTGCAGCTTTGATTATGCAGCAGATTATAACTGGTCCCTCAGTGTCCGAGTTAATCTCTCATGTTCAGTTAGACTAAAGAGGAACCTAAAGGCCTGATTCTAATTTAACTCATCCTTAGCCATGTCAGTTCTATAGGCATGTATGCAGTTCCTCAGTGGCATTCAAGCCCCGTGGTTACTTAGTATCGAGGTTGATGATATAATTAGACTCTAAAAGTCTCAAAGTTTTGACCCTATCACCTCCTCTCTTATTTGGCAGCACAGCATCTATTAGAAAGTAGCTCAAACCCTTTGGGTTCGATCCGTGTACCTCACTGAAGTGTCTGACTACTGGATAAGACTGATCTTGATTCTTTATCGCTCTGAGGTGCTGGAGCACCCTCTTGTGTGCCTGTAGGATCGTGCTGCCAATGTAGCGTAACCCACATGGGCACTCCAGCACGTAGATTACATGGTCAGATTTGCAACTGAGCGATTTGTTGATCAGAATTTTCGTCTTGTTGAAAGGGATTTGATAAGAGATGGTATTACTGCCGTATTGGCATGCTATACAAACTTTGCATTTGTAAAAGCCCTTTCTTTGAGTTAGCCAGGAGGTAGTACTTGGCCCACTAGGGTCATTTTGAACCAAAATGTCTTTCATTGATCTCGCTCTGCTGTAGGTGATGGCAGGTCTTTTTGGGAGTAAGTGCCCTATCATTGGGTCGCTTAACACTAGAGGCCAATTCTTAGTTAATAGTTTTTTCACTTGTCTTTCCTGACTATTGTATTTAAGAATAAATCTGAAAGTGTTTCCTTCGTCTTGTTTAATGTTGTTTTTGGCTGCGGTACCATGTACCTCCCTGCCCTGACTGAGGAGACACTCCCTAGATTTGGTCCTGCTCTTTTGAATAGCTTTGTCTATGCAGGTATTAGTGTATCCCCTCTCTTGAAATCTGTTTGCTGGTTTCTTGTGCGATGATTAAGTCCTCATTGCAGCTGCATATCCGTCTCAACCTAAGCATCTCCCCATATGGGATGCTACGGATGAGATGCTTAGGATGAGCGCTGCCTGCATGTAAAATTGCGCTACCAGCTGTGGGTTTTCTGTGCAGTCTCGTTTCCAATTTGTCATTTTTAACAAACACTTGCACATCCAGGAAATTAATAGTTTCATTACTAATGGTGGCTGTAAAATGTAAATTCAGTTGGTTGTTATTCAGACATTCGATGAACCCCTCGGCCTCACTAAATGAGCCATCCCATATGACAAAGAGGTCATCAATATATCTCCACCATGCCTTGATGTTCTTGGATATGGATATATATATATATATATATATATATATATATTTACTTAAATTAATTTTATTAGAATAAATTTCATTTTATTTGTAATTCAATTTTAACTTTAAAACACACTATTTTAAATGTTTATTAAATTAAACAAACAGTACCTATGTTATAGTAACCTCATTACCCATTCCTGAGCCCTAAAAAATACTCTTACTAACCTTATCCACTACCATTCCAGAAATACTAAAAACTCCAAATCTTTTTTAAGTCTGTTTTGAGTGTATATAAATGTGTTGTGTATATAGATAGACATATTCACTCACTCACTGAAAGAAAACTAAGATTACAGGGGCCTTATAGTTAGGCTCACATTTGTCTCATACAAAACTATTGAACTTTAGCCATTATAGTTACCTGAGCTAACTATAATTTACGCCCTGCAATGCACTGCTTATGACCTCACGTTACATCATGCATGACATGGCCAGTGTAATCACTGATGACATCCTCCAGGGAGTGTAGCTATTTGTTAAACATTTCTGAGACTTAAAGATGTATACTAAGCTACTGCATAAGTTAAATGGCTATTCCTTCTATACTACTAAGTGATACACTTTCTGACATATGTGATCTGAGTGGTTGCGACTACCTGTGTCTGTGTGTGAGTGGCTGTATGGGTGTGTGAGTGGCTTTGCAAGTGGTTGTATGGGCGTGTGAGTGGGTATATGACTGGCTCTGTGGATGATGTGATGTCACTGACCAGGTCATGAGTGATGTTAAATGTGAGGTCATAAGCAGTGCATTGCATGGGCATAAGATATAGTTAGCTCAGTTAACTAGAACTGCTGAATTTCAATGTTTTTTTGTACGAGTGAAATCTGAGCCTACCTACAAGGTCCCTGTAACCTTTGTTTTTTTTCCCCCAGTGAATTTCTTTTTTTTTTTTTTTTTTAAATGTTTCCGAACTGTAACCTTTGAGTGTGTGGGTCTGTGTGTGGGGATGCGCCAGGGTCTGTGAGTGGTGCTATGTATTTTGGACATTTTCATACTTGGGGTATTTTAAAAGGGAGAATTATGGACTCTGCTCTCACCAGGAGATGACAAGAAAGAAACCACTTGTGAGTCACTACAGATGAGAATGCACTCCAATAGATCAACGATGCATTCACCTCCATTAATGATTTTATATCCTTTTTCAATATAGAATGCAAGAGTAAACACACTTGCTTAGCCTTTGCGAGGCCCAGGAAGTTAAGAATTTTATGTGCTTTACTGAAGTAGAGCTTGAACTGGGGCACATGCAACTTTTATATTTGTAAGTGGTTCCTGTTGAGGTTTAATTTTTTATTATCCCCCCCCTTGGCTTCCGCTTGATGGATCACCCTGAAACTTTCCATGCACAATAAGACTCACCGGCACCCCTTTTTTTTTGTGTAAAATTTTGTGAAGTTTCGTTAAACGGTGCAAAATATATAGAAAAGTCAAAATGCATTTCCTGTGGAAACTACCTACCGGCGACTGCCAGTAGTATATGTGTAAACCAATGTTAAAGTGACATTTCAGTTAGGTGAATGTCAGTGACATTAACGTTTTGACATAAAACAAAACGCAGAACTTGCCAGTCAGCAGATACTACTATAACTTGTGCCCCTGCCATGCACTGTTTATGACCTCACATATATTAAATCACTCATGACATATTCTGTGACATCACTGATGGCATCCAGTGAGTGTTAGTTTGTTTTATAGTTTACATTATGGCGAGTATATACCATATTATCTTTCCATCTAATTTTGTATAGGCTGTGTCGATTTAACAGGTGTAATTGTTTACAAAACTCATGTGCTCCTAATGCATCATAGGTGTGTAGAAGTATTTAACATGTTATGAATCTTTGCAGTGAAGAATAACTTTGTGTACAGGTGAGAGTTGACAAATTCTGTTCAGCATGTTCCACACAGGTTTACTTGCTACATACGAAGTATTGTACGCAGCCTTGAGTTATTAATCCGAATTGTCCGAGCATGACAATTTCTTCATATCATGAACTGTGCACCAGGTACTGAGTCTGTACATAGTCTTCTTTTGCTTCAGAATATGGGCTATCTGTAAAGTATTCACCACAGTATGAAGGCTGCAGGTAGTATAATCTTTAGCACTTTCAGACGTTGCTTATTTTAAGGAAATTGTGGTTTTTTTTTTTTTGGTTTTTTTTTGCAAAGTGTTGCATAGTGTACACTGTTCTTAGTAGATATTTTGAATACTCTGTGGTGCATTTGTCTTGAGTTTCACTGCCTGTAAATAGTGTGGTACAGCGTAAACTCTCACCATAGAGTAAACGCTGTTTACGGTACCCACTTTTCTACTCGTATCAACCTAATTTCTCAGTGTAGGTTCGGTGACTGAGTGGTTTTGATATAGATGAAAGCTGTCTGTATTTAATTAATTTTGGAACAGACGATTAGTATCTTGAGTAACTTGTTTTTTTCTGAACAGTTGTATACATATTGAACACCATGTACAATGAGACCATATATCTGTGGTTGATTTGTTAATGTTAACTAGGCTACCCATGAAGTGCATGGTATAGGGTCAGTGTTGTACATTGGAGTTGTATCTGTGATGGCCTTAATAATGCTTCATATTATTTTGAGCTATTTTATACTTACTTTCAGGCCTCTAATGCCATGCTGGTTTATAGAATAATGTTTGGAAAAGAAGCTTGGAAGTTGTCATGATCGATGTCATAAGCAGTGCATGGCTGGGGTGTAAGTTCTAGTTAGTGCTGCTAACTACATCTGGTGAAATTAAGTTTTTTTTCTTCTTCAAAACATTAATGTCACTAATTCAACTAACTATAACTTTCGTTTAACCTTTGTTTTTTTTTCAATGTATTTCTAGTTTTTTTTTTAAAGTAAATTCTTTTTTGAGTGTATAGATGGTAGAATAACAATATGCGGAAATTATTTTATAAGGAAATGGCTTTGTATTGTAACATAACTGGTGTGCGTAGTAGGGTATGAGGATGGACTGGTCTCTTTTGAGATCTCTCTGATGACCGGTGTGCATAGTAGGGTGTGTGGGACGAGCCACAAATCTTCCCAAGCTGATGGGCATAAATAATAGACACTGATAAACGCCATCTCCACTAAGACTCCTTCCTCAAGTAACCAGAATGCAGACCAGGGTTTTAAAGATCACCTCCTTTCTATTTTTCACGATCTCATGAGATCATAAAATAACAAAAAAATAGAAGTAACCTTTTTTTTTTTATTACTCATCACAGTACTTGTCTTACATACTCCCTCTGAAAAACAAGGGCCACAATATGTATTCCTACTAATAATGTATTGAGAACTCATACTCTTTTTGCTATTCACGATCCCACAAGAGCCCTGCGAGATGGTAAAAATGAATTAAAGACAATATACACTTAAAATCTTCTTGCAGTAGCAAGTGTGCATAATGCAGAGTATTTAAAGATCACCTACTCCTTTCTACTTTTCACGATCCCGTGAGTCTTGCAAGATCGTAACATTTAAAAAAAATAAGAATTAATGATCTACTCATCACAGTACTTATCTTACACACTTCCCCTCAAAAACAAGGACCACAATATGCGTTCCTACTAATAGTGTATATTGAGAACTCATCTACTCCTTTTTACTAATCCCGATCCTGCAAGATCGTAAAAATTTGTTAAACAATATGCATTCATTATCTTCAGAGTAGCGTATTCTTTAGACACCTCCTCTCTAAATCTAGTGAGACAGCATGCCCTTCTGCTACCCCCTTAAATCTTTTTTTACTTCCTTTCCACGACCCCTCCAATTTTTCACAGTAAAATTTAATGGCGGCCATTTCATTTTTAACATTCCAACAGCCAGCCAGAACTCATGGAAGCCTCTCGCTCCCAAAAGGGCACACAGGAAAAACGGGCCTCTCGGCCAGTCGCAGGCTTCCATTTTTGATTTTGCGCTGTCGCAGGAGGCTCATGGGAGACTCGAACCAAACTGCCAAAATAGACCATTTTTTTTAAGCTTAGTTTCTTAAACTACTGAATGGATTTATGCCAAATCACAAAAAGCACAGTGTTGATCAAGATGTAGCTTCCTGCCAAATTTGGCATAATTCAGTTTGGGGTAGCGCTTCTTAAAGTAGTCTATGGAAAATTCATGGGGATTTTGTTTTGGGACCACCCCTTTTTTTTTTTTTTTCTCAGCCCCTGCTTGACGGATCACACCAACTTTCCATGCACAAACGAGGCAAAAAAGAGCACTTTTCGGAAAGTGTCGTGAAGATTTGTCAAACGGTGCCAACGATATTAGCAACACAAAAAATGTATTTCCTATGGAAACACTTAACTAATTACCCAGTGGCGAGCACGAGTGGGTAATATATTTACTCTTGCCCAAAAGTAAGAATATTTACAGAATGGTGTAAAGTAAAAACTCACGATGTAATTACCTGCAATATAACAATCTTTCCAATGTACTTGCCTGCGATGTAACCACTCTCAAAGTAATGACTGAGAGGTATCCGTGCCATACCATTCTGGCCATAGTGCCAATCTTTGCCAATTTCAAATTTCAGCTCTTAAAATTTGAAGTGCAAAAATGTAATTCTTGTGATATCGAATTTCTATACTATGATTTCTTTATTTCAGACCTTACTCCTCCTAGGTGATGGCTTGAAAGGAAAAGCCATGATAGTCTATTGTTTCATAAGTGAGGAGCTACAACTCGGATTTATTGCAGCTGGTGACAAATTGATACAACTGCTTGACTAGACTGGTGTCTGCTATTGCTGATTACCATAGTATTACCATGGCATGGTGAAACACTCAATCAATACTTGGTGGTGTGCAAATTGTTTTAGTGCAGTTAAATTGTATATCCCATTCTTGCTGCTGCGCTTAAGTGAAGAACAGCCCAGACTGTTAGCCCTGAAGATGTAAGGGTGTATACTGTATGGATAATATGAGATGCTCAGTCAGGGCTATGTGTCACCAGGGCAGGTGTACCTATTTTTAATGCTCGTTGAGATAATGGGGTGGGTCGCCACTGGGATGGTGCCAGTGCGCAGGGCCCTCGCTCCAGGTTATGTTCAACACCCTGCATTAGGGGGCAAGATGACGTGCAGGCATAGGAGTGGTGGTACTAGACCCCACCCCCCTGCGGGAGGGGTGGAGATGTTATGCAATGTCACGAAGTAATTCCAACAGCTTATGTATATTTGTAAATTGGTGCATAGTATTGAGTAGTGTGTGTTTAATAAATGTACTCTTACTTTTATAAAGCAAAGTACAGACTGGACAATCAATTATTGAGTGTTATTGCTGCGCACCTGTAATGCCGATTACTAGCCCACACCACCTCCCTTGAGTAAGCCTCCGACTGCTCTGCAACGCTACCCTCCGAGTCAGGCGCTACAATTGGGTGTTTGGTTCCCAGTGAAGGACAAATGTAGTCATGTTGTTTGTGCAGGCCTCAGATACTGCCTCGTTTTCCAACAACTATAGATTGTTGGTTATTAGCTGAAAGCGTATTCTGAGAGCTGACATTATTTTCAAATCGCAGTTAAGCCAATTTGACTCAATAACTTTTTTTTGTAGTAGTAGTTTTATATAGCGCGAACTCTACCTGAAGGTATTGGAGTGCTTTACATAAGCACCAGTTACATTAGAGAAGGACACATTCACCTTTTTTAGGCCTGAGGAGATTAAGTGATTTGCCCAAAATCACAGGATGTTAAACCCTTGCTGAGACTCTAACCTGGTTTCCCCAGTCCAAAGTCAGCAGCTCTGGCTGTTATGCCACATCCACTTTAGACTCTGAGCCGGAACAAGTTCATTTGCGTGTCCGCTTCTAAACCTGCCCCTGGCATGAGACAGTGCTTGAAATGGAAAAATGGAAGTGCAGGTACCCTGTTCCAGAGTACCTGCTAGTTTCTGAGTAGTGCTGGTACTCTCCAATTAAAAGTATTATATTTCTCTTGAAGTGCTGGTACTCTCCCCTCAAAATAAAAAAGCATTTGCAATGCAATAGGTCTCGCATTATTAAAGTTTGAGCTATTGGCATTGCGAAATAATCGCAACACCAATAGCTCAAACTTTAATAATGCGAGAGTTTGAGCTATTTTTATTGTAAATGACATAACCTTTTATTTATGTTTTGGTTTTGAAACATAAATAAAAGCCATTGTCATTTACAATGCCAATAGGTCAAACTCGCGTAAATGCGAGACCTATTACATTGCAAATGCTTGTTTTTAGTTGCATTTGAAAAAATTGTAGATGATGGCTAATATAAATTTATACTTTTAAGTGATCCTCAGAAGTTTGTGTATCTGTCTCTAAAAACGGAGGAAAAGTTTGTTTTTTTGTTTCACGATACACACAGACGTCTCACGTTCATGTGCTAGTCCATCTGTGTGACTGCAGGCTCTCTGAATTACGTGAGCATTTTATCCCCTTACCTCGTAAAGTGTAGTCACTACTTTCAGAATGATTTATCTTAAGATGCGTAAGTTTGTAACTCCTTGACGTCTTGAGAGCCTGCACCATACCATGCCTGTGAGAGAGTCCTCCTTGTCTGAGGCTTGTCTAAGGAAGGGCATATTAGACTGCTGCCTGCTCTGAATGGTAGGATATGTAATGGTGAAGGTTCTGTAGTTCAGAGAGGAAGATTTATCTTTTACATGTAATAACTTTTTGCCATAAGAGTTCAGCTTTTTCCACAGGAGCACCCAGTTTGGTGCGATGTTTGGGATCTATATTTTGTATTTTAGTCTGATGCACGTCCGTCTAGCTCTGTGCGCTCTTAACAGTAGTTTCCATTTTTAGGTCTGGCTTGAAAGGGTTGCTGGTTACACTCTGGATTCCAGGCGGTTCCCCCTATGCTTTAGCAGATTCAGTGTTCCCCTCTCTTAACATCAGTATAGAGAGCGCCCGCACCAGGAAGGATTAACCTCCGACTCCCAAACTGAGAACAAACAGCTGCCTCTCCGAAATGCTGTAGCCTGGGAGCATGCCACATCTTGTCCCCAGACAAATGCTCCAGTAGCCCCTGCAGAGAGGGTGCACTCACTCATGGCAATACCATCTTGCCACCATGATCCCTATCAATGCTAGCAGTCTGGGCTTTTCATACTCAATTGATAGTTGGTACAGGATATGCAGGGGACATCCTTCACACCCGACTAACAGATGTTGGGCTTAAAAACAGCCAGGGTGGTTTAAAAGTTTGAGAAGAGAATCCGGTATCGGAGGCAGTGATTAATAATTGGCACACTTGCGGTCATGTTCTGAAGTAGTTATATAAAAGATTATTCAGTTAACGACTAATGCAAAACCGAATCCTCCGCTCTGGAAGTATGGATTGGTCGCCATATCTTGCCTCACTATTCCTTGAGTTGTAGCTACTATTTCCATTTTTGATCAGATTTTACCAGCCTGGAAAAATTCAGCATCATTTAGTTTACAGAAAGGGCACGTGGCACACACTGGCAGACACCTGTTACACGGAGGTAGTGAACAGACAGACAGGCACTGTGGCACACACTGGCAGACATTTCTGCCCACGTGGTACACAGTGGTACTGAACAGACAGGCCCTGTGGCACACACTGGCAGAGACATAGCAGGGCACGTGCCACACACTAGCAGAGACATGTCAGGGCACATGGTACACGGTGGTAGTGAACTGGCAGAGACATGTCGGGACACGAGGCACACCCCAGACTCACACTCTCAGAGCAGCCCCCACCCCGCCAGAGGTCGCACTCAAGGGGGGTCACTGCACCTGCCTGCCAGGAAAGCCTTTAGCGCCTGGACTCCCGTCTGGGCCGCGCTCCCCCTGAAACAGAAACCAGTGGTGCGCACGCACTACAGAGGAGCGGGGGCCAGGGAGCGCGGCAGTGAGGCGAACGCGCGCTGCTGCGCGTTCTGGCCACCGTCCAGAATGGGAGGAGCGAAGGCGGGACATGCGCCCGCCTTTGCCCAATCGCGTGCCGTTTTTTCTAAAAAAACGCACGCTACAGCCAATGAGGGCTTCTGAAAACAAACCACACGCTCGTGTGGGTCGTTTTCAGAAGCCCTTTCTAAGGTCTCGCGCTGCGCGAGCAGTGCTGGGCACTGCAACGCTAGGCGCGAGACCTAAAAAAGTACCGGACAGTACCGGCCTATTTAAAGCACTGGTATGAGGACTGTCTTCTATTGAAGTCTAAGACTTCGGGGGACTGGTTTACTAGCAGGGCTGGGAAGATCTGCACCATGAGGGTGCGAGTGAGTACTGTGGCTGCTGTGACAGAATGCACAGAGTGGGTGCAGGTGGAGGCCTCACACCCCAAGAAGCACTGCCAAGCAAGTTACACATTAGTTGTAAAGTCTTTTTCCGCGGCTCTGAATATTGTTTGAAATTCCAACAAATGCTAGTTTGACACAATTTCACACCACAAAGGCCCATACTTTTTGTTTTTCGCAGTGCCTCCCCCATCTCAAAACCAGTGCTTAATTTGTAAAAGAGTAAGTAGAGGGACCCAACCTTTTGATCAGAGGCTGCGGTCAGTGGTAATGCAGGTCAGAGTGCAGAATATCAAGGCTGCGCAGTCTTGAATCCACCTCCTACCGCTTTCATCCACCACCGATTACTACCTGCACCTTTATCTCACTCTTACGGGGTCTTTTACATCCCTGCTTTCTTCCACACTGTTTATCTTTTATCTTCTTCCTGTTTTGCCCCTTTTGTGTTTTTCTCTTTCTCTGGGTCAAAGTCTGGTGGAGAAAAATAAGTGCTGGTCCCCAAAAATGAGACCAGCAACCTCTAGCTCAAATTAAGCACTGTCTAAAACTCAGCATAACTCTTATGTGCCCTAGTAAATTTATTGTTTTATAACTGAAATCTGTTCATTAACACTGCTGTATTGTGTTTAGTTGTCTGTGACATGCTGCGGCATTTGTAGTTGATTTTCAAGGTTGCCTACTCTCAATTCCACCTCATTCCTCTTTTTCCACCATCTTGCACTTCCTTTCTACTCTTGAAGGTGTCTTTCCAATCCTGCCTTTGCCCTTATACGCGCTTTTTCTATCTTTCCCTTGCACCATTCTCCCTTTTCTGCCTTTCTCTTGCTCTCGGTCAAAGTCGGATGATGAAAAATAGGTACTGTTGATCTGAAATGATGTCCACCAAGAGCAGCCACTGGCATAAATAAAGCACTGAAGACGAGAGTGCCACAAGGAGAAGCACTGAAAATATTGATGAAGGAAAGTGAAAGAAGGAACAGTAGAACACAGGAGGAAAAAGAAAGGCACCAAGGCTGGAAGGCTAAGAAAAATAGAGGTGGAAAGAGAGAAAAAAGACCAAGGGTAAAATCGAATTGAAATAAATAGGTTGAGAAAAATAAAACAGGATAAGTCATAGGACAATGAGGGAAAGAGTCAAAATGCACGAAAAAGATCATAAGTGGGGAAGTGAATGATTGGGTGAGTGGATACCGAGAATGAAACAAGAATGAGGGAGAAGAACTGAGTGAGAAAAGGGGGTACAAGACTGAGAAAAGGAAAACAAGGGGACAAAGACAGTAAGGGCGCAAGATGTGTATGTAAAGGTGTTTTATGTCCAACGTATTTGGAGACCGTGCGGTACAGAATTGTTTGCCCGCTTTTTTTTTTTTTTTACAGACAATCCTAAAACGTGGCAATCCACAAATGTGCACAGACTGCGACGATCAAATGCGGCAAGTATTTTTTTTCAAAAAAGCTGGCACATGCCATTTTAATAAAGAGGAAGAACTACTAGTGGAGGGCAGGACAGAATCTCAAGCCGGAAGTTCAAGCAGTCAGTCTGCAACAAACAAATGAGTCTTGGTGACCTCTGCAAAGGGGGCTTAAGGTGCTTTCTGTGGTGGATAGCAGAGTCACCAAATGTGAAAAGTAGGGCAACACTGCAGGGGAAGTTCACCAGTTAAAGATGTGTCATGGTGAATTTCACTGCATTAGGGCCTCGCGGCTTTGGCACCTGCTTTACATATGCACACCTTGCTGGGGAACATTTAGCCTTTCATTCTTCAGACGCCAAAGCATGAACAACAACCGAGTTGTGTTTGAAAAATGTGTAGGTCCTTAGTATTATACATCCAGCCTATGATTGGGTAATGACAACACTTTCCAATTTTTGTCAAGACTCCATTTTCTTCGCACTGTTACTGATGCTTAGTCATAATATTTTAAATAATATATTTAAGACAATGACATGTTCCAGATAGACTACGCAACATGGTGATAAATGATAACAGCACACCTGCTTAAAGCAATCAGTAAATTGCTAAATACTTGTTTAGGGAAAGGGACAAACACAATACTAAACATGTTTATTTTATTCCTCATTGTATTTCTTTTTAATTATATTGGTGTTTTTTTTCTGCGTTGATGCACCCTTGGTTGTTACGTTTTATCTTGCATTTGTCATGTCACGGGTACATTTTAATCACGACGAAGCACAATTCCTTCAGGTTTTATGTTTTTACAAGTCAATGGACGACACCCTTTAATTCCATTCATTATTCACAGCTAATCGCCCTCGTCATACATTTAATAAACACTTGCGTTGAGCAGTGCAGCACATGGTGGATAGTGCTCACTTTTTAAAACGTTTTGAGTGCTCCAGATGTCCCTTTTCATGTCTAGTGTTACTGTAGCTACATTGCAACAACATTTAAGGGATGCAAACAAAAAACGTTTCCTTAAGACAGGTTTCCTATCTTGTGTAGAGCCAGTACAAACATGTCTGCCACTAGAGGGAGGCAAAACTATGTGTACGGCAAGTAGAGGACTTTTCCTTGTCCATCCAGAACAAGTAAAGCAGACCAAGCACTGATGAGCGACAGCTGAAAGTAAATATTTTAACAAGCCAGTGTGCTTGGTTGTCACTGTTGCTCTGCAGAGCTTCAATGCCCATAGGGGAGGAGGGACCATCGCGTGCTGTGCAAGTACGAGGACGGCCAACAGAAACAATCCCCTAGTGAAATCGCCTCAGCTGAAACAGGCACCCAAAGGAGGGACAGTTGAGAGGAATAGACCAATAGAAGGCCAGCATTGTGGATTGGCACAAGAAAAAACAAATGGCAATTGGTGGGTAGAGCCCATAGATTCATAGGATACAACAGGTCGATCAGGCTCAACATAAAAATGAGCTACTCTTCGTACCTTCAAGGTTATCACGCCCCTGCAAAGGAAAAACGTGAAGGCACATTTAAAAAAAACAAAGAAACTGAGTCTGCAATGGCAGCTTCAGGCCTCCGAGGCCTAGCAGCAGTTAGAGCAACTTTAAAATGATCCTTTAGTTAGCATGGGTATACAACAAGCTTATGATTATACTTCATTTGTATTAAACTGTAGCTTTTTAATACATATTTGACCACACATTTGCACACAGATTAATATGATTAAAGATGAAGCATAACATTTGCGCTGCTCCAGTTTTAAGTCTATGGATAGCACTTAAGGATTTGGGTTTTAAAGGGATTCTATATTTACATCTTAGATTTTGGTTATTGCACAGTTTGCTCTCCTTTATTTCTCACTCTCCAAATAGTGTCTGATAGAACTTCAGGAAGGTTTCTGCTATCTCTTCCTCTCGTCACTTTGTTTCCACTGTTTACAAGATTTTTATCTACCTTTCTACTGTCGTTAATTTGTTGACAAGTGGCCCGTTTTAACTCTAGGTGCATATCTACGTTTGGGTCTGACTAATGTGTAGGCTGCATTGTAAAGTTAGTCCTTGCATTCTTTTTTCCTTCAGTGCTGGAACTTTTTCGCCAAATTTAGTAGACTGCTTTTTTGTGCTCTTGATCCAGATGGGCTAGCCTCTCCTAGTCAATTCAGTTCTTTGCGCATCTTATTGGTCTGTTGGTGCTGCTATGACTCTACCCCTTAGAACGACCTTCATGGTATCTTCTAGAGTAGCAATTGCTACCTCCTCCTTTTAGTTCTCAATTAAAGAGTATTGAATGTCCTTTATCTTCTTGGAGTACCTTGTCTGACAAAACTTTAAGTCTTTATCTGGGCCTATGCATTCTTGCCCTGTTTGTGGAGACCGTCCTATGTGTGGCATGTATTCTGATTGCCATTTTACCAATTTCTGAGTTTGGTGTGGTTTAAAATGCCACTTCCTACCAGAAAGGGTTCAAGACCTGCATATGATTTGTGAACTGCTGAATAAGAACTATAATCTTTGTAGTCTTGATGTTTATACCTCCACAGGTTAAATAAACCTTAGCAGTTCAGCCACTTTATAAAATCCTGTGGACTACTCGAGCAACCATATTTCTGGCTAGGTTAATTTTGGGAGTTGTCCATTAGCATATTCAATTCACTCGCAAGGATAAGCGCCTCCTCCCCAACCCCCTAGTAATACCAAGATGTCAGCTTGTTGTATTTAGAAAGGGTATTTTTCCTTTTAAAACTATTGATTCACTTTTCAATGCAATACCAGACTGAACAGCTCAGAATACCTTCACCTCTTCAAAAATACATATTTTGATTCTGGTGCTTAAGCTTCATTTTTTACCTATTTGGAACAGTACTCTAAAGCGGTGTTTACTAACCTTTGGTCCGGGGACACCTGGTAGTCCATGTTACACACTCATGGGTATGCAACTGCTTAGAAAAGGAAATATTAACAGATGAATAAAGTGTATGTAAAGAAGCAAAATATGAAATTATTTAAAAAAAATGTTCTGTAAACATGAAGTAATTTGAGGCTAGAAATTAAGTTGGTATCCTCCGATTGATTTGAGAGCAATACCTGTGCCTCAAACGGATAAAAGTATGGGTGAGTAGCCTCAATTGAATTTAGAAAAGCTCCAACTGTGACAGTAAATTGTTTTTTAAAATATGGTTGTGTATTCCACAAATCAAATGTAGTATTTATTTATTATTTGAATAGTTATTTCTGTATGTTTAGTGTATTTGCGGTTCAAATGCTTAGGCCGTGGGCGCGGCTTCCAGTAATGATTCAGTGGGGGTCCCTGGGTTCCAGTAATACTTCAGTGGGGGTCCACTGAAGTAAAAAGATTAAGAACCACTGCTCTAAAGGAAAACCACAACTGGAAAGGGGAGGGATGGCAAGAAGTAAACCAGAGAATGTCTAGCAAATACATATGTCAGATGCAGGTATATAATTTACATTTTCAAAGTTTAGGTAACTTCTGGATATTTTTCTTTATTTTCAAGTACAGACTTTCAAAAAGCCTTTTCAGACGGCATACTTAAGTCCATATTAGTTTTACACTGTAATACCTTCTCCCAAATGAAGCGGATTGCATAGGAATGGATTCCCTCTCCTACCCCCCCCCCTGTTATAAAATGTTATGTCCTCCTAAAGTTCCATTTAAAAACAAGTGAGGAAGTGGAGATCAACCACATGTATGCTAGGAGTGTGGAGGTAGATCGCGTCTGAAAACACTGATTGAAACGTTTACCAATAAGTTTGGAATGTCGGTGGGGAGGAGAGTTCCACCCACCATGACGAAGTATTGCAGAGACACCTGATACACCAAATTTTGAGTATACAAGAGACTGGCACAAACATAGTTCAATAAATACATCAAATGTTCTATAGCAACATATGTGCTTTTTCCAAGCAAACGGATATAATTGCACCAAGAAATGATACTAGACAATAAGGAATCACTCACCTTGTATTATCCGGAGGATGACTAATTTAATAGGCCGAAACACGTCCACTATTTTCTACACAAGGAGTCCACAACAGATGTAGAAACAACTACAAAAACACTAATCTATGGAACTCCAATATATAGGTCTTGGGTACTAGATTAAGTGATACTTGTATACATACGTGGAAGACAAACCAAACATGTACAAAACGTTGATCGTCAATTTGTTTTCAAAAACATACAAGGAAGAGTAAATTTGTGATACTGTTTTGTATTGGTTAAAACATTCTTTTTGTATTATCAGACATGGTGCAAAAGGTTGTTGTTATGTGATAAGAAAATAAAAATATAAACGATGAACAACAACCTAAGATCGCTGCTATTTGGAACAGTTTGTTCAGTATAACGTTTGGTTGAAGTGACTTTTTCAAATCTGACATTCCAACAGTAAAAGTAATTCTGTTGACTAAATAAGCACAATTTATCCCTCATAGGCCATTTGTTTTTGCTATGTCCTCCTAAATAGTCTGTTGTGGGTTCAAATTGCCTGTCTCCTTAGTGGATGCTGCCAGATCTTGTAGCAGCTGAATTTTGTGCTCCACGTAAGACTTTCATTTGTGCAGTCTCCAGTATTCCTTTTTTCTTGTCAAAATGCACTCTTGATGGAATGTGTGGTGGGCTACCTTTCTGCCCCTTTATTTAAAGGGGTTTTACTCATATCCATAAAAATTCAACCCTTCAGTATTTCACAGTGACTAGATGTGTTGTCCCGTTGCTCACATTTATCTCGGAGCACTGCCATGGTCTCTTCCATCGAAAGAATCCTGCTTTCAATATGGTGCTGTTTTTCCAAACTAGTCTACCATTTTTCAAGATCAGCAACTGTCAATTGCAGAGATGTCTTTATGCAGGATTTTAGATTGGACTTGATTCGCCTCTGAGCAAATGTCTTGCAAAAAAAGATTAGAGCCGTGTGTTGGTTGGGTGGGAGTGTCGGACCCGCTTGTGGAAACTATTTTAATTGGCAGCCGAGGGCAGAATGCAGTTCCGAACGCTTACTTCAAACTCCTCCCCCTCTGTCATTGTCTTCTTTTTCTGCATCCTGTTGAAATTTGGGGTGAAGTGCTTTGCCATCCTCTACACTTAATCCTCTGCTCCCCTAAATAGTCCCCCCTCCCTAAGAGCTCTGATCCACTGGGATTTCTGCCCTCGAGCCCTGCTTCAGGAAAATTGCAGTGGACTCGCAGAGAGGCCAGATTGGTTTAATGTGTTGTCGTAAACTAAATTTTTCTGAGTACTGCCTAGAGTCAAAGTACTTCCGCCAGGAAGCCAGTCAGCAGTAGACCATTGTGCAACAGCTTCTATCCTCGACTTTCCCCAAGGCAGTTAATTGTGAGCTTCCGATCAGATCATACTGAAGTGTTCTCTGCTCTTCAGCTTTACTCCTCATGGCAATGGCATTACCTGGTCTTCACAATGTCAATAATGCACCAGTCATATTTGTTCGTGTGAAAGTCTCGCCACCCCCACCTCAATCTACATTGGCCCCTGGAAGGTAGGTCTGCAACAATAATCTGGTTGTGACCCCTGCTGATAGGATACACTGACTACTGCCACTTTTATCTTTAGCCATGGGCTACACACCATCCTCAAAATGCAAACCACATCAGTCTGATTCTGGCCAGATCAGTTGCTGGCTTTCTCCAGCTAATCACCACACACTGAGATCAGTACATCACCTCTGGTTTCATGCTGGTTCGTGGTGTTATGGCTCTTATTAAGGCTGTCTGGTTGGTCAAGGAGCTCTACTCTTGCATTTCAAGTCTAGATTCTGAGTAGAGCATGGGCCAGTTATTTCTGCTCTTAATGCATTAATTGATTATGCCCTATTTTCTGTGTTGCAGTGGGGATAAGTGGTCACAAGGTTCTGTTATGATGCCTGCATCGGCACTGTGCACCAGGACAGGCAGATGAATTCGCAACTCTCCCTTGGCCCAGGACCAGTTCTAGATCTTCGACTCTTTATAAAATAGTTTTTGGCCCAGCTTTGTACTGACTATCTTCTGAGTGTCCACTATGCACATATTCAGTCTCTCAACGAACATTTGGCCCCTTAGCTCTTTGTTCTACCATTCTCCTTAGTTGAGACTACACTGTACCATGGCTTTGCTTTATCCAGCTGGATTAGGACTGGACAACAATCCCCACCTCTCTACCTGCTGAGTGCAGTGTTATACCTTTCGGAAGTACATGGTCTCTTCTTTGTTCATACCTCAAAGGATGAAGAACAGCCGTTCCCGGTCTCCTATGAAGTCAGAGCCTCACTCTGTGTTATCTTGTGTTTAAATCGATTTTGAAATTGTGTAAAACCACATACAATCCACCCTCTTACCAAATTCTCCCATCAGCCTCACCTTTCATCAGAGCCCGTATACTCTATGAAACCCTGACATTGCTGTAGTTATGTGATTTATGTACTCTAAAATTGGCTGTTAAATCTTGATGTCTACCACCAAGCCTCACTGTTTACCTCCATCTCTTAATAGTGGGCTCTGCTATCTTGAGATTGTTTTGAGAAATGAAGTATTTTGGGCAGATAAGTTCCCAAAGTAATAATACTCAATCAGATCTGAAGGCACTCTAAGTTTGTATATTTATATATGAATTTTCCATTGCAAAATCGAATGGATCTAGTTCACTAAGGTCAAATGTCTACCTGCCCCACAAAGTTTCTAGCCCTTGTTTTGTTGCAGGGATGATGTTCAGAAACAGAACTATGCCTGGGATCACAGAACCTCAGTAAGTAGGGACTTGGCTACTGATGTGGTATGGTGACTATGGGCCCAAATCCAAACTAACTCATAGTGCCTTTCCTGCCCTCCTAACCTTCCCAGAGTTACAGGTAGGTTTGCACCCCAGAACACAACACTCTAGACCCTTTTGGGGCATGTGGTAACAAGTCATCACCTTACGTTTTCTCACTCATACATGTTCACAATAAACCGAAAAGACACTAGGAAAGCTTAGAATATTTATTGACATTATCATGTTCTGTCCTGTAACAACTGTGCTGCAATTAGAAAACCTATGCAAGTCAGCAATGTGATTAGCATGTTCAATAGACTGTAAACCATGAAAAGCCCTGTCATAGCGAATGACTAATGTCTAAGCCTACCCTCACTATGGGAACACAATAATATATTCAAGATCGCAGGGATTCATGCTGGCCCCATACCTGGTATTCCTAGTCAGCGGGTCTACATCTCAGACGAGCAGCTTTCTCATCTCAGAACCTTTTCTCTGCAAGCATTTCTCCTCTCCATTTTCAAAACGAGAAGCCTCGACTTATATGAATTGCCTTGCTCGAAAACAGCAGCTGGATTTCCGTTATGTCTAGGTGTTGGTGTCCGACCACCGAAACTGGGCACAATGTTTCACCTTGTATAAAATGTTCACACTGGATCCCAGAGAAGAGCTAAATAACAACCTGTGCAGCCTATTTCTAAAATAAGTGTTACACAAAAACAAGCGTGTTACTTTGTAATGTGTGCAAAGCAAAAGTGGCCTAATGCGTGTGCAGTTAGGCTAACCTAGGGGAGAAACTACAGTGGTCCCTATGGGGAACTCACGACACCCCTACCCCCCTTTGCTCTGGACAGTAACGCAACAAAAAAATTATAAAAGGTTTAAGGTCCAAGATGAGCAAATTCAAAGCATTGCTAATAAGCATGTTGTAAAAAAAAAAAAAAAAGAATAACGTGTGACATTTCAATTTTGAAAAGGTAGCTGAGTTAAGGTGTACCGGAGATATCAATATGTCACTCACAATTTCAAAGGCTAGTGAATCCCGAACAGATTCAGTCTCCGCAGACTACTATTGGTTCACAGCCCAGTTCACAAGTTCCAGAGAACAGACCTGATCCTCTGTCTCAGTCAATGCTGAGAAAGTAGCTGGCTAACCCGCATCCATGTTATTAGAGCCAGTATTTAATATTCCATGTGCTTTCCCACTAGTCTCCGCTGGAAGGAGTGGCTCATAGCTCGCATTCTGAAGAAGCCGAAGGCCCAAGGGACAACTTTGAAAATGGGTCGCTAATGGACTCTTCAACAGGTGAATGTCCATGGGAGCCGGCATCGGCAGAGCCAGGCAAATATCTAGTGCCCATTTGAAGGCGCACCAGAGACTGAAACACTGGTTGTACGCAGGTAAACCAGACAGGTTGGAATGACAATGACCAGTCAAGATCTAGTTCGTGGAGCAAAAGGATTCCAAAGAAACAAAGTATACGCTCGCAGGACAGCTGGAGTTGTGGTAGTTTCAGTGGGCTTGCAAACGAAACATCCATTGTGGCGGAATAAAGATAGAACCAAAACACCGCAAATGAGGAATAAACGCAGCAGGAAGCACCCAAACACACTGAGGAAAAACTGGAATGAATAGAAGCCGGTATTGCTTCAAAGATCGTCTGGAATGAACTGATTAAGCCATAGCCGACAATCTTAAAAAAATTAGCATGGCCGGCTGTATTGGATGCATTAAAAATACTATTAACTAATTTGCTGAAGTGTAATGGGAGGTTTGTGTTTAACAATGACTATCTCACTGGATGTCCTTGCAACTTGGAATTCATAAGTTTCTTGAGCAGATGTTCGTGCTAGTTCTTTTTGAAACAATAGTCCTTTGAGTCTGCTTAGCTTGTTAAAATCTGCCTTCAAAGTTGGAATGGAAGGCCACAACGAGCTATCCATACCCCCTTGCATGGGAGACAAGAGGACATTATTACAACAGGTGGCTATCTGTTAGACTCATAAAATGTATGGGATCCCAGCTCTCATTCCGCAACAGTCTTGATCGCTTAACGTTAAATAACTTCCCTTTGAGAGGGCTGTAACAAGTGGGAGTTTTGCAGGAGCTGGTATTCCCTTCAGATGGCTGACCAAATTCGCTACTGACTCATTACATGCACTGTGAATGGTCACTAGTTTACCAACTAGTGAATGTCCGACAGAAGAGTCTTGTTCCTTGCCAGTAAGCAAGACCTCTTTGCTAGCACGTTCACAACGATACGAAAATGTGAGGAACCATAATTCATGACTGAAGCTGCCTCCTAGGGTTTCATAACTACCAACTGGGAAATGTTTCATGCAAGCTGTGAATTGGAATGTTGGAATCGGCAAAGATGTTACGCAGTGTATTAACAAGCAGCAGAAGGTGTTTCAGCTATTGTAAATGGAGCTGTTCAAACTTCTCTAGATGCAACATTGTGTATCTGACATCTTTTTTTAGCCATCAGTTGTTCGCATAATCAGATTAAAGGGCAAAAATAGGTAGCTGGAATTTAGGTAGCGTCAGGGTACGCGCCTATTTTTGATGCTTTGAAGTGTCCAGCTCAATTGCATGATAGATCTAAGCTGACTTTACCCATGATACAATGTCAACATGTCACTTTGCATGATGTCAATAACCGATGTCACAATGTTGTTCAAATTATAAATACGAGAAGACTGTGTATTAATACTATTATCAACAACAGCAACACTTTATCCAAATTATTTTTATCAATTGGTTTAAATCATGCAGCAGCTTCCATTGGTGAATGTTTTTAATTATATGTAGCATAAGTAACTCCTTTAGCACATGGAGACTTGGGGCCTACTAAAATCTTATAAATCCGTGTCTTCGGACAGGAGAGAAATATGTTTTACTGCAGACAATGTGGAATGTTCCAACCATTGACACAATTTCCCCACCTAATAGGTGGTTATGATACCTGAATGTTGTGATTGGGAGTAATGGGGATCGGGCCTGCTTGCCTTAAACCCCGGTGTGGAACTCAGAAAACAAGCATGGCAACCATTTCTGTCTCTAGGCCACAATAACCACCTGTGAGGACCTGAAAGTGTGGAATTAAATGTGCCGTTCTACATCCTACTATCGAGTTGTTCTTCAGTGTAATTCATCACACTTTGCCAATTTTCAAAGCTATCAATGGAAGGAACATTTGGGGCATTCCTCTCTGATTTTAAGCCAGTCCTGACGTGCTCTGCTGGACGGTATCATTCAGGAAGATCATTTGTGTCTGAATTAAATCTGCTCGAAGCAAAGTTTCAGTTCCCTGAACTTGCCAAGGTTTGGTACCCCAAATCAATTTAAACTCAATTGTGTCCTTCCAGTATTCATAGCCTTTAACAGCCAATTGTGTGACAAATGAAGCAGTATATATTAGTTTAGTGTGTAAGCATTTATTTCTTTGGTGGTATAGGGACTAATTTGAAATGATGTGTCTGATATATCCTGAAGAATATGTGAAATTTTCCCTATGTGTTTTATAACTCCCTTCCGGGAGGCTTGGGCAATGTTCCCATTGTTTATAATTAAAAATTGTGCGTTGAACAGTGGCTCGATGCAAATGATGTCTTAAATGATGCTAACCGAACATCTCACCATAATTGGCAGAATTCATGTACAGATCCTGATTCAAAAACAGTACAATATTCTAGCTACAAGAGCATGGAGTTTACAGCTTCAACATCCCAATCATCAGAATATAACCCAGGTATTACATCACCCACAGAAACCCTAAATTCATTTGGTATTTGCAAGATACCCATAGGTCCCAATATATCGAAAGGAACTTTATCCTAAACAATTCCATCAGTTACTGGAACAGCTGAAATATTCACAAGGGACAAGTCTTTTTAGCTTATGTGAAGATGAGTGAGGGGCCAACACCCCGAGGACCAGTTCTGTAGCAGAGCATTCTGGTAGGTAATGGCCATTTATCAGTAAGACAAAGTCTCAAATCCAATCCACAGAAGTAGAATAACCACGGAAAGTGTTATCCCAACATCTATCCAAGGTGGGACTAGATAAGTAAGTTTCAGCCATCAAATAAAAACCCAGATCCTTGTTGGAGGAGTCTCTAAAACAGAAAAACTGTCAGAGGAAAAAACATCTCGATCCATATAACACCCAGAAACAGTTTGTTGAAAAACTGGTACCTCCACTACTGCAACGAGACTAGAAAAATTTAGAAAAGGTGGATCCAAGGAAGGTCTCTATACACATCAGCTGCAGAAGACTCTGTAGTAGCTGCAGTACCCACTTCAGTCATGTTGCTGGATGCAGGGAGTAATTGTAGTGCATTCTGACACCCCCCCCCCCCGAGCTGGGGAGAAACTGTTTCAATGGTGCTCACTAGCTGAAGAGGAATTTGTTGTATGGTAGCGAGAGGAGTTGGAACTACCAAGGACTCCTTGTGGTCTACTGTTTAGAATCTGCCACACGGTGTAACTTGATGTGATCAGTGGAGACAAAACAATTGTCTTTAGAACCAGGAAGCGGTGGCAAGATTACAGTTCTTGTTCCTTGAATGCAAAGGACTGGCACTGGTGCTCAGTATGATGGGCCAAAGTCCTTTTTCACCTCCACCTTCTCTCGCACAAGATCCTCCAACTTTTGGAAACCAGCCAGAAGGTTCTGGTTTCTCCTTGATTCTCGCAGAGACAGACTTCTTCAACTGCTTGTTGGATTGGGTGTCATGGAACTTTTATAGATCCTGTAAAACATCACTAGGATTATCTACGTTAAAGGGCGTGGCTGCCCCCACAATGTCTGGACTGTCAAGGTCTGGAACGAACATTTTGATGCCAAAAAGCACTTGGTATGGGGTTCAACCACCCAGAGATCTTTTAGGGAGGTTATGGTTTACGCGTTGTGCCCCATATAGGTGGTTGATCCGACAATGCCCAGTGCCTAATACTCTAACTGTTAAGGACTTCAAGTCACCATTCATCCTCTTCACAACAGAATTGCCCTCTGGCCAGTATGGAGAGGATTAATACACCTGTACACCCAGGGAAGCCATAGTATCCCGATATGCTTTAGAAGCAAAGGCTGGGCCCTGGTCCAAATGGAGTGTACTGCATGCATGTGTCCCAATAAAGACTTGCATGTCTTTAATAACAGTTTGAGCATCAGCCGAAATACTGTGGCCAAACCCAGAGGAACCTGGAACAAGAATAAACTGCAACTATGATAAATTTATACGCAGTATCCCAAATAAGTGGACCACAGTGGTTCAAATAAATGCGGCCAAAAGACTTGTTTGAAATTAAGGTGTCTGTGGTGGATGAGTTACGGTGGAAGCTTTAATTTGTTGACTAACGTCATAACCCTGGACATATTTTTTGCCCTGTTGGTTTGAGCCTTGCCACCAATAACGCAGCTGTAGCAGCAACATTGTGGCCGCCACACCAGCATGTGCAGAAGCAACACCCTCATGAGTAGCCATCAGTAAAGCTAGTCTGCGGTCTTAGTTGGAATCAAACAATCGCCAACGCCTGGAATAATTATGAAAAATGTTTTGTTCACTCAAGTGGTAGGTGTATTAACGGCAGCCAAGATAACGCTATTTATTCTATTTTTAGAACGAGTAATTGCAGCAACAGTAGCAGTCACAACTGCAGATTTGGCCACTTAATCAGCCATAGAATTCCCTACGTGTGCTCCCACATGTTGATGACTCAATGTGTGTGTAACATGTCCATGGCAACCTGTCTGAGTTTTGCCACTTTAACCCAAAGCGTTTTTATGCTTGATTGTGTTGCCTTTAGAGTCTTTGAATCCATTCTGCTGCCAATAATGTAAATTATCATTGAAAGACTGTACACAGTAATTGGAATCACACACTAAGTGTGGGGAGTTCAGGATCTGTATGTTCGAGTACTAGAAGTAAAGCTTTGAGTTCAGTCAACTGCGCAGTGCAGTCCCTTTAATAACGGTGTATGCTTTTTGTGGTTAGAATTTTACATCCAACATTACACCAACAGTGGTGGCGCACGCTGCAGATTATTGCTGTTTAGAACCTATAGTAGGTTGGGCTGAACCATTCGTGTAAGCCATATATTTATACTGTTCAAGAGGTAAAACAGAAGTGGGCATGGGGTAAACATGCTATTACTGTAGAAATTCTTGTCTGTAAAGACTGGTAAAAGACTAAGTTTACATCAACAGCTGTTAAGGAAGTTGCCCATTGTATCCATCTAGGATGGAGGGATTTAGCATTTGGAACGCTGGCTTTTGTGACGGCCTCCAAGGCTGGCACGGGAGTGACAACAATAATGCGTTTTCCTTGTGTAAGCAGCCATTCTTTAAGTATAGCCATCTGCACTGCAGTCAGTTATTTTTTGTTTGGGAAGAAATTAATTTCTGTACTGGAATATAAATGAATTTTTTTATGCAATAGGCACGGGTTCACCTTCATTAAAATTGATATAGTTCAATCCAATTGCACCCAGTAAAACATGGATAACTAGGTTTGTAGTATTTACACGTGTATGTAAGTGACTTGTGGCAAGTAAGTCAAATTTTAATTATCTGAGTTTATCGGTGTTCTGATGTCCAACGTGAAATGGAAAAGTCAGGGTGAACTAATTCATAAAGTGGTTTGATGCGTTGTGCATAATCTGGAATGTATGTTCTGCTGAAATTAAGGAATCCTAACAGGATTGTAATTTAATGCATTCAGAGGTTGCAATTGTGCAAACTTCTCCATAAAATGAGGCACAGTGATCTTTCCCTCGTGTGTAAGTTCATAACCTAGGAAAAGGACACTCGGAAAAGCTATATAAGGGTTCCAAAAGTTGAACTTATAACCAAGTTCAGCAAATCTATCTACTCTGGCTAAATGTGGGTTTAATTCATCATTCATGAGGTAGATCTCATCTACATAGGATGAGGAGTCTGGGTCAGTGTCATGTAGAATTGACATGCGTGCAGCAATGAGCCCTGGGCTATTCTAATAGCCATTGGGAGCCTTGTGTATCTCTTTTGAAAGCCAAGTGCTGATAAGGCTGTCTAATCTCTGCTTTCAAGCGATGGATTGTGGCTGAAACGACTGTTGTAAATATTCAAGGTCGTTTTTGTATTTTCTTTATGGACTATATTGTTTGAATACAGGTGTATTCAGTATTGCAAAAGTGTGTGTATGACTGTTTAAATGTCGGTAGTCTAAGACTATGATATGAACCTGTTTTAAAACTGGGGGGAGAGGGGATTATTCATCTGAGACACAGGGTTCCATTACTCCGTGATACTCCAATTGGGTGAATATCTCCCTAACAGGTGCTTTAGCATCCAGTTTTATAGGGTTGCACTTACAGGCTTGACCTTATAGGTATACCACAAGGAGTCAGTTGCTCTTGCTACCAGAAACTCTTGGAGATTCTGGTGCACTGTTGACTTCTGCTGCGCCATCTGAGTAACCCTCCTGTTCAGTAGGAGGGTTCTCATTGTCTGTGGCATATTTAGCGGTTATGGCCACAACTTTCTCTTTCTGAAAAGGGGCTTTATATTGAGGTCGTCGTTCTTTCTTTATCTTCACATTAGATGAGCATGGTATCCCTTTTTGGTTTCACATTCTTCTTGTCTGCGTTCAGATCACCTTCCTCTGTCCTATTGCTTGTCAGACGATTCCTAAATTGAACAAGGAGAACTTTTATCAGGAACCTGATGCCTGTCTGGAGTCTTGATTTTAGTGCAATCATGAAAATCGTAGCGCCTCTCAGAGGACTCCGGGGGTCCAGAACCTCCGAGGTTTACCTTTCTGTGGTTTAGATTCATCCCCTGGGTTTTTAACAAACTCAATGGTCTGCATGTCCTCCTTATCTGTGCTAGGTTTGACAAGAGGTGCTTTTGTAGGTCTTGTTCCCAAATTATTGCGTCTTGAGGATGTGTATAAATCAGAAATAATTATAGGCAGCTCACGGTCGGCTTGTGTAACCGCAGTGAGCTGCTGCGTATAGCCAGAGATGCTACTTCATCTTTAATGTTTGACAGAATCGTTGTGGATACCACGGGAAAATTTCCCATTAGTTTCATACCCAAATCCAGGGCCGCAGCTGCCCTGTGTTCATTCTGCATTTGTTTTAATGTCTGGTAAGACTGACATTTGAGGGAGTGCCATGAGTGATATTATAGACCGCGGCAAAAACCGTCCCCCCTAGTGTTGCAGTCTCCTATACCGGGAACCATCCCCTGGGTTAAGCACATAGTCAAAATTCTGTGCTTGTCTTGTGGTCCAGTAAGGGGAAACACAGTTTCAACCTAGTGTGTTTTAAAAAAAAATTTTAATCAAAAATGGAATTTCTCACGATTAGTGAGTATCTTGACCATAACTGAATGAACAATTACAGGACTTTTTGTAGGCACTGCAGGCAACTGGGCTTGCCCTGGCAAGCCAATTCTTGGTGGTTGGGCCAACCGGGTACGAGCAATGTGGAGTCAAGCGTCTGTATAAAGTAACTAGAGCACGGTATAAGGCTCGTGTTTGCAAAAGATTTTGACTCGCCATATCTGAGTACGGCATGTATCCAGCTAATGCCGGGCCAGGTCGCCCCATCATTACTGAGGGGACCCAAGCGTACATGTGAGTGCACCTAGGAACCAAGTGTGATGTTCCCAGTAAGATAAAGGTATTTCCATGAGCACGTATGTTCTGTATTGTGCTGGTGTTTGAGGTGTAGTGTGTATGAAATGTGTTGGGTCGATTTTCCAGCTGTGGATGCAAATACCAACAGTAAGACTTCAAAGTGATGAACAGCGTCTGTTTCTACCACAAAGATAAAAGCACCGCCTGCATTAGTATGTGTAACATGTGCATGGACAGTAGGTCTGCAATTTACAGGAATAGCAACAGCCTGTGGTGCTGCCATAATTTAAACAGTATGGAAAACAAAGTGCAACGCAAAAGTAGGTTGTCTTAACTTTCAAGCTTGAAAAACCGACAATTAGATGCTTCCTAAAACTGTGGAGGATTATTCCCCACACCAAGGACGTCTCTGGTGATACGTGTAAGGGTATTGTAGGCACGCGCAAGTACTTACTACTCAGGAGACCCGCTAAAAAGTACCAGACCAAACTTTGGTAGCACCATGTTGCAGGGATTGTTTAGAAACCGAACTATGCTTGGAATTGCATAACATCAGCATTTAGGGACTTAGTCTGGATTTGGGCCTAGAGGTACTGATGTGGTATGATTAACTCAGTCTTCAACAAGAGTTATGCTGTTCCTCTGAAATGAGTCGGATATAGGGAATATAAACCAACCTGACCAGAGTAGTTCAAAGTTGGGAATCCGTTTTATTGGATTATAATGCCCTCACACCCTCTGTCGGGTGTCATGCTTCATCATCGGGCTGCTCCTCGTCGGGTCGGCGGTGCAATACCCGGGTATCAGACGAGTTAGTCGCATGGTTGATGTGAGTGTGCAGCCACAACACAATCTTAGTTTTAGTTGTAGATAGTATACCCCTTGTTTGGTCCTGACGAATCGCCCGCAGACTATTCATTTGGCGAGAAACATGTTGACCTACCACTTATAAGAGCGCCACAACCTTACATTACCTCAGCCTAGCGCCTTATATCTTTTGTTTTTACTTAGGGTAGGACACCCTTGATTAAAGTTGTTGCAGGTACTCCCAACCCTATTTTACATTCACTCCCAATACACAAATACACATTCATCTACACACACCAGGCCCCTCACCCCCACTTCACCAAACGGCTGTTGGAAAAAGATCTCCGTTAAAGTGCCCCTACTATAGGGAGCCCGTCTGGTATTACACCGCCGACCCAACGAGGAGCAGCCCGTGATGAAGCATGACACCCGACAGGGTGTGTGAGGGCATTATAATCCAATAAAATGGATTCCCAACTTTGAACTACTCTGGTCAGGTTGGTTTATATTCCCTATATCTGACTCATTTCAGAGGAACAGCATAACTCTTTTGTTGAAGACTTTCCTTGGGCCTTTATGCTGGACCTGTCTAAAAGCCCTTTGTCCCCCTTTGAGTAATGATTAACTCAGTGCCTTACCTGCCCTCCTAACCTTCCCAGAGTAACAGGAAAGTTTGCACCTCAGAACACAACACTCTAGACCCTTTCAGGCCTCGCGGTAACTGGTCATCACCTTTCGTTTTCTCAACCAAACATCTCCACAATAAACAGAAAAGACACGAGGAAAGCATACAATATTTAGTGAAACTATTGTGCTCTATCATGAAGCAGGTGTTGCAATTGAAAAACCTATGCAAGTCAGCAATGTGATTAGCATTATCAATAGACTGTACGCAATAAAAAGCTGTCATAGCGAATGACTAATCTGCCTAAGCCTACCCTCACTATGGGAACACAATGATATATTAAAGATCTCTGGCATTAGTGCTGATTTCTCCCCCCCCCCCTCCCCCATACCTGGCATTCATAGTCGGCAGGTCTACATCTCAGACTAGCAGCTTTCTCATCCCAGAACCTTTTCTCTGCAAGCATCTGTCCTCTCTATTTTCAAAATTACACATCTTGGCTTATTTGATAAGAATGGTCTTGTGCGAAAACAGCAGCTGGGTTTCTCTAAAATGTCTAGGTGTTGGTGTCCGACCACAGAGAAACTGGGCGCAATGTTTGACCTTGTATAAAATGTTCAGACTGAATCTCAAAGAAGAGCTGAATAACAAAACCTGTTCAGCCCATTTCTAAAATGAGTGTAACACAAAAACAAGCGTTACTTTGTAACGTGTGCAAAGCAAAAGCGGCCTACTATGTGTGCAGTTAGAGTAACATAGGGGAGACTCATGGCCGTTTCGAGGATAGGAGAAACTGTACATTGCTTTGACAGTTATTGAGAGCAATATGTAACAGTTTGGGTCTGACAGCCTAGAAGGGTTACTTCTTGGAGCACTGGCTGAGAAGTGTTGTAGATTTCATTCATTTTCATAATGGCACACTCCCAATATTTCACAAGCTTTGAACAATTCCAGAAAATGTGCAGTAGGATCTCTCCACTCCCAAATGCTGGCATCTAACAGAGTTCCCTCTGTCCCAGTTGTGATGCCGGTCTGGGGTTTAATGCCAGTACACCGGGAGCCTACATGAAGATTATTTCCCCACTGGGAAGACAAAGGATAACATACAATACAAGAATTACAAACTACCTCTGGCAGTTCCTTCCCCCAGCTTTCTTCAATTCGGATTGGCAAAACATCTATCCTTCTCTTTATTCCCCTGCTGTAGAAAATGAATTTCTGAGATGGATCTTGTTTCTTGTTATCTTCCTGGAGCCATGCACCAAATTGGGTGAGTGGTCATATTGCTCATTTTTTGACTGGTGTGCGAGACCTGGTGCCTCGTCTGACTACCTAAATAGCTCATTTTCTGTTGGTCCAAAATTTAGTTTGATTAAAGTGCTTTAATCTCCCCTTGAATTTAATTTATGGATGCCTTATGTTCATACACCCTTTGCTATTTAATTCCCCCAAATCCCTTATCCCTCAATACTAGCCTGAAAGCCGATGGTAGGATTGTGAAAACTTTGCTTACATTTACTTTGTTCCATATTGTCATGGTCGCTCTAGTTATTGGAGAGAGGGGGTGGGGGGGAGAAAATGAGAGAAACACCCTACGACCTCCTTTAGTCTGTTTTGGGGCCCAACAGGACCATCCACTGGGGGCAGATTCCTATGGCCAACCAAACACAATTGTTTCAGGCCAAATCATTCCTTAGGAAATTAAGTTGGGCAGTTATTGGTGATATTGGGGACCCCCAAGCCACCTTCTTTAGGGTGCAACATCTACTTTCATATTATTGTGTGTGGCTTGAAGGCTCTGTGTATAGACTTGAGTAGTCCTGTGGGTGCTAGAATGGGTAAAGTCTAGACTAAAAAAATACAGTTGTATCTGCCCTCCCTTGCCAAGAGCACATTCTGGCATGCCATCTCTTTTGAATCCTATATACCAATAGGTGTTTGTGGGGCGAAGTGAAAAATGTATTGTTGGGGCATGTTTAATGCCTAGGTGGATTGATTGTGACTGTCTCTTAAACTGAAAATTACATTCTAGGTCTTTCTCTATACCCACTAGTTAAGATGACCTAACTTCTTGAGGCAAATGGCAAGATATGAAACCTGGAAGACATGTCTCATTACCCTGTCAATTACAAAAGGCTTATATATGTGGTGTTTACCATATTCTGCCATGGTGCTTGATGGCACACTCCAAGTCATTTCACGAGGTTTGTTCCAAACCTCCCCATCCAAAGAGTACCCATTCAGTCTTATTTTTGTTTTGAGTGCAAGCAAATTCACAATTTGTGGTGCAACACTTTGTTAATATTCTGGAGTTTTCTTTGTATTGGTGTTTCTTTCCTGCCGGAAATAAATCTAGACCACCCAGGGTTCATTCAAGTATGGCTTGAATGGTTCTACACAGGCTGTAAGGAAACCATTAATCAGCTCAAGACCCTATTGAGCAGCAGTGTTAGTCCGCAAGTGCTGCAGGTGGAGCAATCTCCGAAAGACCGAGATTAAAGCATCACTCAAGGTTGTAACAGTCCTGCTCCTCAAAACTATTGTAGAGGTATGCCAAAAAATCAGCCCTGGCTTCTTATAAAACACCAGAGAGAAACAGTCTAGTGCAGGTGTCTTGGCAGTTCTGAATTTAGAATTTATTGTTGTCGCCTTCAATTGTGATAAGATTGTGATGAGCACTTCCTGCTAAGCATGATGGTCAGTAGTATGTTGATGTCTGAGCAATTGATGTAGCGGTCTAGGAAGACTTCAGTTTTCCTGTTGCCCTGTAGGATAAAGAGCTGCATAATTCTTATAGAACTACAGCTTTCGAGTATTCTGCTACAAAGAACCAACTTTTTTAATGGCCACTGTGGCGCACACCCTGCTTGCTTTCTTCCTACCTTAATTGTCGTGTTTTTTTTTGTTTTGTTTTTTTTTTGGTTTAATTCTGGTTTAGAACCTCAGTAAATAACATAAACACAGCTAATCTCCTACAACCCATGGGGCCGGCAGAGTTGAAACATTCAGGAATCTGGAGACGCAGCTTTACACCTACACCCATGGGGCTGGCAACGTTGCGACGGAAATTGATAGAGTACGAAAGGAGCAAACAGTAACCCCAACAGCAGAACCCGCACCCCCCCAAAGGTCCTTTCTGTATGACAACTAGGTGGTCTAAAGCAAAATTGTATGTAAGTGAGGGTGGCTCTCAGAGTAGGGTAAGGGTGTAGGGTGGCATCAGGTTGACCGTGTCGCTCTGGGTAAGCGAGTGTAGCACTTCTAGATATGCAGGGCAAGTGAGGTTGTTTAATTCTGCGGATAGTATGCGAATGAGTGGATCCCACATCATAGAATAGGACCCACCATTGCTGGTCTGCAGCTAAGGACCGTTTTTCCATCCCTAGGGTGAACCACAGCTTGTGTAGCCAGGCAGTATACTCAAGAGTATTCTTGGTGCCCCATAAGGACGGGGTCGCTTGGTGGGAAGCACCCATCGCAAGGGCCATTGGCTTCCCTCTCTGAGAGCGGAGTGAGGAGGTTGGGGGATTAGGCAACCCTAATCTGGTGGAGGCCGGGAATTGTGGGATATTGGTATTGAAGGCTTGGTCTATATTATCTAATGTGTTTCCATAACTGATCCAGTTTTGGGCAATGCCATAGGAGGTGGAGTAGGGGGCCAGTGCCCCTGACACCCCTCTGGCACTCCTGGAGCCAAGCCCGGGTGAGGTACCAGTACGGCACTATTTTTGTAGGCTGCTTCAGTGCCCTCCATACTGTGAGCAGAGTGAGTTCTATGTTGAATATTTTCCCACTCCTAGTCAGAACCCCATCCCCAGCTCCGCCTCCCTTCGAGCTTAGCCTGTTCTGTGCAGCTTGGAAGTATCTCAGGAGGCAGGGTACTGCCAGCCCTCCCTTTTGGGTCGGGTGATGCAGCACACATTTGGAGAGACGAGGTGGTTTCCCCTCCCTGATAAATTTGGTAAGCACGTTTTGTAAGGTCTGTAGGGTAGATTTTGGTGGGCAGTGGGAGTGTCTGAAAGAGGTACAGGATGTGAGGCAAAATGGTCATTTTAATCACAGCTATCCTACCCAGCCAGGAAAGTCTGAGTTGGTGCCAAGTGTCTAGGTCAGCCTGCGTTTGGGAGATGAGGGCCGTATAGTTGAGTGTGATGGGTCGGGGTATAGAACGTGCCAACTTGATCCTGAGGTATGGTATGTATTCGGGTACCCAGTCAAAAGGAAACGAGGAGCAGAGGAGCTCTTCATGGGGCGGGGTCACCGAGATGTTCAAGTTCTGGGATCCCAAAAGCCTGGAGGTCTGTAACCAGGGTAGGCAAAGATGTCATCAGGTCCGAGATAGCTAGGATCACGTCGTCTGCGTCGAGACCAATGAGATGTTGGTCACTGGCAAACTTTATCATGGCACTGGTTGGGTTGGCGCGTATCTTTAGCGAGGGGTTCCATATAAAGGGCAAAGGGAAGGAGAAGAGGGGAAGACCCTTGTATAGTCCTGCTTCTGATAGGGAAGGGCTGTGAGGACACCCCATTCACTCTTAGCAAGGCTCTAGGTGCACAAAATATGCTGTGAGCACAGCATCTAGATTTGTCCCCGAAACCAAAAGGTGTGGTTTGTTTTCAACTCTCAACCTTCCCAGTTCCATATTTTCTATTGTTGGTTTCTGAAGGTGTTCTTTTTCTGCCAAAGCCTCTCTTCAAAGTTTGAAACTGAATGCCTTTGTGTTTTTTCTCAGAGACAAGTCTCTGCATTTAATTAGCCCCACAGATCACTTGTTATAAGTTGGGCTGAAGTTGTAATCGGTTGACCGCTAATGACGGAGTTTTATTGTAATCCTTCACTGCTTCAAGCCCGCCTTATTTTCTTTATGCAAGGTTCTTTTTGTCACAGACTACCACTGGATGCCACATTTGGTAATCTCCATAACTATTGCCTGGTAAGTAGTTTGCTGAGCTTGAAAGTAACGTGGATTTGGCTGTGGTCTGACAAGGTTATAGTCCCTATTCCAGTAAATCTGACCCTAATCCTAAGGGTATCGCTAATGAGGTAATGGTCCAGGCTATCACAGAACTTGTTTGATGCAGGGAAGAAAGTATAGTCTAACTTGTATGTGCTCCCCATTCCACAGGGAGTCTATCCAGTATCTTCCAGTCTGATACTGCCCCTGTCCCCTTTTTACCTGAGCTGGAGTCATGTTGTGCAGCACAATTCTCAACTGAGATATTGTCCTCATTCTCTGCCCAACATCAAACTGTAAGCCCTTCGTATTAACTGGACAACCTGTAGTTGCAGCACTGTTATTTCCCTTGGCCTTCCTGATTATCACTGTCCCTCTGGAGATATAACGGAGGGTATACTTTTGTCTCCATATTAAGATTCAGTAGGGCGTTTGCCTGTCTGATGAATTTCATTTTAGCTAAACGGTTACTGCGGTAGAGTTTTACTTCCTTCCTCTTCACCAGATTTGTCACTGTCTCTTAAAGTCTGCATCGATTTTAAAACCTTACGGATAGAGCAAGTCCATCTTAGTTCCTTTCGTAGTATATGTCTAAATGGGTGACTCCACAATTAAGGATATCTTTCTCGTGACATCTGACCGGCCTGAATTGTATTCTTTTCTTGTGGCCCCAGACAAACATTGGAAACGTTTTGTCTTTTATTGGAAGAAATGTACTTCGAGAATGTCCACATGGATGGTATGCATCTCACTCAATCGAAGTTGCTTCTGCTGTGTGTGGCTTAATGCAGGTTTAGAGCCTAAGTGAGGTGCAGAGAATCATGAGACTTTAAACCCATTCCAGTTGATGCTCCCTTTCCCCTACACTGGCTGCATATCCACCCCAAACCCACTTGATGTCTTTGGGTACAAGCTTCACCTTATGAATGATTATCTTTGAATGCTCTCTATAGGCTGTCGGGACACCTGGCTGTGCTACTGCCTGTTTAGTTGGCTTTGTGACCGCTATCGGTCAATGTACTTTGAAGTCAAGGTGATACCCTGATATTGTAGGCCACAGTACCTGTTAGTGTTAGCCTGTTCTGGTGGCCTACAGTAGACTCGGCAGATAAAAGGGCGGGGCCCTCAAGTTATACATATATTTTTGCTGTAATTGGGGTTACAGTAACTTGGGCAGTTGCTAGAGGTCACACAGGCGTAAACTACTGCCCCTTCAATCTCATGATACTAGAGAATATGAACATATGCCCTTGAATGTATTTTGTTGAAACTGGACATAAGTCATGGAAGAAAATTCAACAGTGCTTTTAGTTTCAGCAGGTGAGATCATAGAGGGTGGGCCTTCAACAAGAATTCACTTTCAGTAGTGAACCATTTTTGCTTATTTTGTCTTAAATAAATATGTTGATGCTGTGGTATGCTCGTTAATAGACACTGAAGGTTGTAAGTGCAACTTATTTTTAGCACGAGGATTCACCCCCATATTGATGGTTAGTACCAGTCATTTGTATGTACAAACTAACTGTATTCTGTATCTGAAAACCGGTTTCTCTAGATATTTTATTGTACAAGGCATGTAACTCCTAGGGGTGGAGGGAAAGCAAGATCACGAAATGGAATAGTACACAGTCGTGTGGGGGTAATTATACCAAACTCTAATGGCAACACTAATGTCATGGACATGGTGGACATTTTCTGTGCTGCGTTTTTTATGCATTTCTTTAGGTCTCGGGATGGGAAAAGAAACATGGGTATTAAATGGGCTTTCTAGGTTTTCCATTTTCGTAGCAAACCACTTGCCAAACAAAACCAGATTTATCTCATTGTGGTGGTGTGCTGTACACAAGTGCAACAAATACAGGTTCTGCTGCTTTAATCATTTTCTAGTGCCTCTCAAACTTGTGGTGCGCCTGTGAGCTAGAGAAGGTGGAGAGGCGATTGCACAGGGAGCAGAGTTGTATCTGCCGAGGTATATTTTTTAATTGTATCTTATTGATTTTTATGCAAAATAAAAAGTACCAAAACCTAGTGAGAGTTGACAGTGCCCTATACATTTCACGGCCACGAGGTAAAAATGTAAGAGAATTATACTTTACTAAACAGCAAAAGTCTCTTGTTTATAGTTTGAAAGCCGAGAAGCTTAACACATTTTGATAGAATGCGTACTTTGACAACTTTAATAAAACTTAACTGCCGCAGGAAAATAAGTAGGGAAAATACATTATTCTCCACGAATATATAACAACCATGCAGTAAAGCCTCATGGAGTAAGCCACGATATGTTGAGTGTGCTATTCCAAATTAGGAATGATGGTTCCAGGAACTGGAAAGTGTTCCCAAACAGTTTGTCTCGCAGATCTACAGACGGACCCTGCAGCCTGGGGCACATCCTTCATGATGTGCGACCATGCCAGTAAACCATTCAGCTCTCATCTGATTGTATATTTAGTGACAGATGCCAAGATGGAATGGGTGGGGGTGGAAAGGGTGGGGGGGACTTAACTTAAAAGTGTTTGTTCCTGTTATGTAAAGTTTACTGAGAACCTGATGGCTGCTGTGTTACTTATGTATTTGTTGCCCTATCAGTATTGTGACATGCGCACAACAATCTGTAATCAGCAATATGTAGACCGGAGGGTCCTAAGGCGAAACAAATGTGCAACATTTTTGTCATGCATAGATATGTATACAGTCCTACTTGTTGGAAATGCTAATAAAGAAATTAAAAGTAAAAAAAATGCAGTGAAGCTTGTAGGGATAGGCTTCACTTCAACTACTCTAAGGCTGCCCTAAACCTTTCTGTATGCATACCAGACATTGGCTCTATTTGATTCCAAACCAATGATCAGTCAGTCTTGAGTTCAATAGTTTCTGCTAAACAATGAAAACTGCACGTCAGCACAATAAATTCTAGTTGGGAAATGCCAATAAACTGTGCTGGACGACGATCAGTTCAACAATACTCCTAAACTTACTCCACCAACATTTGTCCTTCAATATTCGTCGCTCTCAACTTGTACAGGGGAATAAAACAGATTCTCTTGACCAGGTCCCCCCCCATTCACCTATGCAGAGCTTCTTGTTCCTGTGGACTTTGTCATGGTATGTTTTGTGGTGTTTCTGCTTCCTAACCATCCTTTCTTTGACTTTTTTTTAAATCTTTATCATCAACTCTAATAACTGCCCCAGGAAGTGAATGTTCGTTTCGTTTTTATTTCCCATATTGGTTTTACTCTTCACACATTTGGGTGTGAGTTTGGTAAGCCCTTATATTACTGTCATTAAAAGAAAAGATGGAAACCCTGAACTGCACACTCTAATCTACACATTCAAATGTGAAGCAATAGCCAAGTGCACACTAGGTTTCATAAATCGAACATGCTCAAACCATTAGAAGGAGAATACAATGGTGTTTTCAATTGTAAGATAAAATAAGAACTAAAGTAATCATTTTCTCTAAAACAAATTGTTTTCCATTATCGGATACTAAAATTCTTGGAACATCTTCTCACAAATATTTTGCCAAAATAATCTAATACAGCATCGATAGTGGGATTGGAAATACATAGTTAGTGAACCCACTTCTAGTAATAATTCATGAGAACTACCAGGTATCTCATATAATCCTTCAAAATATTGTATGGGCCCGTAAGGTCAATTGCCAACTTGTTCCAAGGTTTATCTGGAATGTCCACGTGCATTGGTTCGTTTGACATCTTCCAATGTTTGTCAGACTTCAAATGGGAGGCCACCATTCAGTTACAGATTTCTACACTTGAGTCAATTATTTTACATTAGAATTTTTATCATGCAGCATGATGGGAGACGAGAGACTCCTTGGGTGAGTTTGCAGGTTTTGTCTGGCTTGTGCTGGTTACTTAATCAGATTTCTTTCATCTTCATATTGATTATGCTACCTGAAGGTGCCAAAAAAGCGGATTGCTTAGGACCAGTCTGAGAGCCTTATGCCTCCTTTACATGCATGGAGTGAATCCAATAGCTAGGCAGGGATTGTTGAGGCCCTGAAGAAGACAGTAGACCTATTGGCTTGCATATCGGTTGAAACTTGTCAGCAATAATGAGTGCATAGATGAATCATTCTATTTTGTCTAATATCCATCATAACTTCGTGTGTGTGTTTTTGGTGGTTTTTTAAAAATCATAGCGAGGTTAGCCACTAAGAACTCTTGTAAAATTGTAGTCCCCTGGAGTGGTGCTCACCTACTCCAGTGTTGGGGGGTCACCAATGATGAAGCCAGCGTCAATGTGTTGATGGTAAGGTGACCTCTAGTATCTTTTTGGATCCCTTCATTGACCTTATAAGTAGTACATTGGCACACACTAGTTGTATTGTGGTTTGTTAACCCTGCTCAGCACCTGTTGTGCAATGTGGTGACCTGTTAGGAGGAAGTGCTTGGGTGCCTTTCCTCTTCCTCTCACTTTTTGAGAAGGATATTTTTGAGCTGCTCTCAAATTCTTGCTCCCGCTATGTTTAATTGTAAACTTAAGTTCTTGCAATTTGGATATTAGTCTGCTTGGATAGTAGCCAAGTCAACGGTCAACTCCTCCTGCTTCCACATCATAAAGATCATCAAGTAAATCTTCAGGAGCAAAATGTGCCAAGCACTCTAGTATGCTAGTTCCATGACGTAAAGGTGACACAGCAGACGTAGCCGAGAGATGTCTTTATGATATTTAGTTCTTGAGATCCATAATACAGCCCCACCAGGAGCAGCCTGCTAGCTGCTCAGCCCCATTCACCAACTGCCACTCCTCATACAGTCACCCAAGCATTCCACGCATAGTCCACATACCAAACATTCCACTCAGAACACTCACACACGCTGAGCAGCTAGGACAGAGTAACATAGGGAATAAAACAACATGGAAGAATACTACATATCTCTTCCCTATTGAATAAAAGAATAACAGAAGCAAACATAAAACTATAAGGATGAGAGAACTATAAACACAATCAATGCAAGCAATAATATACAAAAATACGTCAATCATAAATAGTTCAAAACCCAGGGATGAGCGCAAAACCAACTCACATAAGGGATAGAACTAAACAAAATAAGTGAAAAGCCCAAACCCAGGGATGACGGAAACACCGCACCACGAGAGGGCAAGGAACTAAACACAAGAGGAAAAATGGATGTAGAATACCCAATCCATCCCCTTCCTCCAATAATAAAGAAAAACGTAAAAATGTAGGTTCTCCATATAAAGAGATTAGTAATGAGAACAAAAGGGACTAAAAACCCAATGTCCTGCCCCAAACTAAAATAAGGGACAACAATGTAAAATAATATGTATTGTGGACACAAGGGACTGACACCCAATGTCCTGCCCCTAATTATACAAGGGACAACCACGTTAAATAGATGCTCATCATGTAAGGAAACAATAAAAATATATGTGGACTAAAGGGACTAACACCCAATGTCCTGCCCCCACTATTAACTAAGGGACAACATAAAAACGTAGAATGCTCTCCATGTGGGGAGGCACGCAGGGAACCTAACCCTGCATCAAAATTTTCTGTGCGGCACCAGGTGTCTTGCGCACACATGGACCTAGACCATGCAACAAAATTTAAAACAAAACATGCATACTTTATAATTTCTCCAGCATAAACTGTATACAATGCAAACTCTATATGTATATTTTAAACACAAATAAGCTCTATAAATGACAAACATCAAAAGAATTAGTGTAGAGAATAAAACGAGTAACCACGCCGGTGAGCAACTCCTCACCCGAGATGCACATCCTTGGGAACATACTAAAATATGCGCCCAACTTTCCAGTTATCTGACACAGCAGTAATAATGAATGCCTGTAACAGTTATTTTCAGAAGAGTGTCCACTGCAGAGAAGTAATGAGGAAACCACATTTAAAGAAAAATACTTGAATGTACCTTTAGTTGAAAATAATAGCTTGCGTGCAGCTTCCTACAAAATATTGAAGACTGGACCAATCTTTGCCCCAAATCATTTGACATCTGCATTAAAGCTGCTAACATTGTCACCAAAATGGCAAAAGTCACCATGGCTCCAAACGCGGCACAAACCATATGTATTTCCTTCACAGTAACAAATGGAAAAGGACTGCTCCATAACACTTTACTCACGAAGGACGATTACAAAATCCAATTAGGAGTTTCTTCGTGCAGCCGATTTTCAAACAGCAACGTTCCTGGTAATCAATTTTTTTATTAACTTTATTGACAATCCAAGAACGTGATTGGCAGACATCAGCAGAAAGAAAACTGCTCGATAAATTACCAGACTACACGAAATGCTTGCAGGCTACAACCCCAAGATGGCGGCACGCTGTAAAGACCCCTGCCGGGTGGCTAAAGGCACGTTCGTGCTCGAAAAAAGTCTAAGAGGAGCGCTGTTGGTGACCAACTCCATCAGGAAAAACCAAGCAGCTCATTCACGCGACCAACGAAGAACCGGTAAGCTTCACGCGCGTATGTTGGCTCGTGCAACTTTAAACAGGCAAATTGTGACAGTTAAACTGCCCGCGAGAGGTCTTCAAGGGGACAAAATTAACTTATAATACAAGTAATGTCTCACCAATTATGACCAGCTCCGTCATCAGAAATTTCTCATCGCTGAATTTCAACATAACCAGCCGATAGGAGCCAAAAAGAGGTGAAAATCGCCATAGTCACTCACTGTCGCAGTCACAGCAACACCGATCCTAACAGTTGCACCCATATTCCACGACACTATGTGCTGCACAAGTAAAACTTCTTCCACTTGCCACACTTGAACTCCAGGTATGACAAACCCAGATCCAGTACAACTGCACCAATTAACACCATAGTTTGTAAACTCATTCCACTCGGAACACTCACACAGGCTGAGCAGCTAGGACCGAGTAACCTAGGGAATAAAACAACATGGAAGAATACTACACACTCCTCACCAGCAAGCAGACTACAGAAACGCATCGGAATCTCCGCCCACCTCAGTAAGCATCTCCAGACCTTTCAGAATACAGCAGCAAGACTCCCTCCATGGACCCACATCTCATTCCACCTCAGACCTCCAATGGATCCCCATAAACGATACGTTTGCAGTTCAAACTGTACACTCACCTCACCTCACTTCACTTTTAGGCGCAACTTACCTGAACGATCGCATCAACTTCCACACCTCCACCAGACACCTTTGTCCAGCAAGCCACCTGTTTACCACTGTTCCCTGCATCCGAAGATCCAGTGGCAGCTCTTTCTAGTACAAGAATCCTAGATCCTATTCCCGCCCCCTTCCTCTCTTCTCTCCCCCCCTCCCGCCCCTTCCCCTGTTGCCCCATTCTCATTAGGGCTCCCAGGTCATTCCTAGAATATAGGATGAAACTTGGCTCTTCACATTGGACCCAAACCGCGCAAGAACAGCAAGCAATCTTCTCATCAGCATACCCTCCAGGGTGAGATGCACGCATTACAAGTACCCTTAACATACTTCTCACCATCCTTGAAGCATTACAATTATCTCTTCCATTCATCAAATAAGCGATTTTGGGTGAGTCACGAACTCTGAATATCTTCCCCATGAATACATCTTGAATTTTTCTATGGCCTAAACACAAGCAAGTGCCTCTCGTTTAGTTGTACTATAATGCACCTCCGAACCTCAACATTCTTGAAACAATCTTTACCATCTGTGAACTGACTAAAAACGGCCCCCAAACCTATTCCACTGGCATCAACGGTGATTACCTTCTTACTCTTTCCATCCTAGGGATTTAGAGCTGGAGCCTCTCAAATCTTTTTGATAACTTGTATAGCTTCACCCTGTCCCTCATTTCATGTAAAAATGTATTTCTCAGCAACTTTTTGAAGTTCTACGAGAAGAGCATATCCATTTACGAATCGTGGATAGTATTCACTTAATCCTCAGAAGGATCTGAATGTATCTTTCAGTTTGTGTGCATCACTAATAGCTTTCAAGAGATTTGGGGAAATGCCCTTTGGAAAAATTGTGACTCATGAATGAGGTAGCACTTGTAAAGCGCCTGGTTACACGAAGGCATCCCAGCGCTGAAAGTTACGCAGATACCCGATTCAAGACACTTTTAAAAAAAAAAAAAAAAAAAAGCTGGTCCTTTTTTGCTTGGCTGATTGCCTTTCCTCTACTGTTTCACTCCCAAGAAGGTCTTGCGAATGAGTAATCCCGCAGAAGTAAATTGAATTCTCCATACCCTGTTCTCTTAGAACTCTGAAGATGGGAAAATAGATAGATAACTCAATGAGGAGAGTGGGGTTGAGGTTTATGTTTTTGTTAAGAGTTGTTTTATGATTGAGATTCTGAATAAAGTGAGGACTGTTTTATCTTGGCTATGTTCCGATAATATGGTACATAACTGAGTATCCCAGATCCCACTAGGCTGTTCTGTTGAGCCCCACCTATGGATTGCCAGTTTTCCTTTTTTTCCTTTTCTTATAAAATAAAATAGTACCTTAAGATATTGGCTGCTGAGTCTTGACCTCTTCTATTCATTGGGAAGCTAGTTTCACTCCACTAGTTCTGTGGTCTTTCCTATCCTCGAATTCAAAATGTTCTTGGGACTGGATGCAACCTTATCACCTGTACTGACTACTAAACTGTTCTGCAATTTTTTTTTTTTTAAACGCTATAGTTTTCTGAGGATTTGTTTTTGTTAATCTCTTGTTCTCCAATCACTTGTTTCCAAAATTTTCTCCATTCAAAATTAAACTATTCATTCAGAAATACTCTGGCATCCCTTTTTTTTTTTTTTTTTTTTTTCCTTTCTATGAACAGCTATACCTTCACTTTGCTGTGAGCAGAGTTCTGTGGTCAGAAGTGAGGGAGATTGTTAAGCTCTGCGTAACTGCTGCTCTTTCTCTCACAATGATGAGACAAACAGGTTTTCTCGTTGTAGCAGAAAAGGCCACTTTATTAAGACTGGCTCGTGTCATCAACTCATAAATGTACATAGCCTATTTCATAACCCCAGCCTCACTAATGCACTAAATTTGACATCTCCACCCCACCCTTAACTCCCAACCTGAGAAGGATTGTATGAACCAAAAAGTCCCATGTCCTTCCCTTTGCTTTTTTCCCCTCCCTCACCGCCTTTTCTTCGCATTCTCCAATCTCTTGCTCGCACCCCATTGAGCAACCCCAAACGAAGTCGCTTATTGCGTTTCACAGCCCCAGACGTTACCCCCCCTGCCCCCCCACCCCCAAGGGGTGGATTCTCCTGCTCTAGACTCACCACCCCCAAAAATACTGCCTTTAAACTGACACCTATCTTACTGTGGCAAACAATAACAAATAAGCCTTCATCAGTAGTCCATTGCGTATGCATAAATAACTTTTTGTTTGTGGGTAGGCCTCCCACAAGCCCTGCCCACTTCCTGGAACTCCTGACTGGCTTATCTCAAACCCCACCCCCCTAACCTGCCTTAAATGCTTACCAGCTTAGCCCCACCCCTAAGCTTAACTACCGATCATGAGACTTGGCCTGTGCCACCTATGTGAAGTCACCCAGGGGGAAACTGGCTACCGCCTTGCTACCACTAGGGTCCCTGCATCGCACAATGATGAGACAAACCAGTTTACTCATTGCAGCAGAAAAGGCAGCTTTATTAGGACATTCTCGTGTCATCAACTCATAAAAGTACATAACATATTACTTCATAACCCCAGCCTCACTAATGCATTACGTTTGACATTGCCACCCCACCCTTAAAACTCCCAGTTTGAGAAGGATTGCATCAACCAGACAGCCCCATTGTCCTTCCCCGTGCTTTTTTTTTTTTTTTCCCTCCCTCACCACCTTTTCTTCGCATTCTCCATTCTCACACCGCATCAAGCAGCCCCAAGAGAAGTTGCTTAAATGTTACTCTTCAAGCCCCCCTCCCCCCCCCCCGTGATTTCCCCCTCACCCCCAGGCTGGGTACGCCTGCTCCAGACTCCACAACCCTTCCCCCCCCCCACCCCAAAATACCACCACCCAGGAAAACCACTGAGTTTTCCTGCCCCCCCAAAATATGAATGTTTGAGATCGATTAATTTGTATAGTTGGTGCGCCACAACTTTTTCTTTCCATAAAGAATCCAACATTTCTCATAGCTGGAGGAGAGAATGCCTGCCCAAATTTCAATAAATGCTCACCATCCTCTCTAAAAAGATAATCCTTAACTTTTTTTCTTTTATTCACTAGGACTAAAATACTCTCTTGCTCACAGAATACACGCATTGCTCTATTCAACTTGCGCCTTGATTTGTATATTGCAGAATGATTCATTGCCCCTCTCCAATACCTCCTGGGAAGGAATTCCGACCACGCAATGCATGTGTCTACTCATTGTTTCTTTAAAAGACTGAATTGTTTAATCAGCGTGAGCCCAGACAACTGCACCAGATCATTTTCTCCCAAATGTATCCCCAATAAATCTGGGCACTATCTGTCTGAAAAAAGTTCAGATGGCAATGGTAACCATTTTCCCCAGCGCATGCCGCTCTTTCCTTTCCATACCACTTCATGTCTGCTACTAGGCATCCCTAGTGAGCTACCATAGATCTGTTGGTGTGCATTTTCTGCTGCCTATCTGACAATGAAATGCCCTACAGTCCATGAAACTATTTGTCTCGTTCAAACCTTTAACGCATCCTAGGCGAAAGAAAAGGACCATTACCAAATTTTACTGAAAATTTGAAATTAAAGTAAAACTATTGATTTTCTCACAACAATTTGATCTCCAACGCCCAATTCTTCTGATATCAGCCCATGACCAACCCAATCTGGCTGCTTCGGTTGTGGCCCCTATGTGGAATGTATGTGTTCCATATAACTGAGGGGGCTGACCTTTACGTAACAATATTAACCACATTACTCCGAACAATTTGTAACTTTATATTGTTTGGCCATTTTTATGGCAAAATATTTCTGTACCCTGAAATTGAGTTTGGTTTAAATACTTAAATATTTTCAACTGGACATATGCCTACCACTCCACTTTGATTCAGCCAAACCCACTTTCCTCTTCCCAACTGATCTGTGATGTCTCCAACTCATCATAACCACATGCTAAATGTCCTACCATCAACTCTAGACACCAATTGTGATTGGCTCCCTTAATTTTGGCTTCTTATTTTGGTCCCTAATCAATCCCCTTAAAACTTTCCTAACTAATGGAGTTTGCACAGGGTCAAAGCCCCACCACAACATGCCATGAAATGATACCCCTGCTAACTTCCTGAGATAGTTGTATGCGACGAACCTTTATCTATTAAACCCAAAACAAACCTTAATCGCCTTCTGATTCTTCACTTTTTCATTACTCGTGTTACAATGTTACCATGTGACAAACTCCTGCCAAGCCTACCTATGGCTTCTTGTTGGTTGGGCAATAGATTTCTCTACCAACTTCACTATTATCACCCCCATGCCCAATTGATCTGTGGAAGTTAGCTTTTGTTGGAGTCATACTGTGAACACGTTGCCACTGAAAGCGAGACGAAGTGTCTTATGTTCTGAACACCGCATTACTTGCTTTAAAAACAATATTGAGCTGTAAACACTTCAACATGAAAGCCCGTAACCGTCTTAAGACCCTCAAGTCTCTTGCTTTGTTTGTTCACTAGTTCTACAACCGCCAAGTTACCTACGTGAAATAAAACTTTTTTATTCTGTAGTTCCTTACGCCAAGCATACAATGCTGCTACCAGGGGGAACAGTTCTAAAACTTTAATACTGTGACCTTGTTGTAGCCAATGAGCAGACCAACACTCTGCACACCAACTGCCCTCCCAGAATGTTCCAAAACCTTTTACCCCTTCTGCATCTGAATACATTTGTATTTGCCAGATAGTGTCTTCTAGGAAATATAATGAAACTCCATTGAAGCCGTCTAGAAAAGTCAACCAAACACAAGTCCGCTCTCATATGGGCTCTCACTCGTAGACTATGGTGCGGTAATGTTGCTCCAGACATAGACATGCTAACCGCCTGCAAAATGTACAACCAGCTCTTACAACTCTGCAAGCAAAGTTTAGGTAACCTAATAGTTTCTGTACCTTTTTAAGCTCCAATTTCTTCTCACCAATACATCCTTCAATAAACATTTTAATTTCTGCAACCTTATTGTCTGGCAGCCTAGCCATCTATACCATATCTATTTCTATACTGAAGAAAAGCGTGGTAATTGGCCCTTCTGTTTTTTCAGGAGCTAATGGAACTCTTAATTCCTGTGCTGCCATTTGGAATTGCGTAACCGCCCTTAAACCAGGACCTGTAACCTTTCGTCCCTCAAACAACATCCTCTAAAAAGTGGCAAACTAATTTATGACCACTTTTACGCGTGAAGAACCATTGTAAGAATGTACTAAATGTTTCAAATAAAGCACACGCAATGCAGCATCCCATAGGTAGCATTTTGTCCAGGTAAATGGCCCCTTGAAATTGCATACCTAAAAGGGGAAATCTGCTTGATGTATCGGTAAGAGCCAGAAAGCTGACTGTGCCAGTTCAACCCGCCCCCCCCTCCCCCATTTGACCAATTTAAAGGCATCATCCACTGATGCGCAAGTGACACTGGATTCCGTTGAAGGTATAAAATCCTTTTACAGACCTACCTTCTGGCCATGATAAATGTATAAGCATATATTCACCTGCTGTTTTTTTAGACACCACACCCAGAGGAGAGACGGTCAAGTTTTCAAAAGGCCAATGGAAAAGAAAATGGGCCTGCCAGCCTACCCGCTTCCAATTCCTTTCCCAATTTGTACTGTAGTATGTCTGGAATTTGGCTTGATTTTTAAATTATCTGCGCAACGCTTGACCCTGGGGCACTGAACTTGGACAGAAACCTTCCTGAAAACCCCAACATTTCTCTGCTGCTGCTTTGTCGGGATAAAATTGCAGCCAATATTGCAATAAAGATATCTCAATTGGGGTATGAGCCCTTCTGTGTAAATTGAAAGTGCTGACCGCTGCCCCTTTGCTGCTGCCCCTGCTCCATGTATCTGTTATCTGGGAAGCAGTGTAATTGGGTGCCTGCCCCTACATTTTGAACACCTGTTTGTAGCTACAAAATTGTCTCCGGCAGGAACCTTTATTGTAATTCCAGCAAGATGCAGTTCTTGATTGAGATCTATTAAACCCCAACTGCCCCGCTCCATGCTGCCGGGACAATATTGAAAAGACTGATAAGTCACTGGTAACCCACTGGCTGTGTGTGTTGCTGGTGGCTGCAGCAAAAGTTATGATTGTACATCAACCCTCATTTTTTCATTGTTCAAACTGACCATTGCTCTGAATTCCCCATCGTAGCTAAGCCGCGCAAACACCCCAAAGTGCATTTGTGCGTTTCTGATGATGTCAATATGTGAGAAGCTGGCTTAATATATGGTGCACACTTATGTAAGTGGGCACCCTGCACTAATCCAGACAACCCTTTATGGTGATTTTAGTGGTCTTAGACAACCTTGGAAAGCTCTCCTAATTATTAGCTGTGGAGAGCAGCCTTCAAGCTTAGTCCAGAAGGAGTGTAAAGCATCTTGTTTTACCAGAACATAATCTTATTGGTATAGCTTAAGTGAAAAAGAACCACAGTGTATTTATAATATGTATTTATTATAAGACGCTCACTAACGCATACAGATATCTCCTAACTGGAGATATACACAATGCACATGATACTTTGCAATAGAAACGGGTAAGTAGCATGTATACACAGTGGTCACCAGGGGGAGACCAAACCATATACTAAAATAGTGGTAAGCGAACCACAACTAGAGTCAAGACTATACCCAGAGGACGTAGAAGTGCCGGGGACCCAAGGAACCACCCAAGGTGAGTATCTAGAAACCCCAGGGAGTTCGTGTGCAGTGTGGGAACACAACTGCGTTCTTAAAACAAGTCAACGGGTAAGTTGCGGTTGCAATTTTAAAGAAGGACCTTTCCCAGTGGACCCTGAAGAAACCCCGTGGAAGACAAAAGGTTGGAGAGCCACCCCACCCATGGATACCCTAGGAACCAGGATACCTACACCAGGAAACCGGGTGCGAAGTGGCGTTGGAAACCGCTGTCGAACTCAATGGGAGACTTCAGGAAGATGCCGCTGCTGGAGTAGGTGAAAGTGTCCAGTGGAACCCAAAGGTGGATTCAATGTGAGAAGTACCTGCAAGCAGAGGGGACAGTCTATGCCACTCGGGAGTGACCAGGAGGCACGTAAGACGAATGCCCACCAATGTCTGGTGATGCAGGATAGATGACTATGACCTTGGAGCTGCAGCTGTGAGGACCAGGCGACGCTGTGGAAGACCAGGAGACGTTCACGAGCTGTCCCATGTCGGATGTCGAGAGTTGAGGAGTCTGTGTCTGTCGGGAGCCCCAACAAGCCTTGGCAATTGCAATCAATGTGGAAAGCGAAGAAGGTTCAGTGTCGGGACCAGCAAGGTCCAGGTGACTCACCACAAGCAGGAGAGTCTGGGCAGGCCCCGAGCAATCAAGGAAGCCCACAGAAATCAAAGAGCCTCAACAGAACCCACAGGCTGGAAGCACTGGAGCCACAAAGGAACCTCTAGCAGCTCACCAAATATGCAGGCCCACGGTGCAAGTGATAGTGAGGACAAAGATCTTGGTCACAGGAGATGCTTGAGGTAGGGGCTACTTGGAACCCGAAGTTCTTGGTGGAAGGAAGCCAACAAGCCTTTGCAACAGCAAGTCGACGCGGTGCACAGAAGTTCGGTTCCTGCGGCTCCAAGGGATACTGGCCTCAAACTTGGTAACAGGACAGGCCTCGAGGGGTGTGAAGAACCACCACCTGTGTTGAGCCTTTCGGAGTCCGTGGGAGCCCAGGATCAGCAGACTGGTCAGCTTAGTTGCAGTGCCTGCAGATGCAGGGAAGTGACTCCTTCACTTCAAGGGAGATTCCTTCAGGTGTCTTGATGTCCACAGGCCTTGGAAGGTTCCTGTATGGATCACAGGCATGGCCGTTGGGGCTGACGAGCATGGCGATGAGACCAGGAGCAGCAGGAGTCTTCCTAGTTGGACTTCGTTCTGGGCCTCAAGACTGCAGAGTGCCCAGACGATCAAAGGTGGTGTCTTGAAATTAATCTTGTCCCACGACGAATCTATGGACCCACCTACAAGTAAGACCTTAAGTACCATAAGGAAATTGTTGGGACGATTCAGGGTTCCCTCCCAGAGGAGGGGTCAGACAGTGGGGAGGATGCTCCCATGTCCTTTGTCCAGTTTCGCGCCAGAGCGGGAGCCAACAGCTCCCTGAGCTGGTTTGAACTGGAGTATGCAAGGAGGGCACCAAATGTGCCCGTCAAGCAGACTGGGTGGCTCTGGCAAGCGCTCCTACCCGGCCACAATACACTTAACCCTGTCTGGGAGGTGGTCACACCTCCCTGTGACAGGATACCTATTCTGCCTTCCCCTGCTCGAGCTTGGCTCAGCAGCAGGGCAGAATCGTGTCTGGTCGGCAGCAGCCATGTTGTGCTGTCCGGGTCTAGAAGACTGGTACCAGGAGCACTGAGAGCCTCCTGGAGGAGCTTTACGGTGCATGGAATCATACCTACCACACCGTATATGTTTGATACCAAACATGATTGGGTTAGTTACAGCCAGTTTAGAGATGGTCATCGCGTAATGACGCATGGCCACTCTATGTATCGTAATGGCTGATGCACTTGCAACCCAGGAGACTCCGTAGGCTGTAGGGGTGTCCTGCTCTTGCAGGGGCACCTTCACACTTGGAACCAAGCACCCTGCCTTCAGGATTGAAAGGCCTGCTTTAGGGGTGACCTATAGGTTTTAAGTGCAGTGACCTCAGATATAGGGGAACCTATGTCTGTTGTAAGTGGTGCTAGCACCAGTTTACACAGGCTGCAATGGCAGGCCTGTATTCACAATTTGAGTGGTCTCCCATGGGTGGCATAATACATGCTTCAGCCCATGGGGGACCCCTGGTGTACCTATGCCCTGGATACCTCAGTACCATACACTAGGGTCTTATAAGTGTACACCGGTGTCCAGATTGGGATGTACCCAAGTATTTACATACCAATTTAGAGGAGAAAGCACAGACTGGGGTCCTGATTAGCAGGATCCAAACAGCATAGCACCAGGCAAAAAGTGGGGATAACCATAAAAGCAGATCGTACTTTCCTACACAATATATTTTAATATGGCCACTGCTCTGGTCACTGCTCTGTTCATAAACACTCGCATAAATTAAAAATGCGGATGTCCAATTCTTTATATGTTTTGGGACTCTAAGCCGTCTAGCCAGTTCCCATTCCCCTTCTTTTGAGCCTTCTTTTGCTTGGATATCTCTAGGTAGCAATTTAAAAACAATGTGTGCTTCCAAATTCTGTTTTTGATTTTCTAACAAATGAGAACCTAATGGCATTGCAATTCCCATGTAAGGTAACCTTTTAGGTCTCGCCTAGGCAGCGCGCATGCGCTGCACTAGGAGATGACCTTTAGAAATCGGTCAGCTCCTTTTCAAGCACACTCGTGCTTGTGGTGGCATCCACCTTGCGGGAGCGAGCAGCGGCGCGCCGACCATTTGTTTCCAATTAGCGTGGCCGCGCGCGCCGCTCCTCGCTCCTGCAAGCACGAGTGCTTGAAAACCGCTTACCCTCCCCACCCTACCTCACCTTTGAGATGCATACATTATATTCAGTGCAGTAACTTACATTTTGGATTCATTGTGTATCAGCTCTCATTTGCCGAATGGAAAACCCGGACACCAAAGGCCTTTGAGATTTAGCAGCACCATGATTTTACTCTTTTCTTTTTTGTAATCGCACTGTATTTTCCCTATCAGGTCATCGAGGAATGCGACTGTGCATAGACTGCTTTCGCTTGTTTTAAATGTCACTGCGGGGTTCCCTTTCTGCACTGCATGCTGATGGATGTTTTCAGTTTTTTCCCCCGACCTCCAGTGCGGTTAAATTCCCATCTTTCCCTCCCCGTGTGCTCCGATCCCCTTCCCCTACCCCCCCCCCCCACCTCTTCTGCCTGTGGTTTCCGCTCCGTCTCGCTCAGTAGTGGCAGGGAGATTTACCCTCTGCTACGTAAGGTTCCCGCCTCTATATACTGTGGATTTCTTCGCCGAGTCCCGCCATGATGGTGATTTCCGCTCTATTGTAGTGGGGTGATCGGATTACGTATTTACTTGCCGTTAGAATTCGTCTTGACCAAGATAGTGTCCATTCTGCTCAGGGCAGAACGTGAATCTCTCTTAGCGCTTATTAAATGTGAAGCCGCAGGCCCTGCAGATACAGCACGCTGTTGTGTTTCTTTTGTCGGTGGCGGGTGACCTTGTGAATGGATCGATTTGCTTGTCTCCCATAGCCCCCATACACTGTAATTATTATTTTGAGAACATCTGAGTGCGGTAAATATAAGGTGGCGCCAATTTCCAATTTGCTACTCAATTGGCCGAGCTTTAAAGGATGAAGAGCTGAGGTGGCCTTGGCGGGACTCGAACTCTTGCGGTGCGGGCCATACAGATGTGAAGGACCAGAGTTCAATGTGGTCCTTGGGCCACCTTGCGGTGTAACAGGGGATTCCACTTCCACAGTGCCTGCACCAAGAGCCCCCACACCCTTCACACTGGCTACCCAGCACCCCGTTCCCCCTGCGTGCGTCTGAACACATCTGATATGCAGTGTGCACTGAGCTCCGGTGGACTCTGGGCACATCTTTCTACAGTCTGCATTGCGCCCGTTAGCGGTGTGTACGGTTCTTTACAGTATGGACTGATCTCCATTGCAGTATGAACGGATATTCTCTACAGTGTGCACTGAGTTTCACTGTAGTATGAACGGGTATTCTCTACGGCGTGCACTAAGCTCCACTGCAGTATGAGCGGATCTTCTCTACATTGTGCATTGAGCTCCACTGCAGTGTAAACGGCTATTCTCTACAATGTGCACTAATCTCCGCTGCAGTATAACCGGATATTCTCGACAGTGTGCACTGAGCTCTAGTGCAGTATAAATGGCTGTTCTCTACAGTGTGCATGGAGCTGGACTGCACTATAAGCAGATCTTATTGGCAGTGTGCACTGAGCTCCACTACAGTATGAACAGATATTCTCTACTGTATGCACTGAGCTCCAGCCGAGTCCAGCGCAGTATGAACGGATATTCTCGACAGTGTGCACTGGGCTCCACTGCAGTGTAAACCGATATTCTGTACAGTGTGCATTGAGCTCCACTGAAGTATAAACTGATCTTCTGTACGGGGCCAATTGTTGCTCTTTTGGCTGACACGCAAGTGTTAAAGCCGGACTCTTGTTCGAGGCACGCCGTCGAGTGAAGACTGTTCTTGGACGTGGTTGCATCAGACATCAGGCGCTTGCCCATCTCACGCAACAGCGCACCGACTACTAGTAGGTCCAATAGCAAAGTGTGGTCAGAGTCAGCTCCTGATTGGCAGGACACACTAGGGCTCATGCAAGGGTTTCAAGCCGGGGCAGTCAGGTTAGTGCTTTAGGGGACTGTTTAGACACCTGCACAATGGCAGCTGATGAACATTTAAAGTGGTGGGGTGTAAGCCTTGACTCAAACCCAGTGAGCGAGCCTGACTTTTACTCAGTGGGTTCACTCAGTCACTTCCCACTTAGTCTTACTCTCTCACATGTTCGCATTCATTTACCCTCACGTTTACTTTGACTCACTCGGTCTCAATAACTTCCATAGTCTCACTCTGACCCACTCAGTCTCATTTTCACTTACTCTGTCTCACTCCTGATTCACTCAGTGTCAGTGCAACTCAGTCATTTTTACTCAGTCACATTCTGACTCACTCACTTCCATTCAGTCTCACTTATTCTTAAACCTCTCGATAGAAGCCTACACACCTACTAGATACTGTAGAGGGAATACTTGCAGTGGACAGTCCGCTGATGAAATGTTCTCCACAAGAGCTGCCAACTCGAGGCTTTCTTTCACAGGGCGCACGCACCTCTGTTAATATTGCCCAACGCCACCCAAAGGTTGCTTTGTGCAGAAATCTTTCATCTTGCAAAGGTAGTATCTTAATTGGGCTGGTTAAAAAATAAGTAAGGGCAGGTTTCATAGTTTAAAAAGGCTTGCAAAGATAACGAACTGTGAAGAAAATCTAATTGCATGCATTCGAAGCACTGGCCTACCTGGATGAAAAACAGTGTACTAAGTGACCGAGCATGGACTGTATAAAGTGTAGTATTACCCTCTATATGAAAATGACTGTGGTGCGTAGTACTGTGGGCAGGTTGTGCCACTAGCAAATTATGGGGAAAAGTGATGGGTGAAGTACCTGAGTTAATCTCAGCGTCGTTCTCCTTCGGGTGCATTCTAGTCCATCTTTAGTGTTTTGCCCACCATGCCACTGTAGTCTCTTTTGTGCTACATAGCTAAACACTTATAAGGTCCCAAAGGCGAGACCTATTGGCTATGCCAATGCTTGTTTGTTTTTGATATGCACCTCTGTTTCTTCACTTGCATCTTTCTTATCCGCCACTTTCTTAGGCTCGCTTTGCATACCTTTGTCGCACATGGATTTGTTCCCCTTTTCAGTTGGGTCCTTAACACTGTCTAATGTCTTACTTGCTGCATTCCCGTCATTTTTCAAGACTTTGTCTAATTTGCTCTCGCCCACTCCCAAATAACTTTTTTATTTGCTTTGTGTGTTCTTCCAAACTGCCCACCATTTCTTCCTACCTTTTTTGCAACCTATCCGCTCACCTTTTTCCTTTTAAGTCCAGCTCAAAGAATGTCGTACTGTTTCTTCCTGCTGCTTCTCCATGCACTTCGTCCCCTCTGGACTTCTGCAAAATACTAAGAACACTTTGTGACCCAGTTAGGTCCCTCCCTTCTCTTTCAACACCCTCCGTCTTGCTGGAAACCTGCTCACACTCCCAATCACTCATCTCTCCTTCCTCTCTTTCCACACTATCCTCCTCATAATCCAACTCAGAATCCACATCCACCAAGCCAATCTGTAACCCTCTCACTCCAGGTGTCTCCCCATCATCCACACCACCATCGTAGTATCTTCATAATGCAGGTGAACTAAGCCCTGTCCATTGAAGAGAAGTCTCGTTGAAGAAAAGTACTTTACAGACCTCGCCTTTTCTTCAGGCCAATGTTTTAGAGCTGCTACCTGCTCACCCGGCCTCCTTCAATGCACTTCTATTTGCCAGTAACTGTGCCTGATTAAAAAAAAAATATATGTGCGCGCGCAATGCGTATGTATGTGTGCACATGCGTGCATAGGTATGTGTGCGTGCGTGTATGTGTGCGTGTGTGCGTGTGCGTATTTGTGTGCATATGTGTGTATGTATGTATGTGTGTGCGTATGTATGTGTGTGCGTATGTATGTGTGTGTGTGTGTGTGTGTGTGTGTGTGTGTGTGTGTGTGTGTGTAGATGTTGTGCCCAGACCTACAAACCGATCAGTACCACAGGCATCATCTGCTTTTTTTCCTAGACTGATCTATCCGACCCACTCTGACCCTCCACCCAAAACCATCTACCATGTGTTGTGATTTCTGCCTTACCACCACCACCTACATCCATATTAAAAGAAAAAAAATATTTTTCCAAATTTTATTCAAATTATGTTCAATTCTATTCTTTTCCTCAAGTGAATCTTCTGTTCCTTGTCTCTCAACTGTTAAATTGAAACCCAACATGTTTTGACTTCTGCGTGTTCAATAGACTTACTACTTTCCCCCTCTTATTCTTGTCAATCAGGGGCCCAAAAGTCACCAAACTTGTTATTCAACTGGGGGACTACCATCCCCATGACGCTATCTTCCTTTTCGTTTGAAAAGCTCTGAAGCCTCTCACTTGCTAAGCTATCCGTGAGCCCTGCCCTCCTTTGCTTAAGGGCGGGGCTGTCTGACAAACCCTTGCGGTCTTTGAGGATATTCACCACCTCCCTTACACAATTTACTGATACACAAGCTCTGCCCGCCTCCTCTTCGCCTGATTCTCTTCCCCCCCGCATTCACCTCACAGGACGAAGCAACGCGATCTCCCTTAACTGCCACCAACTCCTCATGGCCTGTCATGACTGCAGCTGTCCGGCCTATATTTTTCCTGACGGGGGGGCCTGGGCGCACGACTCCCACCATTAACTTTATTATCACGCCCCCAATGCAAACCCCGCCTCCTGCAATGCAACCTCCACCTGAGGTAAATTACTGGCTGCTTTAACTGTTATTGGCGATACTACACCTCCTGCCACCTTTTTTTAGGTCTACGTAATCCCACCCAAGACTACCCTAGAACTCGTTCCTGCAATAAATCTTCTCTACCTGCCTCACATAACACATTGTCCTCCTAATTTCCTTATTGTCCATCACATTTATGTATAGGTGGTAGCAGTTGCCTAAACCCTTTTAAAATGTATTGACTTAATAACCCTACCTGACGATATATATTTTTTCCTCACACAAGCCTTGCCCACCTCCTGGCACTCCTGACTGACTTATCTTCCTGCCCAAACCTGCCTTAAATACTTACCGGCTTAGCCTGACCCCTAAACTTAACTACCTATCACAAAACATTGCCTGTGCCACATATGCAAAGTCATACAAAAGGGGATGATGGACGGAACGTTTGAGCCAATCAAACTCACCCCCAGTCAACTGATCTGGGTTTAATCCATCATCATTCTTTAGCTCACTCCACCACCCCAGTTCAGACATGGCCATATGCAAATCAGTCTGACCCTGTGCCTCATGGGAACAGTCCAGCCCGAACTGCCAAGCCATGTCTTCCCTGGACCGGAAACAAGCATCCTAGGACCGGTTTCTGGCATTCCAGCCGTCATCAGCCAGGCTTGCTTGAATCCAGTGGCAAAGTGAGCAAGGGACCCACGTCTGGGCATACCCCCGCCAACTTAGGGCGAACAAAGCGATACAAAAGGGGATGATGGACGGAACGTTTGAGCCAATCAAACACTCACCCCCAGTCAACTGATCTGGGTTTAATCCATCATCATTCTTTAGCTCACTCCACCACCCCAGTTCAGACATGGCCATATGCAAATCAGTCTGACCCTGTGCCTCATGGGAACAGTCCAGCCCGAACTGCCAAGCCAGGTCCTCCCTGGACTGGAAACAAGCATCCTAGGACCGGTTTCGGGGTTTCACCCCTCTTCAGCCAGGATAGCTTGATTCCAGTGGCATGGAGAGCACAGGACCCACGTCTGGGCATACCAGTCCCACTCGGGGTGACAAATGCAAAAACAACAGTTGATGGACAGAATGCAGAACAATGTCATACATTCACCCCAGTACAGAGATCTGGGCCTAAATCCATCATTTTTTTGCTCACCATGCCATTCCAGTTTGGACCCAGCCATATGCAAATCAGTCTTGACCCTGTGCCTCATGGGAACAGTCCAGCCCGAACTGCCAAGCCAGGTCCTCCCTGGACTGGAAACAAGCATCCTAGGACCGGTTTCGGGTTTCACCCCTCTTCAGCCAGGATAGCTTGATTCCAGTGGCATGGAGAGCACGGGACCCACGTCTGGGCATACCCGTCCCACTCGGGGTGACAAATGCAAAAACAACAGTTGATGGACAGAATGCAGAACAATGTCATACATTCACCCCAGTACAGAGATCTGGGCCTAAATCCATCATTGAACAGGGTCAAGACTGATTTGCATATGGCTGGGTCCAAACTGGGGTGGTGTGGTGAGCAAAAGAATGATGGATTTAACCCAGATCCTTGTGACTGGGGGTGAATGTTTGCATTGTCCAGCGTTCCATCCATCAATTGTTTCTTTTGCATTTGTCACCCTAAGTGGGAAGGGTATGCCCAGACGTGGGTCCCGTGCTCACTACACCACTGGATTCAAGCTAGCCTGGCTGAAGAAGGGTGATGCCCTGAAACCGGTCCCAGGATGCTTGTTTCCGGTCCAGGGAGGACCTGGCCTGGCAGTTGGGGCTGGACTGTTACCACAAGGAACAGGGTCAAGACTGATTTGCATATGGCTGGGTCCAAACTGGGGTGGTGTGGTGAGCAAAAGAATGATGGATTTAACCCAGATCCTTGTGACTGGGGGTGAATGTTTGCATTGTCCAGCATTCCGACCATCAATTGTTTCTTTTGCATTGCCCCAAAAGTCAATAGCAGCTGAATATCCAAAGTTATAGGTATCGGGGAAGGCCCCGATCAAAGACGGTGCAAGTGCACCCTTACCCTACACAGACTCGAGCAGGAAGGCAGCAGCGCGAGGGCGCTGCTCGGCGAGGGAATAACCAGCAGCTTCTTGCTCCCCGGAGGCTTCATTTAACCAGTCTTCTTCTTCCTGTTCATTTCCTGAGTGTCCCAGGCAAATGCAGGTACTTCCTCTTTGCCCCATGGGAATTGTAGTCTTTGGGGCTTCTGTCTGTACGCGAATCGCGTTGATGGGCAGAACGTCCGCCAAATGCCTTGCAGGAACGGAGGCATCGTTCTTCGTCCACCACTCCGCCAGCCATGACCAGGCCCTGCCACAGCGGGTAAGAAGGGGCGATGCCGCACTGCCATTATTAGAATTCGCAAAAGGGCCGGCTTTCTTATGGGGGCAGAGTGTGTTTATAACAGCATATCCCTCCTCTGAGGGCCGCCGACAGGGCCGGGGTTTTTCAGGATGTCGTTTATAAAATGCAGTTGTTAAACGGGGAGCATGTACATTGGAAGCAGGGAAGACATGGCTTGGCAGTTCGTGCTGGACTGTTCCCATGAGGCACAGGGTCAGACTGATTTGCATATGGCCATGTCTGAACTGGGGTGGTGGAGTGAGCTAAAGAATGATGATGGATTAAACCCAGATCAGTTGACTGGGGGTGAGTGTTTGATTGGCTCAAACGTTCCGTCCATCATCCCCTTTTGTATCGCTTTGTTCGCCCTAAGTTGGCGGGGGTATGCCCAGACGTGGGTCCCTTGCTCACTTTGCCACTGGATTCAAGCAAGCCTGGCTGATGACGGCTGGAATGCCAGAAACCGGTCCTAGGATGCTTGTTTCCGGTCCAGGGAAGACATGGCTTGGCAGTTCGTGCTGGACTGTTCCCATGAGGCACAGGGTCAGACTGATTTGCATATGGCCATGTCTGAACTGGGGTGGTGGAGTGAGCTAAAGAATGATGATGGATTAAACCCAGATCAGTTGACTGGGGGTGAGTGTTTGATTGGCTCAAACGTTCCGTCCATCATCCCCTTTTGTATCGCTTTGTTCGCCCTAAGTTGGCGGGGGTATGCCCAGACGTGGGTCCCTTGCTCACTTTGCCACTGGATTCAAGCAAGCCTGGCTGATGACGGCTGGAATGCCAGAAACCGGTCCTAGGATGCTTGTTTCCGGTCCAGGGAAGACATGGCTTGGCAGTTCGTGCTGGACTGTTCCCATGAGGCACAGGGTCAGACTGATTTGCATATGGCCATGTCTGAACTGGGGTGGTGGAGTGAGCTAAAGAATGATGATGGATTAAACCCAGATCAGTTGACTGGGGGTGAGTGTTTGATTGGCTCAAACGTTCCGTCCATCATCCCCTTTTGTATCACATATGCAAAGTCAGCCAGGGGAAGACCGGCTGCTGCCTTGCTACCCCGGAGTCCCCACATTCTGGTCGAGACAAATTGGCTCCCTCTCTTGCGTGCAGTGTTTTATAGATGACTGTGACCTAAATGGCTCCCAAAATTTGGACATTTTGTGATTTCGTACTAGAGCCTTATTAAAGCATGGAGTGGACTTGAGAATTAGAGAAACGGGCCTTATGGGTGTGCACAAGGTGCTAGCACTCTTGTGCATGAGGTTACTGAGACCCTAAACATTCGAGTAAATAGTGCTGTAGTGTCATTATTTGGGTCAGTAGGACTAAGATCATTAGGACAGAACCTGATAAAAGTTCTGGGGCTCATTAACTTAATACTAAAAAGGGAAACCAACCTTTAATTTTGCTTTGGGTGGTTGGATTCCATTTTAAAGGGCACTGGGAGGGCTTAGTAACCTTGCAAGGATTGGAGTGCTTAACTGATACATTTAATCATTCAGTCTGTTTGTGCTCTGCCAACAACATAGTCTGTTTTACAGGGTAGTACTTTTTATTTTTTATTTAATAAGCTGGCTGCTTTACTGCCCATGTGCAAGTAAAGGGGCAGCTGTGCTTTAGTATTTGCAGAAAAATAGTCGATTCCAGTAAAATGTCTTGCAAGATAAGCAGAGATGCATGGTTTCATTGGGGTGGCAGACGTCTGTGCTAAGGGGTGTTTGAATTTGTTGTAATATTTATAGATAAAATGATAGTTGTCCAGCCCGGGTTTCCACCACCCCCTATAGTCCATTCCTAACCGTGCAGGAGCATAGAACAATGAAGGAAGAGTGTCATGCAACATGGCTGGCTCATCAACTCATGGAGGCCCTTCCACGCATTCCTCCATGATGGCACTACCGTGGTTTAGCAAATTAGCAGACTCTGCCACTGCTGCATCTTGATGGAAGAAATGGTTAGGCTGCCTAAGTAACTGTTTAAGGGGAATTGGTGAAACTTGCAGCATAGTGAGGTGATCACTGCTACTACACTTCGCAGGTGAAGTATACAAACTCTTTGAAAACTTGCCCATCACTTGTGATGATTTCTACTAAGATGCTGCTGAGACCGTCCTTGATGCCCATTTCGAACCACAAATAAGCCCCAACTATATGAAGGGCTTAATCTGCATTCAACAAGACCGAGAGAGGGCAAAAACATGGACTGCTTCTGCGCCCACCTGCGATAGATTACAACCACCTACACTGATTCTCGTAAAAGGTCCGTACCAGCAGAGACCACCTTTGTTAAGATGGTAGCCTGGGTGGAGAGGAGTTTGGCACCTGTAGTATCTAGTACTGTAGCTGTCAATGGCATGTGTTATAAGCCATTGACAGCTGAATCAGAATGTTGGTGTTTCCATGGTTTGGTGGAGATTCTAGCGTGGATAGGGAGAAGCTTGGAGATGGTTGGATGCGAGAGGCTGGAGTTTATATCATCCACTTGAATAAACCACTGCTACTTCAATTTGTGCCTCGCCTGCATCCTCATTTCATTGGTGACGACTTGGAGCGGATCTCACTGCTGGAGGACACTCCAACTCATGAGTATAAGCTACCTCGACTTTTATTCAATCAACCACCCTGGTGAGTGCTTAAACAAGCGACCGCAAGTCGGCAATCCTTCAAGATTAAAACGCCAACTCTGCGCAACATTTACGTTTATCATATCTTAAGTAAAGAAAAACGTATTTAAGATTTCAAAATTTACTGTTCAGCACGTGCTTATTTTTGCTCGAGCCTTCTCCGAATCTCTCGAGTCTGCCAATGTGACGTGTAAACTGGGAGAGGGATGGAGGAAAACAAGTCCACTGCCTTTTGAAAACAACCTGTTAGTTGTTTTCGTCATACTCGGCGGCCATCTTAACAAGTAAATGAAAACAAGCCCACAAACTATCAAACAACCTGACTGCTTGCGTCGTCCCGTACGGCGGCCATTTTGGATAGTTGGGAAGATCGAAATTTGATGGTTTATCGCCAGTTGCGTGTGCGGTGACGGGCACACCATTAAACTGGTTAATTATTTGCTTTCTTTCCCTACGCTACACGCATCAAAGTAACGTTTCAATCTACTGTGCGTTCTTTTTCTAGATCTCAACTATTTCCTGCTCGGTGATGGGCACACCATTGATACTTAATTGGAACTTGGTGTTTGGCACTTCATTTTCTACAAGAATTAGCGTAAAGTTGTGTATTTTACAGTCCATATAATCTTTCCACATTTTCTCATAACCTTGGGATAATTCCGTATCATGCAAAATGTTCCTGCTCCACCTTTCTTCCACATGAACCCTGGTGATCCTCAAATTCCTTGGAAGAAATGGAAAAACGTCTTTGCAAACTATGCCAGAGTTTGTGGAACATCTTGAAGTGCAGAACGCAAAATGTCCTTATTACTTCATTGTCTTGGCTCTGAAGGTCCAGACGTTTTTGAACACTTCCCCGACTTGTCTGCCGAGTTGAGTGACAATCTCAATGAATATGAAATATGTATAAAAAAATTAGATTTACACTATATACCAAAAGTTTCAAGGGTTTTAGAACGATATCAATTTGGTAAGCGAATACAAAGGTCTAGTGAATCCGTTGAGGAATATGTATCTGTATTAAGAAAACTGGCCTCAACTTGCTCCTTTGGCGTCGGTAATGATGAAAGATTACGTGATCAATTCATGTTGGGTTGTTGTGTAGAAAAAGCAAGGGAAAGCTTTTGGCAAAAAGATGACCCTTCCCTGTCCAAAGTGGTCACTCTTGCAAAAAGTTTTGAACATAGTCAAGCTTGTGTTGAAGAGATAAAGAAAGGGAGTGCTAGTTAGGAAGAAACGGCACAAACCGTTTCGGTACGGAAAAAAACCAGCGATCGTTACGCTTCACGGTTCATCCAGAAAGATGCTGGCAAGGATGGGAAGATGTATACAGGTAAGTGTTATAGGTGTGGTGATCTTGCTCGCTATGCCAATTTTAAAGGATGCGTGGGTTGGAAAGCTACTTGCAAAAAATGTGGGAAGAAAGGACATGTGTCTAGTTTTTGTAGGAGCTCTAAAATAAAAGGTAATGTTGTACCAAAAAAAAATTCATCAAGTCACTTGTGAACTTGTTGATGATTCATCTGGTGATAATTTTGCAAATTCAAGATGGTTCTGGAGGTCCTTGGGAGGTAGTACAAGTTGAAGGTGCTCCAGTATCAATGTTTGACTATGGGGCAAAGATAACGTTAATACCTAAAGTTTTCTTTGAGGAGAATTTATCAGGGAAGGTCAAATTGTTTAAACCTGACATTTGCCCAAAGGGATATGGTGGTCAACCTATAAAGTTAGTGGGCTACTTTAACGGGTCTCTGCATTTCAAAAACCGATTAGTGGTGGGAAAGATTTGTTTCTTTGAGAGGTGACTCATCAGTTTGTATCACCAGAAAGATCTGTGGGTTTATCTTGATCCCAATGTAAATCCATCGGTTAGGTTGAGGCAAGTTGAAGTAAATAATGTAGGACCTGATAAGCCAGACTTTGAGAGAATTTCCTGAAGTATTTAACACCAAACTAGGCTGTTTGAAAAATTACGACCACAAAACTAGAGTAAAAAGGGTGCCACCCCTGTTGTAAGTAAGGTTAGGGGGTACCATTGCTAGTTCTAAATGAGATGAAGGCAGAACTTGACCAATTGAAGGATAATGGCATTATTGAGGAGGTAGAAGCCACGGAATGGCTGGCTCCCGTGGTTATGGCTAGGAAAGCCGATGGTAAGGTTCTCCTTTGTGTGGACTTGCGTGAATTAAATGTTCTTGTTGATCACTATCCCTTGCCAAACATAAATTAGATGCTCTCTATGTTAAAAGGAGCAAAATGTTTTACGACTGACCTCGCGTCTGACTACCATCAGCTCAAACTACATCGTGAGTCTCAAGACTTGACTGCATTTGTTACTCAGTTTGGTACTTACAAGTTTGTGCGCATGCCTTTTGGGTTGATCTCGGCAGCCGCAGTTTTTCAGCGAGTAATGGAAAAGATGTTGAGTGGAATTTCAGGGATACAAATGTATCAGGACGACGTACTAGTATATGGCGAGAATGTAAGCCTGCATTATTAACGGGTGCGTGAATGTTGCAAAGATTTAAAGACAGTGGGGTAACTTTGAAAGCAAGCAAATGCAAGTTCAATCTGGACCAAATAGATTATCTAGGGCACAAAATAACGTGAGATGGTATAGAACCAAAACAAGAGCTAGTTGAAACTAATTTGTTTAGTCCCACTTCAAAAGAGTTGATTAAATTCTTTGGGATGACTGAATACTATAATATAAATTCATTGTGAATTTTACAGAGAAGACTAAGAACTTGCGATCTCTGTTAAAGAAAGGATTTCCTTTCTTTGTGGAATGATGCATGTAAGTGTGAGTTTAGTTTGCTTAAGAGTTTACTAAAAAAATGCGTCGTGTTTACAGAGTTTTGAGCCAGGGCAGGAATCCATAATTATGTCCGATGCCAGTTTCAAAGGGCTGGGGACAGTTCTTTTACAAAGACATAATGGCATAGAAAGAACCATATTGTTTATTTCCAGAAGCTTGAAAGGGGCAGAACTCAATTACTCAGTTATAGAAAAGGAGGCATTGGTGGTGTATTGGGCTGTGCAGAAACTAAGAGTTTGTGTGGGGAAGCAAATTTGTTGTTAAAACGGACCACAAACCGCTTAAAGAAATTTTTCGAGAAGAAGGGTTTGATGCTGTTTCTGCAAGGATAAGACTCTGGGTAATTAGTTTGCAGGAGTTCCATTTTGATGTTGAATATGTCCCGGGTGCGAGGAATTGGGTATCTGAATGTTCTCGCTTAGTCCGTGCAAGTGACGTAATTGAGAATGAATATGGTGAGAGAGAGTAATTGGAAGTTTAACCAGAGAAGGTGCCATTAGAGAAGATTATTAGTTGGATGAGGTAAGCAGAGATCAAACCTTTCAGAAAGTGTTGCAAAAGAATGCGAGTAGTTGGTCCAATGCTGACAAGAACCATGTAGACCTACAGACTTATTGGAGAGTCAAAGATGAATTGTCTGTGCAGGGTGGACTAGTGTTCAGAGGAACTAGATTAATTCCTCCAGTCTCATTAAGAGAGGAGTTAATCTCTCTAGCCCATGATAGTCATCCGGGGATATCAAAGACTAAAGAGAGATTGAGACAAATGTATTGGTGGCCCGGTATGGATATCCAGGTTGAACGAGTTGTGAGGGAGTGCGGTGAGTTGTAATGCAGACAAAATGTTCAAGTGTAGAGTACAACCCAAGCTAATCAGTGAGATACCCAAAGAACCTTGGCAAGAAATTGCCTTTGATATTCTTGGTCCCATTCGATGTTCCAGTGTTAAGTATGTCCTGGTACTTATTGACATGTTTTCCAGGTGGCCTGAGATTGCGATTACCAATTCCATTGAAACACGTGATGTTGTGTTTTAGGAGCAGGTTTTTGAGAGAGAGGGTTTTCCAGTATCATTGTTGACTGACAACGGTGTACAATTAGTCTCTCGTGAGATGGAAGAATTCTTGCAAAAAAGGGGCATTAAACACCAGAAGTCGGCGTTGTATCATCCTGAAACCAATGGCATGGTGGAAAGGTTGAACAAGGTACTGAAGGAGACGATACAGCGAGCGATTGCGAATAATATGTGCTGGAAGAGTGAATTGTGCAAAGTAAAGAACTACAGAGTAGCTCATTTTAGCACGGGGTTTTCTCCCTTTGAGCTGTTCAAAAGAAGGAGGGCAAATACCTTGTTCTGTCCATCTTCGGTCAATGACAGGGTGGGTGATGATTTGAGTGTAAGGCAAAAAGAGGAGTTGAAGGATTTAAAGGAATGCAAGTTAGTATCTGAAAGGAAGGTGTGGTTTGATTCTCGTAAAGCAACAAAGAAAACTGCGGTACAGGTTGGGGACTGAGTTAAGATTAAAAATCCTCAGAGGTGCCTCCAGTACATGCTCCAAATGTTCTTCTCCCATGAAGGTCATTAAGGTTTTCAAGAATGCGGTGAGGACTGAAGACCCTCGCATTTGGAATTTAGGACGTGTGGTTAAGGTGAATGTGAGGAATGAGGATGATGACATTTGGAGTGCGAGAGGTGGTAACCGTGCCAACAAACGTGTTGAGAAAAAGCCCTAGAGTCTCTAGAAAACCTCAATGAGTTTGTGTGAATTCCTGTGTACCCTGGAATTTAGATACACCAAAGTTTATTTTTTTCTCCTTCTTAGTGTTTGTTTTGTATTTTATCTATATGACACGCTCCATGGTCAATGTATATATTTACAACACTGCGATTTTTTTTTTTTTTTTTTTTTTTTCTGCTAGTTCCTTTTGGTGTTCGTCATTAGGAAGGAGGGAGGTGTGTAGTATCTAGAACTGTAGCTGTCAATGGCATGTGTTGTAAGCCATTGACAGCTGAATCAGAATGTTGGTTTCCATGGTTTGTTAGAGATTTTAGTGTGGATAGGGAGAAGCCTGGAGGTGGTTGGATGTGAGAGGTTGGAGTTTATATCATCCACTTGAATAAACCACTGACTGCTACTTCAATTTGTGCCTGCCTGCATCCTCATTTCAGGGCCCTTGCTGATGCTAAGAAAGTAACTGAGGCATTGGTGTTCACTGCTCAGTCCCTGGCTGAGCAGAGACTTTCCCCTGAACACAGATGTCTCTGGACCTCCCCAACTCACCGAAGTCACTGATAGCCTAGCTGGCTCATGCTGATTATTTTGTTGGTGTCAGGCGTAAGACTGTGAGGGAGGGCATGGAAGGGGGCAATTGGTGTTAAAAACATTGCCTACAATATAATGAAGGATTAAAACCACTTACTGGCAAATCAGACAAACTAGTACTCTGGGACACCAACAAGGATGGAGAAAGACCACAGGGGTGCTGCTGTGATCATTACCTTAATGCACCCAGCTCCGTGTGCCCCTCAGAATATTGGCACCCTGGGCTTGGGCCCAGCTTGGCCATGCTAAAGCCGACCCGGCCTACCAGATAATTCAAAGATGCCGATCCTGTCTTAAACAGCTTGATCCTCAGTGAACTGAGCTTGAAAGTAAAAGACCTGCCAGATTGGCCCCTTCAGCCAAACTTTCAAATAGCCAGGCGGAAAAAATGGAAGTACTGTCATACAGCAAGTGTAGCTTTGCTTGAATTTGTAGAAGTGGTGGCAGAGGACCAGCAGTGCTCTCTGAAGATGAAGACTAGGTTTTCCTCAATTGAATGCAGGCAGAGGCGAGGGATCACGAAGACCATAACCAGTGTGTGAAGTGAAAATGGGAATGACAGTCAAAGCCTTGATTTTACACAGTGGCCATGGCAATGTCATGGACATCCACCAGTATCCAGAAAGCTGCTCATGCCCCAAGCTGAGCCCCATCCGCACAGGAATATATACCTGTGGTGGGCATGGACCGCTGCCTGTAGCATATACTTTCACGGTCTCAAGTATACCAGACCTGAGAACACACACCAAGCCTCATGCCTCCATTGAGGGGGCAGGAATATTGCTCAGCTGCCACACAGCTGAAGACCTAGTGTTCTTTGCAAGACCAGTCCCTGCTTGCCATGTCCAGGATATTCTGAAGGACTTTCTTTGCTTGTTCAAGGGTATAGGATGCCTTAAGTTGCAACCTCAGCTGGCCCCCAGCCAGAGGTTGAGAGACTTCTGTTTGAATACGGTTATTAGTTAGAAGTTTTGGCTTCAGCCCAAAGTGGGAATGGATGTAGGGAGCCCCCCAGGCCTTGAGCTGGGTGGAATATCGCGCCACTGGTACCTCACCTCTTGGCACGGCCAAGGTGATAAAGGGATTTTGGACTGCTAGTGGCCCATTACAGATGGTGATTACTGTGTGAGCTTCTTGTGTAGCAGCACCGCATGCACTGTAGTCAGTAACTTCTAAAAATACGACACATCCCGTGTTTCCAAGTGTCTGAAATCAGATTAGTCCACTGTTTGAAGCTAGCCACGTTGGTTGAACATTTAAAATTGATTGCGGTCCCTTTGCAAACCAATTAGGTTATCATTTTGACTTCGTGTTTGCCGTACAAAATATCTGTTGTCTAACACAGCTTTTTTCTTCCTCTAGATAAAAAAATGAACACTGCACCTGCTTCCGAGAATGGACCTTACCCCACAAATCACACAAGACCCTTTTTTTATGCACAACCAACAGCACAACAGCCTTTCCCAAATCCATGGTACCTTGGGCAGGTTTACAATCCATACTGCCTGCCAGCACCAGGTAAGCTAGCAATGACTGCCTTTGATTAGAGCCTTTGATTAGAGCCAGTGGAAGAACACTGTTAAATACTTTGTTTTGCAATCAACGTACCTGCATATTGTAAAATTAATCGCGTGCAATAGTAGATGTATGCTTTTAAAGGGCCTATTCAGTATAAAGAATAATACAGTTGTCTTTACCAAAGCCTGCATCTCTTAATCGCCAACAATGGGCTTTCTAGAATGGTCTGTTTGATGTGCGACGGAGTTTTGAAATCTATTGGGAAATATTTACTGGATAGCCCCTTTAAATATTAACCAATCACTGTATAAAACTTTATTGCATGATAAAATCATTTCATTAAAATAGGTGAGAAAATAAATGTGTAACCCAGTTAAAGAGCTGTATCTACATCATTCTTTATTTTCTTTTATCCTGGTCTATTACGTCTGCTAGGAGGATTGACATAATCTATGAAAATGCTTGTCCTGTTAAATGTTTAAAAGTGCCCCTGACATGAAAGCAGTCTTGTTTGTCATACGGTGCCACGCAATTACATTTCTTTTGGTATTTCTCTGTAATATGCAAATAGTATGTAAGGACACCAGAATGGAAGGACCATTACCTCCTCGTCTCTCCCGCTTATCTCCATTACGTAGTGAAACCCCTGTGCATCGTAGACACCCCCCCCCCTCCCCCCAACCAAAATAAACAAGCATTTGCAATGCAATAGGTCTCGCATTTGCGAGAGTTTGAGCTATTGGCATTGTAAATGACAATGCTTTTTATTTGTGTTTTGAAAACCTGCAAGCGGTGCTTATAGTCCTTGCTTACGAGAAGCAAGGCTGGCAGTAACTGCGCCTCTTTTACTGCCAGCCTTGCTTCTAGAAGTACAAAGTGCGTATGTACACACCGTTTGCAAGTTTTCAAAACACATAAATAAAAGGCGTTGTCATTTACAATGCCAATAGCTCAAACTCTCGCAAATGCGAGACCTATTGCATTGCAAATGCTTGTTAGTTGTGATTCCACAGGTTGACCTGGAATTTACCCTGCATGTAAAAATGTGTCGGGTGCACTTTTGGCAGTCCTTGATTCTTGCATCCTCTGTGTTTACAGTGTAAGGCAAGACGGGGGTCGGGACGAGTCAATCTGGAAACTCACTTGGCACGATGCAAACAATCGCATGGCAGACATCTGGGTTTCCCTTGGCAGACTTGGTTAGCTAATGACAAAGCGGTGACGGTGGCACTTGAACACTGACAGAGTCCGTTCCTTCCAGCCCTAGAACAATCCCGTTTTACTCTGTATTACATCAATAAATCTTTCATATTGCCTCAACTACTTTCATTTTTTCTTGCACCAATGCTTCACGACCTTCAGAAGCCTTGCAGACTCCTAAAAGCACAGCCCACCCACCAGAGGTGAAGGTGTGCAATAAAGAACTGCTTTACGCTGGCTCAGTGGGAATAAATAAATATCAGATGTATTTGGTTCTTTGAAAGTGAGAAGAGTCAACGGTGTCATGTGTAACGTCCTTGTGTTTCTCCAGTGCTCGTGTGTCCACTGCGCCCTGGGCTATCTGATTTTCTGTGAGAAAAGGAGCTTACCCATAAGACTACCCTCAGAACTTTTCGCAAATGTGGAGAAACATTTTTAAAGAAAATAGGTAAACTGCACGCCAAAGGAAAGCAAAACTAGTGGTACACTTTCTTAGCAGCAGGCAGTTTAACCCTCTGCGCTGCCTTGGGATGAGTCAAACTTTCCACTAGAGAAACCTCCCGTCTGTTTCCAGGAAGCAGATTAATGACCGGACTTCTCTTGACATTTTAATTGATGTCTGGAAGTTGCTGGAGGGCAGGAACGAGGCAGCAGGTGCTAAAATGATCACATTTTCAAAAAGGATGCCTCCACCCCAAGTCAACGCCCGGTGCGGTCGCACCGATCGCACCACCCTAGAGCTGGTCCTGGTCGGACCCCCAAGGTAGAGTGCATCACTGAATTTCAACATTTTGCTGCAGAAGGAACAAAATGAAGGAGCGCTAAACTGTAGTCACTGCCATCCTACACTCTCATAAACGGAGTCTAGCTGTTGGGCGGGACATTCATTATGTGTAAAAATAACTATTTTAATGATACAGGCCGGCCTGCGCTAACAAAGATCATAGCTCGGCAACGCCTCACAGACTATGCCAAAGGCCACGCTAATACAAGAGAACGACTATCTATCCCACAAAACTTAAAAACCTACAGCACCGAAAACCACCCAGTCCGCAATCCTTAAATTGCTCGCACGCAGTCTCCGTAAGCTGCTTTCCAGCTAATTTCCCTATTGCCTTTTTCTTTTGGTAATTCATAAATGTACAGAGCATCACAGCTCCAAACAATACACCCTTGCCCCACCCACCCCCACCACTGGTTATCTCTTATGCTCAGTATTCCACCCAGTCCACCGTCCTGTCGCACCTTAAAAAAACTACTACCCACTCTGAACGTTGCAGGTAAATGGGCCCTGGGTTGGGTTGAAATGAAACATTTGGCCCATGCCGAGGAGGAGAGCAGCAGCAAGTGCACAGAGGGAGGTGGACGACTGGGAAATAAATGGAAAAACTCGGGGCAGTGGCATGCACCAGAGTAACGGCCAGTCATGGCCAATGTACAGCCACATATGGATCCGCCAGTGCTTCCTTCCGCAGCCCTTCCCTCCCGGTACTGTAAAATATTCAGCCCACGGAGCCGTCACGAGTGCAGCGGGGGCATTGTCTGAGCGCGTGAAACTGAAAGCGCGGTGGGAGCGCACAAGACGCCGTAAGCGTGCACATCGGCTGTCCCGGCGCAAGCTGAGGATCGCCAGAGAAGACACGGTCTATCCGTGCTGAGGCTCCGAGTCTGAATCCGAGGCCGAACTGTCCTTGAACCTGGCACGCACCAAAACACGCTCCTACGGCAGCACGGCCAGCGTGACGGCAGCTGCCTGGGCAGAGAGGTACACCGAGCACCCCGTGAGCTCTGGGGACACGCTGCAGGGCATCGCGCTGAAGTATGGCGTAATGGTAAGGAATGCGGGGAGGGAGTAGCTGTATGGAGGGGGCGTCAAGGGCTGAAAGGAAGGAAACTAAGTCTGTAGTCCTGGAAGAATATAGTGGGGGTCGGCAGATGGTGCAGGGCTGGCTGACACTGGAGGGGGTGCAGGGACAGCTGGGGATTGGAGAGGAGCGAACTGGTGAGATACGCAGGAGGGTATGTGGCAGTAGGAGGAAGCTCTCACCCAGGCAAGTACTACTCACGGCGAGTACACTGTGCGCTACCGGGGCCGCTGCTCTCTTTGCACCGTCTGCCGCCGCGTGTGCTCCTCTGCTGCTGTCTGATGTGAGCGCTGAGAATAAATAAGAAGCTGTCCACACGTGTTCACGTAAGCGCGGCGCGCACAGACAGGAGATGTGCACGCGTATGGTAGGAGTTGTAATAACGCCGCGAGCCGTACGCGTGCACATCTCCTGTCTTGCCATACGCGTGCACATGTCCTGTCCCCCTTCCAAACCCAAGTCGACAACAATAGATCTCGCTAGCTAGCAGCGCGAAAGTCGCTAGGCGAGACCTAAAAACGGCCATCCCCACAATACCTGCTGTTCTTGTGTCTGTAGACCTGGTAGAGTGGGTGCCGCGCTCTCGCTACAGTGAAAAGTTTCTTTGTTTGGGGCTTACCGGCTCTTATGGTTTCACCTTTTGCACGACCCGGTGGAGGCGAGCGGCTGCAGGATTTTTGCAGGTCAGGGGGCGAGCACAGTGCACGTGCTCCAAGCAGGTCAGCTGCTTCCTTTGCAGCGCGCAGTTCGGGTGCGCCGGGGGGCGCATGTTGGCGTTGGTTCCGGGCAAGTCTTGCGTGGTAAGTCCTGGGCAGGGCAGCTATTCGGCTTCATTTAATCATGACCTGGAGTTCATACATTGTGTTCTGCTCGGCTGCGTCTTTCCTTCGAGCGTGATTTTCTCCTGGCAGGTGTAGCGGATGCAGCACAGCGTCCTCGTGGGCCTCTCTGCACATGTCAGAGTGGTGCTCTGATTGCAGTGTGGACATGCTAGCTACCCGGGAACAGCTGAGCGGCCTAATCCAAGGGAATCCTTGGACTGTGGGGAACCCTGGCCTGGTCGGTTTCTTGCCACGTCTGTTGCATCACCGCTCTGGTGGGTCATGACCTAGGCGCTGTATTTTGTCTTCACTGTTATGAGTGCCATTTTGGGCAGTACACGGATGTTTGTGTCTGCATTACACGGCATGTGCCCCTGGAGCCGTGGTTGGCTCTGTTTTGGTGCTTTCCTTGTTGATCAGCCTGCGGGCTGCTGTGGTCGTTTTTTTTTCTCTACATTTTGCTGTGCCTTCGGCGCTGGCTGGGCTGTTGGTCCCAATGTTTTGGGTAGCGATCGTTGTTTCCTGGGTAGTGCCTGAGTGTTGCCGGCTTACCTGTTTTCTTCAACAGTCCTATTCATGAGTGGGTGGGCACATTGTTGCCTTGTTCTGTCGCCCTTGTGTCAGTGTTTTTTTTTTTTGGCCCTCTTTTTGGCTGATCCTCTTTTGGTCCGGCTGTCAGTTTGCATCCCGGATCCTGTGGATCGCAAGGTGGAGAGGGGCCTTCAGGCATCTTTCACGGCCTCTGGTTGTTGTTCAGACTCATATGGGGCAGTGGCGACTCGATCCTTGGAAGTCTTGCCTTTGGGTCAGGATGTCAAATGTCCTGGTCCCAGTGGGGATACTGGCTAATTTCCTGGCTATGTCGGTGGCTATGCTTTGAAATAGTCTATTCGTCATGGCCTGGCAAATTCTCTGGTTGCAGCCCTAGAAGGCGTTCTTCTAGGTGGTCTCTCCTGGTCCTATGGGTCCTCTTCCAGCGCTTCCTCTGCACCTCAGCGCTCCTGCCTATGGATGTCCTGTGGCCACGAGCCCCGGGGGTGGCTGGTTGTCTGTTCCTGGTGCTGTATTGTTTGGGTGTTTTCGGCCTGTGCTGGTTCTATGGCCCCTTTACGACTGGGTGACGTCCTTTCAGTGCAGCAGCTATTTCCCCTGTGGTCTCCTGGGGTCTGCCTGACTAATCTCGTTCAGTACAGATGCCTGCCTTCCCGTTCCTGTTCGGCTGTGTCTTCCAAAGCTCTGTGGTTCCTTGTGGGGTAATGCCATTCTGATTCCTGGTCCTTCCTTTGATCTGGGGTCTGCTCCAGGGGTTTGTGCCAAGGTATTTGCTCCCCTGTTGGCTGTTCTGTATGCAGGGGTTCCTTCCCGTGTCTAGATGACTGTTGCACATTGGGGCTTCTCTTCCCCCTGTATTCACATGTGCAGATGGTGCTAGTTCTTCTATCTTCTCAGGGTTTCTGTGTGACTGCATTGTAGTCTTTGCAGGTTCTCTTCCGGGCTCGTGTTTTTCTTGGGGCCCCGTTCTGGGTGTTGTCAGGATTTGTGGGTGCTGTTGTTTCCTACGCATCTGCTGTCTCTTGCTGGCTCCTGTTTTGTTGGCCTCACTTTGGATGTGGGTGCTTTTTTCCCCCGGGTGTTTGCCACACACTGCTATAATGGCCTTACGATTCCTCTAGTTGCGGACTTGGTTGGCAGATCTGGCTGTACCTTCTTCGTTTCTTAGGATTGCCATTTCCTGGCTGTTCGGTGAAAGGTTGGGTAGTCTGTCCGGCTGCCATTCTTGGATTGGTTGCATGCCTGGTCCTCTTCCGAGCCACCCATATCTTTGCGTGCCCACCAGAACTATTAAATCAATTTTCATTGAATGGTTAGCTTGTTTCTCTGCAGATCTGGCTGCTGCTTCCTCTAAGTGAGAAGGGGGCATGGCGACCACTATTGCTGCTTGGGTCACCTTGGTACAGGTTTTGGATGAACCTGCTGCTACTGTAATGCGTACATGCAGTTGAGCCAACAGGTACTTGGAACTATGACATGGCATACATTCCAATCCTTGTTAATAAGGCATTATAAATTCTTAACCTGTGATTTTTCCTGCTAAGTTATACTGGCCATCTCTCAGGTTATTTTGAGAACTCTCGCAGTTGGTGATTCCTGGATCCAGTGCGAGGTTGTCAGGGGTATGATTGGTTGCGTCACGATGACCTGGCAACCTGTTCAAGTTAACTGGGTTGGCAACAGGCCCTCAGAGGTTAAAGGGAAATGGTACAGAGAAAAGCTAGCTCTGCAGAAACTAGGCTAATGTCGACGCCCCAGATTTCTGTTGAGCGTACTATGCAAGAATGAACAAGACTAGAACACTTGGGATATCTGCCTGGGTTAGGAGGTATGGTTTTATCGCAATGGTCTACCTGCCTGTCTTCCTGCAATGTCTTCACTAATGTCCCGCAGAGAAGATGATGTTGATCTTTGTAATTGTCACCCACTGGATCTGTACAGTTTGATTTCGTCTTGAAATAACGTCAGTATAGTAATAAAATGTTCTGAAAGCAGCTCTTCGATAGTGGATCAGAAATGTGGTGTTGCGATTTAGTCATTGCGTGACTACGCAACATTGGTGGCAAGAACCTTGCCGGCCCTGTGCCATCCTAACAGCTGAATGCATGGTCTATATGAGCTGGGTGGTGATTTGGCTGTGGTGACCACTCTGTCCTGCAGTCATGTACAGGGTGGTCTTCAGTCGCAGCTTTCTAGAGCCAGACCTCATGACCTGGAGCCCAAGCCCGACATGGGCCTCGCACTAGCATGCTGGTAGAGCGACCCAGTCTGCAGTGCAAAGAAGCCCAATTTGTCTGTAGCTCTGGGGGCACATTGGGCAATAGTCGCTAGTCCTACTTGGGCAAGTCACCAATATCTGTGGTAAGATGGAACACCCACCCCTGAAGTAATCTCCCTCCAACCTTTTGGTCCCCTGGTATTCCTGCGCCATATGTTGCCACACAAATGGCCTTGTCAAGGCACAGACTTCTGCTGTGAAAGTGCTGCAAACACTGGCCTGAAAGTTTGACTATGGCTTCCCTGCTGTGTAACTACTCAAGTCACCCTGGTCGCCCATTAGGTCTTCCATCACGACCATCAAACCCTTTGTGATCTCTGGATTGTCCTCTTAGAAAGCATCTAACTGAAGCTATGGGTAGATTGGCTGGAGATGTACTTTGCAGCCACAGGAGTCTCATGGAAGAGGAGGACCCTGCTCAGACACCTGGTGGGTGAGGACCTATTTGAAATTACATCTCAAACCTTGTTGAGGCCAACCTGCCTCACTCCTACGAGACCAGGTGAATACCTTTAATTTGCCCAATGGCAAAACGCTTTCTTATTCCTAGCTTGATGACAACTGAACAAGGTGATGGAAGTACTTTACACTCCTGCTCAAAGAAAAGACCAGTATGTTCATGCTGGCTGATTAAACTGAGGTTTCAGAGCCCAATTCGTACAAGGTTGCACATTGGCAAAGCTGCAGGTTTATATCCTCAAAACTGAGTTATTGCCCTACATCTTTGTTAGGATGTTCTCTCAAATTCTAGTGCTAGTCTCCCACAGGGAGACTGTTTACCAGCAAATCCATCAAATAGCATCCTATCAACATGGTCACCAAAAACCCACTCAACCCAAACCGACATGAAAACCAACACCCGTGGGCATTGCAGTGTACGCTTTCCCCACGCTAGTGACTGTCTAGCTCTAGGCAAGAAATGCGCAGCTTGAGGAAAATTAAACCACTTTATGAAGGGATCTGTCATCCTGCCTATCCAGGCTTCCCAGAAAGAAGATTCAATGCGGTTGCACCGATGTTAGCCGGTGCCCCAGTGGATAAAATGGAGGACTAAGAAAATGTAGTACATGCCGTTGACAAAGACACCACTTAAAGCGCACCCAACCTTGCTGCAAAATCCTGGTAGGGGCACCCACCAGTTCAAGACTTTAACACTAGTGCATCTGTCAAAGGCCTGTCAAACAATCTTCACATCACTGAAACAGTAAGAATTAAAGCCCACAGATAAAATATATGCTTATGGACATCCAAATCCACTACCACTAGCAGGAGTGTTTCTTGTGGGAGTCCCGCGTTGAAGGCAGCTCAAAAATGTACATTAAAAAAGAGGGTGCAAGGATGCGCCACGGCTGTCCGACAGCTGAAAGACTTCATCTGATCAAATTTGCTACGTCATGCACACTACTAAGCTGGAAAACCTTCTCTAATTACGATTGTCCCTGTCATCAAATGCTTAAAAACGAGATGCAAGATCAGTCCTTCCAGCCAGTTGCTCTCTTCCATCAGTGAGTAATGTTTCATCTTTGGCCCAATGTAGAGGAGGGGCTGCTACAGAGACTGGAAGTGGTTGATATTGCTGAATGATTCAACAGACCAACTCCTTGGGTCTCTCCAGACGTCACTATGAAATCCAAATAGTCAGGAGAGGTGCTGCTGTGTGTGGACATGCACATCCCAGATCAGGCAATTGAGAGAACGGCATATCATGCCAACATTGGATAGGCTTGTGAGTGAAATCTAGTGGACTTTCTGGTTCTCCAACATAGATTTCAAGTTTGAGTCCCACCAGCTGATGCCCAACCCTGCTTCGTCCTGACCTTTTCCACACACCTGAGCCCAAAAGGCATTAAAGGTATAATTGGATAGCAGAGGAATGTAAACTCCAGCTGAAGCAAGGTCCCAATGCATAGCCTTTCTTGTTGCACATGCGTGACCATGCTGGGAGACCTAGAGGTAGCTTTTCAATGCTTGCACTGAAGACTTTATCTGACAATGAACTGATAATTATCATGGCAGCCAAAGACCGCAGTAAGAGGTATAACCAAATCAAACCTTTGCAAACTGAAGACTTTGATAAGTGAAGTATTACTGAACACCAGGGCGCTGTTAACCTACACCCGGCATTTTGTTAATGTACAATTCATTCCGGTTGATCAATCTGCATGACTGATTACAATGGAGGTCTAGAATCGGTGGGAAACTATGAACGGTGTGGGAGAAGCAAAGTCCGACTGGAGGACCACTGGACACACCTACAAACACTTTGTTTTACATGTTGAACTGACTACGCAACAGATCCACAGGCCTGTTGCGTCATCACATGCCACCTAAATAATCATGACGCCACATTGCTGGTTCACTATATAAGAGCTGCTTTTGCAAGCTTTCAAAATCTAAACCTTTTATTAAAATGCTGACATCACCAGGGACTGAATCAATCAGTCCAGATCCATGGTATAATAAACGCCAAAACCGGTACAAACCGTGGTGCTGCGTATGTGAGCGTAGTACCTTCAACATTACACTCCTATCAAATCAACAATAAACAAACTGCCAGTGCCAGGAGTGGCAACAGTCTCCAACATTCTGTGGCTTTTAGTCATTGCACCGCTGAGAGGGGGCAGTATTCACCTGTAGAGGATACTTTGGATGATCGTATCACAACTGTGAGGCACCCGCCTTTCTGTTCAGGTTTGGCTTACTTGTCAGCCCCCCCCCGCCCCCCCCTCTGCTCTGCCATCCTAGTTGCCTCTGGCACAGGAACAACTACAACCATAGGACAACTTGGATGTGCTTCAGAAATTCAATATTCACTGTCCTGAACAGCTGCTGATCTGGTCACCCCACCCGATCATACATGAATCATGATCCTTGTGGTAGGGAAGTACCACTCCCAAAACCTGCAAAAGAAAGGTATTTGTCATCTCCTCCCATCCTAATTTCACAGTCAGTCTTATGAATTTTGGGCCTCCTCTAAGGAGTTAGACTCCCTAGAACAAACATTATGGCAGATGTCATTCCTCACTAACTGGAGTGAACGTCAACCTTGTGGAGAAAGTTCCATCGTCCCTACAAACTATCATTGACCAACACCCGATCATTCCCATACAGGTCAGAGTCTCTTGACTGATGCCTTCCTTGCCATGATGGCATCCACACCTGCAGGCGTTGGTGTCCCTACAGATGGTGAGGAATGACATCTGCCACCATTCTCCCCATGCATAGCAAGCTTAGAGGTCATCCCATCATGGTGTGAAGTGTCAGCCGGTACACATTTTAAGAACAAGTAGATGACCATCAATGTTTGGATGTTCTGTTAGTGTATTTCTTATCATTTTTTGTGAGGGTCCACATACGTTTTTCAGCCTACCCATTTGCCTGGAGCCACCGTGATGCCACTTTTTTAGGTGCTTGATGTGAACAGTTTGTTAATCTGCCACTTCATGTACCTGTAACAGCTGCCCATTATATGTTCTTGGTGCTCAGAAGATGCTGTGGGCTGCCATTTGTTTTATGAACTTCTGTATTTTTCCCATGGATGTAATGTTCACCATTTCGACCTCCAGGTACTTTGAGTAGTCGAACTACTATGGCATGCCACCCATGGGCTAAAATCCAAACGTCAGTGCTCACTTTGACCACGGAGACTTCGGAGTATATTAGTTGACTGACACCAGGGGGGGCTCTGGCCACTTATTGCTTGGCATAGTGAACATTATTTCACTGTTTTCCCCACTAGGTCGCCCTATACCATCTATTGCTTTATAGTATTCAACTCACAAAGTGTTCCCATGTCTTCATCGGTCATAGCAGGCCCCGTCCTGCAGCGGGATGGGAAGAACCCTATGATGAAGCATGCCACCATGGGACATCTTGGTGGTTGAGGGTTATTTTAAGAAAACTTTGTTCCTAATCTATAAACAATGGAAAGATGGCCTTTTCAGCACCGAGGGACTCTTTTTGGTTGTTTGAAATATCTGGGAGACCATGCATAAAAGGTGAACTGCTACTGGGACACAACAGGGTGAGTTTTTTGGTTGTACTTGCTACTGCTCATTTTTAAGTAGGTGTGAAAGTTCTGTATTGCAGTGGAAGCTCAAATCAATCTGTCAGTCAGCTTTTGTAAAGCGGAGCACTGTCACCCCTAGGGGTATCTGGATGCTGTGCCGCCGTTGAAGGGCCAGGTCTGGAGTCTTTCTGAAGTCTGCCAGCAAGGGGGCTGTACAGAGATGGAGGTGCAGGTCGTTCCAGGTCCTGGCAGCGATGTAGGAGGGGCAACCGCTGCAACTGCAATGAATGCTGGGGTGTGTGCGAGGGTGGCGGAGCGCAGGTGTCTGGAGAGTTGGTTGAAGTGAAGTATCTGGTTGATGTAGGAAAGTCCTAGGTCTTGGAGGGCTTTGTCGGCTTGCTTGAGGATCTTGAACCATCATCTCTTCTGGATGGGGAGCCAGTGGAGGTTTCTCAGGTGGGGGTGGGTAGGGGCAATGTGTGTCTGTTTGGGGATGTCCAGGATGAGTCTGCTGCAGTGTTCTGTATGGTCTGGAACCTTCTGAGGAGCTGGGTGGAGATGCCGGCATAGTGTTGCCGTAGTCTAGGTGGCTGTTGACAAGGGCCTGAGTGACTGTCTTTCTGGTGTTGGTAGGGATCCATCTGAAGATTGTGCAGAGAATGCGAAGTGTGTGGAAGCAGGATACTGCAATAAACTGTAGTTTCACGGTCAGTTGACTGTCGAGGATGATCGCTAAGTTATGTGCATGGTCTGTAGGTGTGGGGATTGGTCCAAGATGAGCTGGCCACCAGCTTTGTCCCAGGCAGAGGTGTTGTTCCCGAGGGTCAGTAGTTCTGTTTTGTCAGTTGAGTTTGAGACAGTTGTCTCTCATCCAGTTGGCTACATCGGTCATGGGGTTGGAGAAGTTGGTTTTGGCATGGTCCTCAGTGAGCGAGAGGATTAGTTGAGTGTGATCTGCGTAAATTATGGTAAGGCTGTGGGATCTGACTCTGCCTGCAAAAGGGGGGTGGGGGGTTTGTAGGTGTTGAACAGGGTGAGGCTGAGGGATGATCCTTTGGGTAGGTTGCAAATGTCTTTGGGTGCGTAGGTGAAAGGGGCGCTGCCTGATGTTCTCTGAGCCCAGAGAGGCAGGAGGCGATTTACTTTGAGTCTTGCTGTATGCCCATGTTGGGAAGTTTGTTGATGAGTGTGCTGTGGGAGACTGTGTTGAACAATGCAAGGTCTAGGAGCATGAGGGCTGCAGTTTCTCCGCGGTAGAGGAGTGTTCTGATGTCAGTAATAGTAGATATTTGTACCTTAAGATTCACCATGGGAACTCTGCACTAAGAACTTCAAATGGTTTCATGGCTTCGCTAGTGTATGTCACCAACCATATATATCCAGTAATGTCCTATTTTTGGAACCTGGTAGACTACCCTCTTCTGCAAAAAAGCACTATTCTATCCTCCGGTTCCTGTCATGACTTCCCCTCCACAACCCTATCTACTTGTGGCTTTCTCCAGATGTGTTGGATAGTCATGGTGGGAATAGTAAGTTTGCCTAGAATCCGATTTGGATAAATATATGCCTAATATATACTACTGTCCCTTTTTCATTGCCATCCATGAGCAGGGTTGACTCCCGTTGAGATGCCAAAGCCCATTAATTTAATACTGTAGCTGTGATGCCCAATAGAATTGTCTTAAATACTGACTGGAAACTTACCTCAAATGCCATTGGTGTAATGGTACACTGGATATGGATGCCATGAGAGGTTGGCTTAAAGATGCAGTCTTAACATATCACATATTGAATCAGCTGTTTCGTTCTGTATAATCTATTTGGATTTGTGGCAGCAAATGGGTTTCCCAGTAGACTTTCTTAAAATGTGTAAGTGCAGGTTTATTTGGATCTGTCAACAATGTTTCTACAGAAAAACGTATTCTAATAATGTAAATTAACCGAAATATATTCATATTGTTGCCTAGGCTCCTGTGTGGATCACCAAAATGATTAAGGGATTAACACTGCTCGCAGTCCACCCAGAGAAGCGCTTTATAGCCTCCAAATTTGTCACTAAGAAAATTCCACAAAGGGAAATCTTCATAGTAGTATTGTCCTTCAACTCTCCTAATTCTGTATCTTCTGTGATCAGTCATGCTCAGGACCTGGCTGATAAACTCCCCAGTTATTTGGAAGAGAAGACAAAATACCATCTGACTTCTTGAGTCCATCTGGCTTGGAGGCTAACTCTTATTTGGGGAGTTCCTCCCTACCTTTTGGCTTTTTGTCTGGTGATCTCTATAGGGCACTCATTGTTCCATTGCTGAAGAAACCAAACGTTAATCAAGCTGTTTAAAATTTTTGCCCAATATCTCTTCTACTTTTTGCAGTTACAATCTTGGAGAAATAGGTTAATCAACAACTCTTGGCTGTATTTTGGAACCCCCTTCAGTCCAGACCACGACCTAGTACTGTGCTAATTTCATTGTTTGTCTTGAGCTAGTCCAGCTGCCTTAGAACTTCTTGATTTGTCCATGGTTTTTGACCCCGCATCTCATTCCATCCTCTTAACCAGACTGGCGCAGGTTTGGATAGGAGGATCTGCACTACAGCGGTGTAAAGCTTACCTTGAGGATGGACCTCAAGCCATGTACCTCCCTCCATGAGTCGGCGTATAAATTGGTAGGACAAGTTATTCCACGGGGGTCGGCTCTCAGTCCGACCCTGTTGAATATCTACATCCATCTGTTGGTCAGATCTTTTGGTGTCATCTGCATGAATTATGTGGATACCACTCGGCGTGTTAATGCCATGGACAAAACAGTTGGACCTCTTGGACAGCTTAAATCGGTGCATATCCTCTGTCGCCTCATGGCTGAGATTTAATCCCTATTAGACGGAGGTATTCCTTGCTTCTCCCCAGCTAAACCTTTGTTGCCTGAACCACCTCCACCTGTAAAGTCTGAAGAATCTGCACTTCTTTTTAGAGGGAAAATTGGTCTTTGGAGAAACGGGCTAACCATCTTGCCTCCTCCTGTTAAGGGTGCTTAGAAAATTAGTTCCTTGGCTCCCTCCAACATTGTGGTGCAGGCTACTATTCTTAGTCACCTTTACTATTGCAACTCTTTGTATTTAAGAGCCTTCAACAGCATATTGAAGCGTCAGCGAATCCAAAATAAGGCCGTCAAAGGAGGTCTGACTACTAAGCTGACTCTGCTTTTTCTGCCCTTGACTCTTTGCACTGGCTGCCAGTGGCTAAAGGTATTTTTTAAAAATCTGTGTTTAGTCTGCAAGGCTTTCCAGCAATTTTATCTGAGAAATAAATTCAAGATCTAGGTTCCTGGTGCCTACCTTCACTCTTGGGATTCTTCTTCACTTTATTCCCAGAGTTAATCAAGCAGACTCTGGTAGTAGGGCCTTCTCTGTGGCTGCTGCAAAATTGTGGAATTCGTTGCCTTTACATTTGTATTGGGTTACTGATTTGATTAAATTTAGAGCAGCAGTAAAGACATGGCTATATGCATATTGACTTAGCTCTGCTTATGTGATTCGTTGTTTACATTTTTGGGAGGGGGGTGTTGGGTTTTTTAGTTTCTTTAGATAGGATTGTCCTCTTTCTTCGGCAATAGGACATTTGTGCTGAGTTTTCAAGCGCCAGGTCACCTTCCCGGTATTTGCAAACTTAACAAAACTCTTAACATAACAAAAGCCCTAACAAATCTGGTAGCGGTGCATGGTTACCAACTGGGTATGGATTACTTAAAATCCTAACCTGATTTAACCTGCGTTCTCCCACAGTCCAATTTGGATTGACAGTTCCAGTAAGTGGTTCCAGTATCCTAGAAGTGTGTGTATAAATGGGGCAGTGCATTGTCGTTATGAGGTTTTTGATTGTGGGTTGAGTCGGGCTGTTAGCGATTTTGCTGATTTTTCATATTTGAGTAGCAGTGGCCAACTGTCTACAAGAGGACTTTCTTTTGAATTTGAAGATTTGTGTCCTGCTATGTTTGTTACTTGTGATTACTGCGATTTATAATGTGCTTAGTGTTCAGCATTGAGGTGTAGGTTATCTGATTCGTAGAAATCCAAAATCTCAGGGCAGATTTAATGGTATTTGACTTGTGTTAAGGTTGTGATGTTGGACTGTGAAGCGGCATGCCAAAGAAGGGGACTACTTCAACTTCCATTGTGAGATTGTACTGAGATGGGTGTTTAGCTGTTCCTTTGTGGACAGGAGTAGACCATACTAATATGGGTGGGTTCCCACTGGTCAAGAACTTTGCTTTACCTGTTTGATAGTACCAGGAGGGTACTATTCCATATTTACCTCGGAGCGATTGCCGAGTCCATTTTCCTTTAGGTAAAGAAGACCAGGATGTTTTTACTTGTTGTTTTGTTTGTGAAGTAGATCAGAGTAAAGTGAGAACAGCTGTGTTGTGAGTTATGTAATTGGGTGCCGCGCTGGGATTGATTGGTCAGCTTCATGTGCCGCACTGAATTGAGCATGGTCATTAAGTACGGTTACAATTTAATTGGTTTTGTAGAGTCTTGCTAGGGTTGGGTTTTTGTCACTTAGTGCTGCATTGTGATGTGCTGAAAAGTGTTGGTAAATCATTGGGTTGACCAAGCTAGTTTAATTTAATGAGTTGCAAAGGTGAGGCTCTTTAAGAAAATAAGAGCTATGTTGAAAAGAGTTGATTTATCTATTTGTCAGGCAAAGCAAGCTCTTCAGAAGGCACACAGACCTCTGATATGACCCCTAATGTCAGACTATACTCTTGTGGTTCGGTCAAACTGTGAAATAAGATCACAGCAAAAGATGGGCGTCTACAATTTTTCCTTTTATGGCACGTGCATTGTGACAATTAAACTTGAAGAGTGAGGTATGAGATGAACCCTTGTAGTAAATTGGGCTTTTGATTGACTGGGGTGAAAACCCTTCTCCAGCAATGACAATCCTTGTCTGGGTGAGCCAACAAAGTCACTGAATTAACTTGTGCACCACCCTCTGGTAGCTTGGCACAAACAGTCCGGCTTCACGTAGAGGCCTAGTCTTAAGTATTTAGATAGCACATAAACAGTAATAAAGTGAAAACACAACACCAGAGATTCCATATGGAAATCTAGAAACCATATTAAAATGTAATAAATAAAATGAGTCAAACGACAAATCCAATCAGTAGAACTGGAACTATGCAATTTTAAAGGTTTAAGTAAAATGGTGCCAAGAAGCAGAAAGCACTAGTTGTTGGTAAATGGTTGTGCTAGACCAGGACAAAGTCACAAGGTCATGCTGCCCACGTGGGACTGTGAGCCAGATACAGGGACCAGGTTAGTCCCGCTGAACGTTTCCTGCTCAAAGTCTGGCTCATAGTTCAAAACTTCAGGATTTCACAGGAGGAACTCAACTGTTGCCACTCAAGGGCCCAGGACCTAGGGATACCTCTTGATGCACAGGAACTTGCTTCAGCAGGGCCAGCTGCAGCAGGTCAGCTGGGCAGTTACAGGGAGGCCTGTAGAGCTTGTTGTGTACCTGTATCTCGGAACAATCAGTTGGCTAACTGACCCTTTGAGTCACTCAGGTTAGCCTGGGATAAATGGAGCAGGTCCTTCTTGGAGAGCAGGGCAGGCCTGAAGCAGCAGGGCAGGTGTTGTGAACAAAAGTAGACTGGTCCATGTAGTTTATTTATGTAGATTTATTCAGGTAGGATGTTACATAAGAGAGCCCCACCAGGAGCAGCCTCACTGCTGCCCAGCCCATCCACCAACTGACACTCACACACATGAACATTCCACTCACCAACATTCTCAGTCACCAGGCTGAGCAGCAGTATAACAGCAGGCCTCTGGGGAATTAAGCAGTCCTTCGTTAATGTTCATAGGACCAGGAGTGTACTGATGAGTGGCTCAGGAGGTCCAGTATTTATACGTGGTGCCACCCTGTGAAGGTGGGAAAACTTCTAGTCCACCCTCGCATCTGGGTTTGGAAAGTTCCTCCCTTCCATTTTCTTCAGTTATCCCAGCTCTTTGAGGTCTAGGTTTACAAAAGGTTGATGTCAAATTCCATTGTGAGTTGGTAGCAGCCCTTTGAAATGTAAGTGGGACAGGGAACAGCTCTGCCTCTCCCATCCTGGCAGAATGTTATATTGATTTGTATAGTGCACTAATCACCCGAGAGGGTAACCAGGCACTTGGGCAAGTGTGTAGGTTATGCTTATATGAAGAGCCAGGTCTTCAGCTTCTTGTGGAACTCAAGAAGTGAGGAGGAGTCTCCGATATGTTAAGGGAGGTCTTCGGTACGATGTAGGAGAATGAGCGACCTCCAGTTAACTTTTACGAATGCACAGAATAAGAGTGTGAGGCAGAGTATAGGTGTCTGGTGTGTTGGTGACAGTGTATGCTGCTGTTCAGGTATTTTGGTCCTGTGTTGTGTAGGGCTTTGTACGTGTGCCTGAAGTTTGAGTTGGCTGCTCCTGTAAATGGGGAGCCAGTGAAGCTTCCTGAGGTGGTGTGATGTGGGTGCGGCATGGGAGGTAAAGTACGAGTCTTTTAGCAGTGTTCTGGATGGTGTCGGGTCTGTGTAGGAGTTTTTTGGAGATACCGGCATAAAGAGTATTGCTGCAGTCCAGCCTGCTGGTGATGAGTGCTTGCGTGATGGTCCATTTGGTGTTCTGGGGTGAAAGGTGACTTCGATGCAGCCACGGTCTAAGGGGTAACGGTTATCTCAGGACAGTACTTGGCTAAAACTGAGTGGGTCTACGTGAGTTGGCCCCACGGTATGTCCTCATTCAGTCCCTTTGTGTGTTCCAAGAAGAAACACCCAGTGCTGTTCCTTCTCAAACAGTAGGGACTCCTTGTTTACTTGTTCTATAACAGTCCATTGTAGGTCCTGTATAGTGTTATTTTCTTCCATGAAGTGTGATGACATTTTTGTTGCCTTTTTACGCTTGACGTTACTCCTGTGTTCACATATGCGTGTTTTTACTGAGCTTGTGGTTTTTACCAATGTAGTGAAGACCGCATGGGCAGGTGATTATATAGACCACATTCTTTGTGTTAGTTTGTAAAATGACGTTGTTCCCATTTAGTCGTCGTTGAAGGTGATGTTGTTCCTTTTTTTGGTCAAGTGGCGCATACTGCAGTTTCCACGGGGATGATGCCCCATAAGGCGTGGGAGTAAAGTTTGTGTATATCTTCCTTTACCTTCTGTGGTCTGGTGTGTATAACCATGTCTCGCAGACTTCTGCCCCTTGGTATCACTTCACAAAAGTGCTCCCACGTCTGTCGGTTGCAGCACGCCCCGTCCCGCAGCGAGGCAGGAAGAACCCAATGATGAAGCATGCCACCAAGCGACTTTTTGGTGGGTGAGGGTTATTTTATGAAAACTTTCGTTTTCTTTAACAAACTTATAGCAATCACTGGAAGGACAGCTTTTTACATGAATTTAGTTCTCATGAATGAAGGGTGGACTTTCTTTGTTTTTTCTCAATTTCTAAAGGAGGCTGAGTACACAGCGCACCTAACCTTTCTCCCTCGTTCTTTGTTATATTTTCAGCTTTCACCAGATTGCTTAGGGAGTTGGTATTTGGCTTTTGGGTTTCCTAAGGTATATCCTGTAGATCTAGATGCTAGGTGTGTTAAAGTTGCTGCGAAAGTTAAGCATAGTGCTTCACATGCAGGATAAGATATATATTTAGAGCTATGATGCCTTATGTAGGTGTAACTTTAAATGATTTGAAGATGAGAAAGCGGTCTACTTTGGTAGATCATTTGGCCACAAACACAACTGGTGCTTTAACCGAAGTCAGTCAAGAGCTTATGGTCATACGAGTTATGGTATTGCAGAAAAGGCTTGCTTTTGACATCGCATCAGTGAAAGAAGGTGGAGTCTGTCCGATGCTTCACTTCCAGCAATGCTGTACTTATGTGCCTGATGCAAGTAACCAGATTAACAAGTTTATAACTAACATGACCTGTATTTCTCGTGAGGTGACGACGTTGGAGGAGATAGGTGCTTGAGAGGCAGAAAGGATGCTCGAATATTGACAAGTGGTTTAGTGGTATTAAAGGAGGAATCCTTAGGACCATATTAACAGATACAAATTCTTTTTATTTGTGTGATAAACGTTTTTTTTTTTTTTTTTTTTCCATAAGCGGGCTCAAAATGATTTTGACATAGGGTGGGGTCAAATTGCAGGAGATGAAAGAAGCGAACAGCACCCAAAGAAAGGAAGAGGGATGAGATTGAGATGGATGACATACAAGACGAGGTGTGCTGCAAACTCAGTGGGTTGGAGTTCAGATGCGAAAAGCGACAACTTCTGTGTAATGGGAAAATTCAGCCGGTCAAATGATTTGTGGTGAGTCCCAGAATCACCAGAGGGCTGGATTTAAGAGTTTTTATATTAAACATTTTAGATTAACATCACGCATAGACATGCTAATGCTGTTGTAGAGAAATTGTTTATTCAAATTTAGACTTTACTATAATAAATGTAGACCTGAATTTTAAAATGAGTTTTAGTTGCTGTCTTTGACATGTGAACGTTTTATTTCTAGGCAAGCTGGAGTTGCAACGCCACTTTCTTTTTCCTTCTTTTCCATGTGTGTTCTTTGAAGTTATTGTGGAAAGTTTTAAAGAATGTCTCATTCAAGAGACACCTGCAGTAGGCAGACTAGTCTATGTATGTTACCTTGTCGCAGATAGTGGAAGGTTGAAAGATGCAGAAAGAAACTTGTATTGTGAGAAAAGCTTGAGAACCAGTAGAGTGTGTAATTGTCATTTTGCTTAAACCTGATTGGGCAGTCTTTTTGAGAACTATGTATAACTGTGTTAAATGTTAATGTTTGTATGTCTTTAGGGCAGAGCAGACTAGAGCAGGAGATCTTACATTTCTTTTGTCCTTCCCTTTAAGGCAATATTATGCTGGCTTGTCCTCTAATTGAGAAGACTTTGATTTTAATTTGATTTATATATTGAAGCATAAGAAGTTTGAATGTAATTTGCTGCTAATTAGATTTTGCCTTTTGAAAACCAACTTTTAACAAGCTTTTATGGTTTGATACTAAAATATTTTGTCCTTTTTATGGAGTCTGTTTCACATAATATTGAATGTATTTGATTTTTTTGACAAAGTTCAGGTGTGAAACACCGAAATCCTTAGGCCACTGGACCACTCTCTCTCCGTCCACGGAAGTGCTTTATAGCCTCTGAATTAGTTGCTAATTAAAGCGCTAAGTTTTCTCAGTGAAGTGAATGGGCACTTTTGTTGTACTTAATGGTTGTCTGTGCGCATGAGTACATATAAGACATTTCTCATTACCAATACTTTAAATTTCAGAATGTTTAGCTTTGGACTTTCGTATCCCAAGTCTTAGTTGTATGTGTTCCATGAAGGGAGAAGTAGGCTGTAACACCGGTCCACCTGCTTGACGAATGTGTGAGTACAGGAGTGACCACTCTGAGACTAATGGAGCCCAAATCTCTAAAAATGTAGGACTGCTTATTCAAGAAGGATTAATAAGGTAAGACTTATTCTTACCTTTAGCATGGACTTTGTCAGGGTAAACCTGATCATGTGGATGTCAAGTCCTGACTAATGCCCAGGACCTTTTCAGACTATTAATGGGGCCGAAACATGTTGGTATAAAGGATGACGGAGACCTCCTCTCCAGGCACATCCAATTTAATTTTTTTTTAATCCTACCCGGTGTACTCTCTAAATAAAGATCTTTTGAGTCTACATTGTGATAGTTTTATTTCACCACCTGGATTCCTCGCCTATCCATAACTGCTTTGGATCTCGCCTCATCTTGAGGTAGAGACCACCTTAGTGGTAATATCCTACCGAGGTGGGATGGAATTGCCTATGACGAAGCATGCCGCAATTATATGGTTGAGGCTTTTCCATCCATTTTTCTCAAATTTCTTGTTGGGATACTGGCGATCTCCTAGTTGCTCGTGCTATTACTACTACCATATTTCAGATGTGTATTGTTTTGGTTATGACATACGTATGGTAGTATGAGAGTTCCTCTTGCTCTCATTTTGATAGTCCCATGTGAAAGATGTGATGGTGACACGAAGCACAATGTTTCTCACCTGCGACATGTTCACAGTTTAAGGAATCTCGACAGGTACTTAGTCCTGAGAAGATATTTTGTCCTTGTCCCAGGAACTGTCTTCCAGGTGTCTAGTAACCCTAGACCATGCTGATCCCTTTCTAGTGCCACAACTGGTGAAACTCCGGATTCCAGAGGTATCAACTGCTAATCTGGCACTTGAGGGCATGGGTCTCAAATATTTAAGACAAACCCTGTTGCATTCTGTGGTTTGAGAGATTGTTACTTAGCCTGCCTAGGCTAGATATTTGGGGAGCAGTGGTTCAGGGGTTTGTTAGTAAGTTTGTCACTTGAGTATGGTTAGGTAGGGATGTTATTCTGGTGCTGCATAGATCCTCTAAGTAGGGTTGTCCAGCTCCTGTGGTGCATTATTTGCATCCTTCCACACTGCCAGGTGCTGTCCCATGAGCTCTGAGATGGATGCACTTATCCAGTTGGACCCAAAGTTGCTCTGTGTACCTTTGCTGCTGGTTCCTGTGGTGGTACTACCTAACCACATGCACCCCTGTGACCCTAATGTCGCTTAGTCCACCATCAGAAATATGCCAGTGAACAAAGTAGAGGGCTCTATTTCTAGGTGCACTTAGCTAAGGTTCTTCTAGTAATTCTCAGTGAGCCCAATAATCCAGGTAGGCTTCACAAAGATTATAATGTATAAGAAATCTCCTGGAAGTATGTATAGCACGAACCTAGCTGAAGTGCAGCATAGACCTGGACAGGGTCAACGCGTGATTGGAGGGGTAGCTAGTGTCGGAGTTCGAGTGCACACAAAGAAAGTGAGTTCAAGAATGCACCTTTTGGACTGTAAAGTTGAGACTAGCACAAACTGCACGAATAGACCACTAAAGCATTTTGTAGTGAACCACTTTCGCCCAAATGTTGGATTTTTAAGGTTAACTGTTCATCATGACATTTGTCTTTTGTTCATGGCAATTCGAAGAAAATAAGCTAAATGGTGGATAGATCATGCATACAGTAAATGTAAACTTGCATTTTTTTTCTTCCTAGGCTTCAGAAGTGGAAATCCTTATTTTCCATTTTATTCTGTTTCACTGCAAGAGTACCCTGGATTTTATGTTCCACAGCCTCCAATTCACACGAGAATGACCAGAAGACCCCATTTTAACCCACAACCCCCTTCCCCCATGTTTTACCATGCTACACGATTTAGGCACTTTAGTAGTCAAGGGAGAAGAACAGAGTGCAAAGAAACACAGACCGAGTCACGGCTATCTGAAAACATGCCAAAAAGGAATGGAAATCTGGGCGCCAATGTGAGGGCCTGTGATGACTGCAACATGACTGCTCTTTCTTCTGGTATCGGTACAGTAAATGAAAGTATCTCTGAGAACTTGGAATCCTCTCGCTCCTCTGGGGCTGCAGTGCAGGAAAGAGATTTTCACAAAAATGCTAGCACGTCTGCGTCTTATAGAAATCTGCTTCCGGGTAGCTATGCCTTTGAGAAGGAAGAGGTGAGGATAGAGTACGGTAGTGGATCCCCCGCAGCAATACAGCTCTGGAAGTCCTACAAAGAAACCATACCTTTGTACGATGTGGCAAACGATAAAGAAATGGCAGGTGATGTAGTGAAGCGAGATGTGTATTCTCTTAGCTCTTGTGAGGGTGTCCGGTATGGAGCCAGGCTTGAAGGGGAGGAGATGTCTCAATCTGGTGCCTATCCCAAAGATGAATGCAGGGCGGCACTCCCTCCTTTGATGCTTATTGATGCTGTCCAAGAGAAGGACGTCCAGTGCTTACCTAGTCCAAAAAATGTGGTTGGATTGGAGCCTGAGAAGAGGGTATATGCAAGTCAGGGCGCAAGACCTGGTGGACAGGATACAGAGAGTCAAGTCCAATCTTCGAATCTTCCTAAGTTGGCCAATTCCTGCAAGGACTTTCATGCTGCTGTGAAGAACACTGAAAGTAAAAATACAATCCGTTCAAATGGCTTCTATGATGAAGAGTCTGATCACAGGGAGGAAGATGGACTTTCGAATGCCAGTATGGAGGAGTTAAAGGATGTAAATGTGGTAAACAATGGTAAAATAGTAGCATGTGATAGTGAACTCGCTTTGTGGGCTGAAGACTCAGTTGAGAACTATGTTCCTTCTCCCAGCTGGCTAGCATGCTTGGATAACATAGAAACCAATGGCAATTATGATATCTGTTTGTCTGATCGAAAGCAGAAACGGACCAGTGTCCTGAGCGTGACTTCTGATGATCTTTCTTCTAGAGATGAAGGGTCTTCTATGGATAATGGACCGGTTTCTTACTATATGAATGATTACTTGCTTCGAAAAAGTCTGTACTCCTTTCGAAAAAGTACTGACAGCTCTGAAAAAGAGAAGATTAAAAGTGGTGGCTCCTTGAATGAAGATGGTGAATGCACCCAGAGGGACACCAATGCTGTCAGCACCCAATACAACGCGAGCCAGGACAAGAAAGGCTCTAGTCAAAAAGTTGAAGTTTCAGGTAGAAGTAGGAAATTGGGGGTCTCACTGAGAGAAGTTAGTCGGCGAAAACTTTACTCTCTGAAAAAGAAACCCAGAAAGAACATGTCTCTTTCTGAGCCGGAGGACTCTGAGGACTATTGGGTGGTGGAAGAAACTGTTGATAACGGGTGTGAAGACAATGGTGATGAGACTGATGAAGGAGAGTACTTTCTAGAAGAAAACATCCCACAAGGGAAATTGAACATTAGCAATGGCAAGGTATACAAAGCTGCTCCTCAGCCCAAGGTAGTGTGGAAATACTCCAAAGGTTCTGGGCCTCCTCAGTTAATAAGATGGCCATCTTCTGAAAAAGTGAGAATGAAGAAGAAAGGATTCCTTGAAAGCTCTGCACATATTCGTCGGACGAAGCAGAAGGAACAGGACGTAGATTATGAGCTTGGTAGTTACATCAAGAGGCCTACTGGTAAACCGGAGCGGTGTTTCGAAGTGCCTGACGAAAGGAGAGTGTCGCTAAAGCTTTCAGGAGGTAAGATGGCTAACTCACATTATTTGCTGCAAACTGAAACCTTCAGCACAACTAAAAGCCATGGGATATAGCAGTGTCATTTAAACTGTGCATGCTTCTCTTGTTTGCCTCGAAGTAGTTAATACGGGGGTACATAGTGACTTTATGGGTTTGAGAATAATCTGTGGATGTTCATACCCTTCTGTTTTACTATGCCAAGGAAAACTAGCTTAGAGACTGCCTCAAACTATGGGCGGTTCAATCTGGTGTTTGCTGAAGTCACCCGAGCGTTTGCACTATACATTGGCACTATTTTTACCACGTTTGTTTAATAAAAAAAAAAAAGCGAAGGGGTGGGATTTAGAGCAATCAGATACCTGTCTCTAAAGCACCTTTTGCACAAAGGGGAAAGGAGGAACTCTCCAGGGCAATATAGATTTAAGCAAAATTGGATTTTCTTTGAGTTAAGTTCTTTCTTGGGTCACAGCAGGAGCTTCATTAATCTGCTACTTAATAGGTCTAGAAGATGGTTTATTTTCCAGGGTCACAAATCGGACCCTATAAACTGACATTCAGTGTCTAGTATCAGTCATTTATTAAACTGAGTAAGCGGACTAGCTTGCTCATGCGGGTAGACGAGAAGACACGTGAGGCAGTTATTTGCGACTGGACTGCAGATACCCACATTGCCTGACGGGGCTTGAAAGATAAAGGCACAATTCCCTACAAGGGCATGCTCTTCCACATACACCACAGCATTCAGGGTGTCTTTAGGAAGACTGTCCTGTTTCAAACCTATGTGACGTGTGAGGGGATTCGAGAGGTCCGATCCTACAATTGAGACATTGGTTGCACTAAGGAAACCAGCTACCATTTGTGGGCCAGTTTTGATAGTCCATCTGGGCTTAGTACCTAATTTGAGCATTTGTATTGTTTTTTTGAGAAAGGAGTTCAGATATGTAACAGTCTGCATAAACCTATACATTAAGATGTTGCTGGTCTGTGTAGTTACTACACAAGAGTGGCTTTCAAGGGGAATGCATGTATTTGTTTGCACTATTTTTAAATCACCAGCCTATCGACTATGGGCAGTACTATGTTGTATAATACTGAAAGTGGCACATCACAAGAAATATAACCATATACTCGTTGATACCCACAAGAGGAGAGCATGTACAAAACTTAAGAACACTTCTTTCACCAGTATATCTTCAGGTTGCAGCTTTGAGTACCCTGGCATCCGGTCTTAAACTGGCAGTATCTGATCTTACAAGTTATGTTGGAATGATTGAATTGAGTAGGTTATTGGAGCCAAGGGTTGAGTCTTGGGCTCCACTTTATTTTTTAAGAGATTGTAGAAGTAACGCAACCCCCGTTTGATGGAAAACTCCATTTGGGGGGGGGACCTGGCAGGGCCCTATTCTTTCACTGGGCTAAGGGGGAAACTGGTTTAATGTTTCTTTTCAAAAGAGGGGTCAGTTGGTCTGGAATGCTCAGCCTATCATTAAATCTAAAAAAAAAAAAAAAAAAGAACCTTGGTTAATTTAAGGCAACATGGATTTGTTCCTGAATAAGATTTGTAGTATCTGCTCTGAAGGTCTACAAGACTGGGCAGAAGAAACAAGCCATATTTTGTCAAGATTCCTCTTAGAAAATGTATTTGATAAGGCATGGGTTGCATCCTTGATGAGGGGCATGATGAGGATGCAACTACTGTAGGAGTATACAAAATATGAGACGGGAAACAAACTGCACCCCCCAACCCAATATGCACTATATATAGAGCCCTTCATTCAAGCCGCCTTGGTGTTTCTCACATCGTGTTTGAATGTGAGATGGTTAGCATTAGAAATGTCCCATTTGCAAACATTTTAAGCACTTTCTATTCAACTAGATAACCTCCGGGTTTAAGCTTTTATAGCATGATTTTTTTTTTAATAACCACAGTAGATCTGCAGGATTATGGTGTTGCTATAGTAAAGTTGAATTACCTCCAAAGATTTTTCTCGTGTTTTTATTTTTTTATTTTAGAATGATTCATACACTTATGCCTTTTATTTTGTTTTTGGACCTTCTATCACTTGAGGTTTATGCTTTCACTCTCTTGAAGAATTAACTTGGAAAATCGATCCTATTCACTCACCCACGTCTGATTTGATCCTAGACCTTTACTTGAACCTTTGGCCCCCATGCTACCAGAGTTCTTGGGTATAAACATTGGACATCTCCCCCATTAAGGATCATCAACCAATGCTCAACCTGTTGCCATATCTTTGCTTTCTTCTCGTTAGAACTTTTAACTCAATCTCGGATATAGATTACATAATCCAACCAATCTAGATATTGCAGCAATGTTTTCTTATTCCAGTTTCTACACATTTCCCTTCTCGCCACTAAGTCCAAATGGAATAGCATCTTCCTTTGCTTAATTGATAAGGGAACACTGATCTTCAGCCATAGCATACCAAATATAATCAGAGAAGGCTTTCTTTAATTTCCTGATGCATAATTTATAATATTCTTACCTACAATTTGCAAAAACTGTTCTCTTTGGACAATTTGCAAATGTATAGATCTCCTTTTTCGGTTCACACCTGTAAGACTTAGTCTTCATAGCTTCCAATTTCTTCAGCTTCAACGGGGTCCAATAGCTCTATGTAGAGTAAACCGATTTTTCCAGAGCAGCAGTTTTAACTGATTTAAAGAGCGCACATAGATACTTGCCATTTATTCTCCGGATCCCTCGTTGATAGCTCCTTTTCCTATTGTTCGCGAACCAATTTGAATTCAGTCTGCGGCTTCCTGTATCATCCAATACCATGTCCCTACCTCCTTTTTAGGTAGAGCCAAGGCAGCATGCATGTGCTGTCTGGAAGACCTGCTGTACTCTTAAAGGACTTGGCTCCCGCCTGCTGGCTTCTCATTGGCTCACTACAGTGTCACTATTTTTTTGCTGCATCCTAAATAGCTCGTGCAGCGATATGTCACTTCAATTTTCTCCCACAGGAGCACCAGCCAAGTACAGTTTTTTCAGCTTCCAATGCTCTTGTTTTATTTCGGAGAACTATTTTTTTTTTTTATATTTGTTGCAGCGCGGCATGCTGACCTGTATTCAACTTTGGCGGCCGAGCCTTTTTTTTGTTTTGCACAGCGCACACCTTCATTTCACCTATCACTGTTTGTTCCACTAAAAACTACCAGCGAAAACTACAGAGGATTGTTTAATAATTACGAAACTAAAACAGATCAGCAAAGGTGCACAGAAAGGTCGCTCTTTGTTACGTGATATGTGAGCTAGCATGAGGATAACTGCATTTATTTACATGGCAAGCTTCTGAAGAGACCAGCCTGCTGCAACACGACCAATGACCATCAAAGTTATTCTATAATGTACCTTTATTTCAAAACAGAGGTTTTGAGATCTATTGTGACCTCCTACTCCCTTTGGTTATTTTGGCACCCTGGTGTACGGTGCTGAAAATCTGATTAACTTGGCTGTTCCTGGACCTCGCAGCTATGGCCCAGTGAGGTGCAGCTGAGGAAGAGGTGGAAAGTGATGCCATTTAAGGCACACTGGTGTGGGACCCTCTTTGGTGAGCTGAGCACGGGGCCCCGAGCGGCTGCCCACACTGCCCTTGCCAAGCACTGGCTGATTCAAGGCCTGGAAAGTTGATGGTCGTTTGCATCTTGTAATATGTAACTTTATAAATATTTATAGGAGTTTGTGTGCCATTGAAGACAGCACATCATTAAACTCCACTACATACCACTCCACAACACAAAATACCATTCCACATAATTACACTTCAAAACAGAGCATCCCACTCCACAGAATTCCAATACTCCATGCCACATAATTACTATCCATAGTTCCACAACACACCATGTCACATAATTTCAATACACAAATCCACTCCACACATTTCCATTCCATACAATTACACAACTAACTAATCCAGCCCACATAATTCCGCAACACACCACATACATACACTCCATAACACATAAGTAAAAAACATTTCCATTTACAATGCCAATAAATCCAACTCCAACGAATGCAAGACCTATTGCATTTCCAAAGCTTGTTTTCTTTGTAGTACTGCCTGTAGCTCTTGTTCAATTCGGCTGCCTCTTCTATAAGATCTACTGTTTTACTCCGTTTATTCATTTGGTAATATTTGTCGCAATAAGCTACTATTTGTTGCCTCTTCAGTGTCTTTTGCGACTTTACAACTGTGCCTCGTGAACCAACTGAGCCCAGCTTTTAAATGTAATTCCTGCCTGTCTCAGAGGGTCTGGCAGTTTGTCCTTCATATGGTCTGGTGTTCCTGGAGAGTTCCAGATGAGGGAGGTGGGGGGGGGGGGAGGAGATGGGGTCGCAGCTTGCTAAAATATGGCACTATCACAGGTTTTAATATCTGACCACAATGTAGCTACTGCCCTCAACTTTAAGTCTTACTTTCTTAAATTTCGGTGCCTCACCCAAGTGTGTATAAAAGTGAGCTACCATATTTTTAGGTCGAGCATTCGAGACCTGTTGTAATTTCTTATGTTGGCTTAAAGCCATCCCCCAGCTTTTGATTTGTTTGTTTCCTTCAAAAATCCTTGCTTGCCACTGGTCAGTCCTGCCTCTTTGTCCCTCCTTTCTCTCTTCCGTTCCTCCCATGCAGCAGGGACTAAGTACTGTCTCATCACAATACAGTTCTTTGACTGTTCTCTGGAGGGCTACTTTTTTTCTTGGTTTCCTGCTGTTTCTGTTTGCCTGTGTGTAGTTTCGGCACCATAGTTCATTTTATTTAAATATAGTTTTCCTCCCTTCCACCTCCTCTTAATTCCACAGTTGTATTGGGGGTACGTCTTGCGCCATGCCTCCCACTTCGTTTGTTATATTTTTCAAGCTTTTAGCAATTTTCCATGTCCAACGTCATTTGGGCTTTGTTTTAAAGAGGATTGGGCTTGTTTTTTTTGTTTACTTTTGTTGCAGTCTGATGCACTCGCTCTTTAGCTGTTAACACCGTAAGCTAAAGCGCGAGTGCCACAAAGGCCTTGCATATCCGACACTTTGAGGTATTGCCATTTATTAAATGACAATGCCTTTTATTTGTGTTTTGAAAACCTACAAGCGGTACGCACACAAATAAAAGGCATTGTCATTTAATAATACCTATACCTCCGTGTCGGAAATGCAAGGTCTCTTGCATTGCGAATGCTTGATTCCTTTGCTAAAGGAACCGGCCCCGCCTCCCGTACCTGATGTCCTCGCCGTTTCGTGTTGTACTCTAGATCCTTGGGTACAAGGAGTGCTCAGTGAATTCCCTCGATCCCGCCGCACCCTGGCTTCTCGGATCTGAAGAAATCGGGGAAACGGAAGAGGCAAAATGCCCCTTTATCATATATTCACCTTTCACTGCCCCTGTTAGTTTCCCTGAAACCAGTGGTCGAAGTGGGGGGAAAAAAGAAGGGGAACTGTGTGCGGAGAATCAGAGGGCGGGAAAAACCCGTGGATTGGGTCAGTGGGAGGAGTCGGAGGTGTGGCAGAAAGAGCAAAATATCCCAATTTCTTAGTATTGGTTTCCCATTTCACTAACCGGTTACAGCTTATAACGTTGTTTAATTTAACCAATGGATACACATGTTTATTTAAGGTTTAATACGAGTTATTGACATTAAAATACATTCACAAAGTGGGATACGTTTCCAATCGCGTCCAAATAATAAAGTATCAGAAAATTTACAGCACCACTAATACCAGTGTAGGGTGTCAGAACACTTTACATTACACAGAGACGATCATAAGTGCGTAAATCACTGTATAGGGAATGTTACATAAGACAAAGGACTACAAGGTGTAGTAGTCACATGACAACCATACTAGTAGGCAACATAGTTTAATGATTGGTCTGGAGAAACACAAACTCAGAATTTAAAACGTAATACCATGGTTGGTGGTTCTCTTTAATAATCAGAATGGATTTCTACCCAAATGAACCCTTTTTCTGCAACATTAGGATAATCAAAGACTGGGGAAAAAAACCATAACGCTCTAATTTATACCTTGCAGTTTGCATGCAGCTCTTACATGACAGTTAAGAGCTCACTGTTCTATGTTAGGATTTTAACTTAACTGCAAGTAACAATAGGGTCTCTCTGACAAAAGCAGTAACCCACTGACCTATTTACATTAGGTGCACTTTGTGATCTGCATGGTACATGTTGGCAGCAGGCACATTAACCATCTGCGCTTCCTTTCCATGAGTCAAAACGTTCACTAGACAAAACACCATCTCTCTACTAAGAACATTAATCACTGGAGTTATCATGACATTTTTATTGTTGCCCAAAATTGTTGGAGGCCAGGAAGGAGGCAGGAAGTGGTTTTAAAACCATATTATACTTGCAAACACGACGATCCCACCTGAAGTCCGCGCCAGCCGCGGTCCATGCAGGTAACAGCGGTGGGGCTGGGTATGGGGGGATTTCGAGGGACGATGCAGAGGGAAAATTAATTATTTATTTAATTTTCCCTATGCATCTTCCCTCGAAATCCCCCCCTTACCCGGCCCCTCTGCCCCACTGCTGTTAGCTGCACGGACCGCGGCTGGTCAGCGCCTGGTGCGGTCGCACTGCCCTAGAGCCACCCTGCACAAGGGTCCTGAGACCTCAGGGACAGTCACTGTCCCTCTATGGCAGGGGTCTTCAAACTGTGGGGCGCGACCCCCAGGGGGGCGTGGAGTGATACAAAGGGGGTCGTACATTCCCGGTCACACTGAAGGATTTTGCAGAAAATAAAATGTCAAGTGTCGCAAGGCTGCTGAGGTCGTGTTCAGTGAAGCACCCAGTGTATTCAGTGTTGCTGTGTACTATTGTACTCTGAGGTTTGAATTAAGCTGCTTTTTTTTTAGCGTTTTGGTAGTTGAGATAGGTTTCCTTTCAGAGGACGTGCAAGGAATGACCGGAAACAAAAGTTTGTGATTTTGATATTTTTGACCATCCCACCAATAAGACGTTTTTTTGTGTGCGGTGGAATTTTTGTCGTTGTTGTAGGTTGAGCTGGTGTTCGTGGGAGTGGCGGAGAGGCCCCTCTACGTTTTCAGCCAACTGTTGCTAAAAGTGACAGTGCCGAATAAATTGTCATCTGGTACCTAAATAACATTTCCGTAACCCAAATGGGACGTTTCATTAAATTGGGAATGACGTTTCATTAAATTGGGAATGACGTTTCATTAAATTGGGAATGACGTAATGCTCGAGACGTGTAGATTGCACACAAACTTTTAGGGTGTGCCTAATTCTGCAGTTTTCCATTTTTTTTCGGCTCAACAGATATTGTTTCCTTTCTGCTTAAGTGCATTTTTTTCATGCTCGAAAGTGCGCCCCTACCAAATGCAGGAGGTGTCTTCCTTTCTGCGTCAATACAGGGGTCAAATACGTGAAAATAGCGTAGGTGAAAGCGAGGCCCCAGTTCAAGTCTCCAAGTCAAGGACCATAGAAATCAGGCCGAAAGTCCATCATAAGTCCGAGGCAACAGGCAGTGAGTGGCCACATTGAAACCAGTGTCAGGCAGTGCTGACCGCCTGCAGTTCTGTTCTTGTGCAGTAAGTGCCACACTCCTCTCTGCCCCCACGGGTACTTTACTGCTTTTACTTGCTCCGAGTTTAAATGCAGAAAGTGTGCCTTCGTGTTTGTCTGCAGCCGAGGTAGTTTTTGTACAGCCAGGCGGTGATTCGCCTGTCCCTGTGAATGCTTGTCAGAGCTCCGTGGGATCTCTTAAACGTCCTTGTTATGCTAATGTATATAGTTGCTTTCAGTGAGGTGTTGACACTTTCCAAATAGTTCTGTTTGGTTGCTATTACCCTTAACTTTGTCCTTTTCGTAGGAAAGATTGTTTGTCATATTGATGCAACATGCAATTTACTGACAACACTGTGCAAAGTTACTCGCAGAAATATAAACTCCGAGCTTTGTCTATGGTGTTTAATATTAGAGAAGCAGATATCCACACAATGGCTGATTTGTGCAATATTTGAGTCGGGAAGTTGGGATCGAAATCTCGGCTTCCTTGCTTGATCAGATTGTGTGATTTTGGGCAAATCACTTTACCAGGCTGCCATCACATTTGAGAGCAGTTTGAAGTCATTCAGCTGAGGGCGAGTACTAACCAGATTTATTAGACAATAATATTACTACCGTATACTAAAATTCTGCTTATTTAGTCATGTGGGCAAGCCAAATTGACTTGTCTCCTTGTTAAACTAATGACGTCATCATGAAGGCATGATGGGCTTCATGAATGTTCATGTTTAAAAACGATTACATTTATTAAATGTAATTTAGTACATCAGTATGATCTAATGGACTCAGTGATGGACAGGGAACCCAAAACAGCCCAGTTGGTTTCGATACTAGCTACAAATTGCTACAAGCGAACATAGTGAGCAAGCCTGACATTCTCAAAGTCATTAATGGGGAAAAAAGGGTCTCTTCCCAGGAAGTGTAGGAAAAAATAGGACAACAGTGTATTTTCAGCACAGTCTTCTAAAAGTTATATATGTCAGTAAGAAAATCGTGTGCCCAGTACTTAACACTCGAGGCACCAATCGGGATTATATATTGTGTGCACAAATTGGCTGCAGTGTGACCCACGGGGTGTGGGGCACTTACACAATTCCTATTTTAAGAGAAATTTCACCAGTGTTTTTCAAATAATCGAGGGGCGACCACCTTCGCAATGGCTCTACACCAGGGGTCTTCAAACTGTGGGGCGCGACCCCCAGGGGGGTCGTGGAGTGATAGAAAGGGGGTCGCACATTCCCGGTCACACTTCTGCCTATTATTATTTCCATTTGTAGTGTGCTACTGTTACCAAACGGTGTCCTAGGGCTAATAACCATCTGCTGCCTAAAATGGCACAGGAGAAACACACAGAAGGGGAAGGAGAACCAGCCAAATGGGGTAACCTACAGAGCATAGAGCCAGGTTTTTATATCTTCCTAAAAGAAAATAGATTCTTGGTGGAGCGAAGCAAAGGAGGGTGCAAGTTCCATAACTGTGCGGCCTGCACCAAAACAGCGAGACTGACAATTCGTGCCTTCCTGGATTAGGGAACAATAAGAAGATTGGCACAGGCCGAGAGGAGCATACGGGTCGGTTTATAGTATAAACCGACCCGTATGCTCGGTGAGGAGAGATGAGAGGAGACAGAATGATAGAGGACAGCAAGGGAATGAGATTTCAATTTAAGAGGTCCGGGATGAGGAGAAGTGTGAAGTGCCGAAGGGTGTGCAGAAACGCAAGAGTAGAAGTGAGTGTGAGCAAAAGGTGAGGGCACAGAGGAGGGCTACTGTTAAACTGTGAGAGAAGATAGCTGAGAGATAATCTGTGACCTAAAAAGAGAATTTGATGCAACATTGGTGAGGGACAGCAACGATAGGCCCAGAGGGAGTACTGGGCTGGGTGCTGAGGTAACAGGGGAGAGGGACGTTGTTTCAAGAAGGTGTGAAAGAACAAAGGGGAGATGTGAAAGATGAATGGGGGGACTGGAGCAGTGTAAGATACAAAAAGACAGAAATTTGAAGGGAGAGACTTTAGGTGAATGAGAAGTGCTGAGGGGCCAGAGAGGTGACGGGGCCAGAGAGGCCATGAGATAAATGGAAGAGACTGTTGGAGATTAGGGCAGTGAAAAGACAGAATGGCAAGAGGTGATTAAACGTGAAGTGAGAGGTTGAATAGGGAGAGTTCAGAAGTTGTAAACAGGGGTGAAAGAAAATGGCCTGCAAAGTGAGAGAGGGATCTGGGGTTGGGAGAGGAGAGAGGGATGGAAGGAAGGGGGTGGGAGGAAAGAGGCGTGGGTAAACTGCTTAACTCTGCACAAGACCGCCAGGGTTTTAAGGGACCCTTGCTGCTCCTGGCTAGGGCCAGGTGAGCTTTTAATGTGGCAACATGTATTCCTGCGGAGTGAAGGCCCTTCACAAAGGTTTACTAGACATCTTTCTGTTATTGCAGTATTTTGGTTATAAACTGGTACTGACGAGGTGAAATCTTTCCTCAGTGTTACTGTGTGTAAAAAATGTCAAAATAATGAAGCAATACTATACCAAAATATGCTGCATCACAAAGCATTATTTACATTTTCTTACCACACAATTTAGTCGAACCTGCTGCATAATTAGGTCCTCATAATGCCAGTAGCCCTGTCTATAGGTTTAGACATTTTTGCCAGGAGGGGGTCCTTACTCCTGAAAATTTTGACCGGGGGGTCTCGGCATCCAAAAGTTTGAAGACCTCTGCTCTATGGTGTGCTGCTTCATAGGCCTACCTGCAAGACTGGAGGTGAACTTCAGAATGAATTGTGGCGGACAGGCCTTCAAGGTTAACCCACACTTGCCACTGCTAGGGTCCACCTGCTGGTGCTAAGACACCAGGGCTTTTAAGATCTTGTGGGACCTTCTAAGGTCTACCATGGGAATGTGCTCCCTCAGTGGGAGTGGTCTGGTGGACTGGTCATGAAGGCTGAACCTGGTTCCCCAGTTCCAAATTCAGCAGCTCTGACCATAGTGCCACATCCTCTCCCCCACTGAACACCATACTGCCCCACTGAGAGAAACTTGCACTGCACTGACCCGCTATAAACACCTGGCTGTGACTCAATTCAAATTACACTCTAGACAAGAGCAATATGCTACCTAAAGAAAAATTAACAACATCCTAGAAAAAGCAAACACTCGTAGGGAATGCAAGATTAAGTAAAGCATGTGAAATGTAAGCAGGAACAACATGGTTACCTTTTTTGTTGTTGTTTTTTTACACTCATTATTCAGAAATTAGTGAGTGCTTTTGCCTGAAAAGTTAAGGCCATGACTACAGGGCCCAGAAGGGACCCGCTTCAATGCCCATTGCTTATATCCTTACAAAACGTAAGCAGTATGGTTTAAAAATACCACATTCGTGAACACACAACCGCTGTACACATTTTGTTTTCCAATTCACCCATCAAGCAGGTATTTCAGTACCTCCAGGAATAGTGCACTTTCCCACCCAGGGAAAACAATGTTGTTCAAAGAGCGACGAGAAAACAAAAGTAGCGCTTCACTGGCAAACACTGTAAAGTGGCGCTAATGTGTTTAGGTGTGAATAAATCAATCTGGCCACCTTGCAACCACTCTGTCTTGCTTTAGTTAGTTATTTTTCATATTTTTAATGTTTTATTTCTGTCCACCCCGAGGCTGCACTTCGAAATTAAAAAATGTCAGAAAAAAGACAACTTTTCCAGCAAAAGTGTTTTTCTTTTTTGGATCCATTTCACAGGGGAGCAAATAAACGAAAGGAGGAAGGAGAAGGTAATACCTGTTTCTTGAAGTCTCGGTTTTCATTAAATGAGGAGGAGCGAGACAGGAAGAGGGGGAACAAAGGGGGGGGGGGCAGCTGCCTGTGGCAGGAGAACTGGACCATGTCCTTGTCTTCTCTGGGCACGAAGGAAAAGACAGTCCTTTTCCTTCTCTGCCCGTTCCGCGCGTCCCCAAAAGCAGAGCCTAAACTATCGGCCTTGGCGATTTCGGCCGTCCGGGAGGCATGTTTAACATAAGAAAGTAGGGCAACGGTCTCTATGAAATTAAAGAAGTAGGGGCACGCCGTGCCCTGCCGATCCCGCCCACTTCGACCACTGCCTGAAACCCTGTTTGAGAGGTGTACATTTTGGCGGAATTAAAGCGTCGTCTGACAGTGTGACAGAGCAGACCCAGGGACTGGTAGAAGCGCTACCTCTGTGCCCCTCGGATTTAGGAACATCTTTTGTTGGTAGTTTACACATCACTAGGCGCAGTAACTGTGGCATACCCCCGTTTAGTGAATTTTACATTTACTGCGTTTGATTCTGATAGAGCGCAGTGATATTCGGAAAATTGTAGGGGTACATTATATTCATGATTAGTCCGTACCCGCATATATTCTTGTGTTAATCTTAGTTAGAACCTGTGTTGTAATAATCAGTGGTAAATTAAATGTTAGGATGAGTTGTGCCATTCAAGAAACGTAAAATGGCAGTTAGAGGGAATTATGTAACTTTCGATGTTCATTGCAAATGCTTAATGAAGTAGTTTGTGTGTAATCTAATCCATTAGATTTTAACGTGCATCATGTTGAAGTTGCACGCATATAGGTGATTAATTGCCTTTAAATGTGATGAAATGTAGTGCTTATAGATGTAACATTTTAAATGTGTTTAATTTGATGTCAAAGGCCTAGATGGAGTATTTGCTCTTTCGTGCTAAGAAAGGCCTATTCGTTTTCCTTATGTTAGCTGGTTTATGTAGACCTGAAATGCATTTTCCCCTGGTAGGGTTCTCATTTGGAGGTAGTCGGCGAAATTCATGTGCGTGCAAGGTTGTTCTGTTCTCATGTTTTCGTTGCAGGTGCAAGGACATCGTCCTCGTTAGTTAGAATAACGCTTTTGTTTTAGGGGTTGGGTAGGGAGGAGACCTGTTACAAAGTATACAGGAATGCTGATAATTGGGAGCTGATATTTTCTTTTGCTGAAGAAGCCTGAGACCCAAGGACACACCAACCGTCATTGGACCGAGGACAAGTTTTGGTGAAAAATTACCTACGAGAGGTTCCTGGCCAGAGGAGGTGTTTCAGGGGCGTGTTTATTAATTGTGCATTTTGTATTCGGGACAGTGCCCCGAGGGATGAGTTGGCAGAGAGCCGTTAGAGGGTAGAAAGAAGGGATCGATTCTTAGAATGAAGACTTAGAACGATTTTGTAATCTGGGCTCCTGACCTTCACAACGGGAGTGTACTACTTAGGAAGTCTTCACGAGCTGACATCTTTTCTTGATCTTGCTTGGTAAATGTTAAGTAGGGATGCCACTTTAGGATAGTGTAGGGATAGATTAATGGATTTCTTTTACAGCCACTAATGAAGACTAATATAGATGTTGGTGCAGTTATTGCCTGTTTAGTATTTTTGCAATTGCTTATTCTTTTTATGTTGTATCGGATTAGATTGGTAAGTAGGATGGACTTTGTATTAGTGCCTGTGTATTTTTGCAACCTCGTCCTGAGGTGCGTGTATGTTCAGTTATTTTTGGTTTTGTAATAAACCCCTAAACTTGGAATTCGGAGTCGGTGATCTTTTCTGAGCTTTACCTAAATTGATTCATGCTAGTTTGTTATGAATACATTGTTTCTCCCCTTTACACTTCTCAGCAGGTAATAAAGGTCCAGTCGACCGAGGGTTCCTAGTAAACTTTTATAGTGGAATCCGGCGTTATCAGTTGGTAGCAGAGGATGGTTACTTCTGTAGTAAGGGGAGACTTGGAGAAGGGTAGTCATTGAGTCCCCATAGAGCCTGAGTGATGGTTATCCAGTGGATTGTGAGCGGAGGACGACTGCGTTTGATGGAAACCGGTGAGTGACGGTGCGGCGGAAACAGCAGTTTGTGGTGGAGTGAGTATGAACAGGGATGCATGTCTGTTAGATTGCGGTGTTTTGATTGCGTGATGTCTTGCGGAGTTGGAATGAGAGTTGAGTGATTGTGGTTTCGGGCCGAACGCGTGCGGTCCATGAGATTTGATTTATTGATATCCCGGGATAAGAGATTGTGGTGTAGAAGACACCCAGAGTTGACATTTTCTGGCCAGTGATTGTGGGAGTCATGAGACTTTGTTGACTAACCCACCAGTGATAGGGAAACGTGAGTAACCGACGCAGGTCGTGGGTTACTGCATGTGGAACATCGAGTGATTGGATCCTATCGATTAAGTACATGACTGTCCGGCCGTTCGTGGGCAGATAGTCTGGGGCAATTGTCCGGTCGTTTCGTGGACAGATGGTTGCCAGAGTTAAAGTCGACAATTACGTGAGACTGTCCGGTCGTTTTGTGGACAGACAGAGAAGTGACTGTTCGGTCGTTTGGTGGACAGTTATTTCAGTGCATGAGTGAGATGCGTGAGTGTGCGAGAGACTAATTGTAAAGGAGGGGGAACTGCTGCATGAGGAGGAAGAGTGACGTCAGTGTCGCGCTGCGATAGGTCGGTTGGTGTGAGGCCGCGCTGGTATTGGTGGATTGTCATCAGGAAGTAGAGTGAAAACAAGTGAAGAAAACGTTGATTTAAATGTTTTAAAGTTTTATGAGACGTGTAGAGGAGACAGTGGTTACTCGAGGAGAAGCTCCACCCGAGGATACCCCAGCCAATTATATGGCTACGAATGTGGGGTTGCATACTATAATTTGGCTCGAAAATTGGCATAAAATGACTGAAAATGAGGGAGAATTGGCTTTTCCGCGTTATGGCACTTTCGGGTTGGAAGTGTTGTACCAATTGAAAACAGTGATGTCTTCATTGCGACCTTTACCCAGACCGACAGTTTGAGGCGCTACATGCATGGATGAGAGCAGCACATGACAGGAAAAGAGACCGAAGTCAGGAAAGGGTGAAAAAGTCGATCAGGGCGATTCAGGATGCGCAAAGGTACGCATTGGAGAAGAGATGGAGGGTGGAAACTATTGAAGGGGGATAGGCTGTTCCCGTTGATGATAAAAGTAGGAGAGGCCCAGAAGTGGGGTGAGGAAGACGATAGTGATACAGATGACAGCTTGCTAGATAGACTACTATCAGAAAGACCACCTCCATATAATCCAGATTCCGTAGAGGGAAAGGCAGTATCAACAGAGGGAACTAGAGAATCGCAGACTCAACCTAGTACGAGAGTAGTCGGAAGAATCTCAACAGGGACAGAAGGGATGGGAACACAGACACCAGCAAGCACCGAAGTTAACGGAGTTACAGTTGTTACAAGGCTACCGGATGCTCTTACAGTGCCGGTTACCATTGGCCCCATAGTGTCAGTATATGGCCCAGATCAGGCAGGAAATGGAAGTCTAGCACGGTCAGTAGCAGGAGAAGGGACTGGCTCAGGAGGGAGTGGCATAGTGAGTGGAATAGGTCGCCTTCCGAGACCCATGGAATCAAGATCAAGTACGCCTTTGCCAGCCACTGCAGACTCTTCTAGAGGACCGGGAGACGTAAGAACGGCGAGATCGAGGTCTTTGGCCGATTCAAGATCTGACATGAGGATGTGGGAACCACCAGTGAGAAGCCCTAATGATAGGATGACAGGAGACTGGGATCGCGGGAATACAGGAAGCCAACCAGTCCTAGGGAACATAGTGGACGGGAACCGATGTGGGGATCAGAGCAGTGAGAATGGAGAGTCGAGTGGTGCATCAAGTTGAGGAATTCTTAGAACTGCTATAAGAGCAAAGATGTTGGATGTGATGAGATTAAAAGCTGAGGTAGATGAGATAATTAGCGGGAACCTGCCTTTGGAAAGAGTGGAGCTTTATGAACCAGATGAGTTGCTGTTTGTAGCAAAAGATGTAACTCGCAAAGCGAGGTCAGCGCATGAGAAGCTGATAGACTTGGCAAGAAGATACGAGGTGGATCTGTCCAAGACAAAGATGTTGCAGGGAAGTCACGTTGCAGTACAGTGACCAGGAACTGGAAGAGAAGAGAGTGATGGGGTTGAAAACTCACATCTGAGAATTGATTGTAGGGATACATGCATGGAGCATGCTTGACAAGTGGGAGGAAAGATGGTCCAAAAAGAAGAGCACTAAAAAGAGCATAGGAGAGACACCGCCTCCAGGAGGGGGGATAATAGGAGTGGGGAATTTCCCTTTGCGAGAGGTACAAAACGGAGGGTATGTGCATGTGCCTTGGAGTAGAGGTGATTTGGCAGCATTTACAAACTAATTTCCTCGGCTGAGGCCTGTCGAGTGGTACAAGCAGGTCGACCGATTTGTTAAAATCTCGAAGGTGTTGTGGGTTGACCTGAACCCCTTGTTTGATATCGTAGTACCAAGTGATTTGTGGGCAGCATGTAAAGTTGCAGTTGATTGGCCGACTTCTGAACCAGACAGGGATTCTGTTACCAATGGTCCTTCATCAATTGTCATGAAAAGGTTTGAGCAAGTAATTACATGGCTGAAATCCCAAATCTCACCACAAGACATTGAGTGGGTTGAGATAGATCGAACTGTCCAGGAACCAAAAGAGTCCGTACATGAATATTACGAGAGGCTCTTACAAGCCTTTAAGCAGTACAGTGGGCTAGACACATTGGACCCCAAAGACATGGGACAGTTCGTTTCCAAGTACGTCTTGGGTCTGAGACCAGAAATCAGCTTCATGATTCAGCAGCATTTGATCTTTTGGCAGAACAAGTCGGTGGACAAAATACTGCAGTACGCCAGGTAGTGCAGCGACGAAGTGGACTCGAAACACCGGAAGCTTAAGGATAAGCTAATGCTGGTCCAAATGCAAAATGCTGACTGGGAAGTTCAGAAACAGCCAAGTGGAGGGACACTAGGGAGAAGACAGGGAAACAATCAAGGAGGGACCCAGAATGTGCAGGGTCCAGGAAGGGGAAAACCTATAGACCCCAAGACCGGGATGGATGTGGCAACACGGAAAAAGACCACTGCGTGTCACCTTTGTCACAAGATCTGGCATTGGAAGCGCGAGTGTAGATTGAATCCGGCGAACCAAGTGCCACAAGAGGAAGAGACAGTGCAGGTATCTGAGGTCGTCAATACAGTGACGAGACCCAGGTCCATGCAAGGGGGGACATTGTGCCCGCAGGTGCAAGTTCAGCAACCTCCGAGAATTCCACAGGGAAATCGAACGTACCAGCAGATGCCCCTTTTCGAGGATTGCGATGAGTATAGCTCAGACCTGTTGAAATGACGGTGCCTGAGGGGGGAGGAAGACTTCACTCTTGGGGCAGTCTTAAAGGTAGACCAGAGGGGACAGTTTGTAGAGGCGGATGTAGACAGTCATCCCACCACCTTTTTGGTTGATGCTGGTGCTACCCGTTCTACTGTGAGATCTGCAGTAGTTCCCAACCTACCCCTCTCGGGACAATCAATCCAAGTAGTAGCGAATAAGAAGATGACTAACCCATTGACCGATCCGATTCCTGTGAGAATAGGAACCTTCCGAGATCAACACCAGTTTGTGGTGTGCGACTCAAGTCCAGTCTGTTTGCTAGGACGTGATCTTTTGTGCAAGCTGAATTGTACCATCTTTTGCACCCCCAAGGGAGTGGAATTACAGACAAATGATGATGCCACCTTCAAGGTTGCCAATCAGCATTTCTGCATAGAGATGTACCCTATGTTAACAGTGGAAGAGCTTCCACTTGACCGAAGAGACTGTTTCATTGGATGTGTGGGATTTTACAGAAGAGATTGGATTGATCAGGGGTGTTGAGCCAGTTAAGATCCAGCTTAAGCAAAATGTTGAGTTTCCGAGAACGCCCCAGTATAATCTGTCGACTGAGACGATCGCAGGGATTAAACCTGTAATCTATTCCATGATTCAGCAGGGAATTCTGAAGGAGCTAATGGGTAGCCCATGCAACTCACCCATCATAGGATTACAGAAACCAAGTGGGGAAATTCAGAATCGTGCAAGACCTGCGAAAGGTCAACGCGATTGTGGTTCCGTGTTGTCCAGTGGTACCGAATCCATCGGTGATACTATTCCAGATTCCATGTGAAGCCGAGTGGTTCACGGTGATTGACTTGTGCCAAGCATTCTTTTCGATACCTTTGCACGAGGAGAGCCAATTTTATTTTTTCTTTCCGGATGGAAGATCGTGTGTTAACGTGGTGTCGTATCCCTCAAGGGTATACAGAGTCCATCAATTCTATCAGATCTTGAAAAAGAATCTTGAGAGTCTTGTACTGCCACAGAATTCTGTTCTCGTGCAGTACATTGACGATCTACTCATTGCGTCCGAAACGGAGGATGCTTGCAGGGACGATACGATTGCCTTACTGAATCATTTAGGAGAGAATGGAAAGAAGGTGTCCCTAAACAAGTTACAGTACTGTCTGTGAGGTTCAGTACTTGGGTCATCGAATTGAGAAAGGTGTCACCAGATCGAATTGAGGCGATCATGAACATGACTGTGCCTACTACTCAGAAGGAAGTCCGAATGTTCTTGGGGATGGTTGGTTACTGTCGCCAATGGATTCCCAATTTCTCACTGAAGGCGAAGCCTTTGCAGAGGCTGACGCATAAGGATGTGAGTGATCCGGGACCATGATTGTCTGATTGCGTTCTTGGAGTTGAGAGGGCCTATGTCGTGCTCTGGGAATGCCTGACTAAAACAAGTCCTTTTCATTGTCCTGTTATGATCGAAAAGGTTGCACATTGTCAGTCTTGACTCCGAGTCATGGAGGTGTCCGTAGACAAGTTGCCTACTTTTCAGCTACTTTAGATCCAGTAGCTTCAGCGTTGCCCGGATGTCTCAAATCCGTTGCTGCAACAGGTGTCCGCATTGAGAGGTGTGAAAGCATTGTTATGGGTCACCCATTAACTGTATATGTTCCGCATTCTGTTGAGCTTTTGATGACCAGGACTAAAACGCAGCACTTGACAAACAATAGTCTCACACTACGAGCAAGTCATCCTTGCCGTGGAGAATGTGACTCTGAAAAGGTGTTCTGTTTTAAATCCTGCTACATTGATGCCATTGCCAAATGTAGATGATGAAGATTGTGAAGACCATGACTGTCTTGATGTGACTGAACTTTGCACCAAATCGAGACCCGACATTGTTGATGAGCCTCTGTCAGACCCTTATGAAATTTTCTTTGTCGATGGTTCATGTTTAAGAGACAATGTGGGTCATTTGAGAGCAGCGTTTGCTGTATGTACCATTACTGGAGTGGTTGAAGCCGCTTGCTTAGAAGGAGTATACTCCGCACAAGTGGCCGAAATCATTGCTTTGACTCGTGCCTGTTTGGCAGCTGATCAGATCCGAATCACCATCTACACCGACAGCCAGTATGGGTTCGGTGTGGTTCATGATTTCGGGCAGCTATGGTCACAGAGGGGTTTCCTGACATCGTCTGGATCTCCCATCAGGAATGGAGAATGTGAGACAACTGTTGGAAGCGTTGCAACATCCCAGGGAAATAGCAGTGGTAAAGTGCGCTGCACATGGGAGGGGGATGGATTTTGTTTCCTTTGGAAATAAGTATGCCGGTAAAATTGCACGTTTGTGCGCTGAACAAGGGTGCATATTCACTGGAGATTACACTGGAGAGAGCCAAGCAAGAACCGAGCTCAGCATGTTATCCATGGCAGACACTTGGGAGGAACTCAAGAGCCTGCAGGAAGGAGCTTCAGAGCAGGAAAGGGATGTATGGATCCGGTCGGGATGTGAGAAGGGGGATGTCGGCATTTGGGTTTCAGGTGATGGTCGAGCAGTGTTGCCAGATGACCTATTGAGCCCGATGGCAAGGCAGATTCATGGTGCTGTGCACCTAGGAAGAGATGCGATGGTGCGAGTGTTCAGACAAACGTGGTACAATCCACGGTTTCGTGTGTTTGCTGAAGCAGTGTGTCCTAGGTGTTACCTTCCAACAAATGAATGCTGGGAAGAAAACTGTGGTTGCACTGAGTCCCATTGGGAGGTTGGGAGGACCTTTCAATAGGATACAGCTTGATTTTATTGAAATGCCTAGGTGCAATGGACTGAGGTACATTCTAGTGGTGGTGTTTTTTTTCACGGTGGGTGGAAGCTTACCCAACACGAAGGTGTGACACCCTTACAGTAGCGAAGCTATTATTGAGGGAGTTGATCCCTTGGTTCGGTTTTCCAACTTTGTTGGAATCGGATAGAGGAACACACTTCTACAGCGAGATCATGAAATTGCTTTGCGCTGCTTTAAATGTTATCAGAGACTCCATTGTAGCTATCGACCAGAGGCTTCTGGGATAGTGGAGCAGATTAATGGAACTTTGAAAGCACGGATGGCAAAAGTGTGTTCGCCTACATCTCTGAAGTGGCCTGATGCGTTGCCTCTGGTGTTGATGAGTGTTCGCAGTGTCCCAGATAGGAGGACCAGTCTTTCCCCGCATGAGATCCTTATGGGGAGGGCGATGCGATTGCCAGCAGTACCATTCTCAGCCTTGATAAAAATCACTGATGACTTAATTCTTGATTACTGCAAAGGACTAGCTGATGTGGTCTGTTCTATGTCTCAGCAGGTGGAAGCTGCTGCTGTTCCAGCTTCAAGGGATCTCTGCCACGACCTGTGCCTGGGTGATTGGGTGCTTGTCCGCAAGCACGTGAGGAAGAGCGGTTTGGATGCTCGGTGGCGAGGCCCCTACCAGGTGATACTGGTAACTAACACAGCGGTAAAGTGCGGAGGGTTGCCGAACTGGATACATGCCTCCCACACCCGCTGAGTTTCAGAACCCTTGGAAGAAACTGCTCCTCTCGAATGAAAATCCAGCTGTGGCGGCAGGGCCACGAGAGGGGACAAGCCAAGCTGTGAGGCTTGCTGACGAGGCTGGTTGCTCATCCGACCAGGCTGAGGAGGGTTACGCTACACACAACCCAGGTATTGACTCTGAGGAAGAAGGTATCGTTGCGGGTGATAGTCAGACTCCGCCGAAGGGAGTGGTGCGCAGAGGGTTCGGGAGAAAAGCAAAAGAGCTAACCGAACAGAAGAATCGTGGCCTGAGACCGAGAAGGCTGAATCTAAGATTGGCCCCTGAAAGATCTTGCCCCTGTGTCCAAGACATCTGAATCAGAAGTGAGTGAAGAAGAACCAGACCAAGGAGGCCTGAGAAGGTCTAAGGACAAGAGTGCCTTGCCAGAGATGTGCTGCCCCGGAGTGGATTTGCGTAGTAACCGATGCCGGGAGTAGTGAGTTCCGGGAGGCTGAGGTCCGTGCGAGTGATCAGCAGGAATCCTCTACTGAAAATTGATGTGGGGCTGATAGTTCCAGGACTTGAAGTTGAAGGAGTGTTGACAATCACGGTCCCAAAACCTCCAGCTTTGAGCAGGGTGCGAATTCTGATATTGCATAAATTAGTTTTCCCAACGTTTGGATTTGAACCACCACCTCATGAAATGGTAGATGTTAGTCTTGAAATTTTGCAACATGTTTTGGCTGCAATTGGATCTGAACTTATCGTAGATTACGAATGAACTGTGATCTGTAAATAAGCATTTTCAGGAAGATCACCTAGGCCCGAGTGGAAGAATAATAAAATTTGGGTTTTTCAGTAGAAGAAAGAGGGCTAAGGAAGTCTTTTTGGACTGTGTAAATAAATCTAGAAGAACAGAGCTTTGAACGAATTTCCAGGATTTCAATGAACTTTGTTTGAACTTTTGAGCAGCATTTTGAGGTGGAAAGAAGAGACTTTTGTGTATCTTCTTATTTGAACTGCTGCGACAAGAGAAGATGGCGTCTGGAAATCCGAACCGTAGGTCCAAGTGTGTGATGGGTACTTCCATAGTGGGAGTGATAGTCCTAATAGTTATAGTTATTATAGTGTCAGTTAGTATTCCACATGAGGCAGAAGTTGTAGAGGTGAAAGGGACATCTACACCCAGTGCTTCTAGCCAGATTGAGGATACCATAGGAGCTGAAAAGGCTATGCTAGATCAGAACAGTTGTAGATTGCATGTAGGTTTGTCTAGAGATGATTTTAAGCTTAATGCGTATGCTAAGCTGCTATATGAGTATGTTGAGACGATGGATGTGAGAGACTGTTGTGTGTATGCAATTGCCTGCATCAGTGGATGAGGGCATTAGATATCATCTTTCGTTGACTTATGGGATTTCATGTAGTTTGTTGCTTAGCATGTTTTATGGGAGAGGTCATTATGAATACTTCTTTTCCAATTATGATGCAGTGCTTTCAGAGGTTCCGGCATACAAGCACCTGAACAAGTACGATTATTATCCACCACTCGGGCCGAATAACACCACTCAGGCAGAAGAAAATCTACGCCAATGTCTCACGGCCACCTTCAACTGGATGAAGATTAACCATCTGAAATGTAATTCTGAAAAAACAAATACTACCGCTAGGGAACGGGATTTTTTTTTCTCCCCCAAGACCTGGTGGCCAGATGACGCCACCCCCCTGCCCAACACTGTCAATTCTGTTCGAAACTTAGGAATTAAATTTGACGCCACTCTCTCCTTTAAACAACAATCCCTGGCAGTTGCTGGGACCGGTTTTCACATCATAAAAACGCTTACAAAATTATTTGACCTGCTTCCCATTGCTGCCTGACAGTTGCTGTGGCCCTAATCACGTCAAGACTTGACTGCTGCAACAGTCTGTATGCAGGCACAAATAAGTCAGTTTTCCACAGGCTTCAGATGGTCCAACATGCAGCTGCACGTCTAGTGTTGAAATGGCCTAGGAACATCAAAATAAAGGGAGCGGAACTCCACTCCCATCCCGGATGCATAGCGTGATTTCTTTGTAATAAAGGTACTGATGTTTTTCATCCTTTTTAAACTCATTTATTTTACGATAATCCACATGTTAATTCCATTTTGCTTTGTCACAAGAGCCATTACATGTATTTACGTTTCTGATACTGCGGATATGTCCATCCGGACCATTTTCCAAAGCAGGAAATATACATGATTCATCCTCAGTAGTATGATCTTCACAATGCATTTCAGGCTAATTTCATCGCCCTTCGTCAGGGGTTCACTACAAATATCAAACATCGACATTAGATCCTGTATTTAGACTTCACCACGCATCACATACTAAAACATCAGTTTTGCTTAATCCATATATGTAATTGTAAATGACCAACGTTCACCATGTACCTTAATGGGTTGTATGGGGGATTTCGTTTATCATAAACCAGTGTCACCTGGTGGAATTATGTGTTCGACTGCAGTGGGTTCTGGGAATTGTAGGAATGAGGCAGATGGAGGTGCATATAATTGGTCATTTAATAGGGGAGGGGTTGCATTCGTCGATTTGAAAAAAGGTTGGACGTGAGCGAGTGTGAGAATGCACTCGTGAGAGGTTGGAACAAGCGAGAAATAACGTGGATATGTATTACAGGTATGGGAGTATTTCAGTCAAGCTCTCTTCCTACGGGGATGGTTGCATTCGAGTACATGGTGGGTGGAAAAAGGTTCTTTTTGCGCTAGAAAGAGAAGTTTATGATTAATGAGGGGGGAGAATTTTTGGAAGAAGCCCCACGGGTATGATTATATAATTGGAGGGAGAACGTTGGTCATGGTAACAATTACATATATGGATTAAGCAAAACTGATGTTTTAGTATGTGATGCATGGTGAAGTCTAAATACAGGATCTAATGTCGATGTGTGATATTTGTAGTGAACCCCTGACGAAGGGCGATGAAATTAGCCCGAAATGCATTGGGAAGATCCTACTACTGAGGAAGAATCATGTATATTTCCTGCTTTGGAAAAAGGTCCGGATGGACATCCGCAGTATCAGAAACGTAAATACATGTAATGGCTCTCTTGTGACAAAGCAAAATGGAATGAACATGTGGATTATTGGATAATCGTAAAATAAATGCGTTTGAAAAGGATAAAAAAACATCAGTACCTTTATTACAAAGAAATCACGCTGTGCGTCCGGGATGGGAGTGGAGTTCCGCTCCCTTTATTTTGATGTTTCTAGCCCACGCGGTTGGAGGGCGGACCGCGCACCCGGGCTGCACGCATAAACTATCAAATGGATAAAATTGGCGAAAGCAAATGAAAATGAAGAAAAAGGTGTGCACTTTCACTCTCTCATTGAAATGGCCTAGGAAGTCATCTGCATCAGCAGCCCTAGAAACGCTCCACTGGCTGCCAATTCATAAACAAGTCCTTTTCAAGGTCCTGCTAATTACTTTCAGGGCAGTTCATGCCACAGGTCCCCTCTATCTCCGAACCAAATTCAGGCATTATGTACCCACTCGGAACCTTAGGTCGTCCAACGCCAATTTGCTAAAGGTTCCAGCGTTTAGACTCATTTCAAAAGGAGGGAAATCACTTGCAGTAATAGGGTCTAAGGCCTGGAACATACTTCCATACAAGCTCCGTCAAATTCAATCCGAGACTCTCTTTAGGAAAGCTCTGAAAACTTGTATCTTCATAACATCGGACGCCGTATGTAGAACTTTAATCTAATACCTACTCTTCGCGTCCCCTAATCTTCTGGTATGGGTTCGTCAGCCAGGTTCTTTATGTGCCGCTTAGCGCCATGATGCTCCTAGGAGTGGCAGTTGCGCTTTAGAAGTGCCCAATTACATTATATTATAAGCAGGAGGATAGGAATGGAAAGTATTTCATACCGACTACAACGTTAGATACCGCTTATGCACATAGACATAATTTGACATGTTCATTAACAGAGATAGAAAAGAAGTTTGTAGATCAAGTGGAGGATAGATAGACAACTAACACGTGACACTGGAGAAAGTCCATTAGATTGGACCAAGGAGGAGATGGCTCACAGAGCGAAAGAGAGCTATGGCCCTATAGCATTAGATCTAGAGCAAAAAGGGAAGTTGTGTGAAACGTGTCCAGACCTATTATAAGGTTTATGTGGAACAGAGTGCGTGTGATCATGTTTTCACTATGGGAGAGTCAGCAAAGAACTTTTTTGCAGGGTCCGGTAAAAGTGGTGCCGACAGTATACTTCGAATGTGGGAAAAACGCTTATGTGAGTGCCTGCCAATTGGTACGGTACTTGTTACCTGGCAGCTGTTTTCCCTAAGATTTACCATATAGAGGAGCTAGAACTCCTGGAAGGAGGAATGCATTCTAGAGCAAGGAGAGATGCAAGTGCAGGAGGAGTGATTGGAGATATTTTTGGAGCCGTAATACCAAGTTTGGGAGTGATTTTGAATGATGTGAAGATTAGAAAGCTGGCGACTGTTGTGGACAAGTTGTCGCCGAATACAGCTAAATTATTATTGCTTGTTGATGGAGAGATGTCGATAAGGGCGATGGTGATGCAGAACAGTCTTGCTTTGGATGTCTTATTGACAAAAGAGGGCGGAGTCTGTAAAATGCTGAAAGTGCAAGAGTGCTGTACTTATATACCAGATAATAGTAAAGATCTGAAGAAGTATGTTGCAAAGTCATCCTGTGCCCTGGGCACCCCCCAACTTTTTGCTGACTGGTACTGGCGGTAACTGACCGACCCTGGGCTCTGCCTAACCAGGCCCAAGCTGAAAGGAACACATTAGAATACAGTTAAAACACCTAACATACACTAGGGTACACTATGGTATGGTGGGGTACCCCTGTAATTGGCATGACCTACCCCATAAGCCCCTAGTATATAATCGGGCAAGGGATTGAAACTACCTAGAAGTCCCCATTACCCTAGGGCATGGCAGTTTAGAGGCCAGCAGCTCTTTTTGCACTTGCATGTGTGCACTGCTGAAGTCTGAGGTCAGTTTAAAAGCAGCCCTGGGTGCCAGGACTGCTTTTAAAAAGTGAATTGTGCCCAAACTCGACTTTGGTGTTTGGCGCGCTTAAACATTAATAACCTACAATGTTTTGGCATATTAAGGACCCCCAGGGTCTCCCTTAGGTATCCCAGGGGTGGGGGGGGGGGGGTCAGATATTTATAAGGTACACCCTTATAAAATGAGTTTTTATATGCCTGGGTAAAGTGAAATTTCACATTTCACTCCCACATTGTGGTAAAGTGCTACCCAAATTCGACTTTGATGCCAGGAGCAGTGTGAAGTGAGGATCTGCAATATTTTTGCAGATTCAGAACCCCTAAAGTCTCCCCTAGTTGCACATGGGGTGGGGTTCCTGTAGATATAAGGCAAGTACTTATAAAATGTGTTTATGTAAGTCCTGGTGCTGGAAAAATGGCCCAAGTCATTTTTCCCATTGCAAATCCACAGTTACATAGGTTAACATTGCAGGAAGTTATTAAATAACTGCTGATAGGAAGGAGATAGAGCTACCGTTCAAAGACTTCTCAGAATAGTAATGCTAAATCCAACAATATCATATTGTTGAATTTCTCCTAAAGTGTACATACAAGAAGTTATAAGACTTTCTTGTTTGTAAGTCCAAATCCAGCCTTCCAGTGGTCTGCCCTGATTGGTCAGTTAAGTGGATTAGCCAGCCTGCCTGGAGAGGTGATAAAGAGCCCCTGGGGTTATGCAGCTGGGCTGGGAGGGCAGTGTGCTGGTCCACAGGAATGCCAGGCCAGGGGGAGGGGTCGTAAACCATGGGCTTCAAAGGGAAAAGCAGAACCCAGTGTCAGTTTATAACTCTGAACTTTATCCCTCAGGCAGATGGGGGGGAGGGGGGGGATTAAGGAAGGTATGAGCAGATGCAGGGGGGAGAGTCTAAGTAAATTAGCCATCCTAGGGGTGTGTTTAGCCAGCTCTTGCCTCCTTGCTGGAAATTCTGCCATTATGGATTTGGAAGATTTGATGCACTCTGGGACAAAATAATGCCACACTCTACAGGAAGTGGTCGTATGTTTGAGGAGTTACCCTGCTCCCATTGGTCAGGAGTGACCTCCCGTCTGACCCAGAGAACATGGAATAAGTATCTGAGAGGGGCAGAGCCCTCCAGATCTGCTGCTTGAAACTTACTGAAGCAAGACATTGCCAAGCTGAGAAGATTTTGCTGTGCAAAGATTTCTAAGGCCTGAACTGCACCATCTGAAACTACAGCCCTGTGGATTATTTTGCTGAAAAGGAACTAAAGAGTAGACTCCCTGAAAGCTACAGGTTAAAAGAGCTCATCTGGAACATCACCAACTAAATCTGCACCTTGGGGAACTACCAGTGGATTTGTAAGGGTGACGTCCAGGTGGATTGTGGGAACTGAAGTCCTCCACTTTCAAGGACCATCTTGGAGCGTCCAGACCCTTGGAGTGAGTTTGAGACACTTTGGGACCCTTTGAGGAACTTCAGGAAGAAGTTCAAGAAGTTTGGAGAACTTTGGAGAAACTTTGAAAAAAAGCTCCATAGAGGGACCGACTCAACCTGGTCAGCCAAGCCGCCTGCCTTCAACCGCGAATCGGCCAAGCCATCCAGGTTCGTCCCGCTAAAGCTCAGTCGGTCCGACTTCCAGAGTTTGACCGGGAGTAGAAGAAATCTGAAGCCGGCGAACCCTCACCGGATCCGGCTACATGAGGAGCATCGAGAGACCCCGCGAGAAAAAGCTCCAGAAAAGTTTCTAAGTCCGCTCGTAGAAAAGTCGACCGGGAGCAACCGCGAGAGCCAAGCCGCCTGTCTTCCATCGCGTGTCAGCCTGGGTTGCCCCGCTGAAGCGCTAACGAAAAAGTTTCTAAGTCCGCTCCAGGGAAGTTGACCGGGAGTTCGTCAAGGCAAGCCGGCGAACCCTCACCGGATCCGGACTGGCTGGGAGCTTCGAGGGACCTCGCGAGAAAAAGCTCCAGAAAAGTTTCTAAGTGTGAAGGTAGAAACTGAGACCGGGACCTGCCGCAAGCTGTAGCCGCCCAGGGCTCCATCGCGGTCGGCCTGAAACTTTGACTTTGCCCCGGTCTATCGCGAGCAGGTATCCCAATATGGTGCTATAATCTTCTAAGTGCTATATTTTATTAAATCTTTGAAAATTCATATCTCCGGTTCCCTACATTGGATTTTTGTCGGTGTCATTTTAAAGATAAAAATATTTCCTATTTTTATAAATTGGTGTTGGATTTTTATTTTGTGTTGTCTTAATTAATTACTGAATTGGTGTTTTTTTAAATGCTTTACATACCTGTCTTTGAAGTTCAGCCTGTCTGCTCGCAGCCACGTTACCAAGGTTTGAGCATAGGAATAATTTTCTAAGACTTGTGCTGAGTCCTATCATGTGTTAGTGGCCTTATTGCCAGTGGCAGACCTACATTTGCCCCTACCAATAACCCACTTTCCAACAAAGTATATAAGTAACATCACTGAGATTCATCATGAGATCCAGGATCTGACTGAAGAGGGAGTTTGGGAGAAAGTTGGTAAAGGGTTTGTTAAAGTGGGGAGTTGGTTTGCGAGCCTGGGAAAAGGTATTCTTGGTTACATTCTGAGACCTATCATTATAATCGTGGTCTGTGGGTTTGTCTGTGGGGTTTTGTGAGGGCTTATCAGTGGTACAGGGCGAATCAAGTCGAAAGATCCCTTAGGGAGAGAGAGGTAAGGATGGCTAGACTGCAGGACAGTCGTCATGAGAATATCAAGAATTTAGAAAGGTTCCGACAGGGAAGAGTGGCTACAAGCTCTGTTTAGGTCGGTTCTTTCTCCAGGGAGTTGTGATTTTGTTGATGACACTAGTCATCAGAGGGGGGAACTGATAGAGCGCAGTGATATTCTGAAAATTGTAGGGGTACATTATATTCATGAATAGTCCGTACCCGCATATATTCTTATGTGTGTGCTAATTTTAGTCTGAACTCGTGTTGTAATAATCAGTGGTAAATGAAATGTTAAGATGAGTTGTGCCATTCAAGAAACGTAAAGATGGCATTTAGAGGGAATTATGTAACCTTCGATGTTCATTGCAAATGCTTAATGAAGTAGTTATCCGTAATGTAATACAGTAGATTTAACGTGCATCATGTTGAAGTTGCAAACGCATAGGTAACTAATTGTGTTTAAATGTGATGAAATGTAGTGCTTACAGATGTAACATTTTAAATGTGTTTAATTTGATGTCAAAGGACTAGATGGAGTATTTGCTCTTTCGTGCTAAGAAAGGACTATTTGTTTTCTTTGTTAGCTGGTTTATGTAGGCCTGAAATGCATTTTCCCCTGGTAGGGCTCATTTGGAGGTAGTCAGCGAAATTCATGTGCGTGCAAGGTTCTGTTATGTTTTCGTTGCAGGTGCAAGGACATCGTCCTAGTTAGTTAGAATAACGCTTTTATTTTAGGAGTTGGGTAGGGAGGAGACCTGTTACAAAGTATACAGGAATGCAGATAATTGGGAGCTGATATTTTCTTTTGCTGAAGAAGCCTGAGACCCAAGGACACACCAACAGTCGTTGGACCGAGGACAAGTTTTGGTGGAAAATTACCTACGAGAGGTGCCTGGCCAGAGGAGGGGTTTCATGGGCGTGTTTATTAATTGTGCATTTTGTATTCGGGACAGTCCCCCAAGGGATGAGTTAGCAGAGAGCCGTTAGAGGGTAGAAGGAAGGGATCGATTCTTAGAATGAAGACTTAGAACGATTTTGTAATCTGGGCTCCTGACCTTTACAACGTGAGTGTACTTCTTAGGAAGTCTTCACGAGCTGACATCTTTTCTTGATCTTGCTTGGGAAATGTTAAGTAGGGATGCCACTTTAGGATAGTGTAGGGATGGATTAATGGATTTCTTTTACAGCCACTAATGAAGACTAATATAGATGTTGGTGCAGTTATTGCCTGTTTAGTATTTTTGCAATTGCTTATTCTTTTTATGTTGTATCGGATTAGATTGGTTCGTAGGATGGACTTTGTATTAGTGCCTATGTATTTTTGCAACCTCGTCCTGAGGTGCTTGTAGTATGTTCGGTTATTTTTGGTTTTGTAATAAACCCCTAAATTTGGAATTTGGAGTCGGTGATCTTTTCCGAGCTTTACCTAAATTGATTCATGCTAGTTTGTTATGAATACATTGTTTCTCCCCTTTACACTTCTCAGCAGGTAATAAAGGTCCAGTCGACCGAGGGTTCCTAGTAAACTTTTATAGTGGAATCCGGCGTTATCAACTCGCTGTGTGAACGTGCTCCGTTTTTGGAGCTGCCTAGAAACATCCATGTGCACATTGGAGCAGAGTAAGCACCCCTTGGGGGCACTTTGTGTCAACATGGCCAGATTTCAGGGTTGTCTCCCTCTGCTGGTGGCGCTGCGCCTTAACCATCGGTGCCCCACGTGCACTCCGTGAGGGCAGGGCACAGCCTTGTGCCTGTTCTGAGATGCCCATGCACCAGGCCGCCTGCACAGCACCAGCTTCCAGGTAAGCATCGTGTCCCACATCTATGTCCACATATTTAATACCTTTGGTCTGGGCTCTAGGGCAAAGTGCTTTGGAGTAACATGAATGTCTCTTGGCAACGCAGGACAGCTGAAACACAGGGCTTTTGTTTGTGCACCCCCTTGCACTCCAGGTAGGCACGCTTAGAAACCTAATGCCCCACCGAGGGACAAAGGCAGGGGCCATAGCTGCCAATACTGCAACGGGTGCAGTGGCACCGGCGCCCGGAAATATGAAGGCCCCACTTCAATTACTGACTGTTTCCTTTTTCCCGTCAAAACCGGTGGAAATGTGTCAAACGTCCCTTTTTGCATGCACCTCCTATAGGAGGATAAACGGAAAAATCCTCCCCTCACACGCCAGGCAGGGGTAGCTTCCACACCCTGGCAGAATGAATCGTTTGGAACAGACCCATCGGGTGGTCTGAGACAGGAAGGGCAGCCGGTGCTCCCAGCAGTGTTCAGCTGGGCTGCAGACATACCAAGGCCCTGAGCCGAGAGCCCGCTGGCAAGCGAAGGTAGGCCTCAACTGTGCAACTGTGTGTAACCGACGCAACACGTCACAATAGAAAATATTTATTATTATGGAACATTTGTGTAGATGAGACTGTAAACGGAGCTTGTTTATCATTATTGACACAATTGCAGTCTGTAGTGTGGGTTTCTCTGACTGAGAGTGGAAACTATCTTCAAAGAGCACGGAAGGTACCTCATTCTGCAACCTTCATCTTTAGCTAGGCTATGTCTGTGCCTCGCATCCCAAGGTGATGTGCAGCGCCAGGCAACGCCACTATTCAGAGGTGGTGTGGCAGATGTGCTGGAATCTTCCAAGGAGGCCAGGGCTTCTCTTGTGCATCCGGAGTTTACAGATTCAAAGAGCCTCAGGAAAGAGATGGGCCATTGGACACATCCAGTCAGCTCATTCCCATACCCACTGGTACAGAGGGGTTACGCAAATGCAGCACTTTTCCACGTAAATGTGAATTTGCCCCATCTTCCACATAATACACAATCTGCTGCATCATTCCAGTAACAAAACGTTTCTAGCTCAAACAGTCACAACATTGGACCAGCGCATTTTACAAAAGTTTACCGGTCACCTCTCTGCTACTGTTTGTCATTTCAGCCCAGATGGACGTTCACCTCGCAGTCTTTTCCCGGGGCAACATTTATTTTGCGCATTTTATTCTCAAAGAACAGTCTGTTCAAGAGGACGTTCAGCATTTAGAACAATTAGAAAGCATGCTTCTTCTCTTTGTAAGGACTGCCATTCAATCTTACAGTGCTTCTTAAAGGGACACATATGTGATAAATGTACAATTTACAAGACTGTTCTGCAACAATGATTCCTAATGAAAACAGGTACTTCCAAAGGGACATGTAGCATGAACCCAGAATTGAACACCGATTTTAAAACATAACCTTGAGGACCAACCTTTATTACAAGTAATGTATACACATAGTCTTCTATTCTGCTCAGTGCAACATTATATATGTTTTACTCTGGGAGGTAGAAGGGACCAATTTTAATAACATGGAGTTCCTGTCCGTCCATGCATCATAAAATTATTAACTGATGGAGAATTTTTATTTAAATGGGGTTCGCTTAGTAGCTATAGTTTTCTTCTGAAGAAACCTATGCATGCTCTATATCATTGGAATGTTTTTCATAACAGTATACATTACCCCGTAAAAATAGCTAGTTAACAATGTTATAAATTGTGCCACATATTTTATATCTAATCACATAATACTCCACATAATTTACATTGTCTTTCCTGTGTACTTCAGCCAAGCCATTTGAGACAATTTGGAACTTCATTGAGGCTCACTCTTTTTACTATGGCCGACCCTCCAACTATAATGATATTCACTTTTTTTAATAGATCCTTATTTGTCTGCACAAGGGCTCTGTAATTTAAATATTTGTTGTGTAAATCTTGCTATTCACAGGTTGAATATTGACAACACACACTCTGACTTCCATCATTCCGAGGTCGGTAAACTGCCTCCTATTAAATCAGGTGGTAGTAACACCAGTTATTTTCAGTGCTTCCAAATGGTTGACGTGTTACGAAGCACTGCAAAATAAGTGGGTTATTAATTTCTTTGCACCTACAAATTGTACAAACCCCACTCTTTACCTGTCCTTTGCTGTGCTGCTCATTTGTAAATATTTTAAAAAGCCTACACCTCATCTACCCTTTGTTGAGACTCCTCAATAACAGTAAAAGTGAACACGGCGCACAATCTGAGTAGATCAGTGCAAAAGGAGTACAGTTTGTGATAATTGACTGATGTTGCAATGCAGATTCTAGTCTGCTCAGTGCACCATTCAGGTTAGGAGTGTTCACGAGTCACAGTGCAGGTCAGGGAGCCCAAAGTAAGCAGTGTATTCTAGAAGGCAATCCGAGGTCACAGTTCACCGAAAAAAGCATTCTAAGCAAGAAATTATGAAGGCACAGGTGCCACTTAGATAGCATACTGCTGCATCCAGACATCTATTTCAGCTAGGATTCTGGGAGAGCAGTGCAGGCCAGAAGGCCAAGATGATGGAAAGATGATGTGAAAAAGCAGAATGCCATCACTCACACTGAAATTAGTCAATGACTGAAGTAGGCTAACCAAATGCCCCATGCTGTAGAGGGAGGAAGAAAAATGTGTGTGGCACAACAGACCAGTGGATTACTGAAAGCCCCTAAAATCAAAAGGCTTTGGTCAATTCCATACCTAAAAATACATGCATATAAACAATGCTTAGAGCTTTGGGCCAGACCTCTTCATCAATAGTCTGTTCAGCTGTCATTCACATTTTTTCACATTTTGCTTCCACCCACCACAATAAACGTGAGGCGTTGGGCCATGTGAGTTGCATGTCTGATCACATGTGGCCCTAGGTCTAAAAAGAAGTGCAATTGGCCAGTCCTTTTATTTTACCATTTTTTTCTTTGCATTCTTAGTCCTTTTTGTTAATTTTTTAGTCATTCTTCTATGTTTAAACTACGCCCTAAGGTTACAGTAATTCAAAGGCAAAAGGTTACAGTAATTTAGGGTCGAGCCTGCGCTCGTTTGCGACACTATTGTGTTCAGCATAGGATTTAGCCCTCACTTGCCTACTATATGCTGGTTCCTGCTTCACTCTTCTTTGCTGCCTCCTAACTGGCCAGCGCAGCCTATACGTCGGTTACGCTTGCCTCTGTGGAGCAGGGACCTAGCACAGATAATTCAAACATAATCCCGTCCGCTGCTCCCGAGGTGATTGAGGTAATATTTCTCCTCCCTCCTCCCCCCACAACTCTCCCTTCTTCCCCTTGCCGAAGAATCTTACACTGTGATTCAGCTTGTTACTTCTACATGCAATACAAAAGCTGGTAAACAAGATTTTTTATTTAAACTTTTGACCGTTTGTAAATGGGGAATAGGTGCGGTCAGGGCTGCTCGTTTCGTGCTGCTTTTTCACCAGGAAGTGTTTTTCTTGTGTTTTTCTTCCTGCAAGTTTCCCACTCCTGTTTCAGTGGACTTTGGTGGCTTGTGCTCGTTTTACTTATGTGTTTTTGATTGCAGTGGAGTGATCACATAACGGTAAAAGACATTGCCATTTACAACGCCGATAGCTCTAACTAAAAAAAAAAAAAAATGCAAGACCTATTGCATTTCTAATGCTTGTTTTTTAATCTTAGCATTAATTGCAACAGCTGTCCTATCTGATTGGTTAGGTTGTAATGCTAACATTCTGCTGTTCTACTTAAAATGCCCAGCAATAAATTTGAAAATCTGGTATTAGTCCCCCTTTCTTACTGCCATTTCACTGTGCTATAAAGAACAAATACTATAGCTATATTAATGGCGCTCACTTTACCGGTCTTTGAAGAATAGTAGGCTGTGTCTGTATTGACGTTATTTGGACGGCTGGCCAGCCTGCTGAGAAACGTTATACAAGATGGCAACTGACGTAAACGTTACTCGGGTCATTTACGGTAATAAAACGGTTCTATAACCTACCCTCCCTTAGAGGGCCACTTGATTATGATCACAAGATCCTTTTACTTTTTCTGCTCACTTTTTCACTTTTTTAATGCTTTTTTTCAGTTTTTGTGCTTTAATTCTGATATCCATTTTTTTTTTTTTTCTTTCTGAGGATACAAAAAACATTGACCATCATGCATTTATTTGTCTGGCTAATGCTGTCGGTTGGTACTCCAAGGTTCATATTATTGACATGCGGGATATTGCAGATATGCACATTGTGTATTGGACACCATTTATGTCGCAGGTGAAGTAGCCACATTTTCGCCCTGGCTATTTTGCATGCATGGAACTGTGGTACCATCCAGTGTCTATTTGATGTATTGCAGCCTCAAGCATGTCACACGTTGCTGTTGTCAATGCTTGTTTTTTAATATTTAAAACCTATTTGCAGAATCTTGGTGCAGCATCTCTGATAATGTGGGATAAAGCGCAAGCATTTGAATCTGCCTATTTTTCATGTAGACATGCCTCTGATACAGACAGTCCAGTTCACGAAATTATCTAGCTTTTGAAAGAATACTCAATTTGATTCATCTGTAACATCTGTTTATCAGGGAGAAGGGTTTGATGGCTGTATGGTTTAAATTGCACGAGGATGGGTTAAAATCGGGGGTGGGTGTAACTGGTGTAATTCTCTTGCATAATTACTCGTACAGCAAAATCACATAGTTATGCGTAATTATGTAAAGCTTAATCCAGTGCTATTTTCTTAGTGCACAATGGGCCCGTGGATGCTTTTTGTGCAACGACAAAAAAATTGCACTAAATGCTACAGGGCAGGAACAGCAGTAACCAGCAACAGCTTGCTCTTAGATCATTGGTTATGTGCTCCTACGGTGTGATTTTTGCCCCAAATTACCTTAATTACTCGAGCGGGTGTAATTTCGCATCACAAGAGCAACACTCAAGTTCCTAAATTACTCCGATTCCTCTTGCGTGATTAAATTTGTGCCCAGGCCTAGTTAACATTCCTGCAGATTCAATATTTTTTTTTGGGCCACTGATGGCAAAAGGGGTGGTGGAGAACAGGGTACCCGTTGGCATTTTGGAAAATTGTGTGTGTTTTTTGTTTTTTGGGTATGCATTGTCCACTTCGTGCTTTCCCTTGACTTGGAGAATGGCTATCCTGCTACAAAGGCCTTGCGATACCATCTTTGGGGACAATGCGAACACATACTCATTATGGAAATTATTAGCTATTGCCTCCATGTTCACTGCAGCACTTTAAAACCATGTATGCTAAACTTGAAGTGACATTTGCTTTTTAGGTACCCCTGATGCCAAGAACATGATGTCAATGTATTACATATGTGTGCAACTTGCAAGAATCTGCACTTTGCGACTCAGTGGGGAATAGTATTGGACTGTGACGGTGCATTTTTTTAAGTTAAACAGATGGTGTTCTCTAGCACAAATACTAGCATTTTTATTCGTTTTTATAAATGGGCTAATACTCTCAATGATGGACAGATAATTTAACGCCTCGGGTAAGCCATAAGAAGATTAAATGGTTGATGGCTGTTTTGACTGTGATTGAAATGGAAGACTTGAGGGTAGGAATTGAGTCAATTGGCTTCTTTCAACAGTTTTGGCAGGTTTAAAAAAAAAAATAATAAAAAAAAAAAAAAATCATTTTATTGACGTTCTTTTCAAGAATTATCAACGAAACAGTATATTTGATGTAACATGAATGTTTTTAATTAAAAAAAAAAAAAAAGCTGTGCGTATCTCTTTTCTAAGCGGCAGTTGCCATGTTGTGGACCCAAACGAACTCAACATCTCAAAACCGGTTCGTCTTTCCCTGTCATTTTGTAATGGTAGATGAGTAAATGAAGAGTGGGGTTCTAGGTACATTTCTGTGCCAATCACGACACTGTCAAGGGCTTTAATACAGTTGAGGCTCCACCACTTGCCCACCGGAGCAGAATATGCAATTTTGGGCTAAGTAGTTTGTAAGTGCCGAAATAGAGTGCCTGTTAAGTTCTTCCAGGGCTTCCAGTTGGTTCATGGCATCGACATGTTTCATATTTACAGTTTGCTGTGATGGATCAAGCTCTGCCATTCATTTCAGACTAAGGATGGTCGCCGTACTAAGCAGTAGCGCAGCTGATTTCGGGACGTTTTTTTTTTTTTAGTTTATGTAAAGCACCGTTTGCGAGAGTCCAGTAGTCTCCTGCTGCTTAAATACGCTTATTATCCCAGATGGAACTAAGGGTAATCTCATGCTGGCTGTGGTAGGACATTCAGGAGCGGACGAGAGTAGGTAGACATGCCAGCACACCTCCAACATGAAGTTTCTTGACTAAAGGGTGCCTCGTCGCCACTTCTCACGGGGGCTCTGACAAACCATGTATAGGTTTCACCTTGGTTGAAGAAAAAAAAAAAACACGTTACCAAATCTGGGCAAACCAGATACTTCCTTCACATTTACAGAGGGGATTATGTAACCAGAGATATCTGAACTAGGCGTATGCACTTTGGATAATAACTGTGTGTAGATTATATCCCTATGTCCTGACAAAACACTATTGACCCTTTTGGGCAGAGGTTTGAAACATGTCGGCCACCAACTGGAACAACAAATAATTTCTTCTACAGGTCCACAAATAAATAAATTCTACTGGGGCCTAGTGGACGATCCTGCAGGTGCCTGGACCCTGGTGAGAACAAGCAGCGCAAAGGCCAACTTCATGCGACCTGGAGGTGCCACGGAGGTAATCTACCATTGAAGGGTGGGGGCCCAAGGTGCCTAGGGGTACAAGGAGTGTGACTGCCCTGGGAGGACAGGCCACCCTGTGGTAATTTCTGATGATCCCAGGTGATCCCAGGTGAGTGGGTTGGTGGCCCCCCAGTGGTGGACTCCGTTGCCAGGTCTGACGGCTGAAAGTTTGAGTCTGGAGTAACTGCATTAAGCCATGGGCAAGGACAAAGTGGCAGCCCCAGTTCACGGGAAAATTGTTTCCTCAGCCTGCCACAGACTGGAAAGAGGGCAGAGATTAATGCCTACCGCCAGGCACAACCCAGCTGGAACCTACGGCGGCAATATCACAAACTACATAGGATTCCTGCTCTTCCCTGGAAAGTAAAATAAGGGAACTTAGTGTTGACTTCTCCTTGCTCCACCAAGATCTCCGCAACACGGTGAAGAGGGTCACTGAGGCAGAGGGGAGCTAACTGAGTAAGATATAGCCACATCTCTCAACTGCACTGATGACTCTGGCAATGTGTAGGCTTTCTGGAATACAAGGCGGAGGATGCCGAGGGCAGGTCCAGACACTACAATATCCGTGTGGTGGGGTGCCCTGGAGAGAACAGTGGGCCCTGGCCCACATCCTTCATGATGGAATGGGTTGCTCATGGTTCCTGCAGGACTCATTGTTTACCTGCTTCATGGTGGAGAGGGCGCACAGGTCCCTGGCTGTAAGGTCTCCCCGGGGGCTGCCCCCTCGACCATTTATCGTACGTCTCCTCACCCTTGTCAACAGAGACCATACTCCGTGAGTCCCGGAAAAAGGGTGAACTGCTCTGTGGGGGACACAAGGTAATGCTCTTTCCTGATTATATGCTGAATGTACAGCAGCAAAGGCACACCTTGCAGGCAGTCTAGAAGAAGCTTTGTGCAATGCATATCACATACATGCTGCAGTTCCCAGCACCTCTGTGATACATGATGAGCGCACACTGTTCAATACCCTGGAGAGTACCTGGGCCGCCACTGCATGGGTGGAGGAATGGCCGGTCCTCTGCCCTAGGGGTTGGGAAAAGTCCCCTACGCCTAGCAGAGACTCAACAGCCGCTGCCTCAACGTCCCAGGAAAAACAGACTACGTCACGGATCAGAGGCCACGACTCCATACCGCCGGCGATGACTGCGGTAAACCTCCATGGTGGGGTCTCGGGCCCAGGCAGGGGAAGTGATGGCTCCTACCAGATGGGAGATGGACTTTCTTTTTGGTCATTAGGCGGTCACAACGTACTAGAACATTACTGGACGGGGGTTGGAGGACCTCAGCCCTCTGGCAATTTGTTTTGTTGGGGTATTTATTTGTATTTTCAGGGCAACATATGCTTGGGGAGGGGTGATGGTCGGGGGCCAGCAGCAGGTTGGGGTTTTGTGTTTACTGTTCAGGTTTATAAGCTCTATGACCGAGGTCATATACGAATGCTTTTAACAGGTGTTTACACACATCTCAACACCCGGGGCTATAGGCAGTGGCGAGTCTCATAGGGGAATATAAGATTGTCACTTGGAATGTTAATGGTCTCAAGGAGTAGTTCAAGCGGGGGACAGTCATGGCATATAGAAAGAGGCATGGCCCTATGGTTATCTTATTACAAGAGATGCATCTCCAGGGTACTTGGTGGTCTTTCCTGGGGATATTTGGATATACTAGAGTATACCATTCAGGATACACGAACGGGCCCAGGGGTGTGGCCATCTTGCTGAAACGCATATTCCTGTTGGTGGTCCGTGAGGTGCACAATGATCAGTAGGGGAAATGTGTATTTATTCCATGGGACACTGGGGAGCATGAATGTGCCGCCTCAACTGTTGGGAGCGACCTTAGATGCAGTGGCTGGGCATCTAACGCCGTTCATCCCAGAGTTCACACTACTGGCGGGAGACTTTAACACCCTCATGGACCCAGTGATTGATACAATGTCTGCTCTGGGAGCCCCCCGTACAACCCGCCTTAGATCCTGGGCAGGCGCACTGGGATTAGTGGATGCTTGGAGATTCCAGCATCGCACTGAGAGGCAGTATACTTATTACTCTCTTCCCCCCCCCCCCCACCCACATGGTGCGTTCTCCCGACTAGACTACTTTTTCCTACCCATCTCAGAAATCAGGTTAATCCCACATCCTTCCTTGAGCGCTATTGGACCACTCACAATGTGACGGTGGGCGGAGGTAATCGATGAGAGAGGGGGCTAGGGCCGTTGAGGGACGAAGCCTTTGTGGAAGAAATCGGCAACACCATCGCGGAATATTTCAAGTTTAATAAGGGTTCTATTGCCTCTGGTGACTCTATGGGAGGCATTTTAAGACGGTCCTCAGAGGCCGGGCATTTCGTCTATTGTAGGCCGCATGAGGTGTAGGGAGGAAGACAATATGCATTTGGAAAATGAGATTACAGAACTAGAGAGCACCACCAGGTCTCCCCCCCCCCCTACGCAGGCAGAGCAGCGCAAGCTGGCCCAAGTACGCTTGGATCTCTGCCATAAGTTTCTTGACTCAGAGGTTAAGTCGGCTCTACACCCTAGGCCGCTTCAATGAAATGGGCGGCAAATTGATCTACTGGCTGGCGACGGCAGACCAACCTTGCACCATGATAGCTGAATTATGGACAGTGGAAGTTGAGACTTTAACGGGCGTATGGTTTTGCTTCCTATTTCAGGGATCTATACACTGCTTGGGAGCCCACAAATAGGGAGCAGGATATGCCCATACTCATTAACTAGACACTGTGGAAATTATTGGCCTCAGAGTAGGAACCTGGACAAGCCCTTCTCCGTAGAGTAATTCCAACACACAATTTCCAGCCCATAGGTTAGAATTAGCTCTGCTTCATCCCCATGTCCTGCTCTCTCTGCTATATGGCCGGGCGCCCTTGCACTTCCTCCCACTGATTAGGTAGGTCCCCATTCCCTGTTGGTACTTGGCGCTCCTTCACACAAAATGGTATGGTACTCTCACTGAGTCAACCCCTCTCTGGCATTGGATGTGGCTGGCTGAAACAGCCGGGTTGGTCTGTTTTCGGCTGTGGGTTTTGATCAGCATTTCTACTCTGTGGGATGTCTGGAGGGATTGGTACATATGATCGTTTCAGGAACTAGTGGAAGAATTTAGCCTAAACTCCTCCCAGTTCTACCATTATCTTCAGCTGGGACCTGCTTTGGAGTGCTAGAGATAGGCTGACTGCTCCCCCAGAATTCAACCAGATTGAATGCAAATTAGTTATCGATGAACTGGGAGGGGAAGGCATATCCAGACTTTATAAATCACTAGTTATCAGTACACCCAACCCTCTAGCGAAACGGAGGACCAGGTTGGGAGGAGGATGTAGAGGCCATTGAAAATGTAGAATGGGTGGAGGTGAAAATGGCTTCGAACACCTGCAATATCCATGCATCTTAATCTGATTCAGTTCAGGTATTTCCATCCGACCTATTACTCTCCTGAATGAGTGGCACATGGGTCGGTCCCTCCACCCAGCGTTTTTTGCCATGTGGGTTTTCCCCGAGTTCACTTTACCACATATTTGGACCTGCCTGGGGGCGCAAGCTTATTGGGCGACCATTAATGGAAATATCGGGGGGTGGTGAGAATACCCCTGGTGCTCGATCCCAAGATTATTTTGCTGGGCATAATGGATTTGGTGGGAGATCCCCAGATCAGTCTGTTCCTTGATCGCCACGTCATATATGGTGGCCAAGAGACCTGGCAGGCATTGGAGAGCTGCGCACGCTCAGTCAACACACGAGTGGGACAGAGGCATGGACTCCTGCACACCAATGGAAAAGCTGGTGTATGAGGTGCGAAAGCCCACAGAAACAAACTGATATTGGTGGGTGGGTGTGTACCGGGAACAAGGAACAGATTGGTTGAGACCGTGGAAATTGTCCGGTGTAAAGTGTGCTTGTTACTGCTTCAGAGACATGTTATAATATTTATAGTGTGTAACTCTGTATTTCATGTACTTATGGGTGCTCTAATCATGGTCCTTGTGGCTTGAGCTTGGTGTTAATTTTGATCTTGATGTCAAAGTCCATAAAATGTGTTATAAAAAAATTAATGAATTCACTGTTCCTCTTGCTGCCCTTCATCCCACAGAGACATGGAACCTCTGTTTTCTTATGTCATGAGCACACCATAACTAACCAATACTTTAAAAAAAAAATCTTTTTATTGCATTTCAAGAGAGCACATCGCAGTGCCGCCACGCAGGGCAGCGAGTAAACGTCATCCTATCAAATGCAACAAACCAAAATTGACTGTACATCTCAATTGTCATAAGCATAGATTAATCACCACATGCTACATCAAGGCCACAGATCAAAGGGTGTGTCTCATCATGATACCCTTAACCAACAGTTGTAGGATCGTCTTGGGCATTCGTTGTCAGATATTGCCTCAATGGTTCCCAAATGTCCTTGGGATTGGATGATGACGGTAGTTCTTCTGCATAGAGCTCAAGGTTTTCTTTGCAAAATACCATATCCTTTATCCAGTGTTCAGTGCGCGGGGCCAGGGAGCTCTCCCAGGTTAGTGCCACTCGCCGTTTTGCCAGCAATAAAGCAATTCTCAAGAATTTCCCCACCACACCCTTCACTTGTGGCACAAAACACAGCAAGCAGACCGAAGGTGTACACTGCAGATTTAGCTTAGAATATTCCCTTGAGACATGCTATCACCCCTTCCCAGTATTGTAGAACAAGATCGCATTGCCATGCCAGGTGCCAGAAATCAGCGTCCGAGTGACCACAGCGTTTACACCTACTGCTGTCCCGAAGGCCGATTTTATGTAATTTAAGAGGTGTATGATAGACTTGGTGAAGAAATTTAAAATGGATGATTCTGAGATTCCCATTAGGGGTTAGTCTGCCAGTTAATTCACAAATGTGCTCCCAGTCTTTCGGTGTCAAGGGGGGGATCTAGTCCAGTGTTCCATCGAGCTAAACTGCGATCTTCCCCTAGTGTCCTCATCTCGCACAGCCCTGTACAATTTAGTAATCAGTTTTCTCTTCGTAGGGGCTATCAGGAGGAGTTGCAGGGATTGCAGTGATGGTGGTTCTATAGGAAACGATGGATAGTGTGTTCTGAGCACTAGTCGCAGGCGATGTATAGTAAACTGGAACAAAGGTGTTTGATTAGTGATATATTGGAGCTGTTCGGATGTAAGAAATCGCCCATCCGGAAAGAGATCCTGCATGTGATCAATACCGGCTGCTGAGAGTGAGCGTATTGGACCCTTTTCCTGTGTAACTGAGAGACGCATGGTGTGCGATCGGTAAGGCCGGGGCATATACTGGAAGTTTGTCTGTGTTTACCTATATCCTGCCAAGCAGCAATAGTGACATCCAAGGGGCTTATTTCTGTCCTGGGAGTGTGCCTACGGGTATGAGAGTATACCATTCAGCGGGACAGGGTGTGCATCCCCATCTTCCACTGCAACGTGAGGTGTGAAGGCGTGTGGGTGGAACCAGTGATAGGCGTACTGCGCCTGTGCACAGAGATAGTACAAGTATAAATCTGGTGCGCAGAATCCCCCTTGGGCATATCCCAGAGTAAGTGTGTTCCAGTTCACTCTAGCTTGTTTTCCGCCCCATATAAGTCTGAGTAGGTGAGATCTTATTGTGTGGAAAAAATGTTTGGGGAGTCGTATCAGGATGTTGCAGAAGAGGTATAAAAACGCTGTAAAATCATTTTGATAATGGCGATACGGTCTGCAAGGGACAGTGGTAGTGACCGCCATTTGTCCACCTGTAGTTCCAGAGAGGCACAAGCCACACCATAGTTCTCCCGTATGACAACCTCCGGATCCCGATGGACCCACACTCCAAGATATTTCACAGGCCCTGTGGTCCATATCAGCGGATATTCCATCTGCGGGGGAGTTGTCCTCGTTGTCAGAGGGATCACCACTGACTTATCCCAGTTGATCTTGAGACCAGAGAGCAGGCCAAAACGGATATATTCCCGCAGAACGGGGGATAAGTATGTGTGCGGTTCACGAATAAAGAGCACCATGTCATCGGCATATAAGGATATGCCAACAGGGCGATGGTTAAAATTTAGCGCGGCTTCCCTGTGCCGCTGCCGAATCACACACGCCAAGGGTTCGAGCATAAGGGCGAATAGAAGCGGCGAGAGGGGACAGCCCTGTCTAGTTCCTCTTTTGATGGGGAACGGCTCCGATGTGAACCCCCCCCACCCACCCTCACTCGCGCTGTGGGGCCAGAGTACAACAGCTGCACCCATCTCAAAAACACATTCGGGAATCCCATCCGCCTCAGAATATAGAACATATATCGCCATTCAATAGAATCGATTGCCTTAGCAGCATCTAACATGACTGCGGCAGCAGGGAGATCCGGATTCAATATATGTAACATAGCAAAGATGGTCCTCAGATTGTGAGAAGTAGATCGCTCCGGTATGAAGCCGGATTGATCTGGCAGCACCAGTCCGGGCATCAACGGCTAAAACTTAGTAGCCAGTATTTTTGCTAAAATTTTTGCATCTAGATTAATTAATGACAAAGGGCGGTAGGAGTCACACTGAGATGGCTCCTTGTCTTTCTTAAGTAGTGTGATAATCGGAGCCTGCCGCAGGGATGGAGGCAGCACTCCAGATTCATGCGCCTCCGCATACATCTCTAACAAGTAAGGTGCTAAGAGGTCCGCATATTCTTTATAAAACTCAGCCGTGAGGCCATCCGGACCGGGCGCTTTTTTGTTTGGCAGAGATCTTATCGCTGCTTTAATGTCCGACTCATCAATTGGCTGGCTGAGATACTCTCGGTGACCATCCGCCAACCAAGCACATGCAATATCAGCCAGGTACCCATCAAGAGTTTCGTCATCTACACCCCCCGTGAAGTGTACATCTCTGCGTAGCAGCTGCAGAATTGATTTACTATGGCTGGGGGTGTAAAGTGCTCCCCTCCTTGTGCATCTACTATTTTAGTGATGTGGTGATGGTCTGTCCTGAATTTGAGCTGATTGGCCAGTTGGCGACCCGGTCTGCCTCCCTCACCATATGCCCTGGCCACATGACGACGGGACAAATAGCGGGCCTCAGATTCCACCATTGCGTTGTATTCCATGATCTGTTTGTGTATGCGGGCAAGCATGGCAGTGCTCGGATTAGCTGCATATTCTTGTTCTAGGACGGTCAGTGTGGACTCTATTTTTGAGAGTTGCCCCCTGATGTCCCGCAAGATGCCGGATGTGGTGCTGATGCACACTCCCCTCACAGTAACTTTAAAAGCCTCCCATAGAGCGGATGAGCTGTCCACAGAGCCCGCATTTAGTTCAAAGTATTGCACAATCGCCTTCCGAATTGTGTCCGTGTATAGCGGGTCCAGCAGAGCCTCAGCACGAAGGCGCCATGTGAATGGGTGGTGAGTATTAGTGGGAATACTGAGGACCAGTATCACAGGGTTGTGATCCGACCGGGTTCGGGGTAGCGGGCCCACATACGTGACCCAATTATTAGCATCTTCACTTAAGAGCCAATAGTCCAGGCGGGACCAGCTATTGTGTGCTGGTGTAGCGTGTGGGCCACTTCTCGTCTCCTCCTTGCGTATACGCCACGCATCCACCAGCCCCATTTCAAACATAATCTCCCTTATGCACTTGGCTACTTTCATCGTGCGTGCCCCCTGTGGACTCGATTTATCTTTCGCAGGATCCAGATGTGTATTTAAATCACCCCCCCACCAAATGGCTGCTTCCGGCCAAGTGCTCAATATATTAAGCATCTGGAGAAATATCTGTGGTTCATCCAGGATAGGGCCATATATATTGACGACAGTAATCCGAGAGAGACCCAAGTTCCTATGAACCATAGCACAACGCCCTTCAGTGTCTGTGTATGTCTTGATTGGAGTGAATGGCAGTCCCCTTTTAAACCGAATCAGAACCCCCGTGCATACGTAGAATATGATGAAGCCAATTTATAGCCAGCCCACCTAGTAGCAATCTTAGTTTCTGATAACCCAGTGAGGTGAGTCTCCTGGAGGAGAGCTATCTGAACCCAATGCGATCCAAATACGCAAACACTTGCCGGATTTTTTGGGGGGTATTTAGCCCACGGATATTCCATGTTAGACAATGGTAACTATCGCCCTTGAGGTGCGGTGACTATGCGTAGCCTAATCGACTGTTTAAACCTGACAGATATGACTACAACAGTAGTGAAGTAATGTGGCCAATATGAGAGTACAATCATATTTAACAATTCCCACTCTAGAACAATACAATCCCCCTCCCCCACCCACTTTAGCAACCCAAATTCGCCAAAGCCGTTTTCCCAAAGAATCCCAAGTCCCAACATAGGGAAACAACTGCAAAAACTAGAGGTGGGGTTTACCCAGTTGGGGGGCCCTGAGGTGCAACTACTCTCAGGTGGACCAGGGAGGTGGCCGCCGCTTTGAAATACAGAGTCCCTAGGGCAGCGAGTAAAGAGTAACGGAGGTAATGTTACTTAACAATCTCATCCACAAAGACAGCATTGCAATATTCATACAATGTAATATCAGCAATAAACCAAGATGTCCAGAACCTAGCTCGTTTCTGTGGCGCACCCCGTTGTATCATAACCAGCAGGCCCAGTCGTCAACATACTATCAAAACACACAGTTATGAGCAGATAGGTAAATAAGTATACAGACGATATGCCTCAATCGTCGTTGTCTGACGTGTCAGACGGCCCCTTTTTCCGGCGGCGGATGGATTTAGCAAAGTCCATAGCTTGCTTGGGGTTGGTGAAGATTCTGGCTTTGTCGTCTGTGCCTATGCGGAGGCAGGCAGGGTAGAGCATGGCATACGGAATATTCTCACTGATCAACAGTTTTTTCACATTTTGGTATTCCTTCCGAGCTGCCTGAACAGTGGCTGTGAAATCCGGGAAAAAAGATAGCGCAGTACCCTGATATGTGACAGGGGCCTTTTGCCTGGCAATACGGAGGACCGCATCCTGATCTCTAAAATTCAACAGCCTTGCGATGATTGGCCTGGGTGGAGCCCCCGGCGGTGGGCGAGCTGCCAGAGAACGATGAGCTCTTTCTACAACAAGCATAGCCGAGAGATGCTCCGCTCCACAGATGTCACGTAGCATGTTTTCCACATACGTTTCCAGCTTGCCAACATTGGTGGACTCCGGCAGACCCAAAATGCGCACATTATTGCGGCGTGAGCGCGCTTCAAGGACTTCATTTTTGGCTTGGATGACCGCCAATATCTTTTCAATGTCACTAGTTCTAACGGTCACCTGCTGGAGCCCGTCTTCAGCGTCGGAGATGCGCTGCTCAGCCTCGCCGATCCGAGCCGTCTGTTTGTCCAATTTGGCTGAAATGTTGTCCATACGGTTACTAAGAGCCTCAATTTTACCATCGATGGACTGTAGGCTAGCCTGGATGGCACAGGGTCTTCTCCAAAGCAGTTGGTGACGCTGATGTGGCCTCTAGTTCTGAGTCAGAGACAGCAGATTGTGACTATTTCCCTGACTTGCGCAGTTCGAAGTTCAAGCGCGGCTGGGTTTTATCCGGTTTACCCATGGTGCCGGGTGACCAACAATGTCAATGGTTTCTGCTGTCGGTTGTTTTGCGCAAGCGCCCCACCTTCAATGATACTGCGCAATTTACTAGGTACACAATCCCAGGGCCACCGGGAGCTAAGTTGCATGTGGAGGAGGCAGTGAAGCATCAGGCCCGCTATAGTCCACACAAGTCGCCAGTGAGCAGAGGAGGAAAAGCCGCACCGGGTCAGATGCAGGCGGTGATGGGCACAGGGATCTACAGCGCACTGAGTTGGCTCTCCCGGCACAAGAAATTGGTCATGGAGCCCTGATTAGATGTGTCCCATTGCAGGCTACAGGGAACGCTGTATTCACGCCTTATCTCCCAGCAGCAGCCGTGCGAGGAAGCGCCGCACAGCTAGAGTCCAGCTAGAGGAGTCCAGCAGGGCGAGGAGTCACTGAAGGCAGGATATCAGGGAAGGAGCGCTCCACAGGCTGTCGGGCGGGAGAGCACGCCCCCGGGAGTCAGCAGACCGCAGTTTCAGGCTCTTCTACAGTAGACGGGCTTCCCCCGTGTATTCACCGCAGTCGCGCCCGCCTCTCTCCGCTCGCAGCGCCGGTCCGACGCGGTCTCCACAGGCAAGGACAGGCTGCAGCCGTGACCACCACAGCAAAGACAGGCCCCCGTCGACAATCCCAGGGCATGGACTGCAGCGCAGCAGTAACGTCTGATCCCCCGATGGCAGGGTAGTCTTGGTGGCAAAATGATAGGATACGGAACACTCCGATCCTGAGCACAGCGCACTGCTGCTATGTCCCCCGGAGGGGTTTCACCAAAACTTTGTTAATATAACACTACGAGAAATAATAAAGCAATTACTCAATTGTTTTCAATTGTGTCTTATTGAAAATGTAATTTCAATGTTTTCACCCACGTATAACATTCAAGGCGAAACATGAATATAAATGTTTAACATACATCAACTTAAATAGTACATTCTCTGTACAATGTGTGATATGAAACTATAATACAAAAAACATTTTCATTTAAAAAACCCAATGCATTTCGGGTTGAAAACCCTTCGTCAGGGGAACATTTGTATCTGAGTGAATCAATCACACAATCTTCCTTTGCCGCCTGCCGGAACAAAAACCAAAAAGATCCAAATCAACAAACCTAAAGACGATGTTTATATGATACACATAAAGTTGATTGTTTTAAAAAATCTGTTTCTGCACCAACTGTGAAAATAAAAGTGCAGTCTATCTAGTACTCACAATGTGCACTGTTTAAAAATGAAAAAAAGAAGAAAGAGTGAACACACCCGGTGGTGATAAGAATAATGCCAGAGGGTATTCCAGAGTATGTATGCCCGTGAAAAAAGTGCCTGAAGTTATCCACATTCGATCATACGTGAAGAATTCCCAAGATCAACAAACATGTGAAAATTCCAACGTAACAAGTAAGCATGGCTAATAAAAATGTATGTCTTACCAATCATCACTGAAACCAATACAAGAAGCTGCAAAACACATATACACCATCCGTAAACACGAGGTAAAGTATGCATGTCAAGCACCCAGTGCGAATAAAGCTACTTATAAGATCTTACCCAATTGTGGTAACAGCTCTGATGCCTCTAAAAAATAAATAAATGAATAACGCGCTATTGTAGTATGCCAAAGCAAGCATGAACCACTGCGTATGACACGAAGAAAACAAAGTTTTCTAAACTCACCGAGAAGTAACCGCCAAGTGATCTGACCTCACGTAACCCCGCACTGACGTTGGTACGTGAGCACATATTAGGACGTTTAAATAGACTACGTGGGCTGACGGCAAAGTATCAGTTGCTAGATAGCTTTATTGAGACGTGAAATCGAATTACAAACAGTGTATGCTAAAAGTAAATCACACTGGCACCTAAATGCCCTAGCAAAAAAAAGTGTACCTAAATATAAAACTAATAATCACCTTAGCTCCAAATAGAGCCTTCGATATTCAAGTGCTCATAAAGAATCAATTTCACAAGTAACTCGTACTTGAAATGGGTTTACGTAGGCATCACGTATTCAAAATGGAACCCTCGACATTCAAATGTGCCTTAAACACGAGTTTTATTAGCAACGTATATAGGCAACACGTGACGTACTCCATGCCCTAAAACAAGGCTCCAAGAAAATCGTAGTCTCAAAATGAAGCCGAATATTCATGCAGAATCAAAGCGAGAATTAGAGTGCTCTACAAATAGTAAAATGAAACACCATAAGTTAACTGGCTTAAATCCCTAAAGCTAAGCTTGTCCATGCTCAATAAGATGAGAAAAGATCTGACCGTATATGAATTCAAAAAACCTAAGCCTAGGCTGATGCGTGCTCAGTGAAAGTAAAGAAATTCTCACAGTGGTTGCAGAGACAGATGTACAGTGAAAATGCACAAGGATATTGGCTAAAACTAACAGCTATACATCATGTAGAAGCAAAAGTTACATTTATACACTTTAAAGGAAACATCATTTCATAATGATCATTAAGACCTTTCGGTGTAATTGTCCCCAAAGATTTTATCCAATGTGTTTCCCTACGTGCCAATGATGTGTGAAAGTCGATGCCTACTGGTGTAGGAACTTTTTCTAAGATAGTGTATCTTAGTTGTGGTATAGTGTGTGAGGTGTTAATGCAATGTGCAGCCAAGCATGAATTGAGGTTTTTCGTGCGAATCATGCTTTTATGCTCAACAATTCTAGTCTTAATTTTGCGAGTGGTTCGTCCTACATATGTTAATCCGCAAGGACATTGAATGGCGTATATGACTCCTTCAGTGTTAGTCCGATGAGTGCTTCAGCTTGATTTTCTTCCCAGTATGCGGATGTGCGAAGGTGTTACCCGTAATTACATTGCCGCATTGCCCGCAAGTCCAACATTTGCTCATGCCTTTGTATGTGTGCTGTTCTGATGAAAGGCCCCTTTCAAACATTCACGTAGATTTTTGGATCGAGTATGTGCAAACAGAGGTTTGCCAATAATCACAGATGTAAAATCAATTTCCTCCTCTTCAATTTCTCATTTTTTTATTTTTTTTTATTTTTTTTAACTTTATGTATTGGCATTTGGCAGTATAACAATAGAGTAATAAAGTGTGGTAGACATTACATTAGACTCCGATGAAAATATCATTTCAGCGCATATCTGTGGTTATAGTGAGAAAAGAAAAAAAAAATTGAAAATACAATAGGCTCAGTACATTACAATCATTAGTAGCATGACTGGAAAGCCTGGGCAGCACAACAGACGTCTAGTTGGGAAGTCCCTGTTCCGTACCAGTCTAGAATTTTCAGTACAGTAATTTCTTAATGGTTCCAGGGGAGGGGTGTTTGCGACCGTAGCTATTCGTGTACACTAGAAGCCGACTAAAGATCGGGTCGAATAATCATCAGGGATGTAAGAAATAGGGGGGTTACCCCAGTGTTTTCAGTATGGGCCTATCTATTGTTAGGGATGTCGCATTAGGTGGGAATCTAGCACCCTTCCGTCTCACCGTTCGAAGCATCTTAGCGCTGCCTGGTATGTCAGCAACCCCCCGAGGCGCTGCTCCAGCTGGTGTCCCTCAAATACCTCACTCAGTTGGTTGCGGGATCGTGTAGATCAGCTGTCATGTTACCCATGGTCCCTCCGGCGCCGGTCTCAGGCCTACGCGTCTCTTGAGCCTCAACAAGTGTATCGCTCTGTAGTGGTGTACCCTCATAGTCTGTGTCTGGCAGCCATTGTAAGCATATATCGAGTGAGTGGTTCCCAGATGTCACGTGGTCTGGAGCGAGTGGGTAGTAGCTCTGCGTAGATGTTTTGCTCCTGGTAATATGTGATGTCCGTCAACCATTCCTTAAACTTGGGCGCTCTGCCCCGTCCCCACCTACAAGAGATTCTGCGTTTAGCAATACAATTTCCCATCTTTGCATGATCTTTTTGATTTTACACGCCTGGTGAGAGTGCTTTAGAACAAACACCTCACGTTTAATGTTGGTTTTTGGCACTTTAGTAAGTAAATCTTCACGTTTTTTCTTGAGTGCAACTTCAGTGGCTGATTTCAAAATCTCTGGTGGATATCCCCGTTCCTTGTATCTTTCTGATTGCTCTTGGATGAGTTCTTCCATCTGAGATTGATTGGATGATATTCTTTTAATGCGTATAAACTGTGACACAGGTAAATGCCGTTTTAAGGTCAATGGGTGTGAACTAGTAAAGTGTAAAACATTGTTTCTATCAGTTGGTTTTCTGTACACCGATGTTTCTAAGCCATTATCTGTTTTATGTATCACAATGTCCAAGAAATTGATTCTGTTAGAATGAATATTGTGAGTGAATTGAATCCGAGCATTACATTGATTCAGCAAGTGGATGTTAGCCTCAAGTGATTCACGACTTCCTTTCCAAATCACCAGTATGTCATCAATATAGCGCATGTAGCTGACAATCTTTTTGCCATAGTTCATTGTGTAGAATGTGTTTCTTCAAAATGTGCCATGTACGTTTTGGCATATGATGGTGCCCCAGGAAAACCCATGGATGTCCCAGTACGTTGTAGAAAGTATTGACCATTCCAAACAAAATAGCTATGATACAGTGAAAAGTGTAGTAATTCAAGTAGGAAAACACAATTCAAATCTTCCTTTTGATTAAGTATCCTCCATTCTACCGCTTCCAAGCCCTCTCCATGAGGTATCGAAGTGTACAAAGCCACAACGTCAATAGTACATAGCCATATATCTTCTTCAAAAATATGCTGTATGGCTTCAAGTTTGTTTAAACAATCAGTCGTGTCCTTTATATAAGTACTCCAAGATTGTACCAGCGGCTGTAAGTAAAAGTCCAAGTAGCGACCAATAGATTCATGTATAGAGCCGCATCCAGCGACAATCGGTCTGAATGGAGGGTTAACTGCGTCTTTATGCACTTTCGGAAGCATGTATATGTACGGTGTCTGTGGAGTGGTGGCTTGCAGAAACCGTTTCGTGGATTCATTAATCCAACCCATTTTTTCGGCATTTGATAAAATGGAGGCTAAAGTGACCATGTATTCTTTGGTAGGGTCTGCGTCCAACATAATATATGTGTCTGTGTTAAGCACATGTTCATCAACCTTTTGGTCATATGTTTTGTCCATAACCACAAGAGCCCCACCTTTATCCGCCGGTTGAAAAATCAGATCCTTGTCTTGTCTAAGAACGTAAAATCTTTTGTTCTTTAAAAGTCAAATTGGTACGTTTCGGTAGTTGATATGCGGTGGATTCTAAATGACATTAATACTGGACTTACACGCCAAAGAAGTCCATGATCGCAAATTACGTAAATTTAAAGGAGATACCATAGACTACAAACTTGACTAAGTATACACGTGGGCTGAGGCTTACGCCCAGAAGAAATTTTTCAAAAAAGCCGACACCTCTTCTGAAGAGAGCATAGCCACTGATCAAGACTTATCCCTATCTAGACCACCGGCACCTGGCAGAACCGAGGGAAAATAAGTACCAACAACCAGCGGGAAACAGTCTTTTTTGGCACAGGGTCAAACGTCAAATCATCCACCCGACAAGACGGATATCTCAAGAGACAACGGACTCGCAGGGGACAAAACCACAAAAAAAAAAACCAGGAGAATCAAGCAGACCGCAGAGGAATCTGAAAAAAACGACAACTTAGTTATAAATATTTCTAAAAGATCATTTAGTTCTGAAGAAAAAACTGTTCTTAACAAAGGGATGTCGTTCGTTCCTACTTATTCATCGAATCCTCTGGAAACAGAGATTGCTCTGTTCAAGTTCATGCATAAGCTCAGATTGAGATGGTTTTTCCACACAATCACATCAACACAGGACCAAATGAATGTAACACCACCTGAAAAGTTCCGACCAAAAAGCACCTTTGTGGCACCGTTCTCGCATAAAACTCTTGATAATTTTGAATTACTTGTCAAGAAAGATTTAGAATCCATCGCATATCAACTACTGAAACGTACCAATTTGACTTTTAAAGAACAAAAGATTTTACGTTCTTTTAGACCAGACAAGAATCTGATTTTTCAACCGGCGGATTAAGGTGGGGCTCTTGTGGTTATGGACAAAACCTTCTATGACCAAAAGGTTGAACATGTGCTTAACACCGACACATATATTATGTTGGACGCAGACCCTACCAAAGAATACATGGTCACTTTAGCCTCCATTTTATCAAAGGCCGAAAAAATGGGTTGGATTAATGAATCCACGAAACGGTTTCTGCAAGCCATCACTCCAGACACCGTACATATACATGCTTCCGAAAATGCATAAAGACGCAGTTAACCCTCCATTCAGACCGATTGTCGCTGGATGCGGCTCTATACATAAATCTATTGGTCGCTACTTGGACTTTTACTTACAGCCGCTGGTACAATCTTGGAGTACTTATATAAAGGACACGACTGATTGTTTAAACAAACTTGAAGCCATACGGCATATTTTTGAAGAAGATATATGGCTATGTACTATTGACGTTGTGGCTTTGTACACTTCGATACCTCATGGAGAGGGCTTGGAAGCGGTAGAATGGAGGATACTTAATCATCAAAAGGAAGATTTGAATGGTGTTTTCCTACTTTAATTACTACACTTTTCACTGTATCATAGCCATTTTGTTTGGAATGGTCAATACTTTCTACAACGTACTGGGACATCCATGGGTTTTCCTGGGGCACCATCATATGCCAATAAGTACATGGCACATTTTGAAGAAACACATATTCTATACAATGAACTATGGCAAAAAGATTTGGTCGGCTACATGCGCTATATTGATGACATACTGGTGATTTGGAAAGGAAGTAGTGAATCACTTGAGGCTAACATCCACTTGCTGAATCAATGTAATGCTCTGATTCAATTCACTCACAATATTCATTCTAACAGAATCAATTTCTTGGACATTGTGATACATAAAACAGATAATGGCTTAGAAACATCGGTGTACAGAAAACCAACTGATAGAAACAATGTTTTACACTTTACTAGTTCACACCCATTGACCTTAAAACTACATTTACCTGTGTCTGTTTATACGCATTAAAAGAATATCATCCAATCAATCTCAGATGGAAGAACTCATCCAAGAGCAATCAGAAAGATACAAGGAACGGGGATATCCACCAGAGATTTTGAAATCAGCCACTGAAGTAGCACTCAAGAAAAAACGTGAAGATTTACTTACTAAAGTGCCAAAAACCAACATTAAACGTGAGGTGTTTGTTCTAAAGCACTCTCACCAGGCATGTAAAATCAAAAAGATCATCATGCAAAGATGGGAAATTGTAGAGGAGGAAATTGATTTTACATCTGTGATTCATGGCAAACCTCTGTTTGCACATACTCGATCCAAAAATCTACGTGAATGTTTGAAAGGGGCTCTTTCATCAGAACAGCACACATACAAAGGCATGAGCAAATGTTGGAATTGCGGGCAATGCGGCAATGTAATTACGGGTAACACCTTCGCACATCCACATACTGGGAAGAAAATCAAGCTGAAGCACTCATCGGACTAACACTGAAGGAGTCATACGCCATTCAATGTCCTTGCGGATTAACATATGTAGGACGAACCACTCGCAAAACTAAGACTAGAATTGTTGAGCATAAAAGCATGATTCGCACGAAAAATCTCAATTCATGCTTGGCTGCACACTGCATTAACACCTCACACACTATACCACAACTAAGATACACGATCTTAGAAAAAGTTCCTACACCAGTAGGCATCGACTTTCACACATCATTGGTACGTAGGGAAACACATTGGATAACATTTTCGGGGACAATTACACCAAAAGGTCTTAATGATCATTATGAAATGATACGTTTCCTTTAAAGTGTATAAATGTAACTTTTGCTTCTACATGATGTATAGCTGTTAGTTTTAGCCAATATCCTTGTGCATTTTCACTGTACATCTGTCTCTGCACCCACTGTGAGAATTTCTTTACTTTCACGGAGCACGCATCAGTCTAGGCTTAGGTTTTTTGAATTCATATACTGTCAGATCTTTTCTCATCTTATTGAGCATTGACAAGCTTAGCTTTAGGGATTTAAGCCAGTTAACTTATGGTGTTTCATTTTACTATTTGTAGAGCACTCTAATTCTCTCTTTGATTCTGCATGAATATTCGGCTTCATTTTGAGTCTACGATTTTCTTGGAGCCTTGTTTTAGGGCATGGAGTATGTCACGTGTTGCCTATATACGCTGCTAATAACTAGTGTTTAAGGCACATTTGAATGTCGAGGGTTCCATTTTGAATACGTGATGCCTATGTAATCCCATTTCAAGTACGAGTTACTTGTGAAATTGATTCTTTATGAGCACTTGAATATCGAAGGCTCTATTTGGAGCTAAGGTGATTATTAGTTTTATATTTAGGTACACTTTTTTTTGCTAGGGCATTTAGGTGCCAGTGTGATTTACTTTTAGCATACACTGTTTGTAATTCGATTTCACGTCTCAATAAAGCTATCTAGCAACTGACGCTTTGCCGTCAGCCCACGTAGTCTATTTAAACGTCCTAATATGTGCTCACGTACCAACGTCAGTGCGGGGTTACGTGAGGTCAGATCACTTGGCGGTTACTTCTCGGTGAGTTTAGAAAACTTTGTTTTCTTCGTGTCATACGCAGTGGTTCATGCTTGCTTTGGCATACTACAATAGCGCGTTATTCATTTATTTATTTTTTAGAGGCATCAGAGCTGTTACCACAATTGGGTAAGATCTTATAAGTAGCTTTATTCGCACTGGGTGCTTGACATGCATACTTTACCTCGTGTTTACGGATGGTGTATGTGTTTTGCAGCTTCTTGTATTGGTTTCAGTGATGATTGGTAAGACATACATTTTTATTAGCCATGCTTACTTGTTACGTTGGAATTTTCACATGTTTGTTGATCTTGGGAATTCTTCACGTATGATCGAATGTGGATAACTTCAGGCACTTTTTTCACGGGCATACATACTCGGGAATACCCTCTGGCATTATTCTTATCACCACCGGGTGTGTTCACTCTTTCTTCTTCTTTTTTTCATTTTTAAACAGTGCACATTGTGAGTACTAGATAGACTGCACTTTTATTTTCACAGTTGGCGCAGAAACAGATTTTTTTAAAACCAATCAACTTTGTGTATCATATAAACATCGTCTTTATGTTTGTTGATTTGGATCTTTTTGGTTTTTGTTCCGGCAGGCGGCAAAGGAAGATTGTGTGATTGATTCACTCAGATACAAATGTTCCCCTGACGAAGGGTTTTCAACCCAAAATGCATTGGGTTTTTGAAATGAAAATGTTTTTTGTATTATAGTTTCATATCACACATTGTACAGAGAATGTACTATTTAAGTTGATGGATGTTAAACATTTATATTCATGTTTCGCCTTGAATGTTATACGTGGGTGAAAACATTAAAATTACATTTTCAATAAGACACAATTGAGTAATTGCTTTATTTCTCGAACTAGTGTTATATTAACAGTTTTGGTGAAACTCCTCCGGGGGACATAGCAGCAGTGCGCTGTGCTCAGGATCGGAGTGTTCCGTATCCTATCATTTTGCCAATTAGTACCCAGGGTCTCAGGCTGAACCCTTCATCGCAGCAGCACGCATAGATACAAATTTCTTATTTTGTTGAACATTTGAGTCTCATAAGAAAAAATTGGTGTGCAGGTTGTAAAACACATAAGGGTAGTCTTAGTGCCAGTCCCACTTGGTCAGCGGAGCAGGGCAGGGAAGCGAGGCCGCCACTCCGCGCACGCAGAAAGGCCGCTGGCGCAGCGGCGTCCGCGGAGCCCCACACGTCTCCCCTGCACCGGGCTCGATCCCGGCTCGCGGCAGCCCAGAACACCGGGGGGGGGGGGAGACAGGCAGAACCCCCACCTGTGGCGATGTAACCAGCCTCTGGGAGCAGCGCGTTAAATGGTGCGGGCGCGCTAGCAAGCCCCGGGCCCACCCGGAGCTCCGAACCCACCTCCGAGTCTCAGGAGGCCGCCATGTTGCCGCCGGGGCCGTTACTCGGTTCAGCGAGCTCTGCGCCGATCAGGGGTCCCAACAACCGCCAAAAGGCTCCACGCTGTCGTGCAGGAGATGGGTAAGTGCCTCTTCGTGATGCAAAGCGTGGATGTAGCCCAAGGAGCAGGATAAGTGCAGGATAGTGTCGGCGGCCAGCGGAGCAGCACTACAGTGCGGCCATTTCGCTGTGCGCCCTCTAGCGCCTCCCCCCCCCCCCCCCAACTAACCAATACTTATCTTCCACTTGTACACTCAGTCAAGCTGCAGCAATGGATTCTTCCAGAATGCAACCTCCATTATTTTCTGACACCTCACTTATGTCCACACCCCCACCAAACGCAGGACTACAACTGTAGCGACAACCGTAATAATTCCGGAGTAAGAACAAGTGAAGAGTGCCTACATTTCTCAGCCACTGATAACTTCCCTGGGTGAATGTTTGTTTATTGTTTTGTGGGGCGGGGGGGTATAGGGGTGCTAACTGTGCCACTTCAGACAGGCCAGACCAAGCCATATGAAAATTGGCCTTTGTTCAGTACCAGTGTGAATAGCCCACTCCAAACTGCTAGGCAGTGTCCAATCCGAACAGGATCACAAGCAACACCAGACTGGTTTCAACCGGTTGGAGTTAATCATTGGGGTACAGCTTGAGTTCTTTCACAGTGAACACAGGAGCCATGTCTGGGGTATACCCTTTGGTTTTGACACTACTTGTTTTTCTCAATGACACCATAACTGCAACGTCTATTTTAAATGCAGTTTAAAATGTAAATATGCATGCCCAAATGTGCAGACACTGCATTACCTGGACAGCCTGTCTTTCTGTTGTGTGCGCACTGGCTCGCAGTGCCATACAGCATGGCACTTGGCACAAATGGTCTTTGAGCATTTGTTCTTGCTTATGTCTGCATATGCATTAGCACATCAAAGCAAGACCGATTAGCTTTAACAAGAATTATTTATAATTTTACTTGTATGCAGTATTTTGATGAATTAACAGCTGTGGACAGCATATCCTCGCGTAAGCGTCCATGTGACATCTTATCCCATCATTTTAGTCACCAGTTAGTGGACACCATTCGAAACGGCGTTGGCGTAGTCCAAGGAATTAAAATAAAAGTTTGTCCAGTTTATCTGCACCCCCACAATGCAAACATTTCTATTTGGCAAGCTGTAACTGAATCATTAATGGACTAAAAAGTATAGTATGTGGGCTAGAGCTGGTGGTACCTTGATTTGGGGCTGTAGAGGAGCTGGGTGAATTGACTTTCTGTTGGAGGCCCAAAAGAAGCCATTTCAAAGAAACATACACTAACCTAACAGACTAACTTTCAAATTAAAGCAACAAATTGAGAGTATTGCGATCGAGCTGTTGTAACAGATATTCTTGGGTATGTTTGGATATTAAGAAGTCTTTCTCAGCAAAAAATTTAAATTACCCGATAGAAGTGCAAGAGAACCAGAACTTTCTAACTGCAGGGGGAAAAGCCAGCCGCTCAAACTGACTAACAAGAATCCTTCTAAGGCCATTGAAAATGACTTAAATTATCAATTTAACTCGAAGTTGTTACTGAACAAATGATGCAATTAAATACTGACCCAGGTCCACACGCTCATTGACAGAAATAGCCCACACACATGAAGGAAATACAAAAATAGCACAACCTTTCTTGAATCCTGATGTCCAGCCACAAAAATGTTTTTGGACCAGTTCCAGTAAAAACCAATCATCCAGGGCAAGTATTCTCCCTCTGTACAATACTCCATTACCAGTGGAGTCTGTCGAAGGCCTTGTCCATTTCACAAAACCTCAAAAGACTGGAAGACCGCACAGGATCTGTTAAACTCCCACGCAATCCAAAGTTTACCCTTTGGTTCTTGGGAAGTCTAGCTGTAGATTAAAAAAAAAAAAAAATCTATGCCTTAAGGGACCTTTCAAACTGGAACCGCGAAGCAAGGGGATTGTTGATTAGATTTGCTATAAATGTTTGCCTATAATTTCGCTGTATAAGACTTGGTCTCGTTTGAAAAATGGAGATTGTATTTTTTTTTCTGATGGCGTTTGGCTATATACCACCTGCCCTACCCAATTATAGTTGGAAGTCAAACTCTCATTCTGTGCAACATCCTTGGGTTTTTGTATTTGACTGTTTTGAAATGGTGAGGCCGCATGATTATTTGCTTTCCTCAAAAACCTTGAAATACAGCCTCAGAACCCCTTGAGTCTAAACTTGGAAGTATCCTGTCTAGCCGACTGACTTCCCCTTCGTACAAATGTACCCAAGTTGAGACTATGTAGGAGGGAGTAGGTACAGTCTGTCAATGGTAAGTTAAAGACCTCTGGATGAAGACTGAAAGATTGCTGATTGTAGAAGCAGTGACATGAAGGTAGAATGTATAGGACACCACATGGAAGTGTAGGAGAAAGGACAGAACGTGGAATTGAGGTGCATGTGGGTGAAGAGGAAACATGAGTAAGAATTTGGGGCAAAGTTGTGGACATGGTGTTGGCTGTTTAAGTATGGTAACAATAAAATTTAACTTTTGGATCTAAAGTATTGAAGATTGTGGCGTTTCATGGTATTTATTTGATAACTGCACTTTAAGAAATTAGTGACTGCTCTTACTAAATACACAATTGATTTCCTTTATTGCTATTAAAGTGCATTTTTTGGCTGCTATTAGGAAAACCGCTAAAGGGCAATATTGGCATACCAAATGAAGAATATTGGACTGGCCGAGGTGCTAAGCCAAAGCTTTCTGAGCAACCTTTTGTTTTTCAGTCTGCGGCTAGAAGTCAGGAACAAGGTAGGTTTCTCCTAAGGTTATTTCTTATTGTACGTCAAGTAACTTTTATTGATGTGCTATGTTGCTCTTTAGTTAAAACTGAGTTACCTGCAACAAAAAAAACCGCATATCTATACGGCTTTGCTGTGGATTTCCATTGTACTATCTTAAAGGGACCAATTCAGTAAAGCAGCCTACATTATTCAAGTTTTTTTACTTCACTATAATCTTTGTACTAATATATACAATACTTGCTGGGCTGTTTATAATATTTGTACTTCTAATGTATAGACACATGGTAATAGTAGGGAAAAATAACTATTGTGTGCCGATTTTGGGGGGGGGGGGGTGTGAGACTCCACATACCACCTGCAGGTGAGAGGATTCAGACAATCTGTCAATGAATAGCACTTGCCTCAGCAGGAGAAAGTGAGAGATCACTGCCAGCTTTCTTTTTCTCCGACAAGCTCACAATTTCTTTTTGACGCTTAAGAAATCTGCTGGGTGTTGACCTCCCAGTAACATAGATATAAGATAACAGATCGCTCTGTAAGGGGTCCATGCGACATTGGGCGCCATTTCTGGCCCGTTGCCAAACTTCTTTTCATGCCAGTTCTTCTTTGAGACAGACCCTGGATCTCTGGCTATCCCAGACCAAGAGATTCAGGAGATCTGCCTGATCAAGAAGCACTTGCAGGTGACTGATTTCCTATCTTGGTGGATGTCATCAGCCGAAGCACTAGAGCACAGGGTGTTCCTCCTCCGATGTGTTGGCTGGCTTTCTGCCTCCCAGCCCTTCCCTGTACTGAAGAGCATGGCAATGGCCCTGGGTCTTTTTTTTTTTTTTTTCCCGTACTTCACCCCAGGCTAGTATTTTTCTAAGGCAATCCGCTAGATAATTCCACTTGCCACTTTATTGTAACTGCCTTTTTTGTCCCACTTTTTGTTTGCACCCACAAATATAATGGATAACGTGTATTATTGGTGTCTGAGTGGTTTTGTGGGTGAGTTATTCTATAGCCTTTCCAGATTATCTTGGTACTACATAAATTTGCTCTTTGACTAAATGCCAGAATCCGCTCTACTGGGCACAAGGAAATAGTGATTCAGTTTGTTATAGTGAATGTTGTGCTGCTACTTTTTAAACATTTCGTTGCAGAAAAGCTACCAAGAAAGAGGGGTCTGAAATCTTCTAAAAATAAGCCTGCACTACCCGAGCCAGAGGAACTAGAAGTCTGGATCGCTCCGAAAACGTTCGGGAACAAAGGTTTATTACATTTAATAAATCTGCTTGTATTCCTTTCATTGATGGGTGAACTACCACTGTACCGCATTAATACTGTTGGAGGGGCGGGAGGGGAGTGGGGGAGGGGGGAGGTAGAATCTGCATCCAGGACGGGTTGCCACAACTTGGACACAGCACGCCAGCTGACCTCCAAGCCCAAATTTACGAAGTAAAGTTGGAGTTCTAGAATCATTGTTAAGGTTAGTGATAGTGCATTTTGTTTTAATTTTAACATTTAAAAATTTACATTTTTAAAAACAACTTTTTAAAGAAATGAGGCAGTTTTAAACACTTTGCAGTTATTTTTTTAATCAAAAATGAAGTCTAATATCGTTTCTAGTAATTACCTAGTTTAAATTGAAAATTTGAATTAAATACCATTTCCTTTGAAAAGCTGGTATTACCCTACTGGAGAGGCATATGGAAAAACTGGACTTGGCACATTTTATAATTAAACCTGCTTTACTGAAATTTTTCCAAACTGAAAACAAGTTCGATAAAGTAACAATCAGGATGATTGCACCAAATCCATTCTTTCTTTTTTGAAAGGTGAATATCTCAAGGTGCCAGATTAGTGGAGACAAAAAGTAAACCGGGTGCAAAGTTAGATCTATCGCCCCAAAACACTGTCCAAAGTCCATGCAAAGCCTTGCATGATCTTAACAGACATGCAGGCATCTCACGATGTCAAACTTCCTTGTTTCAAACCCTTTTTAGAGATGCCCTACACCACCTCCCTGCCCACTCAGGCAAACTATTACCCAATTTGCAACGCCCTCAAATGCTTAGAACGTCTGTCTCGGTTGGATTGTTCGTAAGCCTTGGTAGCCATATTGGGGACCACATACAGAAGCTGCCCCTTGGCCATCCTTTCCCAGATCTTGCCATACCATTCACCCATTGTCAGGACAGGCTGCTTTACCTCACTTGGGCTACAATAACCGTTTGTTGACCAACAGCAGACCGCTCCCAGTGGTACGAAATTGTTATCATTTGGTTAAAACCGGCCCAAAAGTATGTGAACCGGCTCCCTCATAACAATCCCCAGGATATCTTTAATTTCATCCAGTCCCAGGCCAAGCCTGAGATTGCTGGTCCGTTAAAATATGACGCAATGTGCCCATGCACGAGTCAGACGAGTCAAAGCTATAAGAATTGCATGGGCGGCAAAAAGTAGTCCTAAATTAATAAACCGTTTTGCTCATATCTAAATTAGACCAACAGCACCATGATGTGGCAGGCCGTCATAAGTGCTAGTGTTGACAATTAAGTGCTGGTGCTGAGCTGTGGAAACCACAGGCTCAAATTAAGCACTGCTATCCCCCGGTTTTCATTTTCGGAAGTCTGTGCCCGGATCTGGCGGCCTGCAGTAATGCAGTAGTGTGTATGGTCTTTACCTTTATACACTTAAAGTATTCCTGGAGTTTCCAGTTTGGTCCCGTTTACCACTTAAACACACACGCACACACTTACTTTTAACAGGTTCTAGACGGAACGCTTGTAGTTGGTTATGTTTTTGCAGTGTAGGCAGTGCTTAATTTGAACCGGTTGTTTCCGATGCTCGGTACCGGCACTTAATTGTCAACAGCACAGGCATGACAGTCTGCCACATGGTGGCGCTGTTCATCTAATTTAGAGAGGAGCGGAGCAGAACAGTGGTTGTTTATGAATACAATATATACAAAAAATGCTAATACCTACCGCCACAGCCATTCCTTTACTTATGGGGACCTCGAATACTCTGAACTGTTGCACTTGTAGGCAGAGAGTTGTTTGGTGCCGTCATTGGCAGCGATGACTGGGGCAATGGGGTGGTGCAAGTTGCAGTGGCCTCAGTGCCAGGTCCCTGGCACTCATTTTACAAATTAAGCACGGAGTGTAGGGCTTGTGTGCATTAAGGGGCCATATCGTGTCTATATGTACGCCTAGTATGGTACATTTTCTGGGAGCGGTGTGGATGAAAGGATGAATTGTTGGACACAGATTTGTCTATAGCGCAAGTATTTAGGACTCTGCAGTTCTTGTGTGGGCTCGGGTAGCTGGTAGCATATTCTTTACATTTAGCTTTTACGTCCCACTCTATCCCTGATCCTTCCCTTGTTCCCTGCGGTACTATCCCTTTTCCCAAGAGTTCGATATAGGTCACTGCTTCCTTGTTCCCCCTTTGCTTCCCCCCTGCTTACTGTTCTGTTCCTTTGCCTGCCTCCTTTGTGCTCTCCGTTCTTGCACATGTCACATGTCCCATGTCCTCTGCCTTCTACTCTCGCTCTCAACACTGTTTCCTGATGCGGATTCTTTACCTGCCCCAACATTCCACCTTTGGTCCAGCTGGTGCGGACTTCTCTGGTCTGTGCCCTGCTTTGCTGTATTTCAGATTCCTTGCCATCTTTGTCTCTCAGGAGGTGGCGAGATAATACCTTCCTCAGCCCCAGGCCCGGCTCCAGGAATTTTTATTTGGGTGGGCCAAGGGTGCATTTGGGTGGGCCACTGCGGGCTCGATTTGTCGCATACATGTCTAGGCAGGCCTGCTTCAGGGCCCTCCTTTATCTCTTCTTAGTCTTACAAGGCCCAGTAAAACGCACTCTTTTCCAAATCTTTCTAAATATTATCACTCTCAAAGTGTTTTTTCCATGTAATGTTCCTTTGATGGGAAGAGTAGGTTTCTGAGGTGAGAGTATCAGGCAAGTGACATCTCTGGCTCCCTCTGTGCGAGCCTTCAGGGAGAATCCCTCTTCATTACTACCTCCACCTGACCCCGGACTCTGCAACGCACTCCCTTACAGGCTTGATTATCCACTACTCCTCTCCAGTGCACCTTATCTCTCAGCTGACCTTGGGCCCCAGCCCCAAATCAGGCACCATCGGGCTCCACTTTCATTTTTCCCAGTAAAAACATTAGTAAAATCACCTTCAAACTTAAAACATTGAATATAGCAGTAAATATGATTAGCACGCACTTTATGGTTTAAATCTTTTATTAATTTCCAACAGTGAAAAACAAAAGACCCCCAGCTCCTGAGGACCGTGCACTAAAGACACTCAGTGTCGTAGAAAGCAGCATTACCATAGTAAATGCAAGGAGCGGGTCTACAAAAAATAACAACATATAAATAAGGAAAGGGAGCAAACAAAAGACCCCCCCCCACCCCGCCCGTCGTCCATAGCTGGGTAATAAAAAGAGGGAGAAAGGAAAGTTGCGTGCTCAGCGTGTCCTCTTAGGCTTATGTGTCGAGCTGGCCTGCGGGATTTGTGTGTCGGCAAGACGAAGCAGCCTGAGATAGCGGGGACAAGTCAATTCGCGGAATTCAGTAGTGAGCAAAGTCAAGAAAGGGCGCCATAGGTCTGGGAATTCGGCCCCCTGCCAGTCAGAGTGAGGGTCAGCTTTTCCATACCTAATACTCGCCAAAGCCGCTGTAGCCATCCCAAGTGTGTCGGTGGCTGTACGGATCGCCAGTGTGCAAGAATATTTTGGGTAGCTGCCCCTAATGCGATCGCTATCATTCGACCCCTCCTAGACTTTAGGGGATATGAGATAGGGTTAGGGAGCCCCAATAGGACATAGGCGGGGAACCGTGGGATCTGCGTATCAAAGTGCCTGTCTACCTCATCTAAAATGTGAGCCCAGTATGCTTGGATGTGATCACAGCCCCACAACAGATGTGTTAGAGTGCCTATTTCCCCACAGCCTCTCCAGCACTGGGCACTCTGTTGTGTATCGAAGCAGTGGAGGCGTTCCGGTGTATAGTACCAGTAAGTGGCTACCTTCGTCAGTGTCTCTGTGAGTCCCATGTGGTACGCCGAATGTAGTGCCCTGTGATATATGCCCTCCCAGTCTTTAAGGCTGAGGTTGCGTCCCAGCTCCCGCTCCCAGCGTGTTCTGCCGGCGTTATATGTGTGTGTAGAAGTCGATGATAACTGCTTGTAAAGGTCAGAGATAAGCTTCTTGTCGGAGGTACGGGTGACGAGCCACTGTTCGTATGTGGTGAGTAGACGTTGGGCACCTGGCTTGATAGACGGGTGGAGCGCCCAATGTCTAACCTGTAGGTATGGAAGACGCTCCGACTCAGGTATGCCATAGTGCTTCTGCAATTGGGGAAATGGAAGGACCCCTTCCAAGTCAAAGAGATGGCCAAGTGACCGGCACTCAGTGGGGCGCCATGCCACAAAAGCCTTTGCTGCAGTGCCAGGGTGAAATTCTGGGTTGTTAAAGAGGGGTGTTAGGGGGATGGGAAGGAAGTCAGGCCGTGTGCTAAATTAGTTCGATCCCAGACCTCCATAAGTGTGCCTGTGATATAGGACGCATATAGGTTGGGTGGCCTATCCGTTTTGCGAAGAAAGGGGATACCCTGTAGGGGCCTAGCAGCCACCGCCTGATCTTGGAAGAGCCAATGTTTCTCCGATTCGGAGCGATGCCACTCCACCAAGTAACGAAGTTGTGCAGCTTGGAAATAAAGTTGTAGGTCTGGGACCCCCACCCCCCCTTTTTCGGGAGGAAGGATAGCTATCGCGTGCTTAAACCGTGGTTTACGACCCTGCCAAATAAAATTCGCTAGGTCGGTTTGGGTCTGTTGAATCCAACCCAGGGGGGGCCGGAGGGGAAGGGTCTGAAAGAGGTACAGGATCTGCGGGAGGATAGTCATTTTCGTGGCTGCGATTCTCCCCATCCACGATAGTGTGGTGTCTCCATTGCCCCAGTTCCTTGCGGATGTGTGTACGGAGGTTGGCGTAATTAATGGCGGCGGTAACAGGTATGTTGGGGCCAAGCTGAACTCCTAGATAAGGAATCGATGAAGTCGACCATTGGAGAGGGTGTTCCTCTTGCAAATGAGCTAATGTGGCGGGAGTGAGAGAGATGTCTAAGGCGATAGATTTCTCGACATTGACTTTAAAGCCGGATGCCTGCCCAAAGCAATGCAATTCAATGAAAAGAGCTCGCATCACGGGGATCGGGCTCGAGAGAGATAGCAGGACATCATCTGCATATAGGCTGATGGTGTGAATATCCCCTCCATATTTGATGCCCGTTATAAGGGGGTGATTGCGAATCCGCAGAGCCAGCGGCTCCATGTAGAGCGCAAATAGGAGGGGTGAAAGCGGACACCCCTGCCTGGTACCCCTACCTATGGGAAACCGCGAGGATGTTTGACCATTCACCCGTACTGTCGCTTTAGGTAGGCGATAACAGTTGAGAATCCGGGCACGCAGTTTATCTCCTAGGCCGAATCGAAGCAAGACCTGCTCCAGATAGGGCCAATGTACCCGGTCAAAAGCTTTTTCTGCGTCTATCGCTAGCAACATGTATTCTCCTGATGTGCGGGACGCCTTTTCTATTAAATGGAGTATCCTCTTGGTATTGTCACTCGTCTGCCGCTGTGGGATAAAACCAGCCTGATCAGGCTCTATTAACTGGGCCATGTACGGCGCCAGACGAGTGACAAGGATGCTCGTATATAACTTAATATCTACATTCAGTAGGGATATTGGCCTATAGGCACTGCAGTGCGTTTTGTCCTTCCCGGGTTTCGGGATCACCACTATCGATGCTTCCAGCATCTCCTCTGGGATGGCTCCATCTTGCGCAAAGGTATTGAAAAGATTGCGCAACAAGGGGGCTATTTGAGCGCAGAAGGTTTTATAAAAGGCCGCTGTGTAACCGTCTGGCCCAGGTGATTTGCCCAACTTAAGGCGGGAGATCGCTGCTATAACCTCCTCAGTGCCAATGTCTCTGTCTAGGTATTCGGCCTGCGCCCCGCTAAGAGTAGGCATTGCCGCCTTCTCTAAAAAGTCACTGCAATGTAGGGGTGTTAGGGCGTCGCTGGCGTACAGCCTCGCATAAGTCTCGAAGGTTTCCGCAATCTTCCCATCATCGGTGGTAAGATCCCCCCGGCGGTGTGGATAGTCTGCACCCCTGGCGCTGCCTAGCTTCGCGTAGCTTATAAGCCAAAAGACGACCACACCTATCGCCCCCTGTATAGTAGGAGTGTCGGAGACGGAGAGCCGCATACTCTGCTCTGTCCTGGTCAAGTGCTGCAAGCTGTTTCCGCTCCGTGCAAAGTTGGCGCCAGGCCCTAGCTGCCCCAGTACGTTGATGCATTTGTTCCAGCTCCTCCACCCTCTGCGTCAGCTCAGCTCGCTTGCAGCTGCGCTCTACATTTTCAGCTGTGGATATAGCTATCAATTCCCCTCGTATCACTGCTTTAAGGGCCGTCCATTGTGTCGCCAGTGAAGTGTCTGAGGTGCTGTTGTGTGCTAGGTAATCCGTGATAGCTGACTTAATTTGATCGACAGTGGAGGCCCGGTGTAACAGTGTGTCGCGAAGCCGCCAGTGTCTCAGTGGTTGTCGTGCAGGGGGGAATTGGAATGAGGCAATGACTGGAGAGTGGTCCGATAGGGACGCTGCCAGAATCTCAGTCAATGGCTAGCTCCTGGAGTGAGGTGGAGCTAAGAAAGTGGTCTAATCTAGCGTACGTTTTGTGTGCGCCCGAGTGAAAAGTGTAGGCTCGGTTATGGGGGTGGAAGTGTCGCCATAAGTCAACTATACCCAACTCCCGGAGACGCTCTAACCCAGCCGGGGAAACAGCACCCACCTGGCCCGTGCGCTGGCATGAGCGATCTTGAGTGTTATCGAATACCATATTCAGGTCCCCCCGAGCAGTAAATGTCTCTCCGAGTGAGCGGTTGCCTCAGTGAGTGCCCTGTGGAAGAACGTGTCTTGGCCTTCATTGGGAGCATAGATGGATCCCACTATAAAGGAAACTCCGGTGACTTGGAACTGATATGTGAGTAAGCGGCCCCTAATCTCCGCTTCCTTATGAAGCACTTTGCCTTGGAAGGAGCGGGAGACGAGGATGGCGACCCCAGCGGATTTAGTAAGGTTGGAAGAAAAGAGCTGCGTGGGGAAAGCGCGTGATTTCAGCCTGTGGTGATCTTTAGGGATAAGATGTCTCCTGTAGGAGGCAGATGTCAGCTTTGGATTGTTCCAAGTAGTTGAGTACTGCCCTGCGCTTAATGGGGTTATTCAGGCCGCGTACATTTAGAGTTAGAATTTTAGTGGGTGTGTGCGGCATCGGGATTGGTAGGAGAAGCAAGCTGGGGCATAGCAAAGTCTATACTATCTGACTGCTGAGCCGCATAGCGTGGCGAGAGAAAGTGGACGAGGGGACCCAACCCAAAAAAAACCCCAAAAGAAACCCTAAACATAAACCCCAAAACAACCTCCATAAGGGAACAGTTCGAATAATTGTAAATAGTGAACAGTGTCCGTCATCCTGAGATGACCAGTCGAAAAAGTAAGGGGGTTCCGTGTCGTGACCAATGGGGAGAGTGCCACTCCGCCCGCCTAGGCCCAATGAGGGAGTATGCAACATGACAAAAATGGTATCTCAAGTTCCCATGTGTCATTTAGTGCTGGGGCCCTCTCCCGCGAGGGCATCCGACACAGCCGCGAGAGCTGCCTGCTGGTGCTTGGCTATGTCAGCTTTGTGTGGCTTCCGGGCCCGTCTTCTTCTGCCCTGTTGCTGCCATCCGGATGGGGAGGCCCCAGGGCCAGTCTCATCACCACGGTCATCTTCGTCCTCGTCCGGCAGAGTGAGGCCCAGCAGGCGGCACGTGTCGACTAATGAGCGAAGTTGCAGAAGCCTTCCGTTGTGTCTGAAAATCAGGCGAAAGGGGTGTCCCCATGAGTACTGGATTCCCTGCTGTCTCAGATGTTCCGTCACCGGGCGGAACTGTCGACGCCGTTGCAGGGTGATCAAAGCTAAATCTTGGAATAGCACTGGTGAGTGGCCCCGGAAGGAGAGAGGGTGCTGGGATCTAGCCTTTGCCATTATGGTTTCTTTCACCCTAAAGTCCTGTACACACACCAAAATGTCCGCCGGGGGGCACCAGGAGCCCGGGGTGGCCCCACTCTATGTGCTCTGTCAAGGACAACCTCGGAATCGTGGGAGTCACCCAAGATATGTCGGAAGAGACTGGTGGAAAAAGCAAACAAGTCTTTGGTATCCTCCGTTGTTTTTACCCCCGGATTCTGATGTTGTGCCTGCGGGACCTGTTTTCCAAGTCCTCTAGATGCGATTGCATGTCCACGTGTTGATCCTGCAACCTAATGACCTCTTGCTGAAGCATCGTCAACTCTGTCGCCACTGTGTCACTCTTGTCCTCCAGAGTGACCACGCGCTCTCCCACAGCATCTACATCCCTCCGCAGCTATTTGACCTCTGCCGCAAATTCTGCTTTGACTGATTGTATGTCCTCTCGGAGAGTGAGAAACAGTGACTCCAGAAAGGCCTTAGTTATGGGCTCATCCCCGGCCCCTGCGGAGGGTTTGGGCGTTTCCCTCCCTGGGTCGGCCGTCTCCATGCCGGGGTTGGACAGTGAGCGGCCGAAGATATCTTTGATCGGCTTTCCCTTCCGAGTTCGCGAGGTGGACATGCCCCTCTGGCGCCCCGGACTCGGGGCCCAAAGAGGGGAAAGCTAGGGAGCCCCAGAGAGGTCCGCGAATTGATCAATGGAGAGCCTGCCCGCTGAGCTTCAGCCACCCGTGAGTGTCTCCTCGGCTACTTCCAGGCTCCTGTCGCCGCCGCGGGGGCCCCACTCGGAGACGGGGGAGAGAACGCTACAACAGTGGGCTCCTCCCTCTGCCCCCGGAGTACTGTGCCGCCGTCCCCAGACGAGGTGGCCCAACTTTGATGACGGAGTGCGAATCCAAGCGCCCCGGTGCACGAGGTAAGTTACAGGAGGCGGTAGAGCCAGCGCAGGTCCAACGGGCAGGGCCCCCTCCAACAGGCCCGACCCTCTCAGGCCTCCCCACCAAGTACGTCCTGAGCTGCAGCCGGGCTACGGAATCACTCCAGTGTGGTCAAAGGGCTGCTCCTATCACCAAGCTAGGCCCCGCGATGGCAGGCCGGGCAAGCGCAGTGATGTGCGTGGCAGGCGGTGTGCGTCTTCTCCGCCCCCACCAGCCCGGCTCCACGGCGGTCGGCAAGCAGATGTGGAGGCCTCAGTCCGGGCCCCCGCCGCTGTAGTGAGGGTCGGGACAGGGATCCCGCCGAAGGCGCCGCCCCGCCTGCGACCGGGAGCCCAGTTCTCCCGCTGTCAACCAGGGGGCGCTCGGAGCCCGAGGCGGAGACAACGTGATCCCCGCTCTCCGCTACCCCGCTGTCACTCACCGCTCCAGCCAAGCGCCTCTGGGCAGTCGTGCGACCCTCTCTTCCGCTACTCCCAGGCCTCGCGCCGCCGCCCTCCCCTGCTCCTCCGCCGCCGAGAGTGCGCCGGCCCCAGGGGGCGACTCGGCGAGATTGCTCACTCCTCCCCTCGGGACTCCAGCAGCCCCCACCGCTCCTCTGGTGGCTCCAGATGCTTCGCCTCCACCTCGGCTGCACCAGACGCCGGGGATCCCTGGGCCCAGCGGGCCGCGCGCAGCTCCTCTCTGGGCCTCCCCCCAGGTGACCGGCAAGGGCAACTGTGTACAGCCGGGGCGCTCCGGCGCCACCCAGGTCAATCCCGCGGTCCCCGGGCGCCTCGCCAGCCACACTGCTCTCCCGCAGCACTTCCCCAGGCCCGGCACCTCCGAGGATCTCCGCCCTCAGGACCCAGCCGCTCAGCAGCTCTCACCGCTCGTGCATCTCCCGTATCGCCGGAGGGACGGCTGTTCCGCCAGATGCTGGCCCCGATGGTCGGCCACACCAAACCACCGCCTTGTCGCGGCCGTCCTCCAGCGGAGCCCAGGAGAAGCGCCGCTAAGTTCACACGCGGCCCCCCCGGGCTCGCCGCGTTCTGCGGATTCCGCGGGCCTGCAACGGTCGATCTGGGACGTCCCGGTCTCAGCGGCCCCCGGCCTGGTCCCTAGGCAGTATTTGCCTCCCGTGAGAGGTCAGTAAGGCTATTTCGGCGGGCGGCAGGTAGGAGCTCTAAATCTTGCGTCCTACTTCGCCGCCATCTTGGCCACGCCCCTAGCACGCACTTTAAAGTATGTTCCACAGTAGCCCTTATGACCCGACTGCTAATTAAATAAACAAAAACAGAAAGGCCATGACCGGGCCGGCTTCAGCGCTGATGCGAAGGTCTCTTTTGGCGCCGCAACAATAACCTCTTTCTCCGTAAATACCTTTACTACCACCTTCCAACAGTGCCCCTCATCTCTCCATGGCCCCCCCATTGACCTCCTCCTCGGATTCCCTCACTGCCACACGCCACAAGTGCCCCTCATCTTTACGTAGCCCCCCTCTCATATGCATTTCATTTGTTGTATAGCGCTACTCATATCAGTGTAGTGTGTCAGTACTTTACACCACGCACACATTATGATACAATGAAGGGTCAGCTTTACTGATAAAAATGTATATCTGCCCAAACATACTCATTTTAGCAACATTAGAAAAATGAAAGACTGGGAAAGTTCTAACTATATCACAAAACAAAAAAAGCGAAGTTTTAACTATACCATTCAGGTTTGCATGCAGCTCTTTGACAGTTCATTGGTCCCTGTCCTATGTTAGGATTGTAACTTCTGAAGTGCAAGTAACACAAGGATCTCTGTGACAAAGGCAGTAACCCACTGAGCTTCCACATAAAATACAGTTCATCTGCATTTAAAAACTAACAAATGATTGCTCTCCAGCAGGATCATTAATCACCAGCATTATCTGGGCATTTTGTATTGTCTTATTGTTGTCCTGCATCGGCCATGATAATGATTAAAACTGTTTAAATGAAGCACACAGGAAGTATGTGTCCTGCTGGGCCTGTGCAGATTTTAAAAAGAAAAACATTAGTAACACATTCTCTTAGTATGCCAACCACCGGAAACCACCGTCTCCATTAGTCAAACTTTGTGTCACAGCCTGATGTGATAAGCAGCTGCAGGGGTCAGGAAAGGTGAATAGGAATAAACAAACTTATTTTCTCCTGCGCTGCATAGAAAAAGAAATCTCAACGCAGCAGGACAGTAGGCAAAGGTTACCAGTGCCAAGGATGTGTCGCCTTTTGCCATGTGGAGATGAAGGGGTGAAAAAATAAACAAAGCCTCGTTAACATGCAAATGGGGGGGGGGGCACTTACTTCACCAATTTACGATTTAAAGGCACCTATTGCAGAGTTCCTTGTGCTCCAGCTTTCAGGCAGCAATAAAAATGTCTCGATCTCTCGTGATTAATGTTCCTGCTAGAGGAGAGATCGGAGTTTTTTCTAGAGCCAGTTTTGACTCGCCATAAAGTAGCGCAGAGGGTTAATATGCCTGCTGCAAAGAAGAGATCTGTATTGTATGTGGATAGCTGGGTGGAATAGTAAAGCCAACCTTTGCTAGCACTTTACAACAAGTGAAACGTATGTGAGAGACTATGGAGAGATGAGGGGCCCTTTTTCTGAGAATGAGGGAATCTAAAGAGGTCGTGGTGGGGTTTGGGGGGTACCCCCCCAAAAAAATTGTCGCACCAGGTGCCACCAGCGCTAAAGCCAGCCCTGATGTAGAGAAGTTTTCTGTTGCCATCCCTCCTCTCTGCTTAATCTGTCTTGCGCCCCAGCAAAATGATGGCAGGTGGAGACCAGAAGGGCTGGTATAGTCTGTTTGAAATTTGTGTGACGTGAATTTTACCTGGTTGTTACCAGAGCTTGGGAGAAGGATGTGTAGTGGCATGTTGCCAATTGCCATACTCCGAGCATACGTTTTAAGGAACATTTTTGCCTTCTTTCCATTTTAGGTCGTGGAACAAGGAGAACTTTCTATCGAAGATGACGCAGAATTTACTGAGTGTTTGTACATATTTATTGAAAAGAAAATACACGTTCAAGGGATGGAAGGTGTGCTAATAGTATGCATGAAATTAACTTATACTCTTTAATGAGCCTATAAAAAACGAAACGTTTGCTACCTAGTGTTGAGCACAGCTAGAAATGGAAAGTATGCAATTTACATTACTATAAAAGTACACAAATGCATTTGTTCACTAAATTGAATATGGAAAAAATATATACAAAGTCACATTTGATGAAAGCACTTTAAAATGTATGGCACTCACATTCACGGACTGATATTACAAAATAAAAAAAAAACATAATATGAAGTTGCAGAGGTCTGATCATTAATACCTTATACCTGGTGTTTATAAACTTTTTTACGTCAGACTTTGCTTGCATTGCTTTGTGTTAAGACTACTGATGGCATGATATTTTTAACAGATGAGAATAGATCTGCTTTTTTGGGGTGGTGGTAGCAGCTGTGGGTGGGGCGTGGGGGTGTTGAGTTATTTTAGGAGGGTAATGTGGTTGTTTAAGACTGTCCATGAATCTAGCATTTCTGCAACGATTTGATTGTGGTCTGAATATTCACGACAACCTTTTTGTTCACTTTACTTCAAATTATATTTGTTTTCTACCTCACAATGTAAAAAAGACTTCGGTTTTAAACCACTTGGAAACCAAAGTGGCTGGGCAAGGATTCAAAGGTTTGTTCTGAAAAAAAAATTGCTTTACTTAGTGACCATAGGAGTACCCTGTGTACAGCAAGCGACAATTTTCTTCTAACACAGCTAGTAGGTTGGAGTCTCTTTTTGATGTCGAAGTAGTATCCAATAAATGAACTGGGTTTCCAATGCATTAAGCGGCCACTGTCTGTCATTCTGTTTTCTTGCCATTTTAGGTCTGGCCTGGAGACTGCTGATTTTTTTATTTTCAGTGAATTTAAAAAAAAATTTAAATTTTTGAAAATAAACTTTTTTTTTTTTTTTTTTTAAATTTCCTTGCACCCTTCTGTAATTAAAATAAACTGTATACAGTTATCCAGTTTGCTTTCACCCCTCACAGCATAAGGCAAGGCAATGGGTCGTCCCACTTCAGCCATTGGCTCCTCTTCACTGGGATTGACTGCATTTGCCCTGGTCACATACATGTATTCTTGCATAAATGCCAGGGTTGGACGCCAAAACATACTAAATGCTTCTTTCCATTTTCAGTCCATGGTGTGTTGAAAATGTCTGTTAAAGTAATCTAAAGCCAATGGTATATTCTTTGCGCCAGTAAGAATCCTATTTTGTTGTGATGTTTAAAATTCTGTTTCTATACATGTTCAAAGTACACCTGTCTGCTAGGAAGCTAGTACTAACGATGGCTGTCGGATTTACGTGGCATGCATTTTTCTTTTTTTTAGGCTTATGCTTGCAATAAATTTGAAAATAACTTGCAACAACTTGCCAAGTGAATATCAAATACACAGGGACTCATGTAGGGATCAAAATCGAGTTGGGGTATACTTGGACCAAAACGGCTCTCCAATTCTTGTGAACCGGTCTTTCCTTAAAACTCCTACCAAGGACAGCATTGCAAGTGTTTTTGGGACTGAAAAATCAATGCCAATGCTTCATTTACCGGAGAATTTAATTCGAATTGAGTTATGTAGTCTCGTATAAGAAAAAAATAAAGCTAAAATGACAACAGGGAAAATGTTGGTATTCAGTGTGGGTTCCTCACAGTACAGTTTCCAAATGGATAAGGCGCCCTACAACTGTTTCAGATCCTCAGCAAAATATACAGTTCCACATTGTACTCTGGGTTTCTTTGCAATTAGCATTCTCTGGATCGAAAGGGCTGTTATCACTCCTCAGACAAAGGGAAGACTCACAGGTGAAGCAGATGAAACATTCAGTTGGAACTAGTCTGCTGTGTTTATGCCAAAGGCTCCTGTCTCCCAGACTTTCTGCAAATTCCACCTTTATGACAAGTTCCAAAGGGCAACTGGCTTCCTGACAGGACCGCTCCATCATTTAAGTGGTGGATGAGGGGCTGAACTATAGATCCAGTCTTGTGGCTAAGTCTGGTGCAAGAGCCTTGCGTCCAAAGCCAGAGATGCAGATCTCCAATGCTGAGGCAGGTGGGAATCTGAGAAGCATCCAGGAAATCTTCTCTAGCTGTTGTACATTTATGACCTAAAATAGTCATGCTGGAGTTTTTAAAAGGCAAACCTAGTTCCATTTGTGACCCTTGAGCAAGTTGCTCATCCACTATTTCCAGTGAATTGGATTTGTTTTTTTTTTTGCTCTGTTGCTTTCTGGCAGCAGCTGTCCAAGGTTCCTTGTACTACTGAAAAACATGGCAACGGATACAAGATTTGCTCCTGTTCATCACTCCTCACCACCTTCCAGTGTCTACCCGATTCATTTTATAAAGTATCATAGACAATCAACTCCCCTCCCATCCAGGTCTAATCTATTATCCATTCCATGTTGTAAACGGCATCGTTTGGCCAAGACTGACACTACACAAATATTATTGCTATTGGACCTTCCTTTCTGCGGGTAACGTGGCCTGGGTTTTGGGATACATTTCCCTTTCTGCATGCCTTTGGTTGAGTGGACATTAGAGGCTAGGCAGTTTGCCCTTGAAGCAAGCACATGGGTGATTCATCATGAAACACAATGATGGGAGCCATAGCAAGGTCCACAAGGAGAATAAAAGTGGCTCTTTTGTTAAAATGTTTTTTGTATTTAAAGTAGGCAAAATGACTTTAGAAATGACCTAATGTAGCTACAAACATCGTAGAGCTAATAAAACATGAATTTTTGTTGCACTTTTCCCAAGGTACAGCTATTTATCTCCATCAGCCTTGCGTCCTATTATAATATGCATTGTACGTTGCTAAAACCTGTTGAGTGGAACTCTTATCGGCAGGCCCCAGCCATTTAGATCAAATACCATATGTTTAGGGTAAGAAGTGGAGGGACATGCCAAAAGGAATGGATTTCTAGAGTTCCTTTTGTTTGTCCTAGTCCCCTGGTTGACCTCAGATTTATGTGGCTTCTTAAAGCCTTTGGAAGCTTTTTCAGCATCAGACAATATCCGCACTACTCTTCTTTCTAAAGCTAATCCGGATATAATGGAGGATCTGTCCGTGCCTTAGTGAGTAAGCATAGGTTTGTGCACCTTTTCAGCCACCCAACTTGTTTTCTGTCCTGCTTCTACTATTTAACAAAAGATAAGTATGTAAAAAAAAAAAGCTATGACCGATATTAATCATCTCACTACAATTATCTAATTTACGGTTCAATTTTATTTTTATATTTTTAATGTAGTACACATGCACTTAACTGTTGGCAAGCAAGGAATTATCTGTCCAACGTAATGTCAAAATGTTTACCCCTCTTGCCCCTCCCCTGACCCCCCCCCCCCCCAACTGTAGCCAGGCATGACCTCCTAGTAGCACCTATAGGGTGGGACTATCCGCCATGGGAACGTGGGCTGTTATGCTATGTTGTCCACCTCTTCTCCTTTGGCAATTCTGTGCACACTAAGGTAGTGGTGGCAAGTAATTCTCTCATTTCAGTGGACAAATGTGTACAAATGAGACCTATTGCGGTTTGTTGTCCTGTAGCCTCACCTGGATAGTTTTTTTTTTTTTCCTTCCCTTTTACCCCCACCCGCCCCTCCCCCCTCTTACCTAGAAGGCCCCCAAAGTCTATAGAACCAGTTGCTCAGGTCTGGCGGTTTGTGGGTTGCCCGACGTCCACAAAGGGGACCTCCTAAGAGGGCGGCCCCTTTAGTGCCACAGGATGGCACACGGGACAGCCCAGCGTCGCGAGGCCCCTTAGGGGTCCCGCTCGTCATTTCCGGCCCAGGTGGGGGAAGGGGAGAGGTATAAGTTCCTCCCCCGCCCACCTAGTGGCCTTTGTTCCTCACCCCTGACACCGTTTGGACGTGTCCCGGGAGCTGCGGATCTTTGCACGGTGAGTGCATATCCCCCCCCCCCACTCTCGCCCGGTTCATCCCTTTAAGGGGGTTGTATCAGGGTTGGGTGGCCTGCATGGGTGCGGGCCGCTTGGCGGGGGGGTTTCGGCAGCTCCCGTTTGGCCACGGGCGTCTCCGCCGGGCTGCCCCGGCCCTGAGTGGACTCTGTGGGTGCTGGGAAGGGAGGTATGCGGGGGCAGCTGTGCTCTGCGCACCCCGCTTTCATCCGCCCCGTCCCGGGTGGAGGGCTTAGAGGTGATCCCGCCTGCGAGCCAGTCGTGGCCTGTGGGGCCTCAACCCACGTGGTCAGTGGCCTGGGCCCAAGTGGGACGGCCGCGGGGGGAGGGAGGAGCCGGCACTTTGAGGCACCCCCCCCGACATGTTTAAGTAGCTGCAGCAGGGAAAGTGGCACATAGCCGTGTCCGCTTGGGGCATCGAGCTTTCCGGCGGCGCGGGTGGATCTCTGAGGGCTGCTGGCAGACGCTACACCGAAGGGACCGGGTTATCTCCCGTGTTTCTGGGTGTGTGGTGGCGGGGTCCCCTGCCTCGTGGGCGTTGGGGGCCCAGGCCCGATTAGGCCGGTCCTCTTAAAGGGGGGGGGGCAGCCAGGCCTGCACGGGCCGCCGAGGTCACGAAGTATTTTGGGGGCTCAGTCCTCTCCCAGCAGGCCTTCCCCCCCCGTACAATCTGCATGTGCCTGGGGGACATTCTAGGGGTCCCGACCGCGAGGGTTCCCAGCCTCGGGGAAGTGGGCAGCAGTCTCGGGGGGGGGGGGGGGGTACGCGATTTCTGTAAATGCCCAGCCTTGTGGGAAGGGACATGGCTAAGTTGCCCGCTCCCTTCCTTCCGGTCAGCTTCATGGAGTGGCCAGCCGGGGTAGATCGGGGGGGGCTACTGAGGCCTTGGGTGCAGCCCCCGGTCCATTCGGTGCATCGCACACGGCGCTGGGGTTTGCGGATGCGGGGGCCCATTTGTGATGCGGGTTGGCAGCTTTGTGGGGGCGGAATGGGCAGAAGTTGTCCCGGTGAGGCCCGTCACCGACCTGGGTCCGCGGTGCGATGCGGGCATGCTCGCCCGCTCCGGTTGGGAGCGTGTTCCTGTACTGGGTTGACCAACCTATCCGCTCATGTGCCCACATGAAGAGCAGGATGGCGCGGTAGCGCCTGTGCCGTCCGGCGCGGGCACTGCTGTGGATGCCGCAATGGTACACAGCCTGGGCTTTCTAGGGAGGGCTCAGTTAAGGTTCCGGATCGACAATTTGCAGGGACCGCATGGGTGGAGGTTGTCCTGTTGAGGCCCGCCATCGACCTGGGCCCGCGGTGTGATGCGGGCATGCACGCCGCCGACGCGGCTAACTGGCGCATAGAAATTCTCGCAGGCATAGAAATTTATTTCCCTCGCTCGCTCCGGTTTGGGAGCGTGGGTGTATTAACTCGGCCGCTCCTGTGCTCATAGGATTGCGCATTGCTCGCTGGTGCCGGGGTCGACTGGCGGGGACAGTGCTTTGTTGCTACAATTGGTCACAGCATGTAGGGGCAATATGGGGATGGCGGGCAGGCCTGTAAAGAGTTCCAATACCGGTCGCGCGTTGCACTATAGAAATCAGCATCAATGTTCAGGCTTTTCAGGCGCATGTACGACGTAGGGTCATGATGGTGTGCAGGTGACATGAAATATTTACGTGTTTTCAGCAGGGCGCGTGTACCCTGGACAGGGAGGGACAGGTTTACGTTTCAATCAAGTCTAGCATTGAATGTATGGAAGATCAACAACAGAATGTTGGGTTTCGTTGCGGGGATGCACAGGCAGCGCCTTTTCGCATGTCTGGTGGGCCTGCCCCTTGTCTTATCAGGGGGTGGGGACACACATGCAGTACCAGGGTACTGGTTGATTTCGTGGCGCAGCAGGGGACTGGAGCCAGTTTTGGCGCCTTACTGTGCAATGTGTGGTCCCATGGGCAACTGAGACGGAGTGGACGTGGTTCGTCGTTATTTGGGGGTTCGAGCACCAGACATGGCGGCTCGGCATTTGGGGTCACGGGTCAGTGTACTTGGGCAGGTAGGGTTAAGTCCCTCTTCTGGCAGCAATATACTGGCAGGATGAAACCCAAGCATATGCTTGAGCGACCCACAGGGGGTGTTTTAGCCACCAGGTGGCACTGTCCTGCTGTTCACATTCGTGATGGTGTGCTTGGCACGTAGGAGCCTGCAGTGATGAAGGTGGGGCAAACTGTAGCCTCAGGCTTACAGAGTCAGGCGTGCTCGGATAGGCCTCAAGTGTAGCGGCACTATTAGAGGCTCTGGTAGAGGCCCAACTAGGTATTATACAAATCAACACTGAACCCTCCCTTGGCATGAGCCGGTTGGGAGCCTCTGTTCCGGAGGTGGGCCCTGGTCACTTGGACAGAGGTATGAGTAGGCCTGGTCACAGGTTACACGATCGTGAAAGCTGCACGTTTTACCATATATAGAAGGTGAAGGAGCTCTAGGGCAGGGGAACTTGGGTGCAGTTCCCTCTATCGCCCTGTGTCTCCAGGCATGGCTCCTGTAATCACTGGAGGGACACCGGGTGCATTCACACTGGAGGTGTCACAGGGGGCAAGTATACACAAGGTGTTACGGTTTGCAAGTACACAGGAGGGGACCCCGTTGCAAGTACACATGTTTAGACAGGGTGTGCAAGCACACACAAGGTGACTCGGTCTGCAAACGAGGAAGGTCTGGGAGCGGACTTCCGGTGGCCGAGATTATTTCAAGCATTTCATCCAGCACCCTGCATACTTGAAGTAATTATGCTGCTGCTCAGACTGAGAAGAGCATCCACAAGGGAGAAACAGCTACCTGTTTTACTATGTAGTGTGCTCTATGGCGGGGACAACAGAGTGCACCTGCCGCCATCGCCCTTTGTCTAAAAATGAATGTTCCCTCGGGTACACACGAGGTGATGCGGCGTGCAGTCACACACGAGGTGACGCGGCGTGCAGTCACACACGAGGTGATGCGGCGTGCAGTCACACACGAGGTGACGCGGCGTGCAGTCACACACGAGGTGACGCGGCGTGCAGTCACACACGAGGTGACGCGGCGTGCAGTCACACACGAGGTGACGCGGCGTGCAGTCACACACGAGGTGACGCGGCGTGCAGTCACACACGAGGTGACGCGGCGTGCAGTCACACACGAGGTGACGCGGCGTGCAGTCACACACGAGGTGACGCGGCGTGCAGTCACACACACGAGGTGACGCTGCGTGCAGTCACACACACACACGAGGACGCTGCGTGCAGTCACACACACACGAGATGACGCTGCGTGCAGTCACACACACGAGGTGACGCGGCGTGCAGTCACACGAGGTGACGCGGCGTGCAGTCACACGAGGTGACGCGGCGTGCAGTCACACGAGGTGACGCGGCGTGCAGTCACACGAGGTGACGCGGCGTGCAGTCACACGAGGTGACGCGGCGTGCAGTCACACGAGGTGACGCTGCGTGCAGTCACACACACACACACGAGGTGACGCTGCGTGCAGTCACACACACGAGGTGACGCTGTGTGCAGTCACACACACGAGGTGACGCTGTGTGCAGTCACACACACACACGAGGTGACGCTGTGTGCAGTCACACACACGAGGTGACGCTGTGTGCAGTCACACACACGAGGTGACGCTGTGTGCAGTCACACACACACACGCTGTGTGCAGTCACACACACACACGCTGTGTGCAGTCACACACACACACGCTGTGTGCAGTCACACACACACACGCTGTGTGCAGTCACACACGAGGTGACGCTGTGTGCAGTCACACACGAGGTGACGCTGTGTGCAGTCACACACGAGGTGACGCTGTGTGCAGTCACACACGAGGTGACGCTGTGTGCAGTCACACACGAGGTGACGCTGTGTGCAGTCACACACGAGGTGACGCTGTGTGCAGTCACACACGAGGTGACGCTGTGTGCAGTCACACACGAACACACGGTGACGCTGTGTGCAGTCACACACGAACACACGGTGACGCTGTGTGCAGTCACACACACACACACGGTGACGCTGTGTGCAGTCACACACACACACGGTGACGCTGTGTGCAGTCACACACACACACACACACACACACACACACACACACACACACACGCTGTGTGCAGCTACCCATGAGGGGACATTGTGTGCAGTTACACATGAGGTGCAAGTACTCAGGAGGGGACACGGTGTGCAAAGTAAGGAGGGACTTGGAGGTGGCATCCAGTGGCTGGGATGATTACAAGCATTTCAACAACCTTGGCATGCTTGAAGGGAATATGCAGCCGCTCTAATGAGAAGAGCCTGACTCTTTGATTAAAAGCATAGTTGGCAAACTTGGAGTGAACTGCTAAAACAGCTTGGGCCTCACATGTTATACGATGCAGGTGTCTGTGGGCACCCACACGTTACCAGCGGGGGAAATCACCACACTTTTCCAGGTAATAGGACCAGCAGTCCAGGGCATCTAAGTTCAGGGTAAATAAAGGGGCGTTCTAACCCTGTATTGGACTTGCCACGTTGCTGCGCTTCAAAGAGAGGTTGAATGTCTCCTGACAAGTTCTGCTTGCATTTTAGTTGTTTCAACATTGGAACTGGTGCCTACAATCTCCTTGCGTTTTGCAGTTCTAGAAAGAAAAGAATTGTAAAGGAATAGTGTATGAACTGGGCACACTTAGCAGTAAGGCCAGCAATTGTGAAGAATTGGTGGGTGTCGGATATTATTTGCAGTAATATCAGGGAGCTGCGGCTATGTTCCAACAGCGTGAGGTACATTGATTACTGTCATGCTTTTATCCACAGATTAGTATACGTGTTATACAATAGGGTTTTGTAACCTGCAGGGGGAAGGACTCAATCAACTTTCACCCTCCCAATAGTCAGTGATACACACTTTACAGTCGAACTACACATGTGCTTGAACTATGAACTGACGGATTTAAATCTGCCCACATTAACTTAAGTTGTATCAACATCACCATTTCCTTAGACTCCGGGCCATTGACATTATGGTGATGCAGCAGCAAGTTGCACAGACTTGGGGCCTGCAGTAGCCTCTCATTTACCGCCTCCATTCTGTCCCACACTTAGTCCATTCTGCTCTGACTCCAATGTTGGTCTGGCTGATACAATAAAGCCTTTTACTTGCTTAATCTCTTTGGACATATATTGGCACATTCTGGCCATGTATTTGTGTCTTCGCATGAGGGCCTGCGATTGGTTCGGCTGGTTTCTACTTGAAGGGCACGCATGTGCGCTGTGTGTGAAGTAGCTAGGTTCAAGCAGTAAGGCAGAGGGGTCCTGACTGGAGCCTGTGAATCTTAGACTTGACGCTGTTGTCAGTTGGTCCACTCACATTGGTACTATTTGGACCCTGGGATCAGGGCTGTACAGTAATTTGCTGCACGTGGGTGGGGGATATTCCCTCCGCATCCAAGCTACATTCTAGCCATCCAGGGGACGCGGGCAGTGCACTAGTAATGAACAATTGGTAGTGGCACTGTTAAGTTTGGAACCCCACTTTACAGGATTAGCATCTGATTGGGGTAAGTGTTCTGGATGCGGTGTGAGAGGATATCGGCCCTTTGGGGTTATGCTGCTACCACTAATTGATTTATGCAGGGTGTAGGTTAGGAGGTATGGCAGAAGTACCTGATAGATCTACGGTAGAGCGTGGTATGTGGCAGGCAGTAGTTGGTGCCAACCAGCAAAAGGAAAGGCCACAAGGGGCTCCATAGTAGTCTGCACATTTGACGGCAGCAAAGTCATTGACCTGTCATATAATAGTCCCCCTATTAACATGCAGGAAGTCAAGGTCCTGTCGGGGGGGCAGGCGCAGTAGGGGCCAGGCGGCGCTTAGCGTTATACTGGGCCAGCAACAGTACGTTCAGTTGGGGCTGTGGTTTTACTCCGGCATAACTACAAGACACTTCAGATAGGGTGCTTACCAGCTTCCTGGCGGATGTGCATCTCAAGAGGAACTGGGATACATGACGGTTAGGCCTTTTGCGCATGTCATAGCAGTCCAGAGCTCTACACAGAGGGTGTAGAAGGGGACAAGCACTTGCCGTTTTAGGCTTCCTTTTATTCGCCCGGTATGGGGCGGGCAATGTCATTTAAACTTGGTAGCCAGAAACGGAAAGGCGAAGAATTAACTGGGAGGGTGCAAGGTGCACTAGGCAGTGAAACTAGTAGTTTCAGCATATTCCTGGGATACCTGCAGCGAAAATCTTAGGTTATGGGGCTACACATTAATGGGCACTGTCAGGCTGGGGCGGAGCGTGTCTCCCATCAGAGTGCTGTTGCCTCGATAGTTCTAGAGGGGTTGGATCAATTACAGACAACTACCAGGGCACATTTTGCATCCTGATTGAGGGGGTGTAGCTACATTGCTCATAGGTTTACTCCATGTCCTCAGACCCAGAACCATGGCATACTACCACTTGCTTCTGCTAAGCAAAATTCCTTGTGAGTTGTAAGCCAACACCGGGACTTTGGCCCAGGAATTCCGGACGGGGTGCTACTCCCATCAGGGATGTAGGGTGGGACACCCAGGTATGCGCTGGAACTGCTTCCGGAGGCAGCTGCAGCAGAGACTAGGGTGGAGGGGGTACCACCCTCCTAACGTCCTGGTTTTCAGCCGGGGGGGTCGATTTGACTCTTCCGGGGCAGAGGCGACCAACTTATTCCGGGGGACAGGTCAAATGTGTCTCTTCACAGTACGGGGGAAATTTTCAACTTGCCTGGGCATCGTTGCATTCATATATACGGTTTCGATTAATTTTAAGAATTACTGATTTCAATATGGGCAAGTATTGGAGGCACCAAGAAATCTGCAGCAGTGAGTATCGCTATGCGGCATGGATAGGAAGGTTAAACTGGACTGGCAGGTCCAATGAAAGGGGCTTGTGTTCGACCTCTTGGTCACAGGTTCAGACCCTGGTAGGTCCACTTAGCATTTCATCCTTCTGAGGTCGATAAAACGAGTACCATTGAGTTGAGTAACAATAAACATGTTGCTTCAGTTAAGCAAAATATCCTTGAGAGAGGTCGGCCAACAAGGGGACTGATGTCCCAATTTTGGCCTAGGAAGACGGGCAGGTGTGGTGCGCCCTTACAAGGGGTAGGGAGATGGGCACATTCCGACCAGGCTTGGCTGAAGGGTATTCTGTTACACCCAGCTGGGAGATAGATGTATGGCCCAGTGGGTCTGGTTGCCCCTTACCTGGCCCTTTGGAAGAGGGGGTACTCTGGTTCATGCTGACAGCACGCCCCTTAACATTTTGGGGTTGAACAGGCATGGAAGGCATGATTAAATGTCAGGCTTGCGGGTCCTGGTAGGCAATTTTGCAAGCACTCTTTTGAAGGGGCAGAAAGCCCAGGGTTCTGGGCAGGCTTGTCAGTGGAGCGCATCATGCAGGTGGGACGATGTGAATCCCAATGTGTTAAAAGGTACATCCGTCAACAGCCACCCAGGGGAGTGTCCGGATGACCGGTTAAGTTTTTTTTTTTTTAAATGTACAGGTGAATGGTGCACACCTGTGAGGCACCTGAGGTTTGCTGGGGTGCAGTGTTATTAGGCAAATATGTGCAAGCCTTGGCCAGTTGCTCAGTTGGTTGGAGCCTGGTGCTTATAACACCAAGGTTGTTGGTTCGATACCTGTACGGGCCAGAATTTTGGATTCGTTGTATAGAATGGTGTGCAGTGCTCAACATTGGGCATTTTGCAACCTAGCATTTCTTCAAGTTGCCAGGACCAACGGTCTGGGGGGGAGGGCCTTCCGGGCGGCCTGTGAGTGGGGGTCCCAGGCATGCACTGGAACAGCTTGCTGTAGAGGCTTTGACACATTGAGCTATGCTCACTGATAAGCCGGTGCCTCTGGTGGCACAGGCTCACACAGGAAGAGGACTTTGCTTCAATAAATGAAGACCACAATGTGCAAACTAAGCAACAAGTTGGGGACAGGTGAACCTGGGTGGTCAGAGATCATCCCCTGGCTCTTGTGGCATGGAGCTCGGTCAGGGGAGGCTATTGAGGCTGCGCGCAGGAGGGTTAACTGCGCTGAGTTAACGATGCCATGCACAGAGTTACGGAACAATGGGGGTCCTGTTGATCAGGCATGGCTTGCGGCATGCCAAAGTCCACAGGGAGTCTTTATGAGGATGGGGTGCACCTTTCCAGTGTGGGACTTGCTCTTGCTGGACCTGGAGGAGGCCCTGGAAATAGCAGGATGTAAGTAGGAATGCCGGCCTTGGTGGGGGGGGCCCTGGCTGCGACGGTCGCCACACCCAGGGCTGTGGCGCAGTTACAGGGCGATCCAGAGGTGGAAAGGTACTCGGGGGTACCCTCTTCAGGAGCACAAAGGGTGCTGAGGCCTAATATCCCCAGGAAGTCTTCGTGGTGGACCCTGAGGTGCGACGCCGCCCCTTCTGTCCTACGGGCGGTTGGAAACCTGTACAACCGGGGGTCGCTTGAACGCTCCGCCCCTCGTAGGGGGGGGCGTGAGTAATGGGGTGGACCGACGGTTCACCGGAAGTGGGAGGGGCTATCCCCTCACCATAACCGCTAAGCACCGATTGGCTAAGGCCACGATGCAAGTTGGCCCATCAGGTGGTAGGCCGCGAGGGGCGGCTTGCCTTTGGATCGCCTGTAAGATAACCCACCATGTTGGCATAGTTGGTATGCTAATAAACCTGCAGCAATTTTCTCCACGAAAAGTGTCTTGTCTGTTTATTTATTGGGTATGATGCTGCATGAGGGGTGATGAGTGTTGCCGATATTGGCACTATGCATAATAGCCTGTTTCACAGAGCAGTTGCAGGGAAGAACAAAGTGCCAGCAACAAATGTTCCCCTGTCTTTAGGGTAGAGGGGGTAAATTTGCTTTTTAGTCGAAGTATGTTGCATGTTGTGAGCCTAGGGATGCGTGTCAAATATATCATTCACTGCACTAAGCACTCCATCCCAATACATCTGGAGCTTTGGACAGAGCCACAATAAGTGCATCAGCATGCAGCTATTCACACAACCCCCTCCAGCATTTCCCAAATCTGCATTGTCCCATTCTCAAAGTTTCTTTAGTGTCCGATACCTGTATATAGTGATTTTTAACTAGGGCTTCTTTAGTCTTAATAGTTTTTGCCATGTTATGTCTTAGTGTATCTCTCTTCGGCTTTGTGGTCCGAAAGAACTCCCTCGCTCTTTTCCTCAATATATCTTTGACATGGGGATTTTGGAACATCATCCCGAGATTGCACTAATTTGTAAAGAAATCATTTTCCTATCGTAATCTTTCAAGAGATGCCAGAGCTTGTAATTGGTTAGTGAATTGCTGGTCATCGGTTTGATTGTGGGTTTTAACGCCCAGTGTCTAAACTGGGTGTAGTGGAAGCTTCTGGTAGTCTGCATGTTTTGTCATCAAATGCTCTAATTCCCTTGGCGTCTAATTGCTCACCAATGTTTGTGCATCTCCTTCAACACAGCAGGTGTGAATAGAGGAGTTATCCGTTATTCCGTAAAATGGGAGGTCAGAGGAGAGGGGAATGTCGTAAACACTTTAGCTCCTTCCACTCTGTCCTACATGGATTGGGTGTACCTAGTAATGGAGGAGGAGTTATAATTCACCACGCCCATCCGCGACTTTGGACTCTTTGTGAACCGGAAACCTGACTGTGTGCCAACTTCTTTGTTGAAACTGTTTGGTAAGCGTTCTATACACGTTTTACTATGCTTTAGCAAGTAGCAGCAAGAATAGTTTATTTCCAAAAATATTGTATGACCAGAGTTTACAATCCTATTGTGGTTGCTCTAGGCAGCACAGGCCTTATTATGGAACATATATAGGGGAACAGTAGTAAGTGAAACCTAATGGGTTGGTTCTTTTTATGGCTTTAGAGGTTTTTTCTTTCATTTAATTGGTTTATTCTCCTTTTTTGAATTGATTGTTTGTTGATAGAGGGAAAAGGTTGTTTGATTGTTGCCCTTTGTGTTGTACACCCAAGTACAGCATGTGTTATGTTGCACTCGTGCGTTTTGAGCAATTTACTCCCTTTGTTATTGTTTAAAGTAGACGTGAGAGTGAGGTCTCACGCTAGTGTCTATTTCATATGATGCTCCGGGGGTTGGTTGGACTGCCCGCGTGTGCGGGCATCTTTCCGAGTCTCGGGGATGTATATATTGGACACATGTGACAGTTGTGGGATTCGCTATGTGGACACTCAACTGCTAACTTCTTGCTTGAAATGAAGAGCCTGGATTTGTACTTACTGGAGTCTCGTCTTTCCTCGTGCCTGCCCAGTTTTTACACTGGCGACAATTGGGTACAGACCTATGATTAAGTCAGGATTTCATTGTTATTGGATTTAGTTATTTGCACTTTTCATTAGTGGAGACAATTTGTGGATTCCTATTGGTACAACTATTCATGGACCCGCTCCTTTGGTCTTCTTGGTTTCGTACGATTTGGCTTTGAAGAAATTTAAATGGTGCTGATTGGAAGCATTGTCATTGCTTTGTGTGGATTCGTCTAGCAACTTCGTTCTGTTCCCCCAATTATGGATGGCCTGCAACGTCGCCATTGGGGGCCGTTCTGCATTTCGGAGCTCATGTAGGTGTTTCTTTGGTGATGGCCTCTCACTATGCGGTAACTACACCCTGAGGATATTCAGGCAAAAGATCAGTCCTATTTATGTGATGCATGCTCATTTTTCCATGTTGAACATCAAGTGTAGCTTTTCTTGTGCCATCTTATTGGTGTGGTAAAAACGGTAATTTGCACATCTTTTCAGAGTAAGACGTTCAGTCCAATGTGTCATCCTGCATATGAGCCTATGGGGACTACCTTTTTTTTTCTTTCTCATGTATGGAGCTTTCCATTTCTCAGTGATGTGTTCATTTCTGCAGATGGGACAACGGGGACTACTTGTTCTTTTCTATTATAGTAATTTGTGACTTGTTTAATAACTATTTATTTGTACTATGTCTGGTATTGTGCCCCCCACCTTCATTTCTTTCAACTCCAGGAGAACCACCTATGGACTGGGAAACATGGGAGGCAGTATTTTTAGCATATGTGGAATATTTTTAGCATATGTGGAAGTTTTAGAAGGGGAGTATTGTGAACCGGAGAGTAAATTATTGCTTCGTGGTCGCCAGCTGTTAGAGGGTAATATTTGCGGGGCAATACACCAGCTGAATGGTAGCAGGAACTCTGCTGTCTAAAATAATGAGACACTGGTGTGAAATGCAGACACTGGGTTGAAGTGGCACTTTATTCAACAACACATCGAACACACGAAAAATGTTTAAAATCACAATTTAAATCAATCGAAATAGCTCTGCATAAACACTAATAGATAAGTGCCTAAAAGGCACATCTCAAATAAGAAAGCGAATCATCCAATAAGGCAAACTTTAAAATGCATCAAATGCAAGAAATTGGGTGGGGATGAGAGATTGAGAGAGAGACAAAGGCAAAAAGACTTTCAATCGAAGTTGAACGCTACAACCTCAAGAATAGGCTTTAGGCTCAAAAGAGACTTTCGGTCGACCGGGAACTCCAACCCGTGTTTGGCACTGCAGAAGGTGTTCAGTGTATTAACTGGGGTGCATACCTTTTTATACCTGTTCAATGCAGCACTGGTAACCACATTGATGTGTGCTTTTGACCGAGAACCTATAGTTACTTCGCTAAAATATTGAGAACACAGAAGTGGCATTATGATGAAAAAAAGTGTTTATCGGTTGGTCAACTGATGCTTGACTGTAAAATATGAAGAAATTGAACATTTATCATAAACAGTTTGCTCCATTTCTCGGAAACTTTATAAGAAAGCAGGAAGTTGAAAAGGTCACATAGTTTTGTGGCATGATGCAGTCTTGGTTGCATAGGCAAGCTAGAAAATAAATAACAAGTATGAAGCAAATTTCCAGTATGTAGCAACGAAATGTACCAGCAGGCCTCTACCTACATGTTGCCTAACCTATTCCTGTAACTCGGAGATGTTTTTGTGGTTGGCCTCGCTGTGCTGTGTACGACAGAAATGCACATTTGAGAACAGTGGGGCTTGGAAACTTTGTTCACTAAAATGACAGTGGGCTGAGGCCTATGTGTATCTAGGTGGGCATGAAATCTATGGCATCTAATAAATGTTTTATATAAAATGGTCAAGTTAACACATTCTTAAATTCTGGCTGGTGGGGCCTATATGGGGGTTAATGCTACTGGTGTAGAGCAGGAATTTGTGTAGGGCATTTATATGGTAAAACGGGACCCTACTTCAAAACACTGGGAGGAATTGGGCTGAAAGAATTCGTGAATCTGCCTGTTTTAATAAATACTGGTAATATTGACCCTTATCAATATGCTTCAAAGCAGTTATCCCTAAGGTATGGTAAGAAGGCCAATGTGGTCATGGAAAAGATTTATATTTTACTATAGGAAACAGCGGCCTGACGAGTCTATAGAGTTGGCTACACTCCGGTCATTAGATGTAACATGTGCTTTTTGAACATATCGCATATGAGCAGGTTTTAAGGGACCAAATACTTATGAGAACCAGCAAGAAGAAAATACAGGAGAAATTGTAGGCCACATCAGTTATGTCACTTAATGCTGCCTTTGAGATAGCTAAAGCTGTTTAGCATTCTGAAAAGTTTGCACAAGAGATAAGGGGAATGAGAAAACTGAGGAACACTGTCGCGAAGGACAGATAAACCAAAGAAATTCATGGGTCTGAAAAACGAGATGGTACAGAGGCCAGTTTCGAAAACAAGATGGTAAAAACATTAAGGGGGAAAAAAAAATATTGCTTTGTTTTTTAGGTGTGGTAGTAATTCCCATTTGGGTAACTCTAAAATGTGTCCTGCTATGGAAAAGATGTGTTCTGGATGTAACAAGAGGGCATTTTGCAAAAGTCTGTAGCTCTGCCCCTAGGAGAGTGACTATGATACAAAACTATGAAAAATGCGATTCTGCATGGGAATATTGTGAACCGGATATGAACACTGTGTTGAATATCAGTGATGGCAAATGTGTAACCAGATTTGCAGCTTGTGACGTAGATGGTGTGGGCATACGAGTTTTGTTGGACTCATGTGTTTGGTACACAATTATAGCTCGTGATTTGGTCAGGACGAAATGGCCCAACAAAATTTTATTGCTACCAGACACTGCTCCCGGAGGGTATATTGGCCTCACAAATCAGTTGGTTATTTTTGGGCCAATATAGAATTTGACGGACTCCATATGTTTGGAAAAATTTATGCAGTGAGGAAGGGACAATCTTTGTTGGCCACATCAGGAAAAATTGGGTATTAGGTTGAACCCAAGATCCGACTCCTGTTTACTCCTTTGAGGCTTCTAATGTCACATGTAGTGTAAATTTTGGGAGTGACTTTGATTGCATGCAGGAATAAAAGCTCAAATTTCCTGAGCTTTTAACCAATAAACTGTGGATGTTCAAGATTTTTGAACATCGTATCAGATTGCATGATGTTGTTCCCGCTCGCCATATGGTGAAGAATGTACTTCTATCATACAGGAGCAAATTGAAAGACATGCTACAGGATGTGTGAAAAGAAAATCATTGAGCCAGTGGGATCTTCCCCCAGGGTTTCTCCGGTAGTGATTCCAGTTAAATCTACTGGGGAATTGTGCCTCTGCATAGATCTGCACGGCCTTAAGGCTATATGGGTGGATGCTCACCCTCATCTTCATGAGATGGTTTCCACAAGGAAGATGGCGGATTGATGCCACCGTAGGATGGGCCCGTACCTCTGGTTGCTCCCGCTGCACTTCGGCTAAAAACAGATGGCGATGGTGATTTAGGTGGAAAGAGAGGGTGGAGAAGATATTTTCATGCTCTCATGTTACCGCTGCAAGCACGAGCGGCGCATTGTTTTCTAGCTTACCAGGACTGCGAGGTGGCTGGTGGGTCCGAATCGATCTGGTCTCCATTGGACTTGGCTGAATTCAGCTCTGTACACTGCAGGAATGGCTCCACAGCGATGGGAACCCGCAACCTCCGTACTCCTGGGACAACCTCAATTTCGACGGAGAAGCTTGAAAAAGAGAACTTGTTGAATTTGCCCGCTCCGGCAGCCCGATCATGGATGGTGGGACGTTGTTCAGCGGTGATGGTGAACATACCAAAGGGAAATAACTCACAACTTGGGAGGCCGATCCTGAAGCTGTTACCTTCAAGAAAAGCAGCGGATATCCTTTAAACTTGTGGATTAGCGGCCCCTCCGCTGGAACAAACCATGGCGGTTGCTTTGCTTGAGGCAGTCCAGGCGGAATCCAACCACGACAATGTTGCTGCTGCCACTTCTGGAAACTGCGGATGTGAAGACTAGGACGGGGCTCAGCAGGAAGAGTGTTCCAGTGCTATAAGGTAACTCAATAGATAAACTGTTTTGATATCGGAGAATGTAACTAACACTGCTGCTGATTTTAGAGATACTCCCTCACTTGCTACTGCAGTCAGCTATACTTCAAATGGAGGCTGTAAAAACTGATGTAACTACTGTAGTAAGAGGGGAGCAGGATGCTGGCCATGTGGTCCATGGGGCAGATTCCCTTGGACATGTAGACCGTGGGGCCAGCTGGCGAAAGGAGGCAAATTCTGATAGAGAGCAGGGATCACAGCCTGTACGGTGCAGCCAAGTTGCCGGGTGTCTGACACAAGCACTGACTCTGTATGCAATAATTCTTTAGACGAGTTCGCGATCCCACTTTCGTCTGCCTGTACTATTGGAAATTCGATGGATATTTCTAACAAGGTAAATGATATACAAATGGAGAAGCAAGCAGAAGCTCCGAATACTGCAGGGAAGAAACTAAGTAAAAAAATAAATTCAAAGGGCATAGTAAAAGCCAAGGAACACTCAGAGGCCTCACGCAATGTCTCCAAGCCACATGCTGGCAGTTAAGTGGGTGACCAGGAGAGCCTCCTCCGAAAATGGGTTGCTGCCAAAGGAAAAGTGCGAGCTATAATATCAAGGCTGTCAGGCTCATCTTTCAGCAGCAGCATTCCTATCTCGTCTGCAGCAATATTAGACAATGAAGATCAAGTACAGGAAACATCTAATAGCTTCAAATCTGGGGGAGGAGATGCGGGAACAGCAAGAGATCCCCTTGCTATCAATAGCGCCTTCTCTGCGAAAGGAATGGAGGCTCTTCCTAATAATGAACCTTCATTATCTATGATTCTCCAGGTACTTCACGGCCAAAGAGTAGACACACGAGTACTTCAGCCAAGCTAGGGCAGATAGCAATCTGATACAGCAAACCCTGTCTGAAGTTTCGTGCAAAGTAGCTGGTGTGACGCAAGAAATAACAATAACATGTGGCATATACAGAAGACCTAACCACAGCAACAGCTAAAACAACTAAGTCACAAGATGATCAACTCCTTTTTCTCAAAGACAAAGTTGAAGATTTGGTAAATCGACAGCGCAGGAACAATTTAAGACTTTTTGGCATACCTGAGGAGAAAGAGGGGGCGGACCCACGAGCATTCATAGTACAGCTGTTTTAGAAAACATTCCCTGATCTATCTGGCTGGGTCTCTCAGATACGAGCCCAAAGACTCCCAATATTCTTAAGTCATGAATCTCGTGTTACTCGGCAGCACCCACGCCTTATGATTATTTACTTTGGCAACTTTCTGTTACGACAAGCTGTCTTCTTTCCGGCTCAACCAGGCATGGCTAACTCATTATCATTTTTTTGTTAGATCAGATCTTTGTAAGGAAACCATGGAAAGGCGCTGGAAATTGCGTTAGCTGATTGATCCCATGAAAGCAGCTGGGGCGCAAGTATTCCTTCAGGAGCCTGCACGCTTAAAAGTTACAAGGGAAGGTTACACACGGACTTTTCATACAGTTAGCGAGGCTCAACAGACTCGGGGGCCCTGCCCCTCCCCCGGCAAGGAAGGGTCCCTGAGAACCAGAGTGGCTAATGTTGATCCATCGGCTTAGTTTTACCCTTGCTAAGTAGATCTCTTCAGAAGCTAGAAGTTAGGAGGGGTAGCTATTTGTAAAATGGGAGCCAAAAAGTAGCAACGTGGAAAAAAACAGAATAGGTATGGTCTTATTACCTGGCAGGGACGAAAGTGGGTTGGTCATGATGACATACATCATTTTGTGCGCCTCTCTCCTTTGTCTTGTTTTAGTTAGGAAGCGGAATTCTTCTCCCTTCTTTCTTTTTTTTTTCTTTCTCTTTCATGCGTGTCTTTCCTTTGTATCAATTAAGTTTGGGGCTAAAACTGCAGCGGGGGCAGCATGGGGGGGGGTACTTGTGCTCTCTATTGGCTGTCATTGCCATCGACAGCTTGGGTGGGGTGATTCCTTTTCCAGGAAACAGCGGTGGGGGGGTGGGCTCCTTAAGGCTCTCTGAGGGGCCAGTAGTTAGGGTGTGGGGTGGGAAGGTAGTGGTGATGATAAAAAAAATATCAAAGGGAATAAACTCTGGTGCAAATATTGGAATGTATGACATTGCTCTTAGAGTATTTAGATTGTTAATGTTGCTTGCTTTTCAAGGCACTAACGATGGCAGGGGAGCTTGATACATTTTATTGGAGGAGGTTTTTTTCTTATGTAGTACACAATGGAGATAATTAACTGTCTTTGCTGGAATGTTGCTGGTCTAAACTCTGCTAACAAACGCCAGATGGTCTGGGAAGAGCTGCGAATTTACAAACCTCAAATAGTTGCTCTCACTGAGACTCACCTGGCTTATAAAGACGGATATCTGCTTAAACAACTAGGCTATAAGATAATCCACTGTACATCTCAGACTGTCTCTATTAGAGGAGTTGCTATTCTAATGGATAAATCATTTGATTGCACCCGTCTTAAAGCCTCCCACAATTTACGAGGCAGGTGGATAATTGTTCAGGTCCTGATTAAAGATCAAAAATATGTCCTATGTACTATTTATGGACCAAACTCCGATGAGCCCCAAATGTTTGATACCTTAGCATTAGAACTATTAGAATGGCAGGGGGAGTTGGTTGTTATGGGTGATTTCAACTGTCTTCGATCCTAAAATAGACTCTACTAACTGGGGGCGCTTCAGGTAGGATGAGGAAAGTAAAAGCCGCAATATTGGAAATGGCCTGGTTACATAGCATTAGAGATGTATGGCGAGTACTATTCCCATCGCAACCCGGCTATACTTACTACAGTGCACCACATAAGCATTATTCTAGGATTGACATGATCTTCGCGAATAATAGAATTTTGAGTGTGGCTAAGTGCGAGGTATGCCCCAAGATTGTATCGGACCACAACCCTATCCTATTTTCATTCCAGATAGGTCCAGTTAATAGGAATTTACGTTTGTTCTCTTTTCCACGATCTCTTTTGGCAGACGCTGAATATGTAGTACTAATTAAGAATAACATTAGGAATTTTCTACTGGACAATGAAGGCTCTGCTTCCCCTCTTAGTCTGGGATGCACTTAAAGCTTTTACAAGGGGTATTACCCAGCAATCTGTTTGGCAAAATAGAAGTAAAAATACTGCTCTTAGAATAGCTTGTGATGCAATTTTACAATTAGAGGTACCCCACGTTGAAGAAGCCAGGCAGGGGGTTCTTTTTCTACCAGTGATGCAAACGCATTGACAAACATATCTGTCTTTGATTGAAAAACTGACTATGTTGGGGAGTGTGCTAAAAGAAAAGATTGCCGCTAGACATAATAATAATTGGACCCTGCAATACGAATATGGTGAGCAGGTAGGGAGGGTATTTGCACATCAGCTTATTGATAAAAATTCTAAGCGGGAGATAAAAGCTATTAAAGGAGAGTGGCCTATTGTATACACAACCGGAGTTAATAGTTGAACAATTTGTTAGGTTTTATAAAAAATTATATGGATGCTCTAGTCTGTTTGATGCGAGAAAATATGCTGAATATGTAGAAAGGTGTAATCTACCGGGCCTTAAGGAAGAACAGACGCACTCCCTCAACCAAGAAATTACGCATGAAGAAATATCCAATGTAATAGCGGCCCTTCCCTCTGGTACAGCAGCAGGTGACGATACAATACCTGTTGCGTTCTATAAAATATTTAAAGACTGCATGATCTTGCCAATGATTAAGATTATACAATATATAAGCGAGAGTAGAGACTTACCCAGTTCGTGGGATATAACAAATATTGTATTTCTTTTGAAAAAGAATAAACCGCCAGAGGAGTGCGGTTCGTATCGCCCCATATCCCTCATTAATACAGACGTTAAAATATTTTCAAAAGTATTGGCAGCACGCTTGGCACCTTTTAGGTCACAATTAGTCTCTAGCTGACAACATGGCTTTATACCGGGCAGAGATACTTCAGCACATGTGAATGCTGCCATAGTAGCTTTTGATGTAGCGAAAAAACTCGTTAGAAATGGTCATGTTCGATGCCGAAAAAGCATTTGACCGCGTCACTTGGGAATGCCTCTGGGCCACGCTTATGGAGTTTAATATTCAAAAATATTGGCATATGCGGATGATATAGCTGTCTTCTCTGCAGACCCAATCAATGCTATAGATGCTATTCAAACGGAGCTAGAACGTTTGGCGCTTTCTCTGACTATAAGCTAAATATAAATAAGACACAGGTCCTTAACTATCAAACTAATAGGGCAGTATTGGGGGCCTGCTCAGTAGCTACTTACTTGGGGGTACAGATCTACCCGAATATGGAACAGGTTATAAGATTGAATTATGACCCTCTGCTACATTTTGTTGTCCAAAAAATGAAGATATGGCCTAAATTATCAATCAGTATTATAGGGAGATGCAACATTATTAAAATTAATGTTTTACCCAAATTTCTTTACTTGTTTCGAGCAATACCATTACGAGTTCCTAATTTTTTTAAAGACACTTGAAGGGGCAATCAGTAGCTTTATTTGGGGTTACAAACAGCTTCGTCATGCAATAAAGTATTTAAAACTTCCATATAAGCATGGGGGGCTCCAATTACCTGATTTCAAATTCTACTTTTGGGCTTCCTTTGCAGGGCGACTCCGTAGTCTTCTTTCTGCTGGCAGTCAAAATTACTTTTATAGCTTTGCAATTGGCTCTGACAGAATGTTTTTATGTAAGATAAACAACCCCAACTACTTTAAAAGAGTACGGTTCAAGACTCTCTGAGATATAGTCTACATCTGTCAAGAAATAGTTTCTAATTGTTCCCTTCCCCCTGTGCATAGTAGTGTTCCGTTGTGGGGCAATCCTCTGCTCCTGGATATATTTCATGATACTCAAAGTAAATCAAGGGCCAGCTATGGGGTTAGTCAACTTGGGCATTTATATGATACTAATGGGTTTCGAACTTTTGAAAATTTACAGAGGGTATCCGGTCTCCCTAAGCAGATATTTTACAAATATTTACAGGTTAGAGACTGTTTATGGGGACACAGAGGTATAAGAATACCTGCAGAATCCGACATAATGACCTGCTTACATTCCACCACGAAGCTAACTATTAGTAAGGTCTACGAGCTACTCTCCCAATTTAGGAAGAATGACATTTCGAAGCTAGCATCTAAATGGAGTGAATTACTGGGCAAGGAGATTACTTCTTTAGATATTGTGGACGCACTAGGTACTTTGGACGAGGCCGTACCTTCCACTAATTTAAAACTGCAGCAATTCAAAACTATATGTATGTTATACTATACCCCCGACCGAATAGCTCGTTGGTCAGCCAACAGGAGGGGAGACGTAGGAGATAAGGGTATATGTTCCAAATGCAGATTAGCTGCTGCAGATATCTTGCACATGTTTGTCACTTGCCCCGGTCTGACACTTTTTTGCAAAGAGATTGGCCAAATAGTAGTAGATTGCCTAGGCATAAATCTACAACTAACAGAGGTTGAGAGTATGTTGGGATATAAATCAACACCGGATTCTGGTTTAAGATCTCTCTTCACTATTATAGTGACTGCCCGTCTATGTATCACGTGGGCATGGGTATTTACAACACCTCCCAGGGCATCAGAATGGTGGGCAATGTTGAGAGAGATATATGAAAGGGAAATGGCTATAGCGAAGACTAGGGGAATTCGCTCTGGGAAGAAATTTCTGCGAATTTGGGGGCCCATGGCCAATGCAGAGTAGTCAAAATGTTAGGAGCCATTATTTACCCCTGTATTTGTTTTTGTATTTATGATTTTGTCTTGCACTTGTATAAGATATACAATATTCATAATTACTTTGCATTTGTATATGTTTGTATATACTTTTCTACTGGTATGTCTCTTGTTTATTCCCTGAGATAAAAAAAAGATGGTTTCCACTTTAGCAGGAGCACAAGTGTTCTCATGTCTTGATTTAGACAGTGCATACCATTAAGTACTATTACATGAGGAATCTAGAAATTTGACTGTTCATCACTCCTGAGGGTTGGTTTAGATTCTGTAGAATGCTCTTCGGTGAGCGCTGCTTAAGTGTTTCAAAGATTAATTAAACGCTTGATGGACTTATTGGGGCAGTTGCTTTCCAAGACGATAGATTGGTATTTGGAAAGGATGTAAAGGAACATGACTGTATTTGAAGAATGTTTTGGCTGCTTTAGCAGCTAAGGGCCCTACTTTACGCTCAGACAAATGTAGATTTAGGAAACGTGAAGTTGAATACTTAGGTCAATGTAATAGTGGAGTTGGAATTAAACCTAGGAGAAATGATGTAGAAAACATTAGGAAGGCACCAGTCCCTAAATGCATAGAGCAATTTGTGGCTTTTCTTGGGTTAACTGAGTTCTATGCAAAATTTATACCAAACTATGCATCCATGGTTGATCCTTTTGGATGCCTACTAAAGGAAAAATGCAAAATTTGAATGGACCAATGACCTGTCAATGCCTTTGCTACCTTGGAAGACTGGATTGTGAATGCACCTTATCTTAAACTTTTTGTGGTGGTAAACATTGCATTGTCCTGGTGGATGCTGGCAATTGTGGTTTGGGTGGAGTCTTAATGCAAGAAGAACATGGTAAGGAATGGATTGTAGCGTACGCCTCAAGGGCTTTGCGGGACACCGAGAAGAACTACTGTGATTGAAAAAGTTATTAGCCTGTGAGTGGGGGCCTGAACATTTTAGGTCCTTTTTGTGGGGAACTAAGTTCACAATCAAAACTGATCACAAGCCCCTTGTGCACATGTTGGTGCCAGGTGGGGGACGCACCATGTCTGCTAGCCCAGCCAGGCTGGCTTCAAAGTTGCAGAATTTTCAGTACCAATTGGAGTATGTTCCTGGTAAGATCAATGTACATGCTGATTGCATGTCTAGGTTCCCATTACGGGCAGGACATAATGATAATTTTGATATGGGTGAATGTGAAGTAGCTTTCACGGTGCAGACGTCCATTTCCTGGGTTCCCTGTTGTGGAAGAAAATAAATAGCATGAGGAGATGGAGAGGGATGGTGAAATTAACTAACAAAGTCAAACAATTCATTTTAAAAGGTTGGCCAGTGGAGAGGAAGGTTCCAGGAGAGTTGATGGGTTACTTTAAGGTATGGGAAGAACTAGCAGTAGAAAATGGCATTGTGGTAAGAGGGGGACAAGTTCATCCCTCCTTTCAATTTGTGGAAGTTTGTTGTGGATATTTCTCATAAGCGTCAATTAGGCATCTCTGCCACGAGAAGGCATATCAAAATGAATTTCTGGTGGCCAGGCATTGATTCTTTCGTGGAACATCAAGTGAGGGTGTGTGACAAGTGTGCAAACTTTGACAAATCAGCCAAAGCCTTGACCACTGATCCCCAACCGGTGGATTTTCCTGCAGCGCCTTGATGCCAATTGGGACTTGGTATTATTGGCCCATTTGCCAAGACCAGAAGCTTTTGGAATTGTACTGATGGACTACTACTCTAAATGGCCTGAGATCAGGATGGTGAAAGATGTTAGGTCAGAGGTGGTTGTAGAGTTTTTTTTGGACAACATTTTTTGTAGTCTGGGCATTCCCCAGGAACTCCTGACTGACAATAGACCCCAATTTGTCAGTAAAGAATGGAGAATTTGGAGAAGTGTGGGGTTATTCATAGAAGAATTGCGGTCTTCCACCCAGAAGCTAATAAACCGGTTGAGAGATTCAACCTTGTTAAAGAAGTCATTCAGTTGAATGTGAAGGGTGTTTAATTTGGAGGAACTCTTTACAGTCTATGCTTATAGAACTTCTCCTAACTCCATCACTTTGGTAAGCCGTTTAGGCTATTGAGAGGACGTAAACCCAGTACTAGATTAGTCCCATGGTGGTTGAAGGGCAAGAAAATGGTGCATGGTGATATTGCTGAAGTGGATTTTAAGGAAATTCTGAAAAATATGAATATTTACAAAGTTAAGATGAAAGAAGATTTAAGGAAAAGGAAAGGCGTTCCAGGGATGCAAATGGTGGAGGTGGACGATATGGTTAGTCTAAAAATTTTTTTTTTAGAAAGGCACCATGGTGGGCAAAGGATTTTCTATTTGGTCTGATCCTGTACACGTTATTGAAGTTTTCAGAACTGCTGTACGTGTGGATGCTGGAGTAGTGTGGAATCTCAGCAGAGTGTTCAGGGGCGAGCTCATGCCTTCTGATAAGCATGTCACCAATGTTGAGATGAATGTACCAGGGAATTTTGCAGGGATGTATTTTCCGATGGTACCTGTATGGACTTGCCCAGTGGAAACTCCAAAAGTGAGATCACGACGACCACCTGTAAGACTCAAAGATTTTATTACATAAAAAAAAATGTAAAGGGAGGTGTGTTATACACACGAGTGTGGCATGTGTTATGTCGCGCTCGTGCCTTGTGAGCAATTTACTCCCTTTGCTATTGTTTAAAGTAGACCTGAACGTGACTTGTCTCACGCTTGTGTCTATTTCATATGATGCTCTGGGGGTTGGTTGGACTGCCCGCGTGTGCAGGCATCTTTCCAATTCTCAGGTAGTGTATATATTGGACACATGACAGTTGTGGGAATCTTGATGTGGATGCTCAACTGCTAACTTCTTGCTTGAAATAGTCTGGATTTATACTTGCTGGAGTCTAGTCGTTCTTCATGTCCTCCCAGTTCTTACACTATGTATGCTGGGAAGGGGAGTGGGGGTGGATCTATAGGCACTTGGACTGTAGGCACTGCCTAGCCCAAACAGATGGCTTTGCTGGAGGAACGTCTAGGGTAGGCTCAGACATTGAGCTTCCATGATTCTGAAGTTAGTTGCAATGTGAGGGTCCTTAACGCCTCAGCTAAAAAGCCTATACATCCTTCACATCCTACATAATTTAGGAGGGGACGGATGCCTTCTGTAGGAGATACAACTGCCTAGTAAACACATGGCCAAGATTTTTATTTATTTAAATAAAATCAAAGAATTTAAATAACAGTTCACAGCAGTGTACATCATTCAATATTGATAACATTATGCCAGGAGGGAATACCATGCAATCGGTAGAGTAATAAATGAAGATATCACAAGGGCACGACCCATAAGATATGCAGTTGACACTGTAGTAACATGTCGATTAATATATTCCAGTCATGAGTATATAGCAACGGACTTCACCCCAAACAAATGAAGCAATGTACAGCAGTATAGCCCGTATCGACACATTATAATTGGATGGCTCCTTGCAGCACCAAGTACTTAAATATCGTCCTGTGCATTTTCATTCCTTGACAGCAGATATTGTTTAAACAGCCCCCAGAAATTCTTGGGGCGACTCTGTGGAGGCATTAACTCGCTATGTTTCGGATTGTGTGTTACAGAAAATCATATCTTTTTCCCACTCCAGTTTTGAAGGAGGGGGTCTGCGCGCCGAGCGACTAGCTAGCCGCCTCTTAGCCAGCAGAAGGTCCAAACCCAAAAGCTTCCTAATCTTTAGGCTGAGGTTTAGTGTATCCCAGTAGGGCCGGCAGGGGGCCGGGAGCAAGCGGGATCCCCACAATAGTCCCCAGTTCCTGAAAAATCTGGTTCCAAAAAGTCGCAATCTGAGGACATACCCATGCCGTGTGAAAGAAATCTGCCCCGCAGCGCTCACATTCGTCAGAATCTCGTAAGCCGTATCTGTGGAGCTGAGCAGGTGTATAGTATGTTCTATTTAAAAACTTAAAATGTATTAATCTATGCCTGCTATTCAAAGACACTGATTGGGTGATCTCACAGCAGAACTTCCATTGGCTATCATCGATAGGAACTTCCAGATCGGCCTGCCACTGCGCTCTTGGCGGAGAATAATCAGAACAAGATATTCTTGGGACATAACATATATGTTGGAAGCTAGCTTATATGGGGACTTGGCACGTAAAAGGTAAGTGAAAGACGAGAGGGCCGAAGGCTCTGAATATTCATCCCCAAGCAGCACCCTTAAAGCGTGCCGCGCCCTAAAGTAATGAAATTATACCAAGGTGCTGGCATCTTGATCTACATTGGCGACCTCATCCCAAGACTGCACTCTGCCCTCAGAAAAGAAATCACCCATATTATGGATCTGCATGATCCTAAGCGCCTTCGTGACAGCAGCTTCAGAGCTCAGTGAAAACCACTGACGCCAATCCAATGGGAGCAGTGGGGAATAGAGCAGAGTGCAAGCCTGTCTCTTTAATAGCTCACTCCACGCATGAACAGTCGAGTTGATGGGAGTCGATAATGCCATAATGCCTGTTGGGAGGATGAGTAAGCTGCCTAGGGAGCGGGGAAGGATCAGAAGCAATTCTCTCTATGAAGGTGCGGGAGAGTGTGCGATCCGTGACTCCAAAAGTAAGTATGCGAGCACTGAGCAGCTCTGTAGTATAGCTCGAAGTCCGGGGCGCCCAATCCACCCATAGAATATGGAAGCATAAGTGTATCCATCTTGATTCTGGGGGATTTGCCCACCCATGCCAGCCGAATCCTCAGTGTCTTTAGATTTTTTTTTAAATGTCGCAAGACCAACATGGGAATGTTAGTGAAGAGAAACGGCAGTCTAGGCAAGACTATCATCTTCATCAGAGATATGCGAGCCACCAGGGAGAGTGGTAGCTTGATCCACCTCTCAACATCGCTCTCCAATTTTGTGATCGCTCTACCATAATTGTCACGTATCACCAATTCTGAATCTGTGTGGACCTGTATACTCAAATATCTGACCGACTCATTAGTCCATTGTAAAGGGAAATCAAAAGTGAAGGGAACCATCGAGGGGGTTGGAAATATGATGGATTTATTCCAATTAATTTTTAACCCTGATATTTCTCCAAAGTTTATAACTTCACGGCTTAAAGGGGAAAGGTTGGTGGCTGGGTCCAGAGTGTATAGCAACATGTCAGCATAAGCAGACAAAATCAGATTATAGTTGGGGGAAACGAATACCTCTATGCCCATGGTATTCCCTCGGTGTGCGCGCCAAGGGCTCTGCAACTGTGGTGTATAATAAAGGTGAAAGAGGGCACCCCTGTCTCATGCCTCTGGATACATGAAAATGGAGATGAAACGTGATTACCTGTTCTAACCCTAGCTGTCGGCTGTCTCCCCCAGCCTACGCAGCACCGCCATCATGAAAGTCCACTCCACAGAGTCAAAAGCCTTCTCGTCGTCCAGGAATATAGCGGCAGCTTTAAGTTCGGGTTTAGCATGTTGTACGACACCGAATACTGTCCGTAAATTATGGGTGAGCGTGCGTCCCAGTACAAAGCCAGCCTGCTCCGGGCCTACGAGAGTGGGGAGAAGAGAAGAAAGTCTATTGGCAAGAATTTTAGTGAATATTTTTGTGTCCACATTCAGGAGTGAGAGGTCTATAGGACGCACACAAGTGGGGGGGTTTGTCAGGTTTCCACAGCGTGACTATCAGTTCCTCCCTCATTGATTGCGGCATTATGCCTGTCTGCAATTTCTTCAAATAATTTACTGAGATTGGGAAGTAGGAGATCTATGTAGGTTTTATAAAAGGGGACCGTAAGCCCATCCACACCCGGAGCACTGCCGTCCCGCATGGAATTCAAAGCAATGCGGATTTCAGAAGCATCAAGCGGCCTCATAAGATATTCTCTGTGGGAGTTGGTTAGCCATGGTAGTTGTACATGCTCCAGATAGTCAAGAATAGCAGGCTCGTCCGCTGTTATGCGAGAGCTACACAGCTCCCTATAATACTGACTAAATCTATTTGCTATATCAGAAGGGTCTTTAAGGATAGAGCCTGTTCCATCATCTAATTCAGAGACTCCCTTCACATTTCTCTGGCGTCGGGCCTGAGCGGCTAGCACAGCCCCCGGCCTGTCACCCTCCCCATAGGATTTAGCGATAGCATACTTCCCCATATGCTTAACTTCACAGTCGGCTTATGCGCTGTATTCTTCAAGTGTGCCTTTAAGAGCCTGTGCAATCTGAGGGTCACTACACTCCAATGGATCCGACTCCAATTCAACAAGTATTTTTTCCAGGGATGTGAGTCTGCCCCTAATTGAATGCAAAACCCCAGCATGTTTACTACTAGCAACCCCCCTAATATAGATTTTAAATGTCTCCCAGACTGTTGCGAAGTGCCTCACAGAGTCAATATTGACGATAAAAAAAATCTGTTATAGCTGTGGCCATCTCAGCTCTGAAAGCAGTGTCAAGTAGTGAATATGGGGGAAACCTCCATGTAAATGGTGCAACAGTCCTTGGCGACGTCTCAACCTCTAAGATAATTGGGGAGTGGTCTGAGAAGGTGCAGGGCATCACTATACAGTCATGAACCCGAGGGTAAAGTGACCTATTCAGAAAAAAGTAGTTGATTCTAGTGTGTGTGTGTGTGTCGTGAGGGGCAGAATAGTGGGTGAATCCACCCACCCCAGGATGACTTGCCCTCCATACATCTACCAGATCTAACTGTAGTGCTACATCAGTAATGGCTTTGGCAGCAGCGGAAATTCGGCGTACCTGCCCTCCAGACTTGTCCAGGAGAGGGTTAAGGATACAATTCAGGTCTCCACCCCACAATTGAGGAACAGTTGGGCAGTTGTAGATCTGGGCCAGCAGTGACCTATAAAATGCAGGGTCGTCGTAGCTTGGGCCATATATATTAACAACTTGGATATCTAATCCTTTGCCGCAACACCTTGAAATGGCACATCTTCCACTGGGATCTGTTTTCAACTCTGTCAGAGAAATGCCAGATTTGGGATTGATCCAAGTGAGAACCCCCCTAGTGTGGGAGGTAAACCCCGCTGCATGAAATGTACCCTGCAGTCTCTTATTATTAAGGAGGGAATTATTCGGGGCCAAGTGAGTTTCCTGCAATAAAGCGATGTCGATATCGTGAGGTTTGAGGTAAGTTAGTATTTTACGCAATTTTCTGGAATCATTTAGCCCCCGAATATTCCAAGTGATAATCCTGACCTTCCCAGGTAGGAATCGAGGAGTGTCACCTAATGGCTGCTGCGGACGACTCATTGTGATTAATGCATGTAATCGTGCAATGCAGTTGCATGAAACCTCTACACATCGTTAGCATGTACACTGACTGTGGAAACAAAACAACCCTACCCCCTCCTCCCCCCCCAACTCAATGCCAACCCCAACTAGGCATTTACGGCATGAATCCCACCCTGCATTGCAGCCCAAAATAATACAATAATGTGAGTAAATAATCAAAAAACGGAAAAGGACCATGAAACTTCTAGGGGACAACCCACGGAGGCGGATGTGGCCAGACATAGCAGTTAATAACAAACAATGAACATTGCCGTCTACTCAGAAGAAATTTTCAACCCCGGGGGACAACCGCGCACAGATAATAGAACATTCTTATACTTCTAGGCGTAAGCAGATCTTTACGAGTCTACATCGCAGAACGAGCACAACCCACCCAGATCATTGCAAAGAAAAAGTAAATGAAGGCAACATTTAGACCATAATAGGAGAAATATAACCGAAAAGTCCCCATTGTATCATGATCATAAATAACCGAGTATCAGAGGAGAGAAAATTCAAACCCAGAGTTCCACGGATCATCGAATTGAGTCGATCATTGTCGTCCAGGTTACCGCTTGAGCCTGCTTCAACTTCACCAGTGCATGAGTGTTTCATACTCAGTTTGGCCGCCCTCCAATCCTTGAGATCTTTTTGTAGCACCTTAGGGTCCGTGAAGATCCTTGTCGATCCGTTAACCACAACCCTGAGTCTTGCATATTCTATATTCTGTTCCTTTAGCTTACGCTTCATTGGGACGAATTGCCTTCTGGCTTCCTGAACTTTAAGTGTAAAGTCTGGAAAAAGCGAAAGAATGGAACCATCAAATCTTAATTCACCAAGTTCTCTAGCCTTCTTAAGAGCAGCATCTCTGTCTCGGTAGTTAGGTAGCTTAGCGATGACGGGGGAGGGTGGGCGCCCGGAGGAGGACAGGGGCCCAAGGAGCAGTGCGCACGCTCTACAACAAACATAGGGGAGAAGGTCTCAGTACCCAACAAGTCCCTGAGCAGTTTCTCCATGAACACCTCCATGACCCCAGTAGCAGTTGATTCCGGAAGACCAGTAATGCGTAGGTTGCTGCGCCTAGACCTGGGTTCAAGGTCTTCAGCTTTGTTCTGAAGAATTGTTAGGGCTTTCTCCATCTGTTTCTGCGCGCCGTGTACCTCCACTTGCCCATCCTCAACCTCTGAGATACGCCGCTCGGACATATCGAGACGCGCCGCATGCTTGTCGAGCCTATCGGACATACGGTCCATTCTGTAGGATAAGGAGTCAATTTTCCCATCTATTGTAGAAAGGCTTTTTTGCATTGTCGCCAGAATATGCTTCAGCTTGCTACTCGTGACCTCAGATTCATCCCCAGAGCCGGTAGCTGACGTCCCAGAGGCCTCATCTCTTTGTCTAGATTTGCGTAACTCAAAGTTCAGCTTCGATTGGTGAGGATAAATCTGTTAGTGGGGGATCTCTCCTCCTCCCCAGTGCAGGTGACTCTAAACCAAGTGACTGGGCCAGGTGCTCCAGCCTCCGGCAAAGCACATGTGCAGTCCCCAACACACAAAGCCAATGGCAAGATAAACCACCGGCCGTCCCGTTGGAGGAGGAAGGGACAGGAGACACCAAATATGGTCCTGTGGCGGGGGGGAGTGAGGACACCGCACTCACCGTGGGCGTCGACAACAGCTGGCAGGAGATTGCTGAGCTCACAGCGGCAAGCGTGGCGATCTGTTGTGGCCCAAATCATCAGTTATCCCAGGCCGGGACAGACTCTGGCCGGCCGGGACAGACTCCGGACCGCCGCACAGGCCTGACCCAGCACGGCGTGCGAAGGGGGGGGGGAGGTGGGGGTCAATGCGACCTGCGGGACCGCCACCAATGGTCGGGGAAAGAGGCAGCGCCCCGAGCGCGGGTCTTGACTGATCCCTGCAGGAGCAGAGACAACGCTCCCTTGGTGTCCGCGGGAAGGCCGCACTGCCTCCTCAGAGTGCTACAGGCCGCCGCTGCCCGCCCGCTCACCACACAGCAGAGACCGGGAGCTCCGGCACCCCCTCAGCGGCAGTCTGCAGCCCCAGTATTCACACGCCTCTCGCAGGTAAAATATCACGGCGGGCACCGGGGGAAGTCCCAATCGTGTCGGATAAATGTAGACGGCTCGTGGAGCCGAGTTAGCAGGCAGCCATTTTAGAGCCTGGCAAGCTCTGCCTCCCACATGGCCAAGATTAACTTCAAAAAGAAGGGTGAGTTCTTTGTGCTTGATCATTTCTAGAAGCTGGCACAAGTGGCTGTTGCATTGTTTTAGGTACTAGTTAAGGGCTCCCAATTGCAAACCTTTATGCCCCAAACTTTGCTTAAGCCTTTCTCATGAGAAAAATGTATGAGATTTCTTGAGGAGCAGGGGATTGTTATGGATATTTCAATCTGGTTCAAGGAGAAGGCCACAAAATGGTACTCTGGAAAGATTTGGGTGGTACAAGTGTTTCATCCCAAGTAGGAAGGGGAATGATGGAACTTCCTCAATTTTGGAGATGTGCAGCGGTAGAGATAGAATGGAGCTGGACAATACATTCCACGCTTAAAATTCACCCCATGTTATGTTGGATCTGGGGTATCTCAGAGGAGACAGAAGACTGGACAGGAGCTAGAATTCTTAAGTGACTCCCCAACTACCATGATCATTAAAAAGGACATACCTGATTTCTGTTCCAACAATTCTGTAGAAGGGAAGTGTAAAGATGTATTATGAGGCACAATGAAAGCAGTAGTCATGGTGCAGTTAAAAGGGACATCTGCCCATTTAAATAAAGCAAGAGCGGTTCTCAAAACCAAACTTGCATTGTGCTTTTCACTTCTCGAATCTGCCTTCAAGGCCATACAGTCAGAAAGGGTCTGAAGGAAGCCATTAGCTGTTGCACTGCAGCTACTGGCACCAACCTAGGACAAGATGGAGGATGCCTTAGAAATCCTCTAGCAAACGTACTATGAAGATAGGAGCTGTAAAATTAAAAGTAGGCCTAGGATCTCAACAAAACTGGGAAGATGAAACAAAAATTGACAGGCAGGGTTCCTTGTTGAGTGATTAACTGGAAAGGGTAGGACTTTCAGAGTTCACTGTATGTGCCAACACTTAGTGGCGCAAACTGATTTGATCGCTGTCCAACTCGTATGCTACAACTCAAACCAGAATACTCGGGAATTGGAGCTTCCTATAAGGGTAGAAGAAGTAAAGAAGGTTATCTTGAACCTTAAATTAGCAACGCCGCCTTCCTGACGAGCAGTAGGGTCACTCCCTCAGAGGTATTAATTTCAGTGCTTCCTGAACCAGGGAAGAACCAAACACTGTGCTGTTCTGGCTGCTTTCTTTATTCTATATCTGTTAAAGAATGATGAGGGTGGATGTGTCTTTAGTGTGTCAAATTGGATGGCAAGGACAACTTGGTTAATTGTGGGCAGGCATGAAAACCAAAACATAGAATTGTTTCGTACACTAGATCCTTCAGGAAATGCATAATCCTCCGGGCCTAGATGCTGATGAAGCATTTGATGATCTTAGTTCTGCATTCACGGGCATTGCAGACTATTGGAAGTTTAATGTGATTGTGGTGAAACTGTTTGTTTTAATTTCAAACCCATGCATAAATCTGACCTTCCTGGGTGTGAAAGCCTCTGCATGCAGTATCGAGGCCATTTTTTTTTTTTTTTTTTTAACCTTGATTAACCCACGTTTCTGTGCAGTTATTAGGAGAAATTCGTTTAGGGGCAGGAGGGCAGCTTGCAGTTACATCGTGTATATGTGGTGTCTTTGTGTCTAATGGCAACAAAGACTTATCACTCAGTGGAGTTTCTCAATCTTTGAAGGTATGCATCAGACTATAACCTCTAGATTTTTTTTAGGTCGAGCCTGAGTCAGCGCGCATGCGCTGCTCAGTGACACTGCTGTAGTGGAGTATGGAGGAGAAGCCCCGCCCACTCTGCTCTTGTTTGTCATTGGCTTGTCCGTGTCCTTCCTAAATGCTGGCGTCTGATTCATAAAGAGGCTTGTTAGTCCCTCCTTACTACCGCCTTGTCTTAATCTGTAACCTCCCATGGCGACTGGCCCCTTTTACTTCTGTTGTTACATGGTATGTGGTTTTTAAGTGTGTAAGCACTATTTTCTTTATTGAGTTTCTCTTGCTGCAGGCACGACTTGTTTTACTTGTCTTCAGCGCGCCATGCCCGCTTTCTCTTTTGAAGCAGCCGGAACAACGGTGACTGCTTCTTTGAAATGCAATAAGTCTTCCATTTAAATGCGAGACATATTGCATTGCAAATATTTTTTTAAATGTCCTGAAACTCTTGAGTTTGGAATTGTTTCTGGGCTAGCTACAACTTCATAATTTTGAATCCCCCTTTTCACTTTCAGCTCATGCCTGGAATGCGCACCCGCAATATTTTTTTAATGAGTCGAAGGCTTAAAGAAAGCACGGCACTATGGACACTTTTTGTTCTACTTCCTATGCTTAAAAGAACAAATATTAATTTAACTTCGAACTATGCTGGTTATTTCTGCAATACAGAGTATGCCTGCCACCAGTGAAGACTGGGGAAATGCAAACAGCTGCTCCTGCCTTATCCCACACACCCAGTTTGGCTTCGCTTGATAAAATGGTAATATGTACACAATGAGCGGCGGTGGCGGTCAAGCAAAGACATTTCAAATGCATTACAGCTCGCGTTCTCAGAGGACACAGGAATCGGTGATAAAGGAACCAAAGTTTAAACTTTCAAAACACAATCTCCAAGAAGCAAACATGTTAGGGGTATGAATACACTTAGAAAGGAGAAACACCAATAATTACTAAGGACGCATTCCATCGTTTTTAGCTCGTCTGCGCCATTACAGACATTAAATGCTATATGCAAAACAGTCTCCGACCAAAACCATGGCGACTCGAGCTGCCAGGCATTGATGCAGCTGAGCAAACAAGCAAATTAAAATTGAAACTAGAGTCCAAAGAGAGCTGAGGTCTGGCGTAGCCCTAAAAACTAAAGGTGGGGCAGACAGAAAACTAAATATCTGTTCTCCTAGTTTGTCACACCCTGACTGGTATTTTGGTTCTCCTGACATAAGAGAACTTAACTTGGGTCTGAGCTGTTAGTAAGTGTTATCAGAACTCCATACCATTATATCCAATATGTATTATTTTGAATTCATATCCATTTTGAAATCGTAATCTACCTATTGAACATAGTACTATATAATGTTACTGTATGCAGCAGTATACAACACTGCATTCTGGCTTTCCCATTGGTTAAAAACCATCATTCCTAGTTGTATATGGGATAGAACACTATGTTATCATGAGGGTATTTCCAGGTACCAAGGAGTTCTGTGACCGTATAAAGAGAAGATGATGAAAACCGAGTGCCTTTAAATGGGCAGGAACTCTGAGATGACGGACAAATATTGTCTTGATGTACGGCAGAGGGTATTTCAAGTCCTCATAAAAGATGGTCACAGCCTCACCTATTCCACAAGTCCATTAAATCCTTGTTGTCTGCCTCTTTCGAATATAAGTTAATACAGCTGCAGACATTCAGAATAAAAATATAAACTGTAGAACAAAATCAACCCAAACAGCAGTTCGTACTCTGCTGCAAAAAGACAGTAGAATCGGTCAACTATAAATCAGATAAAAATGCATTAGCTCAGAATGCGTAGAAACATGCATAAAAACCCTTTCCTCAACTGGTCTATCGCATGGAAAAATCAACATGACCATGGGATTTCTATTGAAGGGAATAGAATGAGAAACAGACAGTGAACTCTGTTTTACAAGGAGAATGGCATGACACGTCTCGGCTCTTTCCTCCCCCCCCCCCCCACTTTCCCCGAACTTTACTGAGCCCAAACAGCTTGGTGTGTGATAACGATGCAAATCCTTCATAGTGACACCTATGTTTTTTGCAACAAATGTTGCTTCGTTGGTGATCTGAGTCAGCAGCGTGGTTATCTTGAAAGCCTGTTGCCTGACATGGTCACCATCTTGTTATTATGATTGGGTTGGTATATTTTGGAAATAAGACTGCGGGTTCCGACCACTTTCTGATATTGCAAAACTAAAAGGGTGTCCCCCTTGGTCTTTTTAAAACTGAAGCACTTTTTACCACTAGGATCTGGTTGACTAGGTCAATTATATATGTCTTAGAAAAAGAGAAATTTTTATAGGAGCCCCAAAAATCGATTTGTACTGGGCCGTGTTTGCTCTTATTCAGCTGGCATGTCCTTCTCTTTGTATACCTGTTTTTCCGTTACTCGAAGCATTCCAGAGTTTGGGATTAGGATTGTGCAGAAATAATTTGTTTTAATCATTTATAGCTCTTAAAGGTCTGGCGATTGTTTACTTCATCTGTCCCTGACGGTAGTATGTATGTTACAGTTGCATCAGTTTAGCACAGTTTAAATATTAAATATTGACGTTTTAAAAATCCTTGGTACTTATTTGACCTTAGTGTGCCATAGAGATGGAGGAGCACCCGGGAAACCCTGTTATCCCGTTTTAAAAACATTTACTTTATGTTTATAAGACGCATTTCTAGTCTTTTCAATTCTAAAGGAGCTGCGTAAATATGCTTTTCCTATCCATCAAGCCAGTGATACCTGGGTTTTCTAAGGAACAGTGATTCTCTCGTGTTTTAGCTCTGGTGCAAAAGAAAACAAAGGTGTTCTTTCAGGACTCTTGTTACAAAGGGACCGTGAATGCAGTCGTGGTAGCTTTATCTGCATTAAAAGCCACAGGCTATCATTAATTGATGAATTTGTTTAATCTTCCAGGGCTGCACCACAGGCAGAAACCTTGCCTCTTCGATGTCAAAAGAAAAGAAATGCTGTTTTAACAATTGTGTGTGACTATAATTTTACATACGTGCCTTCAGGCGAAACGACCTTTTGTAAAGCAAAAGTACCACTCATGGGCAATTAATCAATGTTTTTTCAGGCCAGTTTTATTTTGTCTATTTATGGGTGCTTGTGTCTACGAATATTCATGTGCCTGCATGTACTTGTGTTTCTACCTGTGGATATATATGCGGGTCTGTAAGTGTGTGCATGTGAGTATGCATTTTTGTGTTGGTATTCAGCCATGCATTCAAGTGTGCTAGCTGCATGGGTGCTCCTCTACATACTGGAATGCATGGACACATTTCAGTACATGGGTCTATGAATACGCACACACATTTTCACAAATGTGTTTGTAGCTACTACAGCTCACAGAATGTACAAGTTTGGCAAATTACAGCATACGTACATTTATTGTGTAGCATATATGAAGTGCTATGGCAAATCTGGCAGGAAGATGACCTTGTCCGGAAACGCACCACTTCCAGTGGAGGAGCAGAAGGTTGTCACCTTTCTTAGAGAAATGTATTGCCCATTTGTATGTGTTCTGAGATTCTGATAAGCTGCTATTTGAATGTTTTCATCTCACTTTGTGTCTATCTGCTATCTCTTTAGTGCAAACCTAGCCAAAGGGCAGCGGAGTGCTCCACACGGTCAAACGAAATGAGTGATGGGCAAGGTACCTGGTTTGTGGGCTGTTTATTTGGTAGCGGAGTAGTGCATGGTGGGCCTTTTTGTCCAGCTTACTGTGCTTATTGTTGGTGGCTTGACATGGAGAGTAAAATGTAAGCTGTGTTTGTGCAGAGTAACTCTCACTGCGACCACTGCTTTGCTCTCGGGTTGCATGAGCATAACTTACAACACATACTTTGGATTGTCTTCGACTGCGCCTCATTACGTGCTCCAGACATTCTCCAGAAGGTAGTTGATGATTATCAAACAGTTTTCATTTAATTATTTTAGGTTTTGCGATGCTTTGGATAGTCTGATAATGTGCTGCACGGCTAAACACTTATAAGGACCCAAAGGTGAGACCTATTGGCTATGCCAATGCTTGTTGTAGAATGGTGTCCCTGTCATAAAGTGAATGTACTACTAAACAAGAGACCTTTTACTTTGCTGGAAGATTGATGCCACTGTCCAACCCCTTCCTGTAGTGGTCTCTTGACGATAGGCTTGCAGGATCAGGGAGATGAACAAAGACCTGCTGTATTGTTCTCCTGTCTGTATTAGTCTTGAACAGTTGCATTCTGTGGGTGAAAAATTTATTTTGCCCATCCAAAGGAAATGCTTTTGCTGCTTATGTATTCAGGTTGGTTCCTAGAATCTTTACTCGCTTTGAAGGAATTCTGTATGATGGCTGTATGCTGAAGACCTTGTGCTCTTTCGAACATCCTTAAGATCAGCCAATAAAGATGGAGGTAGAAGATACGATGCTATTCTAGACATGAGCAGCTACCATTTCCATGCATCTGGGGAAGACTGTAGAGGTAGACTTTAGGCCACATTAAAGCGTTTTAAACTGGAAATGCTGAGTTTAGCTCAAATCAGTAGCTTCTAATGCAATGGACATATTGGAATGGGAAAATGGAAATCGTGAAGGCTATGGAGCACAGACTCTTTTGCAAAGGAAAGGAGTTGTTACAAGACCACTTTTCAAAACTGATAGTTGAACCTTCTGGCAAATCAAAAGACCAGTTATAGGTCTTGTTTTTATTATAACTTAGGACTTTTTTTGTGGACATTGTCTTGTAGTTACAACTGAAGATCAAACTGTGGAATGAACAAAGCAACATTCAGTATGGAGCGATGTAGAAGCATGCTGTTCTTTTTTTTTATTATTAAATTAATCTAGTTAATCAAACTTCTGACATGGTTATCAAACATTACTGCAAAAATGAGTTTATCAAAACTGGTCATTTTATTTCAGAGACTTGTTCATCTGATGCTGTTATTGCAGCTGAAAAGCTTACCGATGTTTTCTTACCTCTCACTAATTCAATATCACTAGGCCCGTTTTCTAACACATCCAGATCTTCTAATCCCGTTCTACTTTTTTCACCATTACCATGACTTCGGTCCTCTGACTGATCATTTTGTTTAGCTGATAGGGACTACAATACTTTGAAGATGCAAACAATTATCCTATGAGGACCTGGAATAGATAATTGCTAACGTGACCATAATCTTCTCAAACCTGAAACAAAACCTTCCTTCGCCACACATATAGGGGGATATTCACAATGACGGGCGATAACTATCGCCAATGCGAGTTACCGGCAATTTTGTTATCGCTGCCTGACCCTGAAATCTATTGCCATGTTAGCGCCGTATTATCAAGCCGATGCTACATGGCGATAGAACCAGGGTTAGGCGGTGAAAACTCCCGATGACAAATGCGCGATGGCGATAGTGAAACCTGCGTTACATGTCGATACCTGGCGATCTGCACATAAGTGCCAGAAAAGTCCCATCTACACTCCCGGCGATATCTCCTTGTGAACATGCCCCGATGTTCCTTACTGCAATCTCCAGCATGGAGGGGGGGCTCTTCCCAAAACCAGTGCCCGGCACCAATACTAATGAATCCTGGCTCTAGGAAAGCAGCAAATGAGCGAATAGCAAAAAGATGTCCGAGGATGACATTACTCAGCCAGTAAACCAGCTGCGAGCCTCCAAAGAAGAGGCAGGAAATAGGATCTGAGTGGCAAGTAAAGAAAGCCAAAGGAAGTTACAGAGAAGCAGCCCGAGAGGAAACCAGGGTCCCTGCAAGCAGAGGGACAGCCATGGCAAGCACACTGTGCCACCCTTACAGGACTTCCCCCAGCACAGCCCACGTGACGTGCATCAAAAACAGACGCTCGAATCCACGAGCTCTTGTTTTTACCTTGTGAGTAATATGGACTCCCTCCTGGAAATTCAGACACAGGCTGTGTAGACAAGCTTTAGGCCCAGCCCTCTCCTGGTCTGGGGCCGCTTCTGTGCCTGCTAAAAAGGATGAAGGTGATCACCTCCATCTTGTTGACATCAATGAAGACAAACGTGCAGGAGTAGCTAGAACGATAAAATACCTTGAGCCATATCCCGAGTGGCACTGAGTAAGGGAGGCGACTGAGCCCAGCGCCCTTTTGGTTTCTTCCCCCAGGGATTCTGAAAACAATTTGTCCAAATGGTACATTTTACACCTTCATTCCTAATTAATTTGTCCAGCCTTCATTCCTTCGCCTCATCTACCCTCCCATCCATTCATCCACCCTTCAATTCTCCTGCATCCATCTATCCAACCATTCTCCCTTTTTCCATCTGTCCATCCATCAGTCCTTCTCTTCACCCCATCTTACCTTTCTCCTATAGTTCATCCACCCTTCTCTTCAGTCTTGTCTCCATCCTTTTCCCCACACATCCATCTATCCCTCCCTCATCTTTCCCTTCTGCCCATCATTCTGTTCCCACACTCCAAAGCGCCCTGGTGCTATTATCTTGCAGGGGTTCCTGCCAGCTTTTGTTTGGAGGCCAGTGTCTCTGATCCAAGCCACAGAAGCCATAAACTACATTTGCTAGGTTTTATGCTATACACACAGCCCAGTGGCAGCCACCCCCGCTCGTGCTGCTGAAGCAGGGGGTTCATGACACTCCTGTTAACTTTGCTTGCATTAAACCTTCTGTTCTGCAGCTCCTCGGTTCCGGTCACCCGTGTAAACAGATGCTAGATTCTCACAGGCACTTGTCCACAGCTCTATTCAGCATGCAGGGCCAATCAAAGTAACCCTGCCTTCTGCTGCATGTAGGGGCACTACAGACCTAAATCAGCAGTGTAGTGTTCATTGGCTTTCTCAGCACTATTTCTCAGTCCCAAACCACTTACACCTTTGCTTACTCTTTTCCCCTTTGCTTCTTCTGCTAGAGGCGGCTCCATGCAGAGACACTCATGAGGGCTCCCATGTATCCTCAGGGTGTGGGGGGGTGGGTAGGACTACTCCAAACACGGAGCAGGGCATGTGCAGATTGGCATGCCCACTCAAGTGCGCTAGGACTGTTTGCTCGGCCCACTCAGGCCGCACAAAGCAGTCATGCGCACTTCCCTGTTCGCAATGCAGGCTGCATCACAGCCTGCATGGAGAACATGCCCACCCCTCCAGCCCCTGGCTGCATGCCTTGTCCCGTTGCCAATTACCAATCCCACCGCTGCATCGCAGCGTTGTGATTGACTCAGGGGAGTGAGCCTGGCTGATGACTTCCCGTTCCTGGAAGCAGACGCAGGAGCTACGAAGACACGGGGCCCGGCTTCGAGGTAAGACTTCCCTCATTAAAATATTCACAATACCCGCTCACACACACATCCCCGCGTCCAGGCACCATCCAGTATTCTTTTTGGCGTCTACCACCTCGCAGCTGTCCAGACCCCCCTCCCCCAATCACTTCTCAATGGCGGCCGCTGTGCGCACATGCACAGCGGGACTAACACTCATATGCCAAAGGCACATACGTAGTTACGACGCATGATACTAGGCACATTGCAACAGTAGGGTAGGTGTTGCATAGCGGAGACATAAACATCACTATTCCCACTCCAGAGTGCAACCCTAAACTAACCTTTGCACCCCAATCCCAAACGTGAAACCAGGAATTCCTTTTTGAGCCCACAATACACACCCAAAACTAATAATTGACACAAATGCACACCCCAGTTTTCATATTTTACCCCAAATGCACACCCCCAATTTTCACATTTTACCACAAATGCACACCCCCAATTTTCACATTTTACCACAAATGCACACCCCAATTTTCACATTTTACCACAAATGCACACCCCAATTTTCATATTTTACCCCAAATGCACACCCCAATTTTCACATTTTACCCCAAATGCACACCCCAATTTTCATATTTTACCCCAAATCACACCCCAAAATACATATTTTAACCTCAAATCACACCCCAATTTTCACATTTTACCCCAAATCACACCCCAATTTTCATATTTTACACCAATTGCGCACACAAAATTTCAAATCCGACATCCGATACCCATACACACAAAATAATTTAAATTACCCCATTACTGACCTCACAATGTGTTGTTTGAGTTGCGAAGTTAATGATGTACTGCCTGCGTTGTAGTGGACATCTCCCATGCCAAAGGCAAACCATAGCCTGGCCCGTCTGCGTCTGTCTGCCCCTGGACCGCGCTCAGTACCAAGGAGCCTTCCTCTTGGACACTCCACCGCTACGACGCCAGCACCCTCCTCGCCATCAACCCTGGACGCCACATCGCCTGCCAGGACCAACATCTGCTCCGGACCGGACATCGCCATCACTGACGGCTGCATTATCACCTGAAAGGAGCAGCACGCCCTTCAAGGACAAGGCATTGCCATCACCTACAGAGGCACACTCCGACTGACCACGCACTCTAATGACCCAAGGGTGACCATGGAACACCTGAACTTCCAGATGCGGACAAAGCCCAAGCACATACACTGCAGCACACTCGCATGCAGGACCCCCGGACATTGGACCCCCATTCTCAAATACCATTGTTGACCTCATTGTACCCCAGGGTCTCCCATCCACCGACGACATCCTACTATGTGATCTCAAGTTCCACCTGGACAACCCCAGTGACCAGGACACCACCACGTTCTGGGGAAGGTCACCAACATCAGACGCAAGCAGCAATTCACATCAACAGGCCACATAGCAGGACACATGGTCGAGCACGTCACCGCCGCAAGCGGGAGCTTAAACTTCAGCAACAACACCGGACTCTCCCGGACCAACAATCATTGGATACATCACGTCTTCACCTTGCCCACCGGACGCCAACGCCATCATCGCAACACCTCGCAGCTGGATCTAGGCCACCGTTGGGCGTCTCGTCAACTCTCAGCACCAACACGCCGCCACTGCTTCCAAACGATGACACCGCAGCGCACAACCAACCGCGTCGACATTCGGGCACCCCTCATGAACTGCACTGTCAGTACCTTCCGCCTGCCTGATGGCAGGCGTGAGGGTGACGCAGTGCCACAGGGATAGGCTGGCCCCATGCATTGCTGGAGTTGCGTCATGGTTGTGACACAACTGCAGCAATGCGTGACTTTAGCGCAGACAGATACGTCAGGATTCCTGACGTAACTGTCATTACTTGCATCATGGAGCGCTGTCCAGTGAGTACAGCGCATCCATGCTGTTGCAAGAAGGGTGTAGTGAGAAGTGTTGCAACGCAGTCTTGTCGCAGTGCTGCAACACTTTTCATGACTGGGGCACAGGAATGCGCCCTATCTTATTGATGGTACGCAGTCCTGCCCTGTAATTTTGTGGCAGGGCAGCGCAGCAACATTGCTTGCAGCGCGGTCCAGCAACAAAACCTGCTGAAATGAGGCCCCAATGGTTATCTCCGTTTTAAGACCAGATATTTTCTGGTCTTAACAAACTGCCTCTAGTTGCAGTTATAGCCACTTTTTTTGGTCATCTTAAATTAAGGAATCCCCTTGTGAATAGGGTGATGTTGGGTTAACGTCAGATTTTGCAAGGGAACGCCTCCCTTGCATATCATTAGCGATATTTATTGCTGACAGAAGTTGAGATATTTAAAAATGTAGTTTTCGCCTAAAAGCTGTCACTAACTGGTGTTAGCGACAGCTTGTGAATATTGCAATAAAAATATCGCCGCTTTATCGGCAGAAAAGTGCCGCTAAAGCGGCGATATTGCCTTGTGAATATGCCCCATAGACTCCTTGAGATAATAGATATGCCTAAAAGAATGAGACCGAATCGATAAAGATAATTCAGGAAAAAGATTTATCTAATGCCTCGAATTACATAGTCAAATCAGGAATATATTTCAAGAGCAGATTTTAATGACCATTTGTTAATGCAAGTAATCAAAGAGTTTAGCACAGATCATTTCGACAGCACGATTTAGCCTATAGAGCGCATAAGAAAAAATACAGATTCAGTTATTAATCATACAAACCAAAGCAAGGCAGTTCGCTTCAGGTCTGTCCTCAGGTGGTTCAGTTCAAGTTCAAGCTACAGCACCTCCTGCCGAAAGGTTATTTCTCGCACAACTTTACCAGCCGGCAATACAGGATTTGGAGTCGCAGTTAAAATAAAGTTCAGTTCATTAGAGTCCATTCCACCCAGAGCGAGTGGATAAGGGACATAGAGCGAATAATAGGAATCAAGAGTCAATCTGACAGCATGTCTGGCAGGGCAGATGAATGACAGCCAGCCCTCGACTCCTCCTCAGATGGGCAATTATACTCCACGTTTACACCCCTTAAAGTATCCATTTCATCAGTCCATGCAGTTTCATTGGTCACTCACGGTGGGCTGTCATGGGGTGATCAGTAAATCATACAATTCCGGATGAATTAAATAATCTTTTTTTTTGTAAGTCTCATTACAATTAATTATGCTCCATTTAGTTAGCATTTCGTCACATCTACAGAAGTAGGAGGTACTTGTCCATAGTCAATCCGTTCCCAGGCGCCTTTCCCTGAGGTTGCAACAATATTTGCTACAGTTCTATCGATTACACTTCTAGTGAGAAGGGAGTCCATTGTTAACTAGAACAGAAGTCCAACTTTACAGAAAATTCTCATAGGGTTTAGGTCTCACATGATTTTACATTAGTGCAAGGAAAGAAAAGCTTTTGAGGCCTACATGGAAAAATAGCTGAATCACTGTTGTGTTAATGAAGAAAACTAAATGCAAATGTATGATCTTCAATAATATTAAGGACCGGGCCTCTTCCAGCTCGACCCCCTACAGTGGGGGGGGGGGAACCGAATGGCAGTGCATCCCTGGGCTGGGACCACCCCCTGAAGGCACTGCTGCCCAGGGCCCTCCTGCACCTGACCGGGCTTCGGGCGACGAGGAGCGGCCCTTCTCACGTGGCAGGGTGGCCTGTGAGGGGACCCAGTCTCCGCTCGGTGGGAGGTGTGAAGGATGGGGAGCTGTCCGGCTCTTCCCTTCCAGTGCCTCCAACCTGGGCAAGGAGGGTGGGCTACCCACCGGCACGGCTCTGGGCTGCCATCCGAGCCGAGGACTCTCGATGCCCCATGGGTCGAGCCCGGTGGTGGACGGCTGATGTGCAGGTGGGGCGACCCTCCCTAGTTGCCAGGTACCCGGTTCGTCCAGGTTCCGTGCAGCCGGGCTGAGGGTTTGAAGACTTGTGCAATCCTCCGGGAGGGACTGGCGGCGGTGGGGCTGCCTGCTCCTGGTGCCCCCCTCGCCTGCGGCTGGGGTGGGGGACTCCCGGGCTAAGCGCATGGTAACTTTTTTTTTTTCCAATGGTGAAGTCCGACTCCCAGAGGGGAAGCCTTGAACGGGGCACCAGGCTGTCTCGCCGCGTGGGCCGTGGACAGACTGCGTCGCCTTCCTCCCGCCTCCCCTACGTCCGCAGGTGGGCGAACGTTTGTGAAAAGTTACCTGTGAGACTTGGTGGTGGATCACTCTGCTCGCGCATTGTGGAAGAACGCAGCTAGATGCGAGAATTAGTGTGAATTTCAGGACACATTGATCATCGACACCTCAAACGCACCTTGCAGCCCTGTGTTCCTCCTGGGGCTACCCCTGTCTGAGGGTCGCTCGATCGTAAATCGCCCCAAGGCTTCCCCGGGACGCGGCTGGGGCCATCGCAGGGTAGCTCCGCTTCCCTTCATCCCCCCCCACAAGCTCAGACCCCCCCCTCCCCCGATCGCCCATGGCAGGATTCCTCACCTGGTCATATCACGGAAGTATGCCGCAGGTACCCCTAGCCTTGCATCCCGCCTCGGCGGGGAGCGGGCTGGTGACCGGTCCGTCCCGGGCCCGTGGCTGTCTCTGATGTCCCACTGGCTGCCCGCGCGCACCGCCTTGGGCGCCCACCTCCGCGGTTGGCTTCCTGGGGAGGGTGAACCACCATCCTGCCGGTCCCTTGGGTGCTCACCTGCCCCCGCGGGCCTCTGTCTTCCGATTCAGGGAAAGAGGTTGCGCGGCTGCGACTCTGGCCCCTGCAGCCCAGGGACCGGCATTGCCCGGCTCCCCCACGTTTCGGTGTCCGATTACGACCTCAGATCAGATGTGGAGACCCGCTGAATTTAAGCATAGTACTAAGCAAAGGGAAACCAACTAACCAGGATTCCCCCAGTAACAGCGAGCAAAGAGGGAAGAGCCCAGCGCCGAATCCCCGCCTGCTGTCGGGCGCGGGAAATGTGGTGTACAGAAGACTGACTCCCCGGCGTCGCTCAGGGGTCCCAAGTCCTTCTGATCGAGGCTCAGCCCGCGGATGGTGTTAGGCCGGTAGCGGCCCCTAGCGCGCAGGTATTGGGAACTTTGAAGAGAGAGTTCAAGAGTGGCAGAAGATGCCACTTGCCAAATCAGTGCTAATGATATCTTCCAATACTATAATGACATAATTGAAAAAGAAAACAAGAAAAAACCCAAATTCATCCCAATTGACCCGATACCGGATGAATGGGAAATTGGAAGACTTTGTAAAGAAATTACACTGCTCGAAATAACTAATGCCTTCGATGATTAAAATTTAAAGAAAGCAGTGGGGCCTGACGAGATTGGCCTGAATGACTTTAATATCTTCCATAACAAGTAACCAAGACTGCTGCCCTCAATCTTATTGTCTTGGTTATCGATGAGAAGAGTCCCAGAAAGTATAAAAAAAAGAACCGGTCGATATTGATACCAAAGAATGTACCGATTAGGGAACTTAAAAAAAATCAGTAATTGGCGAGCAATTAGCATCGGTACAGCATTCATGAAGTTATTCACAAAAATACTAACAAAGACTCCTATCTTTCATTAATTTGAATACGAGACAAAAAGGCTTCATGAAGGGGAGAGGTTGTCTCAAAAATCTGATTCTTCTGCAAAATATCATAAAAGGGGCACGAAAGAACAGATTCATTAGAAGTGGTGTTCATAGACATCTCAAAAACCTTTGACTCTGTCAGCCATGGACACATATTACAGAGTCTTGAAAGGTACAGAGTTCCTTCATACATCAGAGACATAATAAAAGACTTCTATACAGACTAAACAACGTTCTTCAAGGGAAAGAACAATGAAGCAACACCAGAGATCATGAAATCTGGAGTTAAGCAAGGTGACTCTTTATCCCCACTGTTGTTTAACATTGCCATGGATCCTTTGATCTGTGATCTTCAGACAGACGGCAAGGGCTTCACATTCGGCTCTGATGGTCTCATTAAGCAAATCACCGCTCTAGCCTTTGCCGATGACATTGCAGTACTCCGCAACACCTGGGAAGGAATGAGTACAAATCTGAGAATCATTGAAAAATTCAGTAAAACAGGTTTAAAATGTAATGTGGAAAAAAAGACATGGATTTTATATAAGTCACCAAAAAGATCAAATCCTGGTTAACAACTGTAAACCATGGTAATTTGAAAAACAAAATATTGAAAACATTCATCTAGGAGAAGGTGAGATACCTCGGATTGAACTTTGATCCACTCACCGGTAATACAAGCAACAACAACATTAATGAGGTTCTTATTAATTGGGCTCAAAAACTTGATAATCTACCACCTAAGCCCACACAGAAAATAGAAATATTGTGTCCCTAAACTGTCATTTAAACTGGAAATGACAGGAACAGAAGCTAAAACTCTAAACACTTTGGATCAAGCAATAAAGAAATATGTCAAACATTTCCTACACCTACCTGCATATACATGTGATGGTCTCCTGTATTTGAAAAGATCATTTGGGGGCCTCAGTGTACCAAAGCTATGTACGACAATTGGTCTAAACAAAGTCAATAGTTTATTGTATCTCAGGGAAGCTCCAGATCTGTACATAGCTCATTCATTCATGTATGCAGGAGAAGTAATCAATGAAAAAATTGATTACATCATCAAAACACACAAATTCAACATTTTAGACAGTAGATTTCTGAGTTATGATTTGAATTTGTTAGCAACATATAATTAGAGGAAAGAGGAATTTGAGAAATGGGCAAATCTCCCTGTCCAAGGTGATGGTATTGAATACTTAGCAAGTAATCCGACCTCACATTTCTGGATCCGCAAGCATAACAAAATGAAAAAATCAATACAGAGCTGCGCTGATGAGAGCAAATGTTTTGTATACTAGAGAAACCATCACTAGGGGAAGAAATTGTACATTTGCTAAATGTAGGTACTGCAAAGATGTTTGCGAAACAATTTCACATATTTCAGGTGCATGTCCCAAAACCAAGGACATAAGGATAAAAAGACATAACAAAATTTTGGAATTGCTCATTGATAGAGCAAAAAGGTGTGGGTGTATGACATATAGGGAACCTCATGTTAAAAATAGTCAAGGTGAACTACGAAACCCAGATGAACCGTTTACCAAAGATGGTACTGCTGGAGTGATTGATGTTTTAATTCGATATGAAAACTCACAGAATTCCCTTGAATTAGCGTTTGAGAGTAAAGTTTAAAACTATCAGGATCTATCACAGCAAATCAAAGATCTTACCAACTGTAACACTGTAAAATTTCATAGCTTTATTGTTGGATGTCGGGATATTTGGCCTCAATGTAATGATGTTGTTCTGGCTGATCTAGGTTTGCAAATGTCGTTCCCATTCAAGAAGAATATTTGCCGGACTACTTTAATGGACACTCTTAAAATGTGCCAAGTATTCATGGACAATTAAATATTAAGCTAAATGCTGAGATGTACACTGTCTTGCAGCACACGTCACTCCTATAAAACATATTGTTTTAAAATGTTGATTCATTAATATTTAAATGTGTTTAAACAGTTACATAATAGTTTATAGTTGACAAGAATTAGTATAGATGTGAATTTTCTAGAATCTTTATAGATGTGTATTCTGTAGTTAGATGTGCAATTTATAGATGTGTATTTTTATAGATGTGTGCTTATAACAATCTAGATACAAATGTGTACATCATGACAATTGAAATGAAATTGAAAAATAGGTCTCAAATAATTTCATACACATAATCACTACATACCACACATTGATTATTGCTGTCCTGCTAATCATACTTAAATTTCTTAGGACTGTTCATAAACAATTTTATATTGTTAGAATAGTACTGGAGGGTGTACTATCGCTGGCCTATACGTGATCCCAGTTCCAGTGAGGACAGCTTTCAGTTGTGGCTGTACTCCGGAGCGAACAAATGTTGTATTGTTGGAAGCAAAACTGATTTGACGCTGATGGGCAGCAATAATAACCCAGAATGAGCCACTGCGTGGTGGTACAGAAATAGCCAAATGCCTCGTCATCTAATTAGTGATGCACATGAATGGATGAACAAAATTCCCACTGTCCCTACCCAATATCTAGCTAAACCAGAGCCAAGGGAACGGGCTTGGCAGAATCAGCAGGGAATAAACCCTGTTGAGCTTGACTCTAGTCTGGCACTGTGAGGAGACATGAGAGGCATAGGATAAGTGGGAGGCCCTTCGGCCACCGGTGAAATACCACTACTCATCGTTTTTTCACTTACCCAGTGAAGCGGGGGCGAGCCCCGTGGGGCTTTCGCTTCTGGCTCCAGGCGCCCGGTGCCTGCTGGCGCACGACCTGCTCCGGGGACAGTAGCAGGTGGGGAGTTTGACTGGGGCGGTACACCTGTCAAATGATAATGCAGGTGCCCTAAGGCGAGCTCAGAGAGGACAGAAACCTCCCGCGGAGCAGAAGGGCAAAAGCTCGCTTGATCTCGATTTTCAGTATGAATACAGACTGTGAAAGCGGGGCCTCATAATCCTTCTGACTTTTTGGGTTTCAAGCAGGAGGTGTCAGAAAAGTTACAACAGGGATAACTGGCTTGTGGCGGCCAAGCGTTCATAGCGACGTTGCTTTTTGATCCTTCGATGTCCTCTCTTCCGATCATTGTGAAGCAGAATTCACAAAGCGTTGGATTGTTCACCCACTAATATGGACCGTGAGCTGGGTTTAGACCGTCGTGCTTAGTACGAGAGGAACCGAAGGTTCAGACATTTGGTGTATGTGCTTGGCTGAGGGGCCAATAGGGCGAAGTTACTATCTGTGGGATTATGACGAAATGCCTCAAAGTCAGAATCCCCCCTAAACCGTAACTATACCGCAGTGCCGTGGAGCCTCGGTTGGCTTGGGATAGCCGGCCTCTTGGGGCCAATGTGTAGAGCCGCTCGCTTGGGGACCGGAGCGCGGACGGAAGGGGGCTGCCTCCATCGCCCTTTGAGCACCGCATGTTCGTGGGGCACCCGGTGCTAAATCATTCATAGCCAACCTGATTCTGGGTCAGGGTTTCGTAAGTAGCAGAGCAGCTACCTCGCTGCGATCTATTGAAAGTCATCCTCTGAGCCAAGCTTTTGTCTCCGTCCGTAGGTGCCTGCGGACCCTCCTCCACCACCACACCCGGGGGTGGGTCCCTCGGCCGGCGAGAGGGACGCGGAGGGGGGGAACGCGGGCCTGCGGGAGGCCGCCTCCACCTTGTGCTGGCTGGCACGGGGGCCGCCCCTGTGCCACCGGGGTGCAGGGACAGGAACCACCATCCCTTGCAGGTCAGCAGGGTGACCAGATGGCCTGGCTCATACCCCTCTTTCACTGCTCCTGCACAAGTCGCAGAGAGGCAAGCAGCCCCTGTAAAGGAGCCTCCTGAGCAGCACCTGGCTACCCTCGCCGTTGTGGGACTTTCATGTGACTGGGTCTGGTTGTCCCTGGCCATCTGGTCCCCTGGCTAGCCGACCAGATGGCCTGGCGGGCTGGCCGACCAGATCTCCCGGTGGGCTGGCCGACCAGATGGCCGGTCGGGCTAACTCCAACTTTTGTCCTTCCCCGGAGTTCACTAAGTGGGGGCTTAATAGTCAAGGAAAATGGGCTCCCCGGGCAGGCCCATGGGGAGAGGACGTGGCCTGGGCTTAAACCTCCTTGGCTCCTGCCCCCAGGCTCCGGGAAGGTGGAAGGTGCCCACCCGAGTGAGCACCCTGAGCCCAGGGTATGGGGGTGACAGTCACTAGCCAGGGCAGGGTGGCTGCAAACCAGGGAGGACTCCCTTGCCTCCTGCTAACTCCGGGGCAAGGAGTGGAGGGGGGGGGGTAACCAGCCCTGCGTGAAGGCCCAGCCCCCCGGGGCACCGAGCTAGAGCAGGAGCCCGGGAGAGCTCCGAGAAGCCCTGAGCAGACGATTCCTGAGCCCGGTGTGGACTGGCAGCAACTGTGGATGTCCCGCGCTGCCAAGGAGGTGCGGTCGGCAGGCCTGGCGCAGGGCTCACCCTTCTCCTATGGGCGAGCGGGGCCTGGCACAGGGGAAGCGGCAGGCCCGGGAAGCAGCCCTCTTTTCCGGCTGGGAGGGAGGATGTGGTGGTGCCCTTCGGTCAGAGCTTCGGTGGGTCCTGTACTCCGCGCCCCCAAGGGAGCAGGGGGAAATGGGCTCCGTGGCCACCCACAGGGCGGCCCAGGGACGGTCCAGACCGGACTCTGGTCGATCATGCACCAGGTTGGGCCTATGTGGCGACTTTGGGCTGCTTGGTTGGAAACACCCAAGCGTTGACCCAGTGAGAATTTCCGAACCTTAGAGCGGAGAGGATGGGGCTGGCCAACCTTAGGGAGCCCGCAGGCTCAGGAGGTCTGCCAGCCCACCAGGGGAGAGGATGCTGCCCCTGCGCGGCTGGGTTCAGAGGATTTGAAGGCCCCCCTCCCTCCCCACTGGGCCTTAAGGTGGGCGACCAGTCCTTGGCACCCTCCTCTAGCCACCTGGGGAAGCTCCCCCCAGCGTGGCTGGCTTTAGAAGCATGACCCGGCACCTGGGCCTGTGCCAGTGGGCCCTGGGGTGCGTCCATCTGGCCCAGGGAGGCTCCCCCAGCTTGGCTGGGGTCAGAAGCAGGAAGCGGACCCTGCGGTGCGGGAGCCTCCGTCCTGCGGCCAGCCGATGGTGTGGGTACTCAGGACAGGGGTCCAACGGGACCTGGGGAGGCTCCCCCGGCCTGGCTGGGTTCAGAAGCAGGGACCGGGCCCTGAGCTTCGGCTGGCCTTGGGTGCCCCTGTCCTGCAGACAGCTGAGGGTCTGGGTGCCTGGGACAGGGGGGGGGTCCATGGGGCCCCGGGACGCTCCCCTGGCCTGGCTGAGTTCAGAAGCAAGGCCTGGGCTCCAGCGGGCCCTGAGTGTGGGAGCCTGCGGCCAGCCGAGGGTCCGGGTGCTTGGGACAGGGGTCCAGCGGGACCTGGGAGGCTACTCCGGCCTGGCTCGGTTAGGAAGCAGGGACCGGGGCCCAGGGCTCTGGCGGGCCCTGGTGTGCGGGAGCCCCCGTACTGTGGCCAGCCGAGGGTCCGGGTGCTCGGGACAGGGGTCCAGCTGGTCCCGGGAGGCTGGCCTGGCTGGGTTAGGAAGCAGGGACCGGGGCCCAGTGCCTGGGCTCAGGCATGCCCTGGTGTGCGGGAGCCCCCATCCTGCGGCCAGCCGAGGGTCCGGGTGCCCGGGATGGGGGGGGTCCATCAGGCCCGGGGAGGCTCCCCTGGCTTGGCTGGGTTCAGAAGCGCAGGGCCTGGCCTGGCCTGGCCTGGGCTGCGGCAGACCCTCTGGTGGGGGAGCCCCAAGCCCCCCCCACCCGTCCTGTGGCCAGCTGAGGGTCCGGGTGCTTGGGACAGGGGTCCATCGGGCCCGGGGAGGCTCCCCCTTGGGCATGGCTGGCTTCATGAGCTCTGCCTGGAGCCCCTGGGGAGGGCTGGAGGAAGGCCCACTCCCCATCCTGGGCTCCATCCTCAGGCCTGCTGTGTGGCAGAGCACAAGGGACATGGTCCCGAGGGCCTGGGGTGGCCTCCCTTGCGTGTCCGGCAGCTCTGGCTGGGTCCAAGGGCCCGGGGCGGGTGCTCCGCCTCCCTGGGCTCCATCCCCCCCGCCCTGCTGCTCCACCGTGGGCCCGGAACGGGGGTCCGGCGGGCCCAGGCAGGCCTCCCTCACTTTGCCTGCATGTCGAGGTGCCTGGGGGACCCCGGGTCTGAGGTCTGTTGGGGACACTCATTCGCAGCCCCGTGCCTGAGGCCCAGCTGTGGTCTCCGAGCCCTCCAAGGGCAGGCGGGAGCCCTCCCGTTAAGGCTCAGGGGGGGCATATTGCCATCCTTTGGGCCCAGCCGTCTGGTCACGCCCATGCCCTCGACCATCTGGTCGCGCCCAATGCTTTCCAACGTTGCTACCAGGTGGCCGGGCAGCCCTGGGAGTCCCGATGAGGGCTCGTTCGCCCCGTGAGCCAGCTGGGGCTCCAGGAAGGCCGGGCACGTGGGCTCCTTGGGTCCCCTCTGTCACTCGGTGCACACGGGTTACCAGAAAGAGGGGTAGCCTTCCTCTGGATTACTAGGAACGGGGTACACTGGAACTCCTTGAGGCTGGCAGTTCACGGCCGGCGACCTGATGGAGCTACGGGCATGGGGGGGGAGGGGGGGCTGTTGCCCGGTCTTAGCCCATCTTCTGGCCTGCCGTGTGGCAAAGTGCCAAGGACAGGCTCCATCGGGCCCGGGTAGTCCTCCCCTGCACGTCTGGGCCCGGGAGCTCTGGGGCGAGCGCTCCCACCCAGGGCTAAGTCCGCCCACTCCGCCATGGGCCCGTCGGGCCCAGGCAGACCTTCCCCAACTTGGCTGGGTTCAGGAGCTCCGGCAGGGGCCCCTGGGGTGGAGGGCCCCTCCCCGTCCTGGGGCCTGCTGCGTGGCTGGGTGCCCAGGATGTGGGCCCAGGGAGGCCTCCCCTGCACGTCCTCGGATCTCGGGATGGGGGTCCGTCGGGCCCCGGCAAGCCTCCCCCCACTTTTCCCGCGTGTTAATGTGCCTGGGGGACCTCTGTGTCTGAGGCCCAGTTGGGGTCTCCGAGCACCCGGGACGCAGAGCCCCTGAGCCCTCCAAGGGCAGGCGGGAGCCCTCCCATTAAGGCTCAGGGCGGGCAGATTACCGTCCTTCAGGCTCGGCCATCTGGTCGCGCCCATGCCATCTGGTCGCGCCCAATGCTTTCCAATGTTGCTACCAGATGGCTGGGTTGCCCTGGGAGTCCCGATGAGGGCTCGTTCGCTCCCGCGAGCCCAGCCAGGGCTCAAGGAAGGCCGGGCGCGTGGGCGCCTTGGGTCCCCTCTGTCACTCGGTGCGTACGGGTTACTACAAAGAGGGGTACTTTCCTCCGGATTACTAGGGACGGGGTGCACCGGAACCCCTCGCGGGCTGGCAGTTCTCAGCCGGCGACCAGATGGGCTAGGACCTGGCAACACTCCCTCCTGTCTGAGGCTCCGTCCTCCAACCCTGCCGAATGGTAAAGTGACCGGGACGGACTCCATTGGGCCCGTGCAGTCCTCCCCTGCACATCCGGGCCCCGGAGCTCTGGCCGGGCCCTAGGGCGGCGCTCGCACCCTGGGCTCCGTATTCCCGCTCCACCATGGGCCCGGGCCTCCTCCAGCTTGGCTGGGTTCAGGAGCTCCGGCCGGGGCACCTGATGGCCCAGGGGAGCACCCCCTCCCAGGCTCCATCCTTGGGCCTGCCGCGTGGCCCGCGGGCCTGAGGGTGGCCTTCTTTTGCTCCTCCGGTCCCAGGAGCTCTGGCTGGGTCCAGGGGCCCCGGGGCCTGCCACTCCACCATTGGCCCAGAAAGACAAGTCTGTCGGGGCCGGGCAGGCCTCCCCTGCTTCTCCCGCGTGTCAAGGTGCCGGGGGGGACCCAGGTCAGAGGTCTGTCGGTGACCCCCTTGTAGCCTCATGTCTGAGGCCCAACTGTGGTCTCCGAGCCTCCGGGACGCAGAGCCCCCGAGCCTGTCGGGGGCAGGCGGGAGCCCTCCCGTTAAGGCGCAGGGTGGGCAGATTGCCGTCCTTCGGGCCCGGCCATCTGGTCGCGCCCAATGGTTTCGAAAGGCGTTACCAGATGGCCAGGCTGCCCTGAGAGTCCCGATAAGGGCTGGTTTGCTCCTGCGAGCCCAGCCAGAGCTCCAGGAAGGTCGGGCGCGTGGGAGCCTTGGGTCTCCTGTCACTCGGAGCGCACGGGTTACCGGAAAGGGGGTTAGCCTTCCTCCGGATTATTAGGGGCAGGGTACTCCGGAACCCATCTCGGCCTGCCGGTTCTCAGCCGGCGACCAGACGGGCCAGGACTGGGGGTCCCCCAGTCCGGGGCTCCGTCCCCCGGTCCAACGAGTGACAGGGCGTCCAGAACGGGGTCCCGGGGAGGCCTCCCCTGCGTGATCAAGTCCAGGGACGCCGACCGTGGCCCAGGGGCCCCGGGGTGGGTGCACCGCCCCTCCGCCAAGGGCCTGGGATCCTCAATGTGGCCCTGGGGAGCTCTCAACGTGGCCCTACCCCGTGGCCTGTCACTATAGCCAGGCGAGCTCTCCCATAGGGAAACATTAAGTTACATTATAGCAACTTAGAGGCATATTTACAACAGAATGGCGAAGCTTGGCCCTAAGCAAAAATTGCTAACGCCACGCTTCGCCAATCTGAAAACGCAGGGATGTGCGGTATTCATAAGAATGCGACGCACTCCTGCGTTTCCCCTAGCGCTGGTGCCAAGTCTAGCTGCCTAGCGCCAACACAGGCACCCTTGCACCATAGTGCAAGGGTGTCTGCGTTGGGGTGGGAAGGATTGTTTATGTGCAGGAAGGTGTTCCTTCCTGCACATAAACAAATCAAAATTCTGATTTGAAACTCCAATGTGTGCAGCATTGTGCAGCACACATTGAAGTTGCAAATCGCCATTTGTTTAATGATTGTTTGTGTATGTGCAGGAAGGTGCACCTTCCTGCACATACACAATCATTCATGGCGATTTGCTGTTTCTATGTGTGCACACACAAACAGCAAATATGAGGACAAATTAACCATTTCTCCTCGTTTCGCCATGTTAAGACAAGGTTTTCCCTGGTCTTAATTTTGGCGCTACCTCCTATTTACGCCACCCTTGTAAATGGGGGGCAGCGTCAAAATCAATGGGTGTTGCGGCAGAACGCCCACTGCAACACCCAATGCACACCCCTTTCACGCTAAATGTAGCATGAAAGGGCCCTTATTTACAAGGCGGCGTTAAGCAATGTTAAGTGGCTTAATGTCGCCTTGTAAATAAGGCAAAGGGTTTACCGCCACAGGAACGTCATAAAAAGTGACGTTCCTGTGGTGATAGGGGCTTGTAAATATGCCCCTTACTGTTTAATTTCAGTCTGACAGCAGCTTGAAAAATTATTCAGGGCTTCATTTTATAATAATTTAAAATCCAACTTACTAGTCAAATTGGATTCCACAATGCAATGTTAGAAATTGCACTATTAGAAAGTTGTCACTTCTCTGTCAAAGCCAAAAGAACGTTTCTGCAAGTGTCGCCTGATTTCTGATGGCTCCCCTGTGGTGGAAATGCCCCCAGGCAGTGGATAAATGGATTGGATGAGGGGATGTATTTTTTTTTCTTGAGTAGTAAGGGTTAAGGGGTGCTGTGCCCAGCCCCTTCCTAAGTTTCAAATAATGCCTGTCCTGTGACTGTCATATTTAGCTAACACTTAGGCCTGCCTCCATTTTGTCTTACTAGCCAACTTGGCTCCAAACCCAGTGGGAGGGAAAGTTGCCCCAGAACTGATTTGATGTGCTCACAAGGCAGGGTTTGCATATTTCCATAACTAGACCTCTGGGCAGGCAAAGGGAGCTCTAACCAGGGGAAGAAGGGTTCTGCCATATTGGTAAGAGGGATACTGTGGGATAGATAACAGTAAAGCACACACAAAGTGTTGCAAAAGTTGGTAGGGTCACCTCAGGGAACTTTAACCTCATTGGTTAAGGAGTAACTAGGAGTATACCTCACCCTCAGGCTGGCAATGGGCATAAATGTGGCACTAACAAGATGAAATTGTGTGGTATAGGAAACTGGTTTCGGTTGTTACGCCAGTGCGCTAATAATAAGCTTATTGAGATGCTTCCAAACATTTCACAGGAAACGGACTGTCGGTTTAACATTAAAGAATGGCAGCTACTGAGTGAGATTCGCCACAAAGCTTTGAGAGCGACCAATTTTAATCGGTTTATTGAAAATTGACAGGGTACAGTGTAAATTACTTAATTCCATTGCCTCATTATCAAATGCATACTTTTCAGTCACAGTTGTTGACACCACAATAACATTTCCTTGTTTCGCTTTACAACTTAATTACCATCAATTCTGGGAGATCTGTTTCCTTGATCAGTGCGTCCCTGCGATCCCCTCCCTAGGCCTCCACTCGTTCCAGACCTGTTCCCACTTCCTTGGACACCCCCTGCTTTCATACACTGTTTTCTCAGCTATCATACCCAATCTAGATCATCCGTCTAATCTCGCAGTCTGTGCATCAGGAATCCCCCATTTCTGTGCGATATTACACTTGGCAATTGTCAATGTCAACGTTACCCATATTTGTTCTTTAACCCCAAGGTCTGTAGTGTCCCATATATTAAGGAGGCACCATTGTGGAGTAGGAATCATCTCCTGTGACCCTGCTCAGGTTTGAACTACAGCTGCCCAATACTGTTGTATAACAGGGCAATCCCACAGTATATGATACTATGTTCCCTCTTGAACACACACCCTTCTGCATGTGGGATCAGCTTCTCTGCCCATTTTCGCCAAGTGGGGACAGGAATAGTATACTCTATGGAGAATTTTCAGTAGGATTAGTCGGAGTTTACTTGATATGTCAATTTCTTGCGGGGACGTGCGGGCCTCCTGCCAGTCTTCATTTTTCAGTTCCCCCACATCTCGGAGCCTGAGGAGGGGGGTCCGGGGAGTTGTTCATCAATTTCCGGTTTGTCAGAGACACCGCCTTGAGGTTCATGTGGTCTGTGAGTATTCTGTCCTCTAGTCGGGAGGATTCTGGGAGTATCGTCCCCTTCGGGATTACCGCTTGTAGGGCGTGTTTTATTTGCAGATAGCGGAATGTCTCTGCGTCAGACAGTTCATACTACTGCTGGAGCGTTGCGAACGGTATCACCTCTCCCCCCGCTCATAGGTCACCTACTCGAGATATGCCTATTAGGTCCCATTTGTCGAAAGCGTGGAGTCCACTCATGGTGCCCAATCGTTCAGCGTCCCATAGTGGGGTATGTTTTGTAATTTTGTTGTCCCACCCCATCCGTTTCTGAACGGTGTGCCACAAGTGGACTGTGGTCTTTGTTGGACCCGTGAGAGAGAGATGCCCGGGGGAGGTGTACAGTGCTTTAGTGTAGCCCCTTTTCCCTAATATGTATTTGTCCATTCTGAAGGCTGGATCATCTGGCAGTCGATGTATACATTGGTTGATGGCTACCAATTGTGCCACTCAGTAGTATTTATCTATATCAGGCAGAGCAATACCTCCGTCATACCATCCACAGGTCAGCTTTTGGTATGCTATTCTTGGGGGCTTCCCGTCCCAGAGCAGCAATCTTTATTCACTTTCTATTGTTTGGAAGTATCTGGACGGGACTGGGTATGGTGTGTTTTGCAGTATATATAATAATTGAGGGAGAGCCATCATATTGAAGAGGGCAGCTCTCCCTAGTAGGTAGAGTGGCAAGGATCTCCAGTGACGTATGTCCCCCTGTAGACGCCTCAGCGGTGGGTAAAGGTTACGTTGGTAGAATAGTTCAGAATCTGTGGTTATATAAACTCCTAGATAACAGAACCCCTCTGTTACCACCTCCGCTGTACAATCCTTGGGCAGTGCAGGGCATGCCCCGCTTAATTTATATATTGTGGATTTTGACCAATTAATATTATATCCCGAGTATCTACCGAAATTGTTAAATATATTTAATATTCTATTGATTGATGTTTTTGGGGGAAGCCAGATAGAGCAACACGCCATCTGCATATAGGGATATTCCACCCTCCCAACTATCTGTCCAACGCAGATCTCGCATTAAGGGATCTCGTCGGATCCATGCGGCTAGAGGTTCTAGTATTAAGGCAAAGATTAACGGTGACAGTGGACAGCCCTGTCTCGTCCCTCTTTGTAGGGGAAATGTGCAGGATGTTCTATTGTTTACTACCACTTGTGCCATTGGGCTAGTATATAAGTTCAAGCCATGCCATGAAATGGGGCCGAAACCGCACCTCTCCAGTACTGCAAACATGTATGGCCACTCCACCGTATCAAAGGCCATACGTGCGTTTAATGACATGACCACTGCATCGTCTCTTAGCGTGTCTACTCTCCCTAGTATCCCGTGAAGTCTACAGAGGTTGAGTACTGTATTTCGCTCAGGCATAAAGCCGGATTGGTCTGGGTGTACCCGTTTGGGGATGATCTGAATCAGCCGCATAGCAAGTATTTTAGCTAAGATTTTGGCATCTGCCTTGATCAATGAGATCGGGCGGTAGGATGCACAATTGTCTCCTGGTTTTCATTCCTTGTGGATCACCACTATGGAGGCAAGTCGTTGGTCTTCGGATAGGTTCCCCACCCTTGGATTTTCTAGGTACATATTCTTAAGGTGGGGGGGGGCACCGTTTTGGCCGTTAGTTTGAGGAGCTCGATCAGGAGGCCATTGGGCCTCATTGCTTTTCCTAATTGTATGCCACGGATCTGTTGGGCTACCTCATCTTCTGTTATTTCCTCCTCTAAGTGCTAAGTCATCCGGACCTAGAGTGGGGGAGAGGGATGTTTGCGAGCAGTTCTGTGACCTCATCTCCCCTCGACGTTCCCGAAGGTGAGTAAACTTCACTATAATAGGTTGCAAATGCATCTATTTGCTGTGGATCCTTAAGTGTCTCCCCCGTTTTCATGGTTATGGAGGTTACCAACCTATTAGCTTGCTCCCTTCTGTCAAGACAGGCGAGCAGTTTCCCTGCCTTGTCGCCTACTTCATATAGTTTGTCGTGTTGCCATGTATTGGGCCTTCGCTGCCTCCATCACTAATTCCATATACTCTCACTTTTTGAGATTAAGATTGTCTGGCTTCTTCCGAGTTGCTACTCAGTAGGGCTGTCTCTAGTTTCTGGAGCTTGTGTTCAAGAGTCTCGATAGCGGCTCTCTTTTCTTTCCTGTGTCCCGCCACCAGGGATATGGCTTGTCCTCTAACCACTGGTTTGTACGCTTCCCACAGGGTCTGCGTAGATTGGACTGACCCCACATTTTCTTTGAAATAATTTTCTGTAGCCTCAAATAGGCCTTTCTTGACCCGGGGGATTTTTAGCCACCATTCTCTGAATAAACTGCCCAAAGCGGCGAATGGTCTGATATTCCCCTTGCCAGATGGTGTACCTCTTGGAAGTGCATCACTAGATCAGCCAGGGTGATCAAATCTGTTCTGGAGAGACTGTTGTGGCTCCTGGGTGGAACGTGAAATGTTTTGTTTATGGGTGGGCCACATGTCCACCAGCCCTAGTGCAGCCAGAAAGTCGGCAAAACGTGAGTTTGAACGCGGCCAAGTTCAAGGTGGGTGTCTGTCTATGTGGTCTGATAACACAGTATTAAAGTCTCCCCCAATCAGTAATTTCCCCCTACAGGAAGGTCCAGGAGTACGTTCCCTATGTCTTGAAAGGCCTGTGAGTGCAGGGGGACATACATCGTCATCATAGTTATTCTCTTCCCATTCCATGTCCCAGACACTGCCGCGTATCTACTGTGTCCACCCAAGTAAGTTCATTGTAAAGGGAAAGGTTTTATGTTGTAATACCCCCACCCCTCGAGATCCAGTAGTGAAGCCAGCGTGTGCTATAAATTTATATCCCCAACGATCCAAAGCCCTACAGGAGTTACCGATCAAGTGTGTCTCCTGGGGCAATACTATATCTGGGGAGTGATGCTTAATATATTGAAGTACCATTCCTCTCTTTAACCTGTCTCCCAGGCCGTTTACATTCCAGGAGAGGCGCCTCAGTCCTTGGCCTGTATTGTTATGCATCGTGTCTGTGGTGGCTTTCCTGCCGCCCCTTCCCTTTAGCTCTAGAGCGTGGTTTTGTCAATGGTGTCATTTGCTGTGTATTTTTATTTGTCGCAGATATTCTCTGAGGCACGGTATGATCTACTTGTTCCACCCCTTCTGTCGATGTTTGGTGTCCCTTTCTGGGTAGTGGGGAATAGACGTTCTTCTCTTCCCCTCCCCTCTCTGTCCTGAAGTTGGTAACAATTAAACGTACATAACAAATTACCCCCCTCCCTGCAATCCGGGTCTAAAACTACCCAGGTCCCCAACTATGCAGAGTGCCTGTCGCCCTGTCCCAATCTGAGTCATTGGGGGGAGACCGAGGCCTTTCCCTGCATCAGTCGCCTCCTCCCCATTGAGGAACCAGATTGTCTCAATGTCATTACATAATGATTTGTTTTATACTCCATCTCTTGGTATAGTGTCATGCCCTCTTTTTCGGTTTATTTTTGTGTTTCCCCTGTCGAGGGGCTCACCTGTGTACAGCCAATTTTGGACGCTCGCAGTAGCGTTCAAGAGTCAATTGTGTCTGTCCCCTTCTCCGGGGCCTCCCCGCTTGGCGCCCTAAGGGGCATATTCTCAAGGACACATCGCCGAGTTATCAGCACTTTACGCAGCCAAATCCGCTATAAAACTATCGCCCCATTCCCAAGCTGGTGCTAACAGCCCATAACACCAGTATACCTGCGAAAGCAGTCGCAGAAAACATCGCCACAGATGACCCTGGCAACTAACGCTAATGAGATGCAGAGTAGGCGTTACCGTGCAAAAAGCAGCGACAACACCACTCCACAACATTCTCAACGCCCAGCCGATCTGCGATAAGACCACAAAACATGCGATAAGGCACGTTCGCAGCAGGAAATTAACACCTGCTCCGACCTGGTGTAAAGTCGGACGACAACGTGCACCAGACAAGGGAGCACAGCCCATAGCCACACATGAAGAACAGATGCCCTGGAGCAACCCATCATGCAGCCCGGAGCCCCAATAGGCCAACAACACCCACCGCCACCCCCCCCACAACCCCTTCCCCCGGGGCCCTACCCTGGGCACCCCCCACAACCCCCACCCTCGGACAAAAGATATCGCACTTCAACTCCACGAAACCATGAACCAAACAAATCGCCTGAAGTCGCACAAGCACAACACCCAACATACATGTGTGTTCGGAAAGAGGGAAATCATACATCCATATCATAATATCCAAATAACACATTTATTACAGAACATAACAAAAACTGAAAATCAGAGGAGGCATGGCGGGTCGTCCCACGACATCCAGTAAGTCACAGCCTGCAAAACAGAAATCTGTATAAGGAGTGCCATGCGCCCATCAAATCATAGAGAGAGAGAGAGAGGGAGAGAGAGAGAGAGGGAGAGTGCCGACACTGCGGACCTATGCCCCACTGCTCACCTGCTGCCACCGGTGTGTCTCCAACCACGTGCCGGGATTCACAGCAGTCCCCCAGGTCCCTCCTCTGAAACAGTTTCCAGAGACATGGATGTCAGAGTCCATACAGTTGCACACGCCACCATCACATGCCCACCCCTGCGCACACAGGCAGCTGCACCCCAGCCCCTCCCGACGTCCAGCGCTGAATGCCCGCCCCTGCGCAACCAAGCCTCACTGCTCACCTTCCGCCAACGGCGTGTCTCCAAGAGGGCCCACCACGTTCCGGAAGGATCTCCAAGCCCGGGGCCCGCGACCATGGCACCCTCCACATCATGCAGCCCCGCACCGCGGGCCACCAGGTCACACACATGTTGCTGGGTCTTGATTTCGCAATGGCAGAGACCACATCTGTGGACACGGCGTCATCGCAGGCTGCACACTCGCTCCGCGCTTGAGTTGCCACTAACTCTGTGAACCGCAACGCCACGTGGCGGGAGGCCCGCCCTGCCATTGCCCAGGCCCACACTGCGGACCAGCAGGTCTCACAAACCCATGCCAGTCCGGACCGCCAGGACAGCGCATCATCGCAGGCTGCACACCTGCTCAGCATTTCAGGTGCCCCTATCTCACTGCACCGCAAGACACCGTACCGTGGCGGGGTGCCTGTGCCTGCCGCAGGGTATCTGGTGCCACCAAGTCTGTGCCCCGCTAGCCATGGACCCTTAATGATTGAGTCCCGTGGTGCGGTCGCCATCATGTCACCCCCGGCACTGGGCAATGTGAGGTGGCAGGGCCCTAGGCCCTCATGCGTAGATGGGAACTACACGGAGACACCCAGTTGTAGAGTTGAAATGGCGTCCAGCACGTGCGCCAGGCCCTATTTATTGGCAGTGTCACATGTCCTGTGATGCCTGTGCTGGATGGGTGTGGGTGTACACCAGCCATGAGGGAGTGGCTGTGGCATGCTGACAACTAGACCTGTGAGCTGCAGATCCCTGCAGTGAAGACCTGCGACATGTAGCGTTGTCGTCCCCCCTGTGTGTGTAAGCGGAGTGGGCTGCCCTGGCGTATGCCAGTCCAGCATAAGGGTGTGAACAATGACCCCGGGGCTCTGGGCGCGGTTCCGTCCTGGGCTGGACAAGGAAGGGACTAATGGATGTGTCTCTGTTGTAGTGTCGGCAACCCCCGGCCCATAACGGAAATTTGCCACCCTGTGACAGAAGTCCCACAACATGTGCAACATGGACGTAAGGGGTAATCACTGACCCTACATTCATCCATACTTCCACACTTGAAAGATCATAGACATGACACACCAGTGTGAATATGAATGTTTATTGCACATTCAAGGGAGTGTTGCAGCTGGAGCAGTACAGGGCCATGCCAACCCCACTCCACATTGTCGGGCTGTGTAGGGCCAGCCAGAGTCCTTCAGGGAGTGACCGGTACAGCAGAAGAGGAGGAGTTCAGTCTGCAGTCTGATAGCTGTGTCATTGGTGACCAAACAGAATATGGCAGTCCATGTCGAGGTCCGAGGTGAGTGTGGCAGAGTGCATCGGGGGACAGTGGAAGGTGATGATGCAGAGGGCAGCACCAAGCAGAAACATGCCACATGGTGGAGATGCATGCTACTGCGTCCTTCTGACCACGAAGTCAGATTCATCCGTATCCTCGTCCGCTGCTGTTGCCTGTCCCTCACATGTGGGTGGTGGTGTTATGTCTGCCACACTGGGTGGCACTGACACATCAGGGGCCGGAGATGTGGATGGGGTGGTAGCAGCAGCATGCATCAGCGCCAGGCCTTGTGGCAGCAATGCCATGAGGGTGTTCCCTATGGCATGGAGGGACCTAGCTAGATTTCGCTGGTGTGCAGCCGTGGCAGCCGCTCTTTCCGCCTGCGTCCGCTCCATGTTCTCCATGATCCTCCGCATGTGTCCCAACTCCCGAGCGAGATCGCTGGAGGCACTCGGACTAGACAGTCGTTCCTGTCGCAGAGTCAGGACTCTAGCGATGTCGGCCATGGTTCGTTGGAGAGCATGGAGCGGACTGTGGGTGTCCGTTAGGGACTGTGAGTGGTCCCTGATGGGACTTAGACACCCATGTATGGCGTCTAGTCTGGCTGCCATGCGGTCGAACCCCACCTGCACCTGTTCAGCCAGCTTCTCCTGGCACCCCAACACACTGCGTTGGAAGGCCATGTGTTCGTCGTGGGGGTCCTGGGAGGCGGCCGTGGGTGCTGCCTGCTGTGTGTACTGTGCAGGGGGTGGGTTCTCCTCGTGGCAGCTGGGCTGCCCTGCTCCTGGAAGTGGGCTGCAGAGGGTGTCCACGAGCTGTTGGAGGGCGTCGGAGTCGAAGGTTTGGTGGTCCTCTTCGTCATCAGAGAAGAGAGGTTCGGACTGCTCTGCAGGAGGTGTTGGATTTCCCCCTGCAATGTGGAGGGGAGATGCAGTTTAACAACGTGTTCACATGTATGTTGCCACATTGTACAGGTTCATATACAGCCTGCATGACCGTGTACATTGTGACTGTTGGGGGGGGGGGGGGGGTGGTGCTGCCTATTTGATGGGGGACAGTGGCCATTCCGACTACATCACGGATGTGTGTTTGTACTTGTACATTGTCAACTCACATTTCCCTGCAATGCCAAATGTGATTGTCCAGTTACTACGCACATGCGGCACCAGTTGTGTCCTCTGTTCTGTTGTGGACGTGTTGCGGTTTGTACCACGTCTTTGTCAATGTTGATGTGCTCTGCATGTAATGTGTGTGTGCCGCATTTTGGGTGATTTACCCCTGCAGCTCTGATTTCGCTGCCCTTATCCCTTACATGAGGTGTACCTCTGGGTTCTGTGCTTATGCAGTGCTGAGGTGTTGCATACCTGTGTGCATTGGTCTCTTGGTGGGAGTTGTGGGTCTGGGGCATGGTTTGTCCGCAGATGTGGTCTGCTTAATTGTGCATGTGTGCCATTGTGCCCATCTCCCCCCCAGTCCCTGGTGGTTACTCACCCTGTTGCTGTTGTGTTCAGTCATGTTGAGCAGTGTCCGGTCCCCCCACTCCTGCCACCGTCTCCCCACTGATGACTGTGGAGACCATTTCCTCCATCTCGTCCAGCTCCTCCTGTGTCGCTGGGCTCCCACCTCCAGTCTGCATTGCTGCCTTCAGGTTGTTTGCGAGTTTCTGCTTGGTTTTGCGCTTCACATCATTCCAGCGCCTCTTGACCTCGTCCATTGTCCTCTTCAGCACTCTGACTGCATTCACCTTGTCCACGATGGACTGCCATATTCCATTCTTAGTTGCCAGTGACACAGTAGAGGTGACGAACAGTAGTTGATGGTGTTCTATCACCTCCGTGATCAGGATCCTGTTTTCCTGCGGACTGAACCGCTTCTTCCGACTCTTCTTGTCCTTCCCTGACCCAGAGGTCCCAGGCTGGTCCTCCGTGGGGCTTGTGGGGTTCTGGTTGTCCTCTGTGTTTTCTCCGGGTGCCTCCATTGTGCTTCGCTGTTGTTTGTCTTTTGTTTGTGTTTTTTTTCTCCCTGTTTTTATAGTGCATTTTCCCGCATGACGCGTGGGAATTGTAGGCCTGTGGCTGGTTTTCGCAGATTTTTGTATCGCGATTGGCGCCATCGCTACTATTTCCGCTTTGGGGTTTTGCGTTTTTGCGGCGTCGCGTTGCATTTAACGCGTTCATTTGTCGCGTTCTCGTGTGTCTATCGCATGGTACCGCAGTGTTGGGAATACCACGTTAACACAGCGTTATTTTCCCGCGATGGACTGCGATGTGCAGAGTTGGGTTAAGCTACACTTGCGGTGGTTATCACACATTCTTGTGAATATGCCCCTATGACGTCTGATTACCTGGTGGCAGTGGTTTTTGTCTGTGCTCATCACGTTGGCTTCCAGGGCCGCCGCCCCCCCACCACGCTCCAGCCTTCTAGCCATTCCCAGGCTGCCTCCGGTGTTTCAAAGAACCAAACCTTCCCTTCGGCCTCAATTCTCAGTTTTGCTGGGAAGATCATGGAGTACTTCACTCCCTTAGCACACAGTTACTGTTTTACCTCTTGAAACGACCTTCTTTGCCTTTGCACCCTGGCGGCGAAGTCTGGGGAAAAAGGTGGTGTTGCTGTTGTTGTAGCGCACCGGTGGTGCACTCCTCGCTGTTTGTAAGATTACATCACAGTCACGGAAGTTGAACAGTCGGGCCAGGATCGGTCTTGGTGTGGCACCAGGCTTGTGCCTGCCAACGGGGAGTCAGTGCGCCCTTTCCACCGAGAAGAACTGTGAGAGGCCCCGCGGTTGGAGATGTTTAGTTATGAGCTCTTCCACAAAGAGATCTGTTGCTGGCCCTTCTGCACGCTCCAGCACACCTATGATTTGGACATTTTCACTGTGACTGTCCCTCATAGTCATCTAGTTTCGCTTCCAAGACATGACAAATAGTTTGCAATTCTTTGACTTGCTGCTTCGTGACCTTGGAGTTTCCCTGGAGTACCGTCATTGCAGTTTCGACGTTGGTAACTTTGTCTCTCATTTTGCCAAGGTCTGCTCTGAGCAATGATACTTCCGTTGTGATTGTGTCCATCCTGTGCGGTACACACGGCTGTGATGGCCTCCATGATATCTCTGAGGGATCGTCAGTCTCTAGTGGTGACTGGGCAGCGGCCTCAATCTGCAACGGCGCCGCTCCCTCTGCCACCTGGGTCTTTTGTGTTGTTAATTTATCTAAAAAAATAAAAATCTAGTTTAGTCTGATGTGACCCTCTTGGTTTCCCCCCTCATTTCACTGGATTAGGCCGGTTGCGTGCGGTCTTTTAAAGTTCGGAAGGTAGTCCGTGCCGTTAGACCGCGGGGGGGGTCCCACTCAGCCTGCCAGGTTTCCCCTCAGTAGCAAGTGCGAGCCTTATGATGATTTCACACCCACCGATCGTGTCTGATTTGGTGCTGCACCGGTGTCTGCTCGACTCCTCTCGGGGGAGAGGTGGGGATCTTGTTGTTCTAGTTATTTTCTGTCTGTGAAGCGCATCTCCCTGGGCCACTTCCAACAGCTGGTGCCTGCTGGTTGGGCCCACCCTCTATGGCCTGCCCGTGTTCGTCTTCCAGCTGGCACAGGGCAACCAAGCCTCCTCACCACCCTTTCCTCGTGTTGTATTGGGCTTCTTTTCTTGAGACCCGCGGGAGCACCGTTTCGCTGATATGTCACTGAGCCCCCTCTAATGCGCTTTCTCCCTAGGTACATTGTCCCCTTTCTGTTTTATCTGTGTGGGGCCGCTTTGTTTTCCTCGAGATCACTGGGTCTCACTATGGCCCAGCGAGTGCACAAAGTTTCTTTATTGTAGCTGCTTACTCTTCTTGTCTATGTATGCACTACAGCAGGGGTGGGTGATGCCGGGCCTCGGATCGCCCCTGATGGCTCAGCCTCACGGAACCGCCACTCCGCACACTTGCCACCCAGCCCCCTCAGATACAATTTCCCCAGGAGATTTAGGCCACTTATCTATTTCTGTAGGGCCGCTTAGTCTCATCAATTCCTCCGGACGTGCTGTTCGTCTTCCGTCTGATGGCCTGTTTCCACAATGGTATGAGTGGCGTAGGGCCTCGGGTTGCCCACGATGATCGAGCCCTTTCGCTCCCTCGTCAGAGGCCCTCCTTTTGCTACCTGCCTACTTCAGGTGAGTTGTTGCAAGTTGCTGGGGTACTCCGGTGGTCGCCGAGCCCGTGAGGCCCCCCCCCACCTCGCCCTGTCCTAGCCCTGATTGGATGCAGGCCCAAGTAATGGCGCTACTGTGTGTTCTCTTCGGGGCTTCACTTGCCGTGATGGGTTACCTTTTTTAGGAGCGCCGCAGTGATTTCTCGGGGCGACCCCCCCCCCGGACCGCCCCGGAGCACAGGCCTGCCTCTCTGGTTTTCCCAGTGTGGGATATCCTCTTTCCCCCTTCTCCTCCCGAGCCCTTCGAGCTCCGCTATTCGGTCCAGATGGGGAGGGGAACACCAACGCCCAGCTGCCATGTCGTTCTGGGTCTTTGATGATGGACCCTCTCCGCCTACCTCTATCGGGCGCCGTGTCAAGCTAATTCCGGCGGTTGAGGTATGCAAGGCCCCTGCTCCACACTCCCGATAGGCCATCACCCCCGGTCACCACGATTTCGGTCTCCAGCGCAGTTGTTGCTCATCCGCAGCAAAAAATACCGTTGGACAGAGTCAGGTGTGCAATCTGGCTCATTATAGTCCGGATTATTGACAGAATATTAGAGGATTCGTTGGCGGAGCTGCTCTAACTTGTGGCCATCGTCGTTCAGACACACCCCCTCAGAGCAGGCAATTTAAAGAGAATGACTTTTCTATGTAGATGGTTGACATATTATATGCCTCTTATATTGCATAAAATGTTCCTATCTACTCCGAATCAAAGTTTCAGATGTAAGATGGATTATTTACATATTTTTTACATGCCCTAGACTACAGCACTTTTGGGAGGGGTTTTTTAAGTTTATTAGTCACTGCATGTGAATGGTTATCCTTCCATCACCATCGCTGGCCCTATTTGGGTTCTCTCATGTAGGGTTACAGTTAACAAAATATCAGCAATATTTTATTTTCATTGCAATAGCGGTAGCTAGGTCCTTGCTGCGGCAGAATTGGAGATCATCGAAGGTATCGACAATAGGACAGTGGACCGGACCTATCAGTTTGAGGAGGCATATGCAAAGAGGGTAGGGGCACTCCGTAGATTTAAGGCTACGTGGGTGGACTACTCTTTAGTCTTTCTTAAGTTGAGTATGGTATATCTCAGCTATCAGTGAAAATGTAATGCTGCTTTATAGATCTTAGTAATGGTTAAGAGCATATTTATTGTCTGTATTTTTTTTTTACAGGTGTTGCTAATATATGAAATACGAGTTTATGGTCTTTGATGCTGCATGAACTAGATGATTTTTTTTTTTATGAAGTCTTTTCATCTGCCTTATACCTACATCTTGATCAGTAATGTATGAATCTTTCTGTAAGTCCTGTCTGCTTTCTTACTCAATAAAAAAAAAAGTTATAGGTTTTGAAAGTGTACCAACTGGTCACGTGCGCTTGCCTAAATGAACGCCTGTGCGTATTGTTAACAGGTTATATGCATCGCTTCTGAAAATAATTTTAACATCCTAGCAGTGTCTTGCTGCTTTGCTTGTTTTTAATGTTAAAGATGTTACATGTTTTGAAAGTGTACCAACAGGTTGCGAATGCCTAAATGCACACCTGTGTGTACTGTTAGCAGATTTAGGTTGTATGCGTCACTTCTGAAAATGATTTTAACATCCTAGCACTGGAATGAAAATATATTGTTTTGGGGATGTACCATTAAGCGAGTGCACACACTTATTAATTATTCCACCCACCACCATGCCAAAGTCAATAGCTCAGACAAGACCTATTGGCTTTGCCAATGCTTGTTATACCATGCAACAGGAAGCGCATTAGGGGCCATGTTACAGGGATGGGAAACTAGTATATTGAACGCTTTGCAATTCTTAAGGTGAAGGGAGCTATCACACACTGTCCTCAGGAAGAGGGATGAGGCAGTAACTAAGCAAATAAAATGCATCCTTTGGAAGCTTAAAGGTGGCAGCCCAATGGGTTGGATAACACAGTGAGCCACTCCCAGCTCTTTTGTCAAAAGAATGCTCAAAGCAAAGATTTTAGTCACATATTTAACAGTATAAAAAAGAAGTTCCAGAAAGTGCAGTGATATAGGTACAAATATGTAAGAGGCATCAACATAACGTGCGTTTGAGAACTATGCCTTTATGGTGCCAGGTAAGGTGCATTTTGCATTATTTTGACAAGCTTTCAGTATCTCATCTCGTTTACTACCTTCTCCACAACCTGTCCCATAAACATACATTAATATACAGTCACAGAGCACCAGCCAGCATACCCCATATTTGTGAAGCAGCTCTGCTTAGCCTGTGTCCTCACTTTCTTGGAAATTAGGAAGCCACATTTCACTCTGGTGCTGCCCATGACTAACATGAAACAGTGTACACGTTTCAAACTTTTTAAAAACTCAAGGGGGACGGCACTTCAATGAATGCATACCACAGCCCAAAAGGCTGCAGCTTCGATGTGCACGTATGCATTGAAAACTGTCCCTGTGCTGCCAATTGGTGCATCGAGGGATATCTCTTGAGCCATTCCTGCATCATTAGACGTTATAGAGCACAGAAAGTATTTATTTCTAACACATTATGCGAGCTTGCTGGGCTCTTGACGTCTCTCAGGGCTGCAATTTACAGTTTACCAAGCTCGACGCAGAGCCTCCAGCTAATCTCTTGCTGTTTCAACATGACAGGTAAGCCAGGCTGACTAGCTTCACAGATGTTGCAAGTCAAAGCACAGAGCCTAAAATGCAACCACTAAGTGGCGTCCATCATGTACAGTAGTATGAAGAAATATGAAACTGAGAAAAAAAAACAAGTTAAAGGAAGTCTGGATTTACTATCCTTTAGCACAGTTGCTCGCATAACCAAAGCAGTACAAACTCTAGCGTTGATCAATTATCTCCTGTTAAATTGATTTAATGCCACAAGGTGACGTGAGCGCAGAGCCGTAATTACTTTGTGCGGCACAGTGCAAACCCTTTGACATTTTATGCAAAGGGGGCATTTCACGGGCAGGGCAGCACAACAAAACCATGCCCCAAAGTATTTCTTGCAAACTGGATCATCTAAACTAGTTTGACCTGACTTTTGCGTCAAATCCTAATATCAAATGAAACCAGATGGAAGGAAACAAGGGGAAAGTAGGATATTGTATGATATTCCTACAGACACCTGCGATTTCAGCAAATCACACATCTTATGTGGCTTACCCTTTTGCGTTTGTCCTTGCACTGAAATTTGTACTTTAAAGGTGTACCTTGAGTACAAATCTCAGACTAGAGGCAGTTGGCTTGCTTTTGCACTATACTTACCATTTCGTAAAACATTTTTTTGTGTGTGTGCTATTAAGACCATCAGTGGTACAGAGAAACTTCCAAATAAATGTTCACCCCAATAAAAAAAAATAAAACTAAATCGTACCAAAAGGTAAAAGCGTTAAAGGCCAAGTTCAATCCAATGCCAAATATAGACTTTAAAAGATTTATCTTCAGCCAAGCACGATAGGTTGGTGAAACAATGGATGAGTTTGTTGAAAGACTTGCTATGCTAATTAAGCACTGCAAGTTCTGCAATTTCCCCAACGAAGAAACCATGCGCCTCTGAATCTGCGATAGCTGCCTTTTCGATTCGTTTAGAAGGCGCATGTTGAGAGAAACAAAGTTCAGAGAAAATACTGACTGCTGCGAGAGCAGACGAAAGAGCTGACGGACACGCTGCTAATATGGAAGTGGGAATTGCCCCCCCAGTGAATCGGCCCAGACGGTGAAATGCAAGCATAGGCAAAAACAGGATACAAGTAATTTGACATCTTCAAAAAAGTCAAAGCTATGCTTTCGAAATGGATTTTCATTTCTCCATGAAAGTGAAAGTCCAGCCATTGGGCGGATATGCAAAGGTTGTGGAAAAGGAAAATCATTTCATAACTGTGTGCTGAAGTAAGAAAAAATCAAGTGCGTCATGAAAGTTCCAGAAGCACTCTCGCCACACCCACAAGGCCATAAAGCAACATCAGCTACAACAAGTGAAAACAAGGCTAGACAAATTGTCGTCAAGCTCATCGTAGAAAGTCTCTTCAACATCACTATTAAGTACCGATGAAGAAGATGGCTGTGCGCTGATGGTTTATTTTTTATTTTATTACAACTAAAGTGTGCATGTGCGTGTAGGGTTAGCTGCTTATAAACAAGCACTGACAAAGTCAATAGGTCTCGCCTATACAAGAGCTATTGGCTTTGGCAATGTGTTTTTTTTTTTTACCATGTTGTACACCAGTGGTACAGCTATTCAGCATGGTTAAAAGTTAGAGGCATGGAGTGTCCTAGGGTGGAGTGGGGTGTCGCGGACTGGATTTGTTGGAGTGGAGTGTCGTAGAATGGAACAGGGGGAGTAGAGTGTCGTAGAGTTGAGCAGAGGGGAGTAGAGTTCAGTGGCAGAGAGTAGAACTGGAAGAGAACTGCAGGTACATTACTACTTTTGAGAATCATTTTGGTTTATTTAAATATAACAGACTGAGTTTTTGAGTGTCCTCTGCTGCTGAAATATTTCAAGATGTTATTTGCCAAATAAGTCAACCTATTTTACATGCTTTCAATTACAGTGATGACATATTGGTCTTTGGAAAAACACAAGAGCATGATAAAGCCCTTCACCAAGTATGCCAATAACTAACTGATGCTGGTCTCACAAAGTGCGAATTTCACAAAACCAAACTCAAATTATTTGGGCATATATTCCTTGATGGATAAATGACTCCAGAACCAGACAAAGTGCAAGCACTGTCCTCCACTTGTAACCTCCATCCCCAGGTGTTACCATGCTGTGACCCTTATTAGGCATGGCTAGTAATTGCTCAAGATACATTTGCAACTTTGCTACATTAAGTGCCCCTTTAAGGGACTCGGCAATGTACTGTTCCAATGGTCTCCGGTATGTGACAAGAGTTTCAGAGACTTTAAGCATGCAATAGAGAACACAACTGAAATGGCCTACTTTTACCCCAAGTTATATACAGAAATAACAGTTGATGCAAGCCCGGGAGGGTTAGGGGTCATTCTTGCTCAACACAGTGGTCCTCCAAATGCTCAGACACGCATTGTGGCCTATGCCAGTCGGAGCTTGTCTAAGACAGAACATGCTTACTCGGAGAAGGAGAGTCTCTGGCTATGGTGTGGGCCTGGGAACACATGTATTCCTCTATGGAAAGCGATTTACTGGTGTCACAAACCACCAGGCGTTACTCACAATTTTTAGAAACCCGAAGGCCAAGATGCCCCCTCGCATTGAGAGGTGGGGGTTGACTTCAAGAATATGACTGAGATTGTGCAAAACCAGGGAAAGATCAAAACTTGGCAGATTACTTTTCACGAGTGCCACGGCATTGTCACAGTTCGACATCCAAGACAACTGAAGCATATCTCAACTTCATTGTGAAATCCAGCACACCAGCGGGTCTGTCAGTGGAACAAATCATTGCTGCCACAAATACTGATAAAGACATTATAGTCAAAGAAATCATTGGCACGCAATTGTGGAGAAGAAATACCTGAACCTCTGCCGAAGATGTTAAATTAAAAAAATTAAAAAAATGTCCAAGACGAGCTATTAGTCACCCAAGAAGAAGTGATCTTAAGAGGCTCAAGATTCATCATACCTGAAAGCCTAGGACAGTGGGTCATCGAGCTCGCTCATAAAGGACACCGAGGTATCGTAGCCACCTAGAGATCCCTGCTATGTCGAGTGTGGTTTTCTCTGCTAGATGAGCGGGTTGAGCAAGAGCTCAGTGTGCCAAATTTGCAATTCTTGGTCTCCTAAGGTAACACAGCACCCGGTGACAATGTCTGACCTGAGGGTTGCTGTTGACTTTTTTGGGCATTTAGGAAATGGACACCATCTCATGGTAGTCATCGAGGAATCTTCGTGTTTTCCTTTGGTGGAAGACCTATCTTCAACCACTCATGACAAAGTCATAAAACGACTTGATAATATCTTTCCAACATGGATCCTCCCCAAAATACTCAAATCGGACAATGGCCCTCCCTTCAATAGCAGAGAGTTCAACATCAAACACCAAAAGAGTACACCCCTTTGGCCCCAAGCAAACGGTGTAGTTGAACGATTCATGAGCACCCTCAAGGGATCATTTAACAAGCGGCAGTGGAAGGGATAAACTAAACCAAGCTTTATGTCAGGCCCTCTGGTCCTATCGATCAACTCCTCACGCCACAACTGGTGAGAGTCCATCCACCTCGCTATTTGGGAAAGCCATCAGAATAAAACTCTCTCAATGGACCCCGGATCCATCAATGAGCACCGACAAGGTTAGAGACATTGACGTGCATCGGAAGAGGAAAATGAAAACCGATGTTGACCAGCATCATCAAGCAAAGGAAATAGTCCTTGATGATGGAGACTGGGTACTGGTTAAACGGAGCCAAAGATGGAAAACAGATACTCCTTTTACTGCTGATCCTCTACAGGATGTGGCATATAAGGGACATATGGTGACAGCATATATCGTCCTGGACAAACCATAACTCAGGACGCATCACATTTTAAACACCTACTGTGACGTTTGCAGAGTCCTGAAATAAGTTGTGAGGTGACTGTCAGCAGTCCTGCTCAAGCGCCTGAAACTAAATTGCCATTGCCTGGTCAAGGTGGACCTCGATCATCTCGGATCACCGAGCCGGCAGACAAGTGCGAGCACCTCGCCAACTAATTGAAGAGATGTGATCTTCAATGATGTTTACCACTTTCTATTTAACAAAGTGGGAGATGTAGCATTGTGATACTATATGCACTAGGACCCTTGTGGTTCTAGGGCAGACTTTAGACAGGAAATCCGGAATATGAAGGAAGGTGTTAGGGTGTGGTTAATAAAAAAGTATGATGTAATGTGTGAGTGTATGCTGAGGAATAAAGATGTGTTTAACTACAGCTTCTGTGTGGTGTTATCTATCCATGTGCTTCCGGGATGGGGAAGACACTACACATAGGAAACAGTCATTTCCTGATAAAGAGATGACAAAATTATCCAAATCCGCCACGGAGTATAGAATAGTCCAATATGAGCCTGAAGAGAGAAGGCTTGTGTTAGTGAATTCTGCATTACAATAAAACTGAAAAACATCACTGTAGATCTTCATGACTGTGACCGTTGCTGGGCAGGGATGGACATGGATGTGGGAGAGTGCCATGGAATTATAACATTCACCATACAGAACTCTAGCCATATGAAAATTTGAAGGATAGCATTAGTGTACTCCCAGAGGGATAATTACATCTTTTATAATAATAATAAAAGGTGCTTCACGAGGCACAATAAGAATCATACAGTCTCGTTTTTACCCAACAGAGGGTCATTTCTTTACAACTATAGATATTCACATTTTTTAATATGAATAAAGAACGACTATAAAAGTTTGTTTACAACCATGGCCAGCAATTGGCAAGTTATTCTTTGAAGTAGCAAAAAATATTTGTCTATTCTACATCTTATTTTGGAGCATACATAACTATGTACACCATACGCATGCAACACTTGGATTGGGATCCACTTAGACTGCGTCTAGAGCCGACTTTGTCTGGGAACTACACAGTCTATTCAGTTTAAAACATTTCTATAGGCACAGGTCCAGAGGAGTCTAAACATATCTATCCATCATACTGGGAGAGGATATGAAACCAGGCCATGATCATCAGTTGACACCTTAAGTAAGTGTGCCCTTTCTAGGTTAGTTAGGAAGATATATTCAAAATAACAGGGAATAAAAGTGCAGAAACATCAATCGAGACACTTTCAGTTGTGTTTTCTGTCAAGCGCCACATGCTTCTTTCAGGTGGTCGAACCAAACAGTTGGCACAAGCCTTTTCCACTTCCATGCTACAGCACTGTACAGTACCCTACTTTCCACAGTTCAGTACGTTTACTGTCGGTGAATGCTGCAGGCAGACCTAAAACAGCCTCTTAACCGCCGTTTTTCAGTCTGAATCAGAGCTGCTGTTCGATTTGGCAGATTTGTGCTTCCTTTTCTTTTTCTTCTTTTTACCCCTTTTCTTTTTATCTTTCTTTTTCTTCTTCTTTTTGTGTTTTTCCTTGGTGTCTGAGCTGCTAGAACTGCTGCTTTCATCGGAGGTAGAATCTTCCAATAATTGCTTCAGCTGTTGTATCCTTCAAAAACAGACAATGTTACTCAGACATGCTTCCATTCTAGATTTTCGATGTAGCGACGAAAATTATAGTAATAGATCTTTTAACTAACATCCCTCACAAATCTTTTAAAGCTCTGATGAATAAAGTTTTACTTACCTTTAACCAACAGTATGTAGCTTCCCAATGTTTAAAAGCAACAAAGTAGAGTATGCATTTCAGTGAATTGTGCTTTAGCATAATGTAGGAATGAGCCATTCGAGCCACGCTGGTAGCAGAGGTTGGTCAAAAAGACCTACTATTACTATATGGCAGGCATATGTCAAAATAGATTTTAAACATGCTGGAAACCTGATGTTCCTACTTGCACTCTCAGGGAAACCCTACCAAATCTTAAAAGCTTGAAAGGCGGAGTTGGCTCATCTGAGGTCTAAATATCCGACCAGCGGGTTGCATGCTGTTTATGTATTAAAAGGTAGGAACGCGGCCTCTATCGATGTTCCTGTCGCTGGGCAGCATTCTTCAATTTGAGGCCTTATAACCACCTTCCGAACAGTTCATCGCAAAAGTCATATTCTGATTAATTAATTAATTACAAGCATCTATCAGAATGACGAAACAGCGCTATATAGATTGGTTAACATAAACAGACCCAAGACCACCATTGGCCCGAGTTAATTAGGAATCATTAAAGTAATCAACGAACATAACTGAATGCGATAAGCCAGACACAAAGTGTACAGCCAATTACTCATCAATATGAGTACTTGGTTTAAAATTAATACCACAGTATAGGGACGTGGGTTCCACTTGTGAAACACTCCCAGATTTTCATTCTGCTTCAGCAACAGATGAAGAAATGGGCATCAAGGGCTCTGAACAATGAGTGCTCTTTCCCAAGAAGACAGTGGGGCTTGGGTGACCGGGAGTGCTGGAGCAGACCGGAGCACTGCTGTAGAAGCTTGTGAAGACTTAGGTCAGGAGACCATCGGGGCAGGTAGAGGATCAGCAATTGCTCTGCCACATGGACTTTTGTTTACCTGGAAGAATAATGTGGAAACTGGAGTAGCTGTTGCCTACATAGTTCAGTTTAATGTTGCAGCCTGTGTGCAGCTTTAGCACATCCCGCTTTGGTGTTCAGAGGCTACATACACATCACAGCAAGAGAACCTCTACCATGTTCAGTGATTTCTGAGCAATGAACCTTCACAGTGTGATAGCACTAAGATCACTTACCTGCGTTAGCCTATATGGCAATCAGGCAGTGCCCAAGGAGCTAGTGTGTGGGATGGCTTTCTGTCTGTTTCTGAGCCAGTTTTAATCTTCTGGTGGGCTGTCTTTGGGCCGACGCCTGCCAGATAGCACAGCTGTCTGGTTTTCTAATGACATCTTGGGAACATTCGGAAAGCTTCCCTGGGAATGCATTCCTCCCATTGTTTACCATTGGCTTTGTGGTTTGTAACTCATATTTGCTTGCTTTCTATTTGTTGGCTCTATTTGTTTTAGGCTGTCCAGCTCTAGTTCATCCCTTCCCTTGCACAAACCCTATTTACTGTAGTCATCCACCACTGATCGATTTCTGTAAACAGGCTTTTAAATCTTGTTCTTGTCACATCTGCTGTGCATTCAAAGCCAGAAGTCCGGCTCTGTCTTCCAGGGAGCTTGGTATTTACTTTTCTTTCTCTGCCTTCAAAGTGAGAGGATTTATGTGACAATCATGCTGCCTCCAGGGGAGTGCTTGAGGAAAGCTGTGCAATGTTATTTTTTTCTAGCACACAACAAAATTTAAATGTCTATAAATGAACTGTGCAGATATTTCAGGATTAGAAAAGCTTAAATGAAACACATTTTTGGAAATTCTGAAGTATGGTAGAAACAAATATTTTAAAACAATCAAAACAAATCAATACACTAGGTGCTGACATTTCCACACATTATCGTTTGTGCGATGTATACTTTTATCAGTGATACTTTATGTCTATGCAAATGTAATGGTGATTTCAATTGAAGATGTGTTGTCTGTAATGGAAGTGTGCTACCACACCATGCATATTCCACTCTACTCTGCATTTTATTTATATACACAATTAATCTGTTAATATTATTTAATATTCTAAGCTGTCGTGGACACCACTGCATTCTATGCCGATGTACTCTGCACCACTGCATTTTAAGCCACTCGATCACATTCCACGCTATGGCACTACCCTCTACGATACTCCGCTCTATGACACTCTACTCCATTTAACTCTACTCCACTCTATTCCACTCCACAACAACCTACTCCACTCTACGCAACTCCCTCTATTCCACTCCATGCCACTTTACTCCACTCTATTACACTCCACTCTGACACCCCATTCTACTCCACTCTATACCATCCCACTCTCCTACACGCCAATCGACATCACTCTACTCAAAGTAACACCCTCTACTCTACACCACTCCACCACAGTATGTCACTCCGCTCTGACACTCTACACCACTCCACTCCCCTTTACACCACTAACTTTTAGCCAAGTTGAACAGCAGCCACGCTAGTGAACAACATGGCTAAAACATATTGGCAAAGCCAATAGATCTTGCATAGGTGAGACCTATTAGCTTTGCCAAATCTTGTTATTGTTTATTTCTCTGTTATTACCACAAACATTGCATGCAGCAAGCATGAATGAATATAGAATACCATACCCTGTGAAATACCTATAAAGCGTGTCTTTACAAGTTGAAAACTGCCTCGATTTGCAAATGTAGCCACTTTTTAGATAACTGATTCGCTAAACGGGGCCACTTTCATTTTGGTGCCAGGGCCTATTTTCTGTACCAGTGCGCCTCTGTAGGCGGTCCCAAAAGTATTCCCCATCATCTGGACCTTTGTGTAACAACTGCAGTCTGAAATGTGCCCTGTGTCCGATGTGATTCTTGAACGAGCTCACTTGTGTCTGGGTCTCACACTTCCGCTGCAAAATGTATGGCCGACTAATGTTGGGATCCATAGCTTCAAAAACTGGGATCGTTTCCCGAGAGAAGCAAGAGGGAAAACTGATGCAAGGATGGGCAAAGGGGGTACTAGTTTCTATCCTGCCCCGGGAACCAGTTCAAAATGGTGAAAGCTGTGCTAAGAAGATCTTCCAGGTGTTACTCGGTCAAGGTAAAATACTTGCAGTGAGGGTACATTTTTCTTCTGATGCGGGGACTGCATTGCAGGAGTGCACTGCAGTGCCTTACGTTAAATCCAACACAAAACCATCTTGTGATCCCAGCTCCTGCCCTGCTCAAAGATCTTGCAGGTCTTTGAGACATGCTGTATTCACTCTATGGGCTTTAAGCTCGCCGATAGGCTTGCAATTAGATGGTTCCATTGTCACTCTCGGAACGTGTCTTTCTATGTGTGTTTTCTTTGATGTCCAGGTTTTTTTTGTTTTTGCGTTAGTGCCTTTTTTTCTAAATCTATTTTCAGAAGCAACCTTTTCTGTGTGAATCTCTGAACCGGAGCGCTTTCTTTTGTCATTTTTATTACGTTAGTTTGAATGTAACATTGTTTTCTTTTGTTCGATGTAGCAGTTGTGCGTAAAGGCATTTCTCGAAGCAACCTGCACAGATGAGGGTGTAAGTGACCATTGATTACTAGCTTTAAACTGGAGGAAACAGACATCATACAACCTTGCCGGAAGCTGCAAAACCTCTGTGAAATTAAGAATCGAGTTAGAAATGGTGGCACTTAAGCAAAAATAAATTTGGTCTGTTGGAGCGCTCCAAAGGTTTTTTACTTTTTTAAATTAATAAATTAACATAACTAACATCTCTTTAGACAACACATGTGCTATTTCGTTTAATACAATGTTGCCGTTTCTTTTTTCAACCACAACTGTGAAAAACAATAACTTTAGGAACTACATCAGTGCACCTCTGTATACTTCGATGCAATTTTTTATTTTTCCAAACCACAGGCTCCTTCTGGTATAGCATACAATCACTGGATTCTAGGGGAATTCATGCGATATAAGTTTTATGAAATGTTTTCGTTTTGTGCGTTTCGTTTTTATTTACACTCCACTGAGCATCGGTTTGTTCCCCAAGCCTCTGGCGCCCTTAATTACAATGCTGGCTCTGTTTTTTTAAGCACACAAACGAAGACAAATGTTTTACATCTCAAACACATGTTGTTAGCTGCAGTGATACTTATCTTACTTGTTGGCAACTTTTACAACTTAACATTGGATACAAGCCTAATTACTGGTTTGGATACAAAGCAGCATGCAGACCTGACACAGCCTTTAAATCCTTTAGCTCAGCACAGCAGGCCTGTCTCCATCCTGTAGCAGCTCCATATTTTTAACAAAGAGGTGTGAATGATTAACACTTGCTGTTTATAAATCACATTTGCTCGTGTTTTAGCACTTTGTTTCCATCAGAATTAAATCTAATTTATAGGTATTTTGCCTCCAGATCCTTTCTTAAAAAACACACACACATACACTCAATATTTTGAACTCTAGTAATGGGGACACAGCTACGAAACATAATATTCTGTATTGTCTTAAAGGTAAGCTGGAACGAACACCCCAACAACAATAGCAGTGTTCTCCAGCTAAGCCACTGCTGTTTACCAGCATAACTGTCATTTTGACATGTTGTGACATTTTTAACACTCTATTGTCACCACATTCTCATCATTAAGCAGTAACAAGGGGCCATACAGACAGGACACCATACGCTATCCTTAGATTTCAGATTGACATGCGGTCAATATTAGAGTTATTGCGAAGTTAAAGGTAATCTGACGGTTAAAAAAGCATTTTTTCCCTAAAGTAATTGGTTATAGATGTTTCGTTATTGAAGTCTACATAATGTTACTTGAAATTTAGCTTGGAAGGATTTTTCAGAGTGGGTTTTTCTTAATGGTATTGTAGATTCCAACACAGATCTCAAAATGACAACTTTAGCGATCAATATATTTATTCTAAGAAATGCAAATGAAAGATAAGCGAAATTGCTGTCATTCTGACTCTTCCGGTAACCTCGTGGTTTAGCTTAATAATTTGGACATATGGAATTCAGCAAAACGGAGCATGAAGCGCCACCTTTGACTGCCAGCAAGTTTGAATGCAGTTCTGACAAAAAACTGATGACTCCATGGCAGATATCTCAACTGTCCCCTGATGTTTTAGGCAATGTACCAGGAGAGTTGTCAATGGGACGATTCTGCAAGTGTTGACTTGAGTTACTAGAAGCTGAAAAGTATCCAGTAAATCCAAAGATTCTCTCTCTATTGAAGTTGAGATTTTGGCCAGGATTGTGCTGGCGGGATGCATTCATCTACTGAAAGCAACATAAACGCTGCTTTACCAGAGTTGGATTTACGGCTAAGGTAGGTCATTTGGACCTTAATAGACTATAGGCAGCAAGGTACTTTTTTAGAGGGCAATATTGGACGCAATCAACACTAACATGAGAACACTGATTGCTGGATCAGGTACCCATGTGGCTGTATACAGTGGGACGCAGTGACCAGGGAATACTAGGTAGAATGCATTGTACCGCACTGCTACCAAAGCCCATTATCTCATTTATTTATCTACTAGCGTTCTTATGTCCAATAGCATCCCTGCTGCATAGAGATCTAACAATTAGCAAACAGACATCACAGTAATCAAGAAAGCAGACTATGCCATGCAACATTGTCGAAGTGACACTCTACCTGAGGAAGGTCAGAAAGAAGCGCATCAGAATATGTAATACTACCTTTCCTAACTGAGCCTTCAAAAATCTTCCCTTAACATTCACAGAAATGGAAATATTGGTGATAGAAAACCTTGGGAATAAAGCGTTTTTGAGGTGATCACCAAACAACTGAGAAACAATATCAGTTGCTTCTCATCGGTGAGAGGAAGACAGAGGAGTGGAGAGTAAATACTTGCATTTATTACCTTTCTAGACATTTAAAAACTAGATCCTTAACAAGTACTTTGCCAAGGTCCACTCTCGGGTATAATCACCAGCAGAGCAGATTTATTTAAGTGCACCATCACGATGTAAGCCCATCCCAATCAAGCTCCAACGGACCAAAACCTTTGCATACACAACCTTCTAAGTGACACCGTCCAATGACCCCAGGAGGCTCTAAACAATAAAGAAAACGGATCACACACATCTCCCCCTTTACAATAGAAAAAAGACAAGAAAAAAAGCAACAAGAATGCTGCAACTCTCTGATTAGGGAAAATAAGTAAAGAAAGCTGCGCAGAAGTGAATGCATTAACCTACTCCGGGGAAGTTGAAAAACAAACAATACATAGTCAGATAGTTATAAAAGGAACAGGGCGTCCTGTGAAGATCAGATCAATGTATAGTAAAAGAGCTGACACTGAACAAGTTCATAAATTTAAAGATAAGGTATAACATAGCCCTTCACCTTAAAGATAAGATAGAACATAACCATTCACATAAATGGGCAGGCTTCCCTCTGGCCCAGTGACCATAATGTCCTTCTTGCAAAGCAGGCCCAAGAGGCCCATCAGCCTGTGTCCGGTTATTACACCTTACATGCTCACTCATCCCCCAACTCACTCTGTGTCCAATTTTGAACTCCTGTGACCCCCACCCACTACCAGTCGAGACATGTTCCAAACCTCCCCCTCCCTTTCTTTACTTCAGCAATCATCACAAAATACATTGGCTTCCCATTCACCACTAAGTCCAGCTTCTTCAAACACAACTCCTCTCCAACCTCCCATTCTCTCTCTTTCACACAACGCCTATCATCATACCATCCCTTATCCTTCTTCTGGTAGTTCTTCCTCCTCTTTGAGTTGCCTCTTCCACCAACTACATCCATTCAGCCCGCTCCTCATGCATAACAGATTAAGCTTAGTACCAGCCAAGTGCTGCATCAAGCAAAGGAAAGGAGATCCTTCATGACACTATTAAGTTTGTTACGAAGTGCTCACAATTACCTTGAGTAGGACTCTATTCCAGAATGGTCTGTCTACGCACACTTTCATCATCCAATTTTGCATCCTGCTGGCTTGGAGTGAATAAAGCACCATCTTACAAAAAAACAATAGGTTGCAAAGGAAATTTAATCTCATGTGAGGCAAATTCAACACTATTGTCTGTAACAATTTCCTTAGCTATTCCTTCACAAGGAAACACATACCGTAAGAACTCCAAAATGCTCTTCATTGTGACAGAACCCTCACAACAGCTCATTTAAGCAGGAGGCAGTAACTAAAATTGACTCAAGACATCCAGGCATAGCTTTGACCACAATTCAACAATCGACAAAGGAGCTGCCCTCACCACTTTGAAAATTTAATTTCCAGCACATTGAATACAATCTCCAATTACACCTTCCACCTGCCTTTCCATTGTGGGCCACCAATATCACTTTCTCATGCTAGCTTAACTGTGAATTCTCCTCAAATATCCTTCGTGGGCAGATTAATGATCTTTGCCCAATTTCTATTGGGAGTACCAGCCAATAATCACAATATATCCTGTGCAATCTTCAGCTCATTTCTCACATTCCAATTGAGTTTTAAAGTTTTAGATAAGTCAGCAAATTTCGACCACCTTCTTGCAACATACTTCATAACCTGAAGAGACACCTTGTACTGGGCTACCCCTTCCACACCCAAAGCTATTTCTTTGATTCACCTTATTAGTGGCTTAGCATCCAAAGTCACAGATTTCTCCATAGGGACTATAGACCGAAAACTAGCTACTGCATTTCTAATTCCAGGTACGTACTGCACACGGGGGAATGAATTGCAATAATCCCTCCACCCACCTCTTAATCTGGTGGTGTGGAATAGCTGGGGGAAAATTACTCTCTCAGCACCTCTGCAGGTAAAAATATGGACTACAGGTCGGCCCTCACATCAAACAGAAATCACGACAAAAAAATCAAAATGGTGCAATACTGTTCATCCTCCCCACTGAATGAGCATGAAGAAAATGCAATCACCTTCTCCTCCATTTACCATTTGGGACAAAATTGTTCCTATCCTTTTCAAGCCGGCATCAGTGGTCCCAATTGTTTTTATAGCCACATCAAAATGTCTTAGGGTAGGCATCTTGCTGATCTTTAGTTTTACAGTGCAAAATGCCTTGTCAAACTCACCAGACCAAGTGAATCTAGCCCACTTTTCAACAACAGCCTAAGGAGGTGTACCATACTGGGAAAATTGAGGACAAACCTGCTTTAAACTCAATTTTTGCCAGGACTTTCTTCATTTTCTGAAAGCAAGCTGCCACAGAGGCTAACCCAAATGCATTCTGATGAATCGGTGTCCATGATTCTTACACTCACAACATGTGAGTTTAGATTTTCTACTGGCATTTGACTTCATGTACTTTACATACTACATGTTTACTAATCTCACCCACACTCTTGGACACATCAGTTCCAATCACCATATTCGATGGCCCACTCCTCATCTCCTTGACCCAACCCGAGGTGTGCTCTATCCCTTCCACAACATCAACAACCTGCTTCCAATGGGTTACTTATCAAACTTGCACAGGACACATTCAGGATTACGCCAGAATTGTTTTTACATTACACCACATTAGCTAATTCTGCCAGGGAAATATGGACTGGGGTCCTCAAGGCACCAGACACATCGAGAACACTGCAGGCCATGTGGGACAGGCAGGGGTCGTAGAATAGTTTGACGCCTATACTGGACACTACAAACGGATATGGGGAAGACACCTTTTAGGGCAAAACAGCATTGGCAGGATGACTCATGGGAGCCCGTCGCAGACAAACACAGGAGGGTGGCATGCTCCCAGGTTTCAAAAGCATTAAGTAATGCTCAATTTAAGATCATACATTTACGCTTTTTGCATTGTACCTACTTCACGATCTAAAAGCTTAATATGATATATACCCTGAAAAGTCCTCAGTGTGCCTGAAATTTGGGGAATTAGCAGCCTCCTTCCAACGCATGATTTGGTTGATTAAAATATGTGAATACAGGAAGAAAGTAGCAGACATGCTACTATCAGTTATGTGTGATATATTACAAATGTCTGTCAAGCATTGCCTGTATGGTTTTATACTTAAGCCAAGAAAGGGCGGACGAGGCTCAAACTGGCAGTTCTTGGGACTGTGCTGGCCAAGCGCCAAATTGTCAAACAGTGAGTACATCTCAGAAGTCACCATTGAGGTAGAATGGATGTGTTGGAATGAGCCATAGCAGAGGAATTACATATGAAGATAAGAAGGGATGAAGGAGCAGCAGATGATATAGTAGAATGGCAGAGTTGATAGGAAGACTAACAGAAACGTAGGTTCTAGGGGATAGCCACTTCCCACTCCCTATCATACAATTTATGCACAAACAAGAGAAGCACACAGGCCTGAACCCTGCAGACCTAGTTTGGTAGAGGCTTTCTAGAGAAAAATACATGAGGAGGGATGAAGGAAGGGTATAATTCGGGAAGAATAATTTGAGGATGTGGATTATGTGTCAAAGTTGCCCTTATATGCTGTTGGGACAGAACAATCATCTGCATGGTAAAGAAATGTACCCCTGCCCAGAGTGCCCAACTGTACTGTTGTCTGGATCCCTTTTTTTGTAATAGGCAAACATGGATCATGCGTGTGCGCCATGACATAGACCTGTCTCACGGATTGCTGTCTTCTTGGTCAGGGAGGGGCGCTCAAAGCTCTACTCTAATAGTGGTGAAAGGCTGCCGCCTACATTAGGAGTCAAGCAGGACGAATGCGATGGTGGCAGCATACCGTGTAGTGAGTAGCAGTGAAAAGGACCTTTTTACCGTGTGACTGTAGTGAGGCATACAGACTCACTTACTTCTTAAAAGTTCCACTGCTGTGTGCTTAACTCACACTTGGCCTACATCAGATAAATGTGGAGTGCTGCACAGCGCGGGAGTAGTGACGCTGCACTGGTTGTATGTGTGCATAGGAAGGGTACAGTACCGAGATAGAGCAGTACTGTAGAATGCATGTGTGGTTATTGCACCTACTGGGTGTATGTATGCTTGTGAGGAATATATGACATGAAAGAATGCTGTGAAGCGAATGCGCAATGAAAGTATGTGCTGGGTGTATGTGTGCTTGCATGAAGTGTAAAACATGAAGGTTGGAGTGTTGTGCAGCGCGCACATGGTGAGTGTATATGCTGGGAGTGTGTGTGTTAGTAAATAACAGTCTGTGTGTACTGAATGCAAGCGTAAATGTAATGTTATAATGCTTGGAGGTACTAGTGCTGGACAGTAAGTGTGCTGTGAATGTAAACTAAGTAAGTGTGCCTGCAATGGTACATTATGTGGAGGACCCTGGGTTTAAATTTGGAAACCCCAGGCCTACCTAGTGAAGACATGAGGAGGAGAGGAATCACCCCAGACAGATTTGTGTATTGCTGCATTCTTATGAGCTGGGTGGTACACACACTGGAGGGAAAAGGAAAAGACTCTTTACACTTCAAAAGAGTGCTCTTTGATTCAGTGATAGATCACAAGGAAGGGGCCTGGACGCATCTCAGGAAGGGAGATGGTGCTGATCAGAAACATCATAAAGAGAGGGGCTAGGTGGCTGGCTTAACCTTTTGATGCACATATCACTGTGACTGATATCCAGGTGTGAACACTGGTCACTCCTGTGAATTGTGTTGTGGGTCAATCAGCTACAGAATCTTACCTGCTGTGACAGACATCTTTCATGAAGAAAGAAGAAAAGGAGAAGTGTTGACATCAAAAGAAGCAGAGCTCCAACATAAAACTTCAAAGACTCAGACCCTAAATCACATTTGGTGTCTGGAAAAGGACTATAAGAAGTGGAGGTTGAGTCCCCAAAAATGTGTCATCTGCCAAGCAGCCAGACAGGTTGTGTGAAGAGGGGAAGCTTTGCAAGACTGCTGCCTGTGACTAGGACTGGGGGCAAAGGCCTGCTAGTCTCCCGGCTGGGTAAGGGGACATCACCCAGGGAACACAAAATCACTTGCCCTGCAGCCTAGAGCACCAGCGCTTGCCTGCTTGCCAAGACCAGTGTGCCATGTGAGGAAAAGGAAAGCGGTGGAGGGAGTAAGGTTCAGTGGAGAGCCCTCCTGTGAGTACTCCCTGTGCAAGGTGTGAGGATTCGACTGAGCACCGATCGGGCCTCAGCTTGTGTGCAGGATTGTTTTTGGTGACACCTGTATGCCAAGAGAGGGCCACTGTAGAGCGAGTTGAGCGCCGTGTGGGTCTCACTAAGCCCATATGGCCGTGCTGTGGTGACCCTGGATGCCAGAGGAGACCACCGGTAAACTTAATACTTCGAGGAGTGCCAAGACTTGCGAGTGCCGGGGCGCTTGTACTTGAAGAGCCTGAGCCTGCATTACCACTTACCGCAGCAACCCCATATTCCAGGAGAGGCTGCCGTTATCAACGCTGCCACAGGATTCGGGCCGCACCCCCCAAAAGATAGACTGAGGCAATGATTGGCGGGTTGGACCCGCACTGTGAGGGAATTGTCTCCGATTTACCACTGAGGACAGCCAGAGACGCCATGGAGGACGTCGCAACCTTGTTGGCTCCAGTCAGGAGCTGAAGAAAGGCCCCCTGCCCAAATAGGTTAAAATCTAATTTACGCGTCTCCGCGAGCTGGAAGCTGCTCCTACAACTAAGAGGCCTCAGCCTGCACCGCTGAGTGCTATCGCCTGGGCCATGAACAGCCGGTTTCTCCGAGCTGAGCAGAACTCACAGGTGCGTGTTGAAGACACCTCTGAACTCTTCCATACTGCAAGAACGGATAAGACGTGAAATGGGCTAGTTAGGCCCCAGGGGACTCGCTGCTAATGATGCTGTGGCGCCATTGCCTTTTCGGGATTTTAGTCAAAAGGGTCTAAGAGAAACTCTCGAGTATGGCCTAATAGTGAGCATTCCTTGGATGTGGCAAACTGTGAATGGGGAATAACCCCACATTACATGAAGGAGGATGGGACAGGGATTTGGCTGACAACTATTACAGCCACGACCTCAAGGGGATTGTGTCACTGCTTGTGAATGTTGTCTTACTTTGCCTGCGTAGAATTAGAAATAAAATACTACTTTTTCTTATAAAATCGAGTATTTGTTCAGAATGTTTGTGGTCCTCCAATAGGGGTCTTGACATATGCATTTAAATAAGTGACTATGTATGAATGAGTACACAGAATGATAACAGTGTTGTGGATATAGGTAATGTTTATTATGTACTATTTTTAAACTGATAAATAAAATATGCTAGAAAAAAATACAATCCTTTAGTGAAGGACTCCTTCCAAGTAACTTCTCCTGTAAAATAATACATGCGGGTGCACAAAGTTTTTCTCAAAAAGCTTGCAGTTCGCACGGACAGATGTTGAGATTCCCGAATAGCAAGGCTGCGTAGTCTTGATTCAATCTCATGTCTCCATCGTCTACTACTATACACATGCTGCCACTTTATTTCACTTTTGCAGGTTCCTTTTCATCTGTGCATTCTCCCTTTATTACGGTTTTCCTTTCTTTCTCTTCCTTTTGCATTTTTCACACTCCTGCTTGGGGTCAAAGTTTGATGAGGAATCGGCGGTCCTCAAAAATGAGTGCTAGTGTGCCCCATGCAACCCCTGGCTCCAATTAAGCACTCTGCATGCAAGGCTTTTTAAACAAACCAAATACTGTCCCACCTTTTCCTTAGCCTACCAGGGTACTGCGCACTCCAAAATGTCCTTCCAGCAGTTTTACATACATATCAAAGCTCACTCCGCATTCCCTGGAGTTAATTCTTCGAGGCTTTCATAAATATTGCTCCCTTGAATCCAAAGGCTATGTTAGAGTACTCCTTTCGGAAGAGAACCTTTGGCCAACAATCGCAACCAGATATGAATCAAATAGTTTTTTCCATTTATTCCAAGGCAAAAGAGGTTCACTAGCCTCTGAGGACTGAAGAGGCTGTGACATACTTGCCACTAGGCAACACAACAAACTAAAAAACGAAAAGATTAACACAATAAATGAACAAAACAATAGTGGGATAATGCTGTTTTCAGAGCACACCTGTTCTGCTTCATGTCATATTTCAATGTACATGATACTTCTTCAAAAGGAGGAGTTGCAATGCTGGCCAATTCACCTACTCACAGCTTAAAGTTCAGTTAATTGTTTCACATGCTCCTAGTGTTTAACCTCATAGCCATTCATTTAATAAAACAAATCATTCCTGAACTTGATTTGCCCCCCCTTTGCTTGAGCCTGCTAGACAAAGATCCTCTTGGCAAACAGGTGATATTCTTAGCAAAGTCAAAATCAATTACCTCATTCAAGATTACACTGAAAGCGAGACTGTGAAGCTTTCTTTCACTGCCGCCACGCACTGTAGTTAGTACTTCCTTGATGCGTCTTAAATAAACACCATAGCATCTTCCTAGATGATGCACTACGCAGCTAGGCATCATCAGGCATTTAGCGGCCATCACTGTGAGCACTGCGGGCTAAGACACCGGTTGCCTAAATGCTGTGTCCCCTCTTAATGATGATATACGCAGATCTTTGTGTGCAAGCGTTTGACATCGGACATCTTTAATGGTTCTGCAATGTCTCTAGGGATAATGTGCGTACAGTCAGATCTTGCGTCAGAGTTCCTGAATCTCCTACGCCAGCCGTCTTCCCTGGATGATGCACACACACCAGTCATAATTTCAAAATCAACTGCCGCTGTTGGGCAGATTTACACAACATAAGACAAAAGTCAATAGAATCTGCTAATGGAGGTGAAAACTAAGGTGGAAGTGCCCCTTACGTCAAATCCACACTACGTGGTTGGAGTCCCAAATCCACTCATTAAACTATCATAAGGCCCATAATTTTCATATATTCGAGGTGGTTGTTTGGAGAGTTTGGTAGTGAAGTAGCAAGCGCCTCCTCAGGCAGCTCAATGCCGTTAAGATCCACTATAAGGAATAATCACCAGCATAATAGAGTAGTTGAGTAGACTTTCTTCTAACACGCAAAGATGCAGTTACAGCAGTACCTGGCACCAACTGACCAGAACCTGTTCATACACAAGCTTCCCAATGACATCAAAACATTTAACTCTACATAACCACAACAGGTTCTAAATAATAAAGACAGATGACAACATGTCTCATCATAGCTAAAACGTCAATACTTGTTAAATTCATGAGCAGTTGAACATAGTGGACACGTTTGACATGTCCACTGGAAACAACTAGTGAAATGGGCAAGAATGTGCCCATCACAAAACGATAAAGAAAACAGAAGATGAAAACTGCAGGTGAAATAATGCAAGAAACCAAAGGCTAATGCTCAACATACAGCAAACAAACAAGCAAGCCAAAAATACAAGAATAGACTCAAACAGAAAGTAACTTGTATCTAGAGACCTTCTTATGACAGCAAGAAAAAAGATAATCTGACACCATCACACAACTAGCTATTAACAATTGAAAAAAAGATATGCAAATGAGCGAGGCGTGCAAAAATCACCCCTTGACGTCTGGAGAAATTATTTTCCTTAAATGAAATCTGCAAGTCCAGTAGACGAAAACACACCAAAGAATTACTCGCTGACAAACACCTTCACATACAGTCAACATATTAATCATCTATAGCTAATGTTATGTGCGGGAAAAAAGTGTTGTAAATACCTTCATGCAATATAAATCTGTTTTTGTTAATATTACAGAATTACAACATTTCTAAGAATCAATCTTTTACACTATTAGGAACTAGAAAAAATAGTGGTAAATAAAATGAGAACTTCAAATGTACAAATGCCTAGTTAAAGGCTGTCCAAATTATAAATACAGCCTTTTACTAATCACTGCACCCAATAAGCTTCTCACCTTCGTTCCTTTTCACGACGCTGGTTCTCCTTTATTAAATCATACATGGGGTCTTCATGTGCCTTAAAGACATCAAAAACAGAGAAAACAAATTCAGATTATTCGAAAATTTTGACTTACATGGTGCTTATATTAACAGAGGGAATGGAGCCACAAGGAAGTAAAATAAATAAAAACAACAGAAGCATCCCAGAGTTTCTCCTGAAATGTACTTTATTGTAGTTGAATTTATACAGCACTTCACGTCCCTGAAGAGGCACCAAAGCACATTTGCGGATGAGTAGAGCGGCACTCTAAAAGAGTGGTATGAAAGAGTGTATGCCTGTGAGAAGAACTGTTATGTTACTGAGTATTTCTAAAGTGCGCATTCACCAATCGGTCTCTTGGCGCTGGAAATGCTAAAAGCAGCCATCGTCTGTGGTTATTGGTAAGCCTGTTTGAACAACCATGTCTTCAGGCGCTGTCTGAAACTGGTATAATTTCCCGAGGACCTAAGGTCCACTGGCAGAATGTTCATCTATTGTCTGGTGGGACAGTACTTATTAATCCGAGATTTCACAAACACTGGACTATTCAGGTGCAGGGCCTTAAAGACCATGCAGCAAGCTTTGAACAGGGTTCTTTGCGCGATTGGCAGCCAGTGAAGGTCCTTCGTGTGGGAGATATGGCCATATTTGGGCATATAGCATATCAGTCGGGCAGGCCTGATTTTCAATTAGCTGAAGTCTCCGCAGCAAAAATTTAGGGAGACCCAAATACAGAGAGTTAGCATAATCCACTCTAGACATGACTAGGGCTATAATTACCTGGATCAAAGCCTCTGTGGTAAGAAGTTTCCTTATCTTTTTTTATGCGCCACAGTTGGTAGAAACTTGCCGAAGTAACGGCACCTACGTTCTGCTTAAACGATAGCTCCTAACCAATTATGACCCCCAGGCTTTTTACCGCCTTTTTAGGGACGGGCAGAGGGACCCATCTCACTGGGCCAAAGTGATGGGACCCAACTGTGCTTTTATCATGTTTTGTCGCTGTAACTGTGTGAAGTTGAAGTGATATGATATGGCTCTTCCCCATTAGGTGTTAGTGTATGGGTGTACACGTATGTAATGTGTGAGCGCAGTGTACACGTATGCCAGAAACTGCTCAAACCATTCTGCAGCAAGCATGTATCTGTATGTGCCTCCGTCTGCGTGTAAAAAAATGTGAAAATAAATTTGGACGTCACACATGCAGATACCTACCATATTTGAAGTTGTTTGTATCAGACACTTTAAACCATATTGACTATGGGGCACTGAAAAAAATCCTGCTGTAAACAGTCCTATCCCAGACACATGCAATTTTGCATCAACTACAGAATGTGTTCAGGAATTCATGAAGGAGCGGCAGAAGAGCAACCCACAGGAATGAGGATTACACAACCAGCCATTGAATATGATCTGGGGAACCCACCCAGAAGCAGCACATAAAAAACATAACCATGAGCAATTTTACAACTAGCCATGCAATATAGCATGAAGAGTCCACCGACAAGCTGCGAAGAATCCCATGGGAATGGATGTATACAATAAGCGAAGGCAAGTTCTGTGGCGTCAGTCAAAGAGAGGCAGGAAGTAAGCCACAGGAATGATTATTCTAGAGAAAGCCACAATATATGCCATGATGAGTACACCCAAGCAAGGCAGAGGAGCAACCCAGGGTAAATTACTACCTCCTCCATACTTCGATCTGAGGGGTCCACCCAGGAGCAGCTATAGCCAAATCCATTAGTGTGGACAACAGCTAGGAACTCACAGTAAAAAGGCATCAATCAGAGATCCAGTGGCAACAATGCTTGGTTACTAAATAAGAGAGCGGGAGGCTGATGGTGTGCTTCAACATAGGATGCAGGAGAGTGAAAGAGGCAGGGGTCCTGGCCCAAGGTCCTATCTTGCCCGAAGAGGGAAGACACCTGTAACTTGGCCACCCTTTATCTGGACACCTGGGCTAAGCGCCTGGGGAGGAGAGATTAAGTAGGTCTGCACCTGTCAATGATAGGTGGTAAGAAGTCTCTAGCTTATTTCATCCCGGCGTTTGGTCACAAACAGTTTGGTCCAACTCATAGTGACTGCGCAAATTGAGAAACAAGAGAAACCTGCAAGCCAGACATTACTCTATGATGTGAAATTACCAATAATTATGCAATTACTTCTTTTCGCACAATTAAGAGTAATTTAGAGTGAAAAAAACCTACCATGACAGCACATTTAGCGAGGGGCCGTTCGCGCTTTTTGTGTTCTGCTGCATTTAGCACTATTTCTTAGATCAAAATGCATCCGTGCGTACATTTTGGATGCAAGGGGCATTTCAAGAAAATAGCACTAAATGCCGGTAGTAAATTGGGGACAAATCCTACGCTAGGAGCACATTTAGTGAGTTTGAGCAGCTGCTTACGCTTGCTATTTGTGTTCTGTTGCATTTAGAGCCATTTCTTAAAGCAAAATGCATCCTTGCGTCCATTTTGGATGCAAGGGGGCATTTTTGTGCTAAGAAATATTGCTGAATGCAAAATTACTCTTCTCGTTTAAATCAAGCATAATCTTGCGGAATTCTTAGGTAATTCCATGTGATTAAGCTACACAGAATTACATGAGTTACGCCCACCCCTATTTATGCTCAGTTTATAAAAACATAAAAATAATATTAAATATCACAATACACTACACATCTATACGTTTGATAAAATGATCACAAAGTTAATGAGGGGCATTAGTGACGATTTATAATCATATTATATAAAACAATCCGCTCGCCTATAGTGGAAGAGACAGCCAACATTGGTTTAACAGAAGTTGAGCCAATTGCAGACAAGACCTTAGCAAGGCACAAGATATTTTTAAATGCTTTCACCGGGCTTTGGCATAATCTACACAATCTGGTATCATATCGAAGTGCATGCCAAACTGCACTGATCTGATCGCTAGAAATGACAAATGGCTTTGTCAAATTCTTAATGTTAGTAGGACATATGGGTAAAAGTGACCAGCACCCATAACTACGTCATCTAAGCTTTGCAAAAATTCATATAAGCCAGTGTTTGTATTCCAGACATCAGTAAATTATTTACACAAATAGCTTAAAGTGTCCAGTGTTTTTCTACTTATTTTAAATACTCATGTCGGAGTCAGTTTTCAAGAGGCTGTTCAACTGTTCTTCAGATCCATTTCCAATCTAATAAATTCAAGAGGGTGTTCTCCCCATATACCAATAATTTCCTTCAGACAGGTCCCGAAAGGGAACCAATCCACGGACTTGGTCACTGTAGATATTCAAATGCGCCCTCCCTATTTTCTGCCTTTTTCTAATTAATTAATTAATTCACACCACTGCAGCTAGGTAGTATGTTTGTCGTTGAAAAGTCTTACCGAGATAAGGGTGAGGAAGGCAGTCTAACAGGCAGCTGTGAATTATACATTTTATTGCGCATGCCCAAGCCATCACTGTTTTTATCGGCTAGTAACAGTCAGCTCAGAAAAGGTTGTGATATCCATCTATTATCTTCATTTGTAGAGCACAATAAAAAGGCAGAAATTAAGATTTTTATACGCAAACTTCAGAATTGTATAATAGCCTACTTGCAATTCTATCATGTTAATGAGAACTCAGTCACCTGAAACTCAGAACAACTTGTGCCTCTTTAATAACTTGGGTACCTTTCTTCTCAGTCTTCACCGGATTCATTATCAGGTTTGTTTCCTGAAATAAATGGGAACTCCCAAATTCAGTTTCATAACCAATTCAACACAGTCAAAATTGAATTCACAATGCACCCAAGCACACACAACACTGTTACTCTTATCCAAATAAAAAGTCTCATTAATCAACAGTAGTTCCTTTATAGTCGTTGATAGAAGTCCAAGCAGATGACGGTACACAAAGTCTTTCTTTTATTTCGACAGTAGAAAAAAGTCAGCAGCAGACACGTGTTACGTCCTCCCGGACTTTTTCAAGGCTGCAAAATTGTATACAATAATATTGGTACCGTTGATGTCAACAAACATTGCGTTATGTAAATGTGCCCGCGCCATGTGGGAGATTCCTCACTAGGTGATCATAGAAACTCTCAAAATGAAAAACAGAGTAGATGTGGGGTATTACCACTAAAATTACCGTCATCTGCTTGAACTTCTATCAACGACTAGAAAGGAACTACTGTTGATTAATGAGACTTTTTATTTGGATAAGAGTAACAGTGTTGTGTGTGCTTCGGTGCACTGTGAATTTATACTATACTAGACTGCATTGTCTTTGCAGCTTAGTAGATTTATACCTAAGGTGGGTGGGTATTCAGCGGCATGAGAGCACCACTAAACAAGTGAATTCCTTACAATGTGGGTGTTTAAAATTATTAACTGACCTATAGATGTGCAGACAATATAGCATATCCCCGTAAACGTTTATGTCACAGTCAAAATTGAGATTGACAGGGTTTAGGAGTCGCGACTCCTTGAGCATACCCTCACCACTGAAATAAAGGCACTGGATCGGCAAGACATACAAGCCACAACTAGGGACTCCAGTAGTAAACTGGCCATCTTGCTTGGCCAACTTTAGTCTCATAGAATGAGCCGTGCGGAGATCTCCCTGCTATATCGGAGGCAGTGCTTTTAAGATAAGAGGGACAAGGCGGGACTCTCCTGGCACGTAAACTGTGCCTCCAAAGAGCAAAAACACACATAGCAAAGCTTAAACTTCAGGACGGCACATAGGCGATCAAGGAACCAGATAAACACAGGCTGTTTCACAACTTCTATCAAGCCCTTCACCGACAGGGCAATAAACAACCCCCTTATATAAAGGCATAAATGCACACATGCAATTGGACTCCTATTTCCTCCACTCATAGGGAACTCCTTGAGGCTCCAATTGCACCTGAGGAAATTCAGAAGGCACTCCAGACGAAGCCCATTGGAAAATTCCCGGGGCCTTATGGCCTCCCTGTCACATTCTGTTCCAAACGCTCTTTCTGGACCAACTCACACAGTTATTTAATGCCTTCAGCCACACCACAAGTCTGAACCCCACCATGTGGAGGCTAAAATTTTACAAATCTCCAAGCACAGGAAAGACCCCATCACCTGTGCTTCATACCGCCCCATCCCTCTATTAAACACAAATGCCAAACTTTAACCTTAAGTCCTTGTGCTGCACTTAGAGCCCATTCTCCCAAGCCTCATCGACCAGGACCAGGTGGGCTTCATCCTGAACCACCAAGGAGCAAACAATGTCAGGTGGCTAGTCCACCTGGATGAAAAGGCCCATATGCGTCACACCCCCTTGCAGCTTCTCTCACTGGACACTGAGAAGACTTTTCATCGGGTGAGCTGGCTTTCCTGTGGGAGGTACTGGCAAGCTTGTGATTGGACTGAGGATGATCGAGCGGATCATGGCGGCCTACACATCTCCATCTGCCTTAATGGACAACGTACCCTCCCCCCATAAAGACTGAAAGGGGTACGCTATCCCCACTTCTCTTCACCCGAGCGGTAGAGTAGTTGACCATCCAGATCAGAGTGGGTTTCAAAGCTAACATTGACATCTCAAACCCTCAATCTCACCATACTGGACGAACTAGTTCCCTCCTTGCAGTCCCTGGCCTCTTTCTGTTGGGCTCCATGATCTATCCACTACCTTGACCTTAATATCACACCCCACCTCGATGGGTGGACGAAGGCCAACTGCCGAGCCTTTCTGCACACTAATATCGAGGACCCAAGATGTTGGAGACCCCTGTACATAATGAATGTTCTACCCAGAGTGCTCTACTTGTTCCAAAAGCTGCCCACACCCATTATGGAGACGGAAATTAGAATCCTCCAAAACAAAGTGCGTCTATTTGTCTTGTGCAGTGCAAGGCCTGCATCTTCAACAAACCGCTAATGACCCTGCTGTCAATGGGAGGCTTAGCGTGTCGGAAACTGGTAAAATACTACTGGGCGACTCTCCTCCGATTTGTGTCAGAACAGGTGGTCCGAGAAAGCGAAAAAGCATGGCTCCATCTAGGCCACGCACTGTGGGACTTAGTCTGGCTTCCGAAAAACAGTTGCCCTAGGAGCGCATATCTAGTACCCCCAACAACAAGCATTGTCATAGCCAATAGGTCTCGCTTTTGGGACCTTATAAGTATTTAGTTATGCAGCACAATATCTTTGGTGCAACAACATCAACTGTTGCATGGCTAAACACTTATAAGGTCCCAAAGGCGATACCTATTGGCTATGAGCTGCTCTAGGAGATGACCTTTTGGAATCGGTCTGCACTTTTCGCGGCATCCACCTTGCGGGAGCGAGCAGCGGCGCGCAGGGGCCATCTGTTTCCAATTAGCATGGCCGCGCGCGCGTCTGCACTTTTCAAGCACTCGTGCTTCTGTTAGCTGATGACTTCCTGTGATCAGTTGGGCACTTTGAGCACGGGCACAGCACATGGGACATTCCAGTCCCACTAAGCAATTACCCAGTGATACCCACCTTGCCCCTAAGCTCCTGTCGAAGTCCAGTCCAGCTGAGACGGTCGGTCTCATCTCTTACCACTCAAGCAGGCCACGCTACCCTTTTCCACCCATACGTACCCCCTCCTACCAAACGTGCCAGCTCTTTGCTAACTTGCATACCTACCCTTTTATGGGTAGTGAGGTTGTGTGCTCAGGAAGTTGTTCTTGGTGCCAAAAAATGCAAATTAAACCACGTTATGAGCCTTCTTTCCAGACAGGACTGACGTGGCATGCACTCCATAATTATTTGCGTTTGCACATTGTCTTATCACCATCGTTTTCCATCCCAAACAGCTATAATTAATATATGCTGCTATTACACAACTCAACGGCACACAATGTATTGACACCAGAAAGATGAATATCTGAGCAGGGCCATCTCTTGACCCGTCAGATTTCAGAAGTGGGTGTTGAACTCTCCTAGCCATCCTGGTAGCTTATTCCAGCTGAGCGTGATGTTACAAGTATATCACATTAGTTACAGGGGATAGAAGAGCAAATTCATAGGAAGAGCCGAGCGCCATAAGACCCAAGGAGCCACGGAAAGAATGGTCATGTAAATATCAGAAAAGTCAACTTATTTGCAAATGATTCAGTTTAATTAATTGACTTAATCAGTTCTTAAGATATATTTAGAAAGATTCATGACGAAGAGTGAGCCAAAAAGCAATTCCATTTTAATGAGCACTATTTCAATGGCCAATAAAATTGCTTTTTTTAAACCAAGTATAAGCGAGGTTTTTGTCTTTTTGTAGTTATAGGCGCTTTATAATTTGATAGTCAAGAAAAATGAGTCAAAGAGAAGCAGAGTGGTTCACCCGGGTCACACCATGTGGTTAAGTGGGGTAGCCAGGATCAGCGCAGGCTTCCCCTGGGCGGCATCGCCTCTTCGCCTCAGCTCTGCACTGAACAATGCTTAGGACTTCCTGGTCTTTCAAGAGCTAAATCAGTCACTACTGTCAGTGCAGAGGACAATGCAACGCACAAGCTTAACATGACAACCACTGGCACTGGTGTTGAACTCTCCTAGCCATCCTGGTAGCTTATTCCAGCACAGCGTGATGTTCAAGTATATCACATTAGTTACAGGGGATAGAAGAGCAAATTCATAGGAAGAGCCGAGCGCCATAAGACCCAAGGAGCCACGGAAAGAATGGTCATGTCGCACGGCGCCTGCAGATTTACAGAGCCCATCTGAGGCGTTTATAGACAGCGCCGGGGTGCCGCGGGGGGGGTGAAAGCCTTTATGGAGGCAGCTGCTAGACTTCACCCCCGGAGGCCAGCTGCACCGCGGGCTCCGACGGGGAGGGGGCTGGGGACGCGGACCCTGCATCGGCAATGACGTGTGAAAGCTAATTAGAAAAACACGGCCACGCTAATTACAAACAGATGGCCCCTGCGCGCCGCTGCTCGTTTCCGCAAGGTGGATGCCACCACAAGCAAGTGTGAGGAAAAGTGCAGACCAATTTCTAAAGGTCATCTCCTAGAGCAGCGCATGCGCGCTGCGCTAGGCTCGACCTAAAAACTGTGCTAAACATTTGGGACCAACTAAAAACTCTTACTTACTCCAGCCCTCAACCCTAAAACGTTAACAGACTTGACTTGGGTTGACTATAGGACCCTGAGTGACCTCTTCCAGGGACCCTCCATCAAATCTATTGAGCGATGTAAGAGAGACTTCCATGTCCCGGATACCTCTTGGCTCAAATCCCTCCAACTTCACTACTGGGCATTACACCCCGTAAACTCGCTTGCGGCTACCCGAGCACTCACTGCATTCAAAACCTTGGTCAGGTTCTTTGAAGGCAGAAAGGAGTTGACTTCCTGAACCTACGCCACTATCCAAGACTCAAACCTTGCATTACAAACCTGTACCAGGAACTGCAGGTAAGTGCTTTGGAACAAATAATTCCAAATAAACAATGGGGGACAGCCTTTGGTAAGAGATTCCGAGAATGCATAGGATTTTGCTCCACAGGGTATCAGCCTCAAAAGTGATGGTCCTGTGGTATTTGACTCCTAATAGACTCACCCACTTGTTCCCCTCCTCACTCACTACATGCTGGCGATGTCTCTTTCCTTCATATTTGTTAATCATGCTCGGTAATCCAAACATATTAGAAAGAAATAGTCACATAAAAGACAAACTACGATATCCTTTGCCAGCTGATCTCGCAACCTTCATCCTGGGGCTAAAACCAAAAGCTCCATGACACATGCAGACTGGGCATCGACTTGACACATGACTGGGGCAGCCAAACAGCTTATAGCACTATTCTGGAAGAAGCCCGAACCCCACCAGTAGCGTCTTGGTTCCACAGACTATAGCAGATACTTACCATGGAACACATTTCTCATAACCGGTCATACTCAGAGAAAAGATTCACTTATCTGTGGTAACCACTGATTGATTACTTGTCCAAACTTGAATTTCTATATTTTAACCCACCTAGCATTAGGGCATTGCATTTCTTCGACTGAGATCTTATTCGTCGTCCCCGACACGGGATGTTGGATAGTGAACCAGGACTCTTCCCACTCTTAACTCCTCGACTTGCAAAGCAAAGACATGGACCCTTCCTTCCACTCCCACAGGGTGTTGTATTGTGTTTAAATGTTGATGTTCTTTCCTACAGCACGTACACCACTCTGCCTGGCAAGGATGGGTTATATTATCACGTAATAACTTGTATAATTGGCTTGTCCACTTGGGCGTTCACATAGGTGTGGTTGTATCCATTTACCGACCCCCTGGATCACTGGCTAATTTCTTGGTAGGTATTGATAAAAATGAAGACAGATATTTACAAAAAATATATACACATGTCAAAATATATTTATGCAACCCTGGTAATGAAAATTTGGAAACGAAAGACAATATTTTTCCCACCACTCTGAATTGTTCAATTTTCTGATTGCCTTTAGTGAAAAAGGGGCATTCACGATCTCCTGTTCTGTGACCATACTGTTTACATCTCCAACCTATCAGAGAAAAAAGAGAATATATTATAAACTAAACCAATAGAGCTTAAATCAAAGAACTGCAAACATGTAAAATGAGGTATTAGTAGAATTTTGTTCCGAATCTGGAACTCAAAGTTCTGAGCACAGAACTTTTTTCTAAGCAAAAATTCTTGGATTAAACACACTAACAATACGATTTCGCCAAGTACTAATTTTAACCCCATTAGCAACATTTGCACAATGTTCAAATTCATTTATATGAAATTTCGCAAAATTTGGCAATACGCAATTTTATGTATTTTTCTTTTCTTTTTTTTTCTTTTCTTTTTACACCCGAGCACATAATAAAAGACTCATGAGATACCATTGGAGACTGATTTGCATATAAAATGTTCGCAGAGAAACATTTTGTGCATGAACTGTTACTTGCCAGTACCGCAAGACTTTTCACTCTAGGTGCGTGTACAGGTAAAAAAATAATAATAATTAAGTAAGATACCAACATTCACATTTTGCTACAAAAGTGCAATTTTGCAAAACTCTTATGGAATTTCACATAACTTTACAAGAAAATATTACTCAACTTCACACACCCCTAGAAAATTATACATTTAATTCAACTCAACCTCTCTGTCTAAATCCCCTAACTACCTGGTAGATATTCTGCCACTAGGATAAGATGTGGTAGCTAATATTTTCCCATGGGACAATGCATTAATTTGATGTAATTTTAGATGCGGTCCCAATAACGTTGGGTCATTATATATAATATATGTGTGTGTTCTTCCCACTCCAAATGTAATTGGCTCCATTGAAAAATAAACAATCAAAACATTACTAAAGCCAAGATGGATCTCAACAAAACATCCAAAATTACCAACTTCCATTTGAGGTAGCCCATCTTCAAAGAAAACTAGTTCATGTTCTCTCACATCCCAAATCTAATCCTTCAATCGTAAATGAGCCTCTTCCCCTCTTTTACTATTTCTCTCAATGTAGTAACCAAGAAGATGCAAACAATGCAAAGGTACCCAGAACTGAGAGTTCAGCTGCATAGTATAAATAGTGGAAATGGCCAACTTGGAATCAAAGATGAAATATGGCTGCAGAGACCAATACTACTGGTGACAAAGAAGACAAGCGTCAGCACAGTTTCTTCTGCCCCGCGTGCACACCTGAAGGCAAAGAACAAAAGGGAGCCTAATTAGTGACCAGACTTCTGCTTAAATCATTTGTATGATTTTTTTCAAACTTACAAGTGTATCAAGCCGAAAAGATGCCAAAGCACAGAGAAAAGACGACCTTGAACTGTGCCTTTCAGGGTCAACTAGATAACTCTATTAAACTGAGCAAAAACTATTCTGAATACCTGCATAAAGGATGTGAACAAAACAATACTGTAAATACTCCATAAAAGACATGAATAGTGTAAGACATGTAAATGTAATCTGGATCATACTGTGTGATCCATGATTCTTTCTGGCAATAAAACTAATATTTAGTAATACACGAAGGCAATGGTTCTTAAAAACTTTTGACTTCTGTGAACCCCCACTTAATCATGATTGAAACCCGGGGAACCCCACTGAATCATTAGTGGAATCCGCTGACTCCCACTGAGTAATTACTGGAAGCTGGAGATCCTGGCCTAAGCATTTGCGTTAATTTGAACCGCATAACAATACAGAAAAAAACACATTCATCGAACAAATATTTGAATGATGAAATATTTAATGTAATTCACAAACAAATATAAAAAAAATTAATGGGAAGGTTGGAGTTTTTCTAAATTCAATTGAGGCTACTCATCGTCCATACTATATTCTTTCATGCACTTGCACTGCTTCCATGAATCAATCTGAGTATACTAACTTAATTTTTAGCCTCCAATTACAAACTCTGTCACATTCACAGAAGGTTTTAAAATTTGTAATTGTACACTTGCTTCTTTATTTCTATACACTTTATTATTCTGTTAATATTATTTCTAAGTCGCGGCTCCCCTGAGCAGACTTCGGGGACCCCAGATTAAAACCCACTGCACTAAGCAAAGAGAGAGGGGGTAAGATAAAGAGAGGGGAGATTTCAGTATGGACATATGAACAGATATTTAGTCAGGGATGCAAAGATAAGAAAACTAATTTAAAAAAGTGAACTGAAAATGTGCCACTGCTACAGAGAATGATCTATCTGCTGCAGTTTTGTCCAAACTGTGAATTCTTTACATAGACATATCAATTAGAAAAATCAACATTGTCACATTGAGTGATTGCAGGGTGAAAATGCCAAAGGTCTACCTTTGAAATTTTACACAAAGATTAAAGCTTCAAAGGCTAGCTGCTATATATTTCAAGCATAAAAGGGATAACACTCCAGTCAATTTCTTTCTAACATCAAAATGTACCATGCTAAATTAGGAGTCGTTACGAAAGCATCATTTTTCCATGCTCTGTTTTCTGTCTATGGGGATCTTTTTCCAGGGTTAATTCTCAACCCCTCAATGCTGTCTGTCTCCATCTCACCCGAATGTACACTATCTTAATATTCTGTACTTGATCGTATTATTATTATTGATATTGTAGTTGTAAATGTTTTACTGAAAAGGTTTCACCATTTTTAGCGAAGTGAATATTTTTTGAGTATTTTATGGAGGCATCAATTTATGTATTTATTTTTACTTACTACCCTCAAATTACTCCCCCACTCTTATGTTGTAATATTTTTTCTGAATTGGTTTTTCTTAGCTATAGGTCTCTTGAATATGAATAAAACTGGCTGGAACCTATGGTCTGTTTTATATGAATGGAACGTGATAAAAGCATCTCGTAAATACCTCAAAAAGTTATGAGCATGCACAACAATGTTCTAAGCTTTTACCAAAATATAGAAAATACTGTTGAATAAATAGATTGTCTGCATGAAGAAAAAGGCAACGCGGATTAGGTTGGGCGGGGCAGGGTGGAAAAGCCAGGTTTGGCTTTAATGTGTTAACACATACAAACACAAGCATAAACAAAATAGGTCTGCATGCATTAGGCATTAACATCAGACCAATTGGCTTTTCAATTAGTGTTTATTTTCCATGTATTTACGAATTTGTGCATGAGTGAAATTTCCTTTGCATCTAAACATACAGTAGCAACACCCAGTCTCAAGAAATTGGAGATGAATCCTAACGACCCACACAACTTTCTCCTGCTATCCAACATCGCATTTCTGGTGAAGCTCCGGACGATGGTATTGCTCCCTCCATTCAAGGCTTTCGTTGAATAACATTAAGGCATAAAACTCATACAACATCGGACATGTATGTCATGTAATGGGATTTGTGCCGGTAGTGGAGTATGGCATCAAGCAGGCATGAACGGCGGGAGAGTATTACTTCCTTTGCCTATCGATCCTCAATCTATATCATCCCTCCATACCCAAACATTCTCAGGCTTTGACCAGTAGTGTGTCCCCAATGGTCAACATTAGTACCACTGTTAGCATCAACTACATCTAACCCTTGAAAAGATTAGGCATTTGTAAGTTTTACAACTATGCAGCTGACCTCCGGATAAAGCTGGTGCTTCATGGATTACCTGTGATTCAGTACATTGAAATATTGCTTGCATATCATCGAAAAATGGATATGCATTACCTAACCTAAACCATAACCCCTGGAAAAAACGATTCTGCTGAGCCAAAGTACACAGCTACCAAGGTGACTTAAGCAGGGCCTCTAATACAGAATGCATGCTTAACAAGCATTGGCAATGCCAAAAGGTCTGGCTTTTAATAGAAGCCAGGGACTGGTGAGTTTCGGCATTCCATAACTCAACTTATATACACTCTATCACTCTTTCTTGAATTTTTGCATACTCTAAAAACAAACAAATTAATTTTTTTTTAAAACAAAGGAAATGAAAAATAGGAGAAAAAGTAAAGAACGGGCCCATCAGCCCTGACAATGAAGCACCATCATTGTCAGACAGATGGGCAAGGTGGTCTGGCAAAAAGCAGTCCTTCAGAGGGCAATGGAGACAATGGTTGAAGGGGGCTGATCCACTGCCCCATGCTGCAGACAGTCACATATGGAAGCAGAATGTAAATGAAACTTAAAAAGACAAATGGCAGAAGAGGACTGACCCAAGACTCCAAGATTCCCTGCAACAATATACCAGCCACCAGGCCTTAACATGGTTTAATAATCCACATTTAACAGGCTTATTGAATTTAACATACACTTTTCATAATAAACATCAGTCCTGCTGCCTTTTTGTTGTAAAGCTTCATAATAGACAAATCAGACATATGGCATCTGACATAACTTTCCCAAATAAACCAATCAGCTTTCACAAGTGTCACCATGACCAACTTGGGCCTGCTACATTGAACATAAGCTTTCACAAAAAGCTACCATCAGTCATATAAACATAACATTCTAAATATTTAGAAAATTAGATAATAACCCCTCTTATGGGAGCTACCAAGAATATGTAAGTCTTCTTTCAGGGTTTGCCAGAGGGGGCCACTAACACTAAAACCGTTGCCTACTACAGTAATATGTGAGATTACATGTAACCAAATACTGTCACCAGGATTTAACACAGTGCGATCACAATCCACCCTAAAAGGCCTATTGCCTTTGGCATCTGCTTTACACAATAAATAAACCAGACCATCCAGCTTAGTCATGACTTTTCATAAATAATCACAGCAAACCTATGGAATCAGACATCACCTTTGTTACTGGCTTGTAATGTCACCCTAAACAACTCAGTCATAACCTTTCCACAATGCATAATCAGGCAGTCAGTCATACAATAACAAATATTACAGTTCCCAAAACAAACTACAATAACCACGTAAGATGGTCTAACAAGGATTTTCACAGTGCAAATCTTGCACCCCACGGGTTTGTTTAAGCGGCTAACACCAAAAAGTTTGCCTACTAGGGTAATCTAGGAGATTCCGTGAAATAAAATACCTGTTTCTAGACTACAGCACAGAGTAATAAATATGCAACTTTAAATGCCTATTGAATTTAACAAATTTTTTCAAAATAAATTGGTCAGATTTACTGCCTTTATTGTAGCTTTTCATAGTAAACAGATAAGGCCTAATGCCTTTATCATTGGCTGGTCACCATAACCTAATCGGCTCGGCTGTATTGAAACTATGTTTTCCTGCTAAAAGTGCTATACCAGAACACTAAAAATCTTGGGGTTCATTTTGAATAATATATTTTAATTGCTTGCAGAATCTCATGCGATGATTATTAATAATCTGTTGGTGATACGTGGAATTGAAGATACCTTCCTTTATGATTTTAAACACCCAAAGATCTCGTTTACCCACTGATTGTAAAAAAACAAAACTCTTTGATTAGGGATTCAGGATCATTTATGACAAAAGGAACGTTCTATACCCACGAGAGGGAGTGACTTCTTGTCAGTGCCTTCACTCCTGCTTTTGGTCCAGGCAGCCTTGATTTGGAACAAAATCTTTGCTTTTTTATTTTTATGCAGGCTTTTAAACTTCAAAGGTTAGATGTCTTTTAAACTTTCGCAGAGGTGATGAAAATACTGTTTGGAGGGAGGTGAAGATGTAGCATTTAGAAATTTAGCAGTGACCAGTACTGGTTTGCGATTCTGTATCACTTCAGAGGGAGATGAAACCATAGTTTTATCAGAACAGGGTTAATTTATATATCCTGTCCTAAGGATCACTGTGAAGGTTTGAGGTGTGAAATCAGGTGTGCCTGCTCATAGAGACTGGGATATTCATTCCTCTATCTGTGGTGTCATTTGTATCTGCATTGATTTGTAGGTGATGTAAGGCAGTGTTTGTTCCTTCTGAGAAAGTAAGAATTGCCTAAGAAGGAATTTTTAAAACTACTTTGGCTGTCCAAGCTATGTAGCTTAAAACAAGACAGCTGACAATTGCAAACCACCGACAGTCTGCGCCCCCACCCCGGATCCCCAGCACGAACAGCCTCCAAATATACCTTACTTTGGCATTAACATGTCCACCTCATCCAGTCAGACCCCAACACCATCCAGGACTGATGAAGGCTTTCATTCCCTACAGTGACTGCTGGAAGAACCGACTTCTCTGGGAGATTTCCCATATGATAAAAGGTTTATCTTATATTTCATATCTAAACTCCTCAGTCCAGCTGTTTCTTAAAGAGGTGTGCTCCACAATGACAAAGATTACTATACGCAATGAGAAAACCTAGAAGAGGACTGTAGCGAAATGACAGCCAGTATGCGGCTGGAACATTGGGATTCCTGGTAAAAGTGGGGTTACACTACTAAACAAGCATTGGCAAAGCCAATCGGTCGTGCTTTTTAATGGCATAACCTGACCAGCTAGAAGTGGCAGTGCCAGCTAATACAAATTTGGCCAAATGCTTTCAAGAATAGTCTTGTGAAAGGAAGAGAAACCATAGTTCTGAGACACCAGCCACTGGATTGTAAGGAAAATCCTCTCATGTAAGTGGGCAGGGAATTTACCCTAATATTCATCAGCACTCTAGTATTTATTTCTAACCTCAGTAGCAAGTGAGATTTGTTAGTCTACCTAGAATAATGTATCTAAGTAGCTAATAATGTGCAACGCTTAAAAGGCTCCTGTTTGGGGCCCCCCCCCCCAACTACCAAAATATAAAACTGCTTAATACTTGCCTACGCTGATCCAAATGTGAACGTCACATCACTCAAGCTGGGGCTTACCCAAAGCAACCAATGACTGAAAGGGAATGACTCAAAGCTCCAATCAGTATGTTTAGGTTGTGTCAATGACATGAGCTCTGGCACATAGCTAAAGTTGTCTGTAGCCAATCGAAAACAGGGAAAGTGGCCCAAGAAGGTGAAAATCATCTAGGTTATCACTGCATTAAATTTTGAGGGTACTGCAACATGAAGCCAAAACTATTATAAAGCCCTAGCAGTGTTCTACATCAGAGTGACTTTCTAACTCGGGACTTCAGTGTATTTCAGGAATGGCCAGATCCATGACAGATTTTAAGGATAATTGCTGACACTGTAAAAAGTGTTTTCATCAAGATTCACTGAATATAATTTGATCTCGTGGACATCTTGACCATCTGGCATGGATATGCTTTCTTGGACTTGTGTCTGACGCCTCTGATTTACCTTATAGAAGCTTATCAGTAAGTATAACAAGCATTGGCAAAGCCAATAGGCCTCAGCAATGCCCAAGCTTTTGTCCTTGTCAATGTGAATGTCTTTTAGCCATGTTGTCTAGCAGCACATCTGCTGTTCGGCATGGCTAAAAGTCACTGAAAGCCCAGAATAACAGGATGTTGAGCCGACACAGAGTCTCTTTGCCCCACAGTTTATTGCCATCCCCTCCTAATACAGAAAAGAGCTATGATGTGGCCTGCACTGGCCGCATTATAGTGCTTTTGCTGGTCACTTTCAGGCATGCTGAACAACAGATATGCTGCTAGACAACATGGCTAAAAGACATTCACATTAACAAGGCCAATAGCTCGGGCATTGCCAATATCTATTGGCTTTGCCAGTGCTTGTTTGGTGTCGACGGGGTCTTGTTGAACAAATGTGGAAGTGATAGTGAGAAACAGTTGAGGAGTTTTGAAGTGAAGCGAGGATGTGGCTTAACGGCCAGAGCTGCCAACAGGGGATCTGGGGAACCAGTTTCGAATCTCATTTTCGGTTGAACAGCTTGGGATTCTGGGCAAATCAGTTACGCTTCCCCTTGCGAACGACAATTAATGTGTCACTGTGTAATGTAAGTGGTGAGTACCTAAAGTGATCTAATATCATCAGCTTGTGTTCGCCCTACAGCAAGATGGTGGACAGAGCAATACCTTTGGATCGTGCAAACAAACCAAACAAGTGCTGTTCGTGTTTTAACAACTTTTTAAGAAATGCATTCGTTTATGTAGTTTATGTACACATGCATGCATTTTAGTCGTATGTGTACAAGGGAGATGTCCTGAAAACACAAATACTCCTATGGAGTGCTTGAAAATAAAGAAAAAAATAGCTGCACAAATCGGGAGCAGTGTAAGAAGACATGGACTTAGTCCATGCGCTATGGAAGGGCCAAACACAAGAAGAGGGCATGATGCCTTCATGCCATGACGAATGGCATCAAAGAAAATGAGAGTGACACTGAAGTTTACCAATGGTAGGAGATAGGCCGCCTGTAAGCCCACAGATAGAACACAAAACGTCTCTTCGAGACAGCGCATGTGCTGTCTAGCCGAGCCCTAAAAATGGCTTGCTATTTCAATTTACATGAATATCCTCTCACACATTGCTCAGAAACAACAAAACTAACATCTGACTACCACATCATCTTTATTTTTAACCAGAGGCACATTTTTTATACAAATCTTATGTTCATACAAATTAACTTTTTGCAAAGAAATAAAAATACCTACAGTATCACTGTATTTAATTTAATACCGATTTGTATTTAGGTTAATGAAGTACCATTGCTCTTTAATGTTTTTGCTATTTCTCAACAACAAACTTCTTAAATTAACCCTGCTGCAGTCTGGGAAGTCGGACAATCAGTAGAAAAGTTAATGTCCAGAGGGTTGGCACACTAAAATTGTGCAAAATATATAAGTAAACACAAGCCAAATCATTTAGAGATCAGCGAGCCTTTTCCTTTTAAAATACACTAAGCGCTGTCTCTAGGGAAACTGCTGGAACCACTATAATAGCACAACCTGAAATTCCCACCAAACTTTTCCAAGAAAGACACAGACCTTACCTCAAATTCTAAATACACTGTATTTCATTAAGTTTAACAGCAAGCCTGTCAGAGAATGTTCTTTCACCCACGAACAAAAATCTTTCATCCAAGAACAATCAGTAAAATTCCACAAATCGAACAGTAAATTAAAGTAGCCCAGTAGGACAATGGAAACAAATGGTCCTTAAGAACTTCAAGTAATGACGGTATGCTTTGATCACAACAGTCCCCATAAAATATGGACTACCACAAGGCACCGTCTTATCCCCTACCTTTTTAATTTCAACATGGAACTGCATGGATCAATGCTTCAGGAAAAGGGAATCACCATCTATCAATACGACGACTACATAACTTTGCCTCCAAGTATCAAACTCTTCCAACAAATTGACTCTGAAAATCTTCCCCAAAAACTACTAGCTAGAAGATTCTCCCTTGCCTGAAATTCAACCAAGCAGAATCCGAAATTCTCCTCAACCATTTTAGAGACTCTTCACACAATACAAAAGGTATCCCATCTCCAGGTATTTCACCCACATTAGGTCACAAAGCTAAACAAAATTAAACGATAACTATGCTATCTCACATCTCCCGACTTGTGCAACATGTTCCTTTTCACAACTTCTACTACTTAGAAAAAATTCTATCCCACTATCCCTTCTCCTGACTTCACCACAACAATATAGGCCCTAATTCCTTGTTGAGTAGATGTGTCTAAGACCCTCAATTATGGCTGCCCCAAATCTGCCTTTCCTCCACCCAAATCCCATCCTTCGCACGGCAGCATGCCCGCTCAAAGAAATTCAATCACATCTCTTTCATTCTGAGAGACGCCCACTGATTGCCCTCTTAAGCCAAATTAATTTCAAAATGGCCTGCATCTGCCACAACCTCTCCATCTCAATCAATCAATCAATCAGGGGTTTGTTAAAGCGCAACTACTCACCCGTAAGGGTCTCAAGGCGCTGGGGGGGGTGCAGGTTCCATCCATCAAGGAGGGGGTCTGTCGAAGAGCCAGGTTTTGAGGTTTCTTGCGAAGATGGGGAGCGATGTTGTCTGTCTGAGGTGGAGCGGAAGGGCGTTCCATGCTTTGGCCGCGAGGAAGGAGAAGGAGCGGCCTCCCGATCTGGTCTTTCTGGTGCGGGGGACCACGGCGTAGGAGAGCTGGGCTGATCGTAGGGTCCTTTGGGGTGCGTGGAATTTGAGTTGGCTGTTCAGGTATGCTGGTCCGGTGCCGTGGAGGGCCTTGTGTGCGTGGGTGAGCATCTTGAAGGTGATTCTCGCCTCGACAGGGAGCCAGTGGAGTGTGCGCAGGTGCTGGGAGATGTGGCAGTGTTTTGGCAGGTTGAGGACCAGTCTTGCGGCGGCGTTCTGGTTGTTCTGTAGCTTGCGGGTGAGGTTTTTGTTTATTCCGGCGTAGAGTGCGTTGCCGTAGTCGAGTCTGCTGGTGACCAGGGCATGAGTGACGGTCTTTCGGTGTTCGAGGGGGATCCATTTGAAGGTCTTACGAAGGAGGCGGAGGGTGTGGAAGCAGGAAGACGAGACAGAGTTGATCTGGCGGTCCATTTTGAGCTCGGAGTCCAGGATGATTCCCAGGTTGCGTGCGTGGTCCGTGGGGGTTGGCGGATTTCCGAGGGCGGGGGGCCACCAGGTGTCGCTCCAGGCATCGGGGTTTGGGCCCATGATGAGTACTTCTGTTTTGTTGGTGTTTAGTTGTAGGCAGCTGTTTTTCATCCATTTGGCAACGGCTTCCATGCCTTCTCGAAAGTTGCGTCTGGCGGTGTTCTCAACGTGCTTAACTGCCTTTTGGATAAGCTAAGCAGTAGCCGAGTGGAAAGAGACACTGAAGGGAAATCAATTCTTTTACTTGAAATTCTGAGAGTTTAATAGCCTAAAAACCATCAAATAGGCATTCTTGTACCAAGCACCGTGAATATGAAACAACTTGTGTGAAGAACTCAAGATACAATACAAATCAGTTATTCTTCCAAAAGTGCCTAAAAAGACAACTGTTCTTAATTCAGAGATGAACACACCTAGCTTCCTTCTTTATAATTCTTCCTCTTGTTATAGTTTATATTTAATGCATGTGGTATTTGTGTGTTTTGCGAAGCACCACCAAGCTTGGGGAACCATAAAAAAAATACCACTAATAAATAAAATGTAAAAAACAACAACCCTACATTTCAAGGCCCATCGGGAATTTAAAAAAAACTAAAACAGCTCCCTTTCTTGGCACTGGTCATTTCTTCAATTGAGCCAAATTAACTGCTTCTGATTTCTAGAGAGCCTACTCCTCAGAAATGCTCGAATGCCATTATCAAATAATGCTCGCATATGATTGTCAGCTCCATTATATTTTTAGTTTTACCTCATTTGAGGAACCATGTCAGCAATAGCTTAAATATGTAAACAGTAAATACACAAACGCTTACATTGCATGACCTTGACTTCTTTCCCTAAAGGCATCCACAATCCTCTGGTAGGAGCATGGGCCAGAAATTCCCTGGCATGCTCATTGCCCGGCACATCTGGTATACAATCTTCTGGCTTTGTTTCATCCTCCTATGGTAAAACAAAGAACAAAAAAGGTGTGCAAAAGAAGTACACTAGGCCATTAAAGGAAAGAACTGGAAACCGTGGTAATTCTAAAGACATACAATATGTTACCTTTTTTGTTTTCCAACACGCTATAGGGGAAGCTCTAAATTTAATACAAACATTGGCAAAGCAAACAGGTCTGGCCTTGGCAAGCTAATATGAAGCTTAACGTCTGAATGTTGATTTAATTTCTTTTACTGCAAGCATACAGCACAAAAATAACAAGCAACAGCACAGCCAATAGGTCTCAGCAAGCCGAGAGCTTTTGGCAATGTCAATGATAATGTCTTTAAGCCATGTGTTATGGAGTGGAGTGGAATTCTGTGGCTTGGAATGGTATGTTATCTGGTGTGGTGTTGAATTTTGTGACATGATGTGGAATTCTGTGGTGTGAATTGGATGTATGTGGTGTGTAGTGGAATTGCGTTTTGGAATTATATTTTTTTAGTGAAATTATGTGGTGTGGAATGGAAATGTGTGGTGATTATTAGTTCCACTTTTAAGAGCAAGGGTGAAAACTCCTGAGGCAATGCTGCATGATGGCTCCCCAGAAGAGCTGTGACATGAGCCAATTCTCAGTGTTAAGTTAATCGAGTAAAGGATTTGCTACAATTCTGATGTTGACATAGTTTAAAGCATTCCAGACTGACGTGGGATGAATGACACTAATAATCTGGCATGAGTGTTTAAAAATGTACACTGTTGCAAATGTTCTCAATTTTTTCTAAGAAGAAGGTAACTTGCGAAAAGGTGTTGAAAGGCAATGGATAGATTTCCAATAGAATAATAGAAAGAAAGCATTACAGTTCTTGGCCAAATTGATAGGAGTTGTGAAAAGATCTGCCAGGCTGACACTTTTTAGTAATCTTTTGAAAACTTCAGTAGGCATAACCTGGTCACATCTTGAGTGTGGTAAATGGGAATTTGGGAAGGGAATATCAAAGTTATTGGGACCAGTTAAGCTGAATGGAGCGTATAGTCTGTGAACGTACAAGCTGTTGATAGTATCAATAACGTTCTCTAGTTTGGAGGTTGATAAAATCATTTGTTAGTTTAGCTCATGGGTGGATCAATTACCTTAATACGGAGGAATAGTTCTTTGGGTGGTTCCAGTTAAGATACAAGTCAACAAGAAACAAGTTGAGACAGAGTCATTGCATCAAATTTTGGAATAGCATCTGTATCAGTTTTTATATTTCGCCAAGCTTCAGCGATGACAAGAAGATCTAGCGTAAAGGAGTAAATTCATGCCTTTGGCTGCAAGGGTATGAGCTGAATATGCATTGAAGAGCAAGCATTGCAGATATGTGATTGCAATGAGTTTGGATGAGTGGAATTTTGCGAGGAAACAAATGAAACACTCGAGGGAGCACCTAACGGATTTTGGTTGCAAGGGGTTAATAGGTTTTCTAAATATGCGTGAAATTATTGGGACACAGAATGATTTGATCTCCGAGTTATAGAGTATCAACAGAATAAAAGCGGCAGACAGAATAAAGTGAGATCGAGTTGGCGCGTGTTAAAGATAAAGAGTGGAGGCGCACATGATCAACCAGCATTGGTGCTTAAGTACAGGGATTATAGATTGGTTTGTGTATTATAAATCACATACACGGATTCCTAATACTTGCAGAGCTAAAAAAACTGAATTGTATGGAACTGTCACTTTAGAGGACATTCTTCAGGAGTACAGCAACTGTCTGAACCCGATATTCTAATGGTTGCTTCTTGATCACATTTTAGAGCAGAACAGGCCGAAACACTTTGGGAAACCTTACTAGCTACTTCTATTACATTGCCACCGCACACGATTTAAATGGCAATTTCGAGCTTCAGATACGCATTTACTACAATACCCAAAATGCAAGATGTCCAAAGTTTATGGTTCGTCTGTACAACCCTGACTCCTGAAGTTTATAACAGTAGTGAGATTACCTTATTGCGCAATCGCTTACATGCGCCTGTTCTGCCTAGTTATGGACATCCCATCATCTAACAAATCCCACGAATGCTAAGCATGAGCAAATAAAAGAAGAGTGAATGGGTGGGGTAAAAGGGAGCATTGCTACAACTGTGTGGGTATAAACTTTAGCATAGACAGCAAGAAAGAATCACTACTGTAGACTAGGCGTCCTACTGACAGATGTCTCAATGTTTGTTTGTAAACCTTCCTCGGGCTCTGGGCTAGGCCGGCCACAGCCGGTTCTATCAGATTCACCACAGACCCGCCCTCAGCGGCTCTCGCGGCCTGTGACACCACATGACGTCAGAGGGTGTAATGTAGGCCCAGACAATCACAGGAAAGCAATATAAATAGCCAGCGCGGGAGGCTGCTCGTTTGCCGAGCAACAGTGGGACGTAAAATGGGGAGGGGAGTGCCTTTGTGTGACAAGAACGATTAATGATCCAGTGCACAGAAAATCCTGGAACACAGCACTACACCAGAGTAAAGCAGACACAGAGGTTACCCGCTTCGCACCAACTCCCACGTACACACAAACTGAGAAAATGCAGCATCGCATCACCCAATCACACAGTTAACACATCACGCCTCACAACGGCGCAGAAGTTCCTGCTATTAAGGCTCACTGAGGCATTATAGGAGTGAAGAAAAAGCTAAGAAATGCCTTTGGTGATACACGCCAAGATTCATCGCCACTGTGCTGTGTGTCACACTCCCATGGCGAAACCACGCCACCTCTGTGACCTGCTGCCCTGACCTTCCCCATGTGCAGCCAATAATGGATGGAGCGATGGAAAAGCAGGACGGCTTAATTAATTTAAAGAAAAAATAAACTGCGAACAAATCGAATTACAGACACCAGCGCTTCTGAGGAGGGCTGGTAAACAAAGATAAATGAAGTCCTTAAATTGGTAATGAAATGAGGGATACTGGAGGGATTGTGTACTTAGTCCCTGCTCTAGGGGAGGAATAAACAGAGGAAGAGGCATGACAACTGCATGCCATGGGCAAATGGGGAGAAACAATGGTAGAGCACCGATGGAACCAGCCAATGGCAAGCCTATGGGCGGGCTGAGCCTCTAAAGTACCTACAACAGATCTCTTTTCGAGACAGCGAATGCGTGCCGTCTAGAGCCAAGACCTAAAAAGACACAAAGAAGTGTGTCCGTAACCCTTGGTCGCATCAGGAAACAGTTTCAGCTACCAGGAGGGGCAGCAGTGGGACTGGAGATGATCACCCTTCCTCCTGCTCTGATGAACAACTTACTTACCTTCGGTAACGCATTGTCTGGTAGAGACAATACTTATGCGTGAGCAGTGCCCCTGCGTGCCGTCGGATGGCTCCATTCGGCGCCGCGTGGCGTCGTCGGTGCCGGATATGACGTTGCAGTCACCTATATAGGTGCCATCCAGGCGCTGGGACGTCAGTTTCTTTTCACAACTTTCCACGACAGGAGCGCAGAGCCATGTATTAGACTGACCTGTGTGTGTTCAAACTAGTTCTAAGCTAGCTAAGTTAAGAGATCAACCCTGGCTCTAAAAATCTGCCGCAGAGCAGGGAGGCATGGGTGGGTCTGTAAGGAATTTGCAGCTAGATATTGTCTCTAGCAGATAATGTGTTACCGAAGATAAGTAACTTCTTTGTCTAATAGAGACTTCAAGCTGCAGATTCCTTTCCTTTGAATAGATACCCAAGCCATACCATCCTGGCGGTGGGCTGCGGATAAATTACTAGACTAAAAAGTCCTGCAGGACCAAACGGGTGAAATGACCATCCCCGCAGTCCTGAATTTCCAGGCAGTAGTGTTTAGCAAATGTGTGCAGGGAAGCCCACGTTGCTGCCTGACAGATGTCCAGGACTGGCACTCCACGAGCTAACGCCGTAGTTGCAGCCTGCCCTCTGGTGGAATGTCCACTTAAGCCCTCAGGAGGCTGCTTTTTAGCCAGGACATAGCAGATCTTTATACAGAGAACTACCCAGCACAAAATGGATCACTTCTGTACTGGTCGACCTTTTTTTAGCTCCCAAACAGCCAACGAAGAGTTGGTTATCCACCTGGAACTCTTTTGTGCGGACAAGGTAGAACGACAACACTCTTTTTGGGTCCAGACGATGGAGTTTCTTTTCTTCTGTAGAGGGATGTGGAGGAGCATAATGGGTGGGCAGTGTGACCGAATGATTCAAATGGAATGGGGTCACCACTTTAGGTAGGAAAGAGGCCCAGGTGCGAAGCACCACCTTATCCGGAAATAACATGAGACAGGGAGGATTGCATGATAAGGCCTGCAGCTCACTCACCCTCCGGGCAGATGATATTGCCACTTGAAATGCTGTCTTGATGGCAAGCAACCGGAGGGGACAATAATGCAGCGGCTCAAAGGGCGCACACATAAGGTAAGTGAGAACCCGGTTCAGATCCCACTGAGGGATAATGAAGGGAGTAGGGCGAAACATATGTACAAGCCCTTTCAGGAAGCTATTTACAATAGGGGACTTGAATAAAGAGGGTTGGTCAGGGAGTGGCAGGAAAGCGGACAGAGCAGAAAGATGACGCTTGAGTGTGTTCAGAGCAGAGCCCTGCTGGGCAAGGTTAAGAATAAAGAGAAGAATAACAGAAAGAGAAGCAGAAAGAGGGTAGATAGACTTTTCTGTACAATATATATTTTATACATTTCTGGCAATGGCAGGCGTATACCGTTTTGGTGGAGGAAGCGACTGGCTGCCAGAATACCTGTACAAACTTCAGGAGGAAGGTCAAAAGCTATCAACTGTTGCTGCTCAATATCCACGCAAGGAGGCGGAGAGTTGACCAGTTCAGGTGAGAACCCTCCCCTGCTGTTGCGACAGAAGATCCTCCTGAAGGGGCAGCCTGATCGAAGGATCGATGCTCATTTTCAGAAGCTTGGGATACCAAACTCTCAGCACCCAGTCTAAAGCCACAAGAATAACTTGGGCCCGGTTGTTCCTGATCTTCTTGAGAACTCTGGGCAGGAGTGGTATGGGTAGGAAGGCAAACAGGAGGCCTGAGCTCCACTCACGACGAAAAGTCACCGAGCGATAGCCACCTTGGAAACTCCAATGTGCAATATTGCTGATATTGCGCGTTCTCTTCAGCGGCAAACAGATCTAACCAGGGCTCTCCCCACTGATGAAAGAGACCTTGGGCCACCTCCATCTGGAGGCGCCATTCGTAATCCACTAGTCATCGACGGCTGAGTTTGTCTGCCCTGGCATTCAGAGAACATGCCAGGTGTTGAAGCACCAGGGACATGCTCTGCTGTTCTTGCCATGTCCAGAGGCACAGGGCCTCTTGATAAAAAGTCCACCTCCCTACCCCGCCCTGCTTGTTGCAGTACCACATGGCGGTGTTGTCGTCAATGAATACCTGCACTAATTACCCCTTGAGAGAAGGAAGAATGACTTTCAATGGTAGTCGGATCGCCCGGAGCTCAAACAAGTTGATGTGGAGCCCTGATTCCGCCAGAGATCAGAGTCCTATGATCGCCAGCTCTCCCAAATGGATGCCCCATCCCAGGACTGACGCATCTATCGCTACTGAGAGATCTGGTTGGTGAAGGGAGCCAATTGCAGCCCATTAGCCATCACTGCAGGTCCTGTGCAGTTCCCTCCAAGATCTGGACCACATCGGAGAGATTCCCCCGATGCTGCGCCCACTGGAACTTCAGGTCCCAATGCAGAGCCCTCATACGCCATCTAGCATGATTTACCAACAGGATGCAGGCGGCCATGAGGCCCAGCAGCCTCAGAGTCAATCTCACTAAAATCCAGGATAGAGGCTGAAACATCTGTATCATTTTTTTGTCAAATATTTTTATTGGCATTTTTATATTTAGGATAAATCGCACATTAGTACATACATATCGTATTTGTTTCATACAATTCTTGCGTTTTTCCCATATATCGTTTGTAAGTACAACAGTTCGTTTGGGATAGTACCTACTTTGTGTGAGGTATAAATGTATGTGTGTGTGTAGTCGTTTTGTTATATGCTCTTTTGCATATGGAAATGTACCTCCTTCCTGTTAAATACCGGCCTGGTAACTACGGGTGTAAGTTCTCAACCGTTAACTTGGGAGTCTAACTGGGGTGGTTTTCAGGAGAGCTGAGGATTATGTTCAGGCGAGGCGCTGTACATATGGGTCAACATGCCTATGGCTTTATGGGGGTTTCGTATATCCAGGGCGGTTATATCAGTCTCTACGTGTCTACCCACATGTCTAGTGTTTGATTGGATTGTCATGGGGTATTACGTATTTGTGGCTTCTTGGAGATTAGAGCTTGTGTCTTCGATTGGGGTCTGGATCTCTGAAGCTGGGGGGGGTCTGAGATGGTGTGTTAGTTGTTTAATGTGGTGTAAAACTGAAACATCGGTATCATAACCTGAATATCCTGGACTCGCTGCTGGGGAGGATAAGCCCAAAACTGCACTGTGTCCAGAACAGCTCGAATGAAAGGGAGCATCTGGGAAGGAGTCAGGTGTGACTTCGGCATGTTTATAGTGAACCCCAGCGAATACAGGAGGTCCGCCGTAGTCAGGAGGGAAACGAGAGTCTGGGGCGAGGATGCCTTCAACAGCCAGTCGTCGAGGTAGAGGAAGACTAAAACCCTAACCTGCGCAGATGAGCTGCGACCACCGCCATCACCTTGGTGAACACCCGAGGGGCGCTGGTAAGGCCAATGGGTAGCACAGTGAACAGAAAGTGCTTGCGGCCTACCTTGAACCCCAGGTAACGCCTGTGTGCAGGCAGAATGGGGATGTGAAAATTTGCATCCTGCAAGACCAAAGCTACCAGCCAGTCTCCTTGGTCTAGGGCAGACAAGACCTGAACAATGTGAGCATCCTGAATTTCCCCATTTTGAGGAAGAGATTGATGGTTCGGAGATTTAGAATAGGACAAAAACCTTTGTTCTTTTTGGGTATCAGAAAGTACCAGTAATAACAACCCCTGCCTACTTCTGATATCAAAACCATTTCTATAGCCCCCTTGGCCAGGAGAGCTGTAACTTCCTCTCGGAGTGAGATAAGATGATCCTCCGCCTCTTGAGATGGCCGTAAAGGGGGAGGGAAAGATTGGAAAATCCGAATGATCTGCAAGACCCATTCGTCCAATGTTATGGACTGCCAGTGGAGGAAATGATGTTGGATTCTCCCTCTAACCGGAAACCCATAGTCTTATAGAACCAAACTAGGAGGACTTAGAGACTGCAGCTGGCGGGGGGTTGGTGGCGGACCAATTCTGGGTACGATTCCCACGAGGTCGGAATGCACCACGTCCTCGCACAACTTGGGAAGCCTGTGCACGATGGTGGCTGGGGTATGGCTGACGCGGTTGAAAGTCCCTTCCATTGCCATGAAAGGGGCGAAAGGCAGAGTGGGGGCAAAGTGTCACTGAGAGACACAAGAACTAGGCCATAGCCCGCGAGTCATTGAAGCGCTCCTGCGTCGAATCTGCCTTCTCTCCGAAGAGATGAGTCAGATCAAAGGGCATGTCCATGAGTTTGGCTTGGACATCCCCCGAAAAGCCAGATGTTCTCAGCCAAGTGTGGTGCCGCAAGGCCACCTTCGACAAAAACCGATCTGCTTAGCGCGTCAGTTGTATCCAGACCCCACCTAGTGGTGAACTTTGCTGCATCCCTCCCACATCTCACTGCTTGGGAGAGCACAGCCCGGTCCTCCTCCAGGACCTGTGGCAGCACTGGTGCAACAGTTTCCCATAAGGTATGCAAGTAATGGCTCAAAAGGCATGCGGTGTTCACCGATCGCAATGCTAGGCTGGCAGAAGAAAAGATCTTCCCAGGGGCCTGCAGCCTCATGGATTCCCTGTCCGAGGGAGCAGAAGGGAACGCGTCATGGGATGTTGAGGCTTGGACCACCAAGCTCTCAGGGGTAGGATGTTGGCTGAGGAAACTTGTATCACATGGGGCAGGGTGATGTCCTGTTCACAGGAGCCCCTGTGCTAGGTTTGGATCAGGTGCCTAGAAGGACATCTGTAAGTGCTTCATTGAAGGGTAAAAGAGGTTCAGATGAGGAAGCCCATGCTGAAGCACTTTGGTCAAGAGGTTAGTCTCCAGGTCAAAGACCCCTGCTGCCCTCTTCGCTACCATAGCACAAGACGCTCCCTCCTCCGTAGCCACAGTAGGTGGGGAGAGCATACCAGTATCTGGAGAGGTGTCCGGTCCACTGGCTTCTGCAAGTTGAAGTCAAAGTCAGTCTAGACTTCTTCTTGTGCTTCTTTCCAGAGTGTCCCGAGGACCTCAAGTGCGATGAAGACTTGGGGCTCCAGGAGCGGTCCCGCGACCTTCCCTTCCTGGATCGGAACTGAGACCTCCTAGGAGCCATGCTAGATGGTGTTGACTTCCAGGCCGCAAGCAGCTTTAGGGACCGCTCCCTGAAAGCCTTCAGCGCCACGGCCCAGCAGTCTGAAGCACAACTTCGATGTGTGGTTGTGCTCGAGACCACATAAGCACACAAATTCCAGGTCAGTAACCGACATGGCGTGGTGACAGGTGCCACACAACTTAAACCCTACCTTTCTAGAGGTCATCCCTCGACACACAAGGAAAAAACTTTGACAAAACATTGAAAAAAGTCTGTCAAAAAGAGACAGAGGGGTAGCTCTTTTCCGGATCAGCGCTAACTGGCGTGGAAAGAAAAGAACAGACATCCGCACGCCTGGGTGGCGCCTATATCTGTGACATCATGTCCGGCGCCAACAATGCCACGCAGAGCCAGATGGAGCCATTTGACGGTGCGCAGGGGTACTGCTCACGCAAAAGTTTTCGGATCCAGTCTGACGCCTAGGAAATTCAATTGTAAAGGATCTGCAGCTAGATGTCTATCAGATACCCCTCTACTTCCTTCACACTAAGGTTCCCACCCCTTGACACACACTGCACGTAAAATAATCCCACCATAGTCAAACAGCCTACTTCACAAAGCCTACAATATCAAATCATCACACGACAAAACAGCGCTGTCAACCTAAGTGCAAAGCAGTGCAGTACTGCTGCTAACAGTGATCAATCAACCAGGGGAAGACCGACAGGACCATATCATTATAAATGAATCCCCCCTCCCTCTGTACCACCACCTAGAATGCTCATAATGCTGTACCAGTGGCCAAAGCCATCCTTGCGGCTGGAACAGCAGGGCCCTACTAATTGAGACAGCCAAACTACAACCAACAATAATGTTATGCTACATCCAAGAACCAACAATACTCACTGAAATCTTCAATAGTTCCAGCAATTAGGATCAACTTCCTCAAGAGCGTGGCATCCCGGAGACTGTTCAAACCAGGCCTTAAATTGAGCTACAACAACCTTTCAGCACTACTTCCAAGAGGCACAACACAACTGCCAAGAGTGCCACAACAATTCCACAGCCAACAAAGCTCACATCTTATTATCAAAGGAGCAATATTGCCAACCAGGCCCCAGAACTGTGCAAACCAATCCACAGTACAGAATCCACATTCAACAGGGACCTCACACTTCCATGGTATATCACAGCCCCCACCCAGATCATCTAAAAAGTTTCATCAACCATGCTACTTCATACTACAGCTCACCAATACCAAAGGTCACCTGCAAGATCTGCAACACAAATGCCACTTCTTCTAGTGCAGCAAAATACACAGCAGCACCCAAACATCTGAACCAAAGGTTTTCAACAGTGCTACCCAACAGATCAGCCCAATACTTTTTGGCAACATACAAATAGCTTCATCAACACAGCCAATACGAATGACCTTGCACTAATGGTGCCTATAACATCTCCAAAAGTGCTCCAATACCACCAACCACAGGTTTTCAAAACCACTGCCAACAGCTGAACACGAAGCAATAATGCTCCAATATAATCCACAGAGCTCCAACAGCTTTCTCCATCCCACCATACTGTTACCCATTACCACTTTCAACAGCGTCAACTAGATCCTACAACTTTATCTCAAAGAGCTGCAATACCACTGCCAACAGTGCTGCAATAATCGTAAACATAGAGCACCAACAGTGTATACCACACCAACATAAGCCGAACACCACAAACACTCCCACAACACTGAAGATACCACAGCTCCCCAACACAATAAATCATGCCCAATACCACACTGAATGCCACCAATATCAGTACTCAAACAACGTTTCCAACTGTGTCAGTATCCTCAAAAGTGACAAAGGAGCACCCTTAATATTACCTTTCAGAAGTGAAAAAAAACACTTGCAAGTTCCCCAACCACTGCCAACATCCTGATAATCCCACCAATAGTGTCCTAACCCCAGTGCCTAGAGTGCACCAACACTCACGCCAACATGGTCCTAACATCTATGCCGCAAACACATCATCTACAATGTTCCACGCGCCTCCAATAAATCACTTATCCTGGCAAAAAGTGTTAAAACACCTTAGCTAACAGTGCGCTAAACACACTTGCATCAATACTTGAACATCTTCCTCACCAGCACTACACCTCAGACGCAACAGTGCTCAAACACCACAACTGTGCAAAAACAATATAAACAGTCCCTACAACATACTCAAACATTTCTCTGAATGTTCCCCATCAGTTACCCACCAAGTCCACAAACACGATCTCAAACGCTTCTAACACTGCAAGCGGTGTCTCAATATCATTCCAACATCCCCACACCAACCAAGCCACTCTAAATACCACACTACGTGCTTTAATAGGATTTCAACATTTTCCTCAACAGCTAAACATTTTCGTAGTAATGCCCCACAAGGGAGGCAATATCACTACAACAGCATCCAACAACTCAAATGCACCTTGTGCTTACTATACTGACACCACCCAAACAACTGCCTCACATTGGCAAGAAACCTCTGGAGGCACCTTCAACATGTCCCCAGAAGAATCCATATTTGATAAGTAAACATTCCCGGGCTAGACGATAGTTTGAATTGAATTACCGGCTCACCGTTCACAGGTGTGACGGGAGACCACTGGATATAAATAGTCTCTAAAACAAGTTGCTGGATTTATTTTCACCTGGGACACGAACGGAGCCACTTAGAAGGAGAATTAACCCTCTAACAAATCCTAATTAGAAAAGGGATCTATGCTGGGTCAATCATCATACATCGAGGAGCACCAAAATTGTCAACCCAGTTAATGGTAACCGGTCCCCATCAAGAGGGCATATAATCTCTAAAGAATCTTTTAAATCCATTACGGGACCGTGGACCGAACCCAGATTTCCCGCCACTGGTAACATTGACTGGCTTCCAGTTTTTTTACGACTACCAATACTCTGTGTTAAATATTTGAATAGGACAGAGGAAGGTAGATGCCCCCTAGGATCCTACCAGACTTCCTGAGATTCAGATCCAGGACGCATTGCAGCTGATCACAACAAAAGGTGGTCCAAACTGTTCCAGGTTTTTATCTGTTATTTGTGAGATTTACAAATGACTCGGTCTTGAAAAAGATGGCTATATAAAGGCACCATCGAAACGCGTCGAAGCTTGATAAATAGAACTCAATCTGTGAGAAAACTGGGACCTTCGAATGCTTATTATCTTTTGGTATCAGGCCTCAGTCACTAAATGAAATAACCACGGATGTGTTCACTCAATGACATAGTCTTTTGTCTTTCATGTGTACTCTCTTTGTTTTTATGTACATTTGTTATTAATGAATTTTATATGTTTTTTGGTGAGATTTAAATGTAAATACTTAAAAAAAAAAAAAAAAAAAAAATAGAAAATATTTTCTTAAATCTTTTGTCTTGTAGTCAATAGGAAAAAGGTTGGAATTATACTGTTCCCTCAATGTATGTTGAAAGTTTGAATGCAGGTGAGTGCACTGTACAGCAGTATATTTAGTCAATAGTATTGAATTAGCATTTTCTCCAAAGGAAACACTTCGTTCTCATGCCCAGAAGAATCAAACCAGTTTACAGTTCTCACCCAAACACCAGCAGAATACAGATCCCACCTCGTTGCCCAACAACTCTCTCAGAGAGTACCCACACAACATCAACAACCCATCCTTGGCGGCTGACCCAGCACCGTAAACACACCCCACTGCAGAAAAACCCTAGCGCAAAACTTTCCATACAACCACCTCCCACAAGACACGGCTGAATAAAGGGGGTTCTAGTGTAATATCAGATTTATTCGCGTTGAGATTGAAAAATTAACTCAAACAACCTCCAATAAAAAAGTATAAAAATGGTGTTAGAATTTAAAAATACCCTATACAAAAAACCAGGGTAACAACAAGAGTGGATGAACTAAGTGTATGGCTGGAGAGATTGTAGGCAGTGTGAAAACCCAGGCATGACACTGGCAGGAGCGGTGGTAGCTATCGGTCGTCCAACGTCAGTTGTGCGTGTCTCTTTGTGAGAGTACGAAAAGGAATTTAATCACCCAGGCTCCACGTTACAAAACCAAAGAAAAAGTCACTTTGCAGACAGGTTTGCACGTCTCCACAGAAATGCAAGGATAAGAGTTACTTTGTAAGGACAGAGAAGAAAGCTATAAAACTGCAGAAATTACGCCAATGTGTGGCCTTGAAAGACGGCTTTTGCTCCTATAAGAAAGAGGGGTGTGGTGTTGTCAGGAACTGCCTCTTCTGATTACCAATAGGTATGCATCTTTCACTTCTAAATCTTTACAAAACTGCACTTGTGCAACATCACCCACGCTTCTAGGTAAACACTACTACCCAAAAATCTTTTAATGGTACCTGTATGTCTGCCCCCTCCTGCACATGCACTCGGCTCAATGTTGGAAACGAGGGAGGGGCTGCCTGGTTCAGACTCTGGCTCAGAACGTTCATATTGCAAGTGTTTGCTTATATATTGCCTGTGCTATCATAGGGCTGCTTTAAAGTGCTAAAGAGGAGTGGAGGGAGTAAGAGGGGAGGATGCATGATGTTGCATAGCACTTACTCAAACCTACGGGCGATTCGAAAGAAGTCGACTTTAATCAGATTTTCCAGTTCATCACTAATCACCTCTACCATTCATCTATTAATGCATTCATTCGCCTGTCCAGTGTACAATCTTATCGGTGCCTAACAGCGAGGACAAGACAAAGCTAAGAAGTGCCGGTAAACGAGACAGAAGAAGCACTTAAATTTGTAATAAAATAAAGGATAGTGGAGAGATTGTGTACTCAGTCCCTGCTCTCGGGGAGGACAGAGGAAGAGGCATGACAAATGCATATCATGGACAAATGGGGAGAAACAATGGGAGAGGGACGATTGAGCCAGCCAATGGCAAACCTATGGGAGGACTGAAGCCCCTGAAGAACATACAACAGGTCTCCTTTCGAGAAATCGCGCCATCTAGAGCAGAGACCTAAAAAGGAGAAAAACATGTAGCAAGCTACCTGAATGAGGTGAGCCATTTTTTTGCTTCCTTGCAGCCGAGTGTGTTTCGAACAGTTACCGAAAGCTTTCTTCGGTTTTAATACACATCAAGGAAATATAATTTTTATTGCCACAAGAAAAACGTACGGTTTGTTTTTAATTACTGTAACCTTAGAGAAACAGCCTGTGTGCCCTGCCTGCAGAAACCACATGAAATACAAGTAAATCACCCATACAGCAGGCCATAACGCCCTAAGGCAGCGTGCACTCTACTACATGTGAGGGCAAAACTGCATGAGCAGATATGACCCCGTACGGGTCAGTTCCATTACTGCCAGTACAAGTCATCAGGGAAGCCATGCTACAAGCATGTGCTAGACACTGGTGAAAACGAGTTCCCCAGCTACATGATGGCTTCACTGAAAATAGGGATGTTTGGAAATCAAGCATCTCATATTAATAAACCCACACTGATGCCAGTGTTGGATTTAGTAACACATGCACCCAGATGGCATCTCAGAGGTGCCCCCTGAAAACCAACCAGTTACTGGTGTGCTGACTGACTGGTTTTGACCAGCCAGCAACCAGAGACTGGTTTCTAACCCCCAGGGGTGAAGGCCTGTGCTCTCTGGGGTCCATAAACCAAGCCTGCTCAAGCGGGCCCACAGGATGACCTGCAGATTAGCATTCCAAAGCCGGGGAGCTTCAAAGAGGCCCACAGCCTTTGTTCTGTGAATCTGGCTGCCCTCACAAGAGAGGAAACTGACCTCCTTTGTCCAGAGTCCTTTGGCACATGGACAGGCGGGAAAATTTGCTAGGCAAGACAGGCGTGTCCACCCCCAGGCAAGCACCACTCCTGAATTGGGCTACCTGAAGTAGATGCGATTTTTCAGAAGTGACCATCTTGGTGATGGTTAATTTAGGATTTCTGGGACAGAGTTATGCCCACTTCCCCCAGGAAGTGGTCATATAGAGGGCATATTGACCCCAGGGGTAAGTAGTCCATTAGCTACTACCCTACACTCCCCCGACGCCCCTAGATTCAGTATTTAGGAAAGCCCTAGATCCAGGAAATCGGGTCCTGCCGACCAAAAGAAGAAGGGCCAGAAAGCCACAAAGGAAGGACTGCAGAATAAGCAACTGCCAGCCTGTTCGCATTTTCTCGACAATTGCACCAAAGTAGTCTGTCACCCCTGGCCTGTGGAGAAGAGGACCGAAGGTGTCCCTGCATCCCCAAGTATCGGGAGGCCTGAGCCCCCACGTTGCTTCAGCCCGACTGGTCCCCCAGTCTGAGCCTGCAGCCTCTTTTCCGATGGACCGATCTCCATAGACTTGAATGGGGCACCCAACGCTGTAAGGCACCCCAGCACCCGGTGTCCCCAGTGCTGCCTGCTGTGAACTGTTGGTGCTACCTTGGACCTTGCCCCATGCTCACCCTAAGTACAGAAGATTGGTCCTGTAAGTCGATGTTGAGTGCCCAAATGCAATACATGTTTTTCCTCCAGTGGTTAATATTACCAGGAATTGCTTCAATTAAGATTTAAAGTATCAAAATCACCGGATGCTGAAAAACACGCCTTTGCACCCGGACGTCCTTGTGCCTCCCGAGGTAACCTGTTGGTGTTGCCTGGGACCTTGCCCCGTGCTCACCTTAAGACCAAAGGAAGGGTCCCATAAGTCGTTAAGTGACCGTATGCAGCGTATGTTTTCTTCCTAAGTTAACATTGCAGCAAAGTGCTTCAATTATGATTTAAAGTATCAAAAAACTGTTTTCTTCAAACTTGCCATTTTAAAAAAGTACTTACCTGATTTTGATGATCTTGGTGCATAAAGTTATATAAAAAGAAGTGTTATTTTTATAAATTGGTGAGGATCTCCTTATTGAGTTGTGTGTATCATTTATTGGCTGTGTGTGCAACCGATGTCCAACACTCCTATCTGATAAGCCTAAGGCTGCTCGGCCACACTACCCCCTAGAAGAGCACCTTGGGATTGCTAGAGCAAACCCCTGTCCACTAGCAAGGGAATACCTGGACTTTTTGCACGTATATCCTTTTTTTGGTAGATCATATAACGAGCCGGCTTCCTACAGCAACCATTTTAAAGTGCTGCATCTCTAAATAGAATTTCAAGACCAAAGAATCTTTATTATTGTTAAGGTCCTAAGCCCAAGAGAAAAAGCAAAGTCTTTTGAATGGCTTTCAGGGAAAGTTGGACAAGGCATCCAACATTCTGTAAGAAGGATGAGATATTGGCTAAAAGATTAATGATCAGTGCACAAGCCCTGGGTGACAACTGCCTGATAGTCAACACAACAAACAGTTCTCTCATGCAATTTTCTAAGGCCAATAGACCCACTAGTGATCCAACTTTATCAGGGAGACTAAGTTTACAAAACAAAGCCACGTATAACGCTCCCCTTCGACTACTGAATCCAAAGTAACAATCACAACCCAGCATCAAGGGCCAGTGACAAGGGGAAATAAACAGTGAATGTTCAATTTAAGTAAGGAAACTTAGGAACAAAGGAACACAGCAGGGTGTAACACACAGGGCCAAACTCATACCAGTTATGAGGTAGTACAAGCAGCCCGAAATTGAGAAATGGCTAACAAGAAAAAATAATGAAAATAAAACTGAAGTACTAATCTTGCCAACAGATTAAAACAATAACTACAAATTTGTAATAAACGAGTTTGCTGCGGAAGACTCACAACTGATTGAAGAACAAATCAAACCCTAAATGAAAGAACCCAGAGATGGTCCAGAGGCATGATCATTGGAAATCCTCAAAAGACAAGCAAAGATTCTACTAAAGATGTAGAATGTCACTGGGCCGATGGGAAACCGAGAAATAACCCAGAGAGCCTTGCTATTCAGATGGGATAGCATTTGCTTACGAGAAATATGGACACAGGAAGCCTGGCACTTACAAGGGTCTGGTCTATGTCAGCAGTAAATCCAGCATGAATCTGGAATTTCCTGAATCATGGCTTAAATGTGTTATTGTGTCAACCTACAAAAAGGAAATACTGGTGACCCAAAATCTTACAGCTCAATTAACCTCTTTGATTTTGAGGCAAACATTTACTCAAAAGTAACCTTGAAGAACATACTAGTCTCAATGGAAAAAGAGCAGATGATAAGTGAGTTCTAAGGAGATTTCGGGCAAGATTGTCATCGATGGGCCAATCATTGACAGGCTCTCCCGGACTGCGCAGCCCCCTCATCGCTCTAATAGGGTTAGGAGACATTCCCTCGCCATCAGCCAGGTGGTCCCTCTACGGGTTACAAATCTCCTCCCTAGGTCCGCTTTGACCCCCAGCAGCTTTCCTCATCTCGGGCACGCTTTTAAATAACTTGTAGGCACACTCAAGGCTTGACACACATTACTGTGCATGTTTCACACCTGTAGGGGCTTTCTCCTGCTTGTAAATATGTGCCCTGTCGTGCTGTTGTATTTTCCTTATCTTTTTTCCCCCTTGGGGCCTCAGGAGCCAGAGGAACAACACGAGTGAAGACCGGCCCTGAGGTGGCTGGGACTGTGCTCTCTTGCTCGGCCGCAACGGTACTGTGTGGCAAGGGGTTTAAACGGATGGCCCTTTGCGGCTGGGGCTCTCGCGCAGGAGCCACTGAACTCTCGGGGGCCATCTTGGGATTTCAGCTGGTATTTATACCCTGGCCTGGCACTCCTCTGTACTTCGCATTGAGTCTTCCTATTGGTGCGGTCTGGCGGCTCCTTGTGCTTCCTCTAGGCGGTGTCCGACGTCAGGATTCTTGGATTGCTGTGATTACTGTATCGCCTCAGATAAGTCCCAGGGCAAGTTTGGTACAGAAGGTCTTTCTTTGGGGTTTTCTCTCTTGGGCTTCAGTACTTTGACATACGTAGCTACTATCTTTGTATGAGACATATTTGCCTTTCTTTGCTACTCGTCTTGCGTTTGGGCATACTTTATGATATGGGTTATGTATGGATTGGCTCATTCACTCTCCTAAACTTTCTCGAAGCCAAACATTATTATTTGTACCTGCATTACGATTTAGGATTAGTGATTTTATGTTTTGTGACTTTAGGCTCAACAGGAAGAGGTCTTGGTAACGCTCCCAAGCCTTAGTTGAGCAGGTTTCATGTTGTGAATGTTCATATCCTGGTGTGTGGAAATTCTTTGTGATCTTTGTGAGCGTGTGTGAGTGGATCATTAGTATTGTACAGTCACTTTCCAAAGTTTATGTATTCCTGTCACCTTGACTTCTTCGGACATAATGCCGATGTTTATGAATGCCTGTCTTTCGTGTTGAATAATTGTGTGCTTACAACATAATATTCCCAGGAGCTGGTATCCCTCTTTTAGGTGTCAATTATCAGATCTCTCTTCCCTACAGCCAGGAATGGTCTTGAGCAAATCCTCGTCAAGCACCATGAGTTTAATACCCAAGGCGATATTGTGACCCTTTGTTTACCTTCTCCACCAGCATGAACGTGCACCAATTGTTTCCTTCCTCATTTTAACTTCTTTTGTTGACTTATTTTAGTTTGTGTGTTTCCAAACCCCCCCCCCCCCCTTCCCTTAATGTCATCGAATGGACTCTGGTTATGTGTCCGTTGGATGGTTTCCGAGGATTGTTGGGTTCCAGCTGCCTCTGCGATCCAGCAGAGAAGAACGCGTTCCAACGTTCATCGTCCCAGCATTTGTTTTAATAGCTTCCCGATAATCATTCATTTTCCAGCAAATCGTAATTAAGAATGCCATCCTGAAGAAATCAAGCATCTATGTGTCCTTCCTAGATCACGCCTCTGCCTTCGACCTGATAAACAGGGACAGGCTACTGTATGATCTGAAGAATACGTCCATGAATCCATACGCAGTGGCAATAATTTGCAAACGTTACCTAACACCACAATATGCAAGGTTAATGCATGCTATCCAGAGAAGTCCTTAAAAGGAGAGGAGTGAAGGAGTGTTACCGCCTGGATACATTTCTGATCAATCTATATGTGTATGACCTACCGTTCTACCTGTAAGACGTTACAGACAACCTTCCAAAAAATGCTCAGAACAAAACTCCAATTCTATCCCCCAAAAAAAACCCATGAAACTTTACAGAAATTACAAAAACACTGGAGTACTGTAAAAAACTTACATTCAAATCTATTACAAAAATTCAAAAGACATGATTTGGGATAGCAAAATTAAGAAATCAAAATAAACTTCTACTTAGGAAAGGATCACCTAGAGAAAGTAACTTCCTGTAAATATTTAAGAAATATTATTTCTTCAAGGGCAATTGGAAAGGTCAACTATATACATGCTGCAAAAAGGCAGAAATTACAGCTCGGGGTTCCACCAGCAATCTAAAAATCAAAACAGATTCAATCTTTCTACAGAAGTGAACTAAGGGCACCTGGAATCCTGTGACACAAACCTTAAGAAAGGCATAAGGAAAATTACTCTGAGTACCCTAGATGCTTCTCCAGCACAATTCTGGAAGCGGACTGTTATGTTATGTTATCGCAGATTTATAAAGCGCTCGGATACTCAAGAGTGTCCCGGCGCTAGAGCCAGTAGGAGTGAGACAAAGGGTGATCGCAGAGCAGAAGATTAATTAAAAAGCACGGTTTTTAGCTGCTTCTTAAAGAGCCTGAGGTCTTGAATTTTTCGCAACTCATGGGGGAGAGTATTCCAGGCATTAGCTGCCCTAAAAGCGAGGATCTTCCCCTGTTCTGGCTAGTCGGTACCGTGGAATAGTGGCTAGGCACTGTGTTGTAGACCGGAGCTGTCTGGAAGGCGCATAAAAGTTAAAGCGTCTTCTGAGATAGGGGGGCCCCAAATTGTATAGAGCACCATGAGCAAGGGTGAGGGCTTTAAACAGAACGCGACTTCCCAACGGAAGCCAATGCAGATCTCGGAGGTGTTGCCTGGCACTGGTCCTGCAAGAAAGACCCAGAAGCACTCTCACTGCTGCATTCTGGATAGACTGCAGTTTTTGCAGCTGATAGGCAGGAAGGCCAATGTATAAAGCATTGGCATAGTCGATGCGTGACAGGATGAGAGCACGTGTCACCATTTCCTTTGCTGGTTTGGGCAACAGTGGAAGAAATTTCCTAAGCATTTTGAGTGTGCCGAAGCACACTCCAGCCACTTTTTTTATCTGAGGAGCGAAGCGGAGGTCCTCACTAAACCAAACCCCCAGATTATTTACTGGGATCCCTGAAATATTAGGCAGGGGGTAGCCTGTTGGCCAGAGGTCCTCCCTAAAATGCGGCGGGAAGGACCCGTAAAGGAGGACCTCTGACTTCTCCTCATTACATTTAAGTTGGGCCCTTGCCAGCCATTTGAAAACAGATGCTAGACAATTTTTGGCTGCATCGGGAGACAGATCATTTCCCCCCCCCCCCCCCCAAGTAAAGAGGAGCTGGGTATCATCGGCGTAAGCGATGATCTTAGCGACCAGCTCCTCTGCCAGGTAAATTAGCGGCGTAACGTAAACGTTGAATAGGAGGGGGCTCAGGGTAGAACCCTGAGGCACACCCGTAGTCACCTTTCTTGGGACCGAGGAAAACGGAGGCAGCCAAACATGCTGTGTCCTATTTTCTAGGAAGGATGCAATCCAGTCCCAGGCCGTGCCCGAGATTCCAATGCTGGAGAGACGAGCCAGTAGCTGATGATGGGGCACCGTATCGAAGGCAAATAAAAGGCTTAAGATGATTCTTGAACGTTTTGAGCCAATGATGGAGAATCAGCTATTGGAATACTTACTGGTCGACCAACAATAGAGCCTAATGCTCAGGGTGGCACAATTGCCATGAACAAACTAGAAGGTCTACGCTGAGTGAGGGTATCCATATTAGCAGCGTTGCTCTACCAAGGTGAATATTGCATCAATGTAACACCACTAATTAAGCGACTCCCACCCGAACCCCCACCTGGAATGTGTTACCCTCTGGCTTTTCGTCTGTCTCCATCTCTTTTGTGTTTAAAAACGACAGAAGAGACAAAAGGGGGAACCTGGGTGACCAAGGAAGAGGACAAACAAGAAGCCTTTCAAGACAAATAAACACAAGCGTTACAGGAAGAGGGAAAAATGTTAGACTTCGTCAAGTGACCTAACAGTGCTTCCACTGCACTGAGTTGAAGAACTGGATAACCCTGTAGAAGTTGCAGAAGATTGCATGGCATTTAAGGAAATTGAATACAGGAAATCTCCTGGACCTGATGGTTTTAGGGGACAATTCTATAACGTATGTCTAACTTCGATGGAAAGCCCTTTAATAGTTCTGTTTAACTCTTTCACGCAGGATTAACTCAAACAAAGATGATGGACATTACACTGATACATAAATCAGGGGACATTCATGTGGACTGTGCCTTATATCGTCCACTAGCATTGCTAAACCTTCACTAAACTTATGGCCAAGAGAATATCAAATCTGATGCCATACCTTCCAGTTGCCAACGAGGTCGGCAAAACTAAGGAGATACAGGACTGTGAATCTTAAACGGCTGGCACACATAGTGTAAAGAGTCAACTAAAAACAGATACCAGCCAGCCTGATCAGTCTAGATAATGAAAAATTATCTGACCATGTCAGCTAGAAATTAATTAAAGCTGTCCTGGAGAGATTGGTCTAGGGACTAGGGATAGATCTTAACCTGAATTAGAACATTGGAATGTTGGGAGCTCCATTGAAAAAATGGAGTAGCTCCGGGCTTATAATGGCTGGTATAAGCCTGGAGCTCCAACATTCCAATGTTTCTTTGTTCACACCTGTGGCTGTGAACAAAGGCTTCAGGGAGCCTGAGGGATTTCAATCCCTCGCGCTCCCTGAAGCCTTTGTTTTATTTGTTAGAACATTCTGCCCTCTAGTGGCAGAATGTTCTAATAGCCTTATAGCCCTTCGTAGCTGGGCTATACCGGCTATTAAAGTCCAGCTCCCTTGTTAAAGGCCCGAGCCGAAGGCGAGGGCCTTTAACAAGGGAGCTGGACTTTAATAGCCGGTGTAGCCCGCTGCGGCGGGCTATAAGGCTATAATAAAGACCCGGAGGCTAAGATTTGGCTAACTGGCCCAATACTGTAGAGATTTGTCCTGTACAAGGCAGGGATGTCCCCTATCCTCCTTATTATTTGCTTTAGTGTTATAACCATTAGCAATCAAAATACACAGTCAACACTGTAAAGATACCATTGGAGGGAGAACATCATAAGATATGTATTTTTTGCAGATGGTGTTCTGCTAACATTACCCAGTCCTGAATCCCTTATTCCAGAGGTATTACTGGAAACATTGAGAAAATAGCATGTTTTAAGGTGCATAAACAGAAATTTGAGATTTTGAACCTCACACTGTCACAAGATTTAGTGTTAACTATAAGCAAATGGTGCCCATTTAGATGGGCGTCACCATCCATTAAGTATTTGGGAATACATGTAAGGAGCAGATTAGAGAGATAGTAGAATGCAATTGGCCAGAACTAAGTAAAACAAAAATGGAAATCGATCCACATTACTTGGTTAGGGTGTACTAATATAATTAAAATTAATATCCCTTCCTCATCTCTTACCGTTTTCAGGCCCCAGCTAGAATACCACAAAAAGAGCTTATAGCATTTGTTTAAGTAGAAGGCAAGCCCAGAGTAAAAGCACTGCTAGAAATGGGATGCCTGATTAGTCTGACATATTACAGGGATGACACCTCTGGTTAATAATTGAATAGACCACTACAGAAATAGAGAAAAAAACAAATTACCAGACAGCAGTGCAACGACCACTGATGGATACAGCATGGCTGAAACAAGCATTGGCATAGCCAATAGGTCTCGCCTTTGGGGCCTTATAAGTGTTTAGACAGAGCTATTGGCTTTGTTAACGTTTTTAATATGTGTAGTAGAGCATTGTGAATGTTGAGCAGCATGTTTAAAAGTTATAAGTTATAATAAAAAAGTGTTATAACCATTTTTGTCACCTTATATATAACCTAGAAAACATTATATACAACTGAAGTACCCTAATAAAAACCAGAATTAACACCAAAAATGTGTTCTAGTTTTTTTGTTTATGCAATGCTGTCAATTTTTCCCTGCCTGTTCGAATGCTTTTTTGTTTTAGTTTTTATTGTTAGGTGGGGCAGTTAATCATAGTAACATAACATAACTTGTATTTGTAAAGCGCACTTTCACCCGCAAAGGGGCATCTTGGCGCTGAATAACAGACGTCTATTGGTTACCCAACTCAATAGTACTAATTTTCTCGACCTCAGAAAGGATGAAAGGCTGAGTGAATTTGCCGGGATTTGGACCTGCGACCATGAGGTCGAACACAGTCCCCTGTAGTGAGCACAAATACATGTAAAACCCGGGAAACATGGTGTAAGTTGAGCACAGTGCATAGCACAGAGTAAGCGTAGAACACAGAATATACACCACACATGGAGCACATGGCAATATGTTGTAAAATATATGCACAGCAGAGTTCACAGTAGGGCCCTGTTGTGGCAATACATACTTAGAGCTTAGCGTACGCAAAGCGCGGGGTAGAAAGGGTGCATGTAAAACACAGGTAAGAGGGCGGTAGATGTACAGCACCGAGACCACAGAACAAGGCAGGCCACGAAACACAAGGTAGTAGTATATTGCACAGAAAACATGCCGAGCACAAAGCACACGCACACGACTGCCACAGAGCACAGAGTACATGTACGGCATGCAAGGTCGATATGGAAGTCATTCAGGTGGTGGTAGTGCGTTTAAAAAGGGTGAAAAGACATAGAAACATCCGAGTACACGTAAATCAAGTACCAGTAGAAGAGAGTACACAGAGTTAAGCACACAATACAAGGTAAACGCGGAGCACGTACAACACCAAGGACACAGAATGGGTGAAGGAATGAGTTGGCGTGGAGTAAGTTAGTATGATGGGGGAGAAAGGGATGAGTGGATCTTAGTGGAAGAGAGCTGGGGATGAACGAGGGCAAGAAGGGGTGATTGATGGCTGGTGGAACAGGGAATGGAGAGTAAAGAGGGTGAAGGTGAGTGAAGGAATGGGCGTGGCTATGAAGGATGTGGGGAGGTGGTAAAGGAGGAGATGAGGAATGAGGGAGGCGAAGTAGGGCAGTGAGGATGGGGCGGGTAGTAAAAGGAGGGGGTAAATGCACGAGGGGAGGGGCGTGGAAGTGAGATGGGGACCCAGTGAGGGTTGTAGAGGCAAGATAGGACTCAAGCAAAGAATTGGAGTGTCGGGGGCAAATGAGTACGGGAGGGCAACGAAAGGGAGTGCGGGAGGGAATGTGTGGAAGGGAGTTAGAATACATTTTCAGGGTGAGGGGTAAAAGGGTAGTGCGGAGTGGTTTCGTAGAAGCGACGTGGGAGGGGAAGTTAGGGGCTGTGAAGTGGGCGAGGAAAGCATCTACGGCTGTGGGGGTGAGAGAGAACTTGGGGGGATAGAGGGAAGCCGAGGGGGGGCAGAGCAGAGGTAGGAATTTGTGAGCGGAAGTAAAGACTGAGTTAACATGAGTGGGCAGCAGGGGGAATGACGGTGAGGGGAAGGCGTATGGGGCATTAATTAAAGATGTAAAGGGAAATCAAACCGAGAAAAGAGGTGGAAGTGAGAGAATACGGATGGCAAACTGCTGGAGAAGGTAGAGAGGCTGCGGGGGCGGAAGGAGAGGAGGGAGGCATGGTCAGAGAGGAGAGGAGGGGAGTGAAAAAAACAAGTGCGGCTGCTAAACTGAAAGCGACCGCGCTGTGTTTAATGATCCACGACGAGGAATGCAGCTGGCACCCTGCGCACCGCTGCTCGATCCCGACAGCCGGATGCCGTGGGAGTGAACATTTACAGAAAAGGTGGGGCATGCACCCGCCTTTGGCCAATTGCGTGCTTTCATTTTTGAAAGCCACACGCAAAGGCCAAGAGAATGTGTGGAAGTTGAAAAACCACACGGACAAGTTTCGAAAAAGTCTGGAGTGATTCCAAGAGGCCTCCCTATAGAGCAGCGCATGCGCGCTGCGCTAGGCTCGACATAAAAGGTGGAACGACCCCAAAATCCTGTTTAGCCATCCCTGAGAGAATGATGTATGACGCAGAATAAGACAGAGAGGAAGCCCGACTAGCTTCCCATCCCCAAATTTACTACTAGAATACTATTTGCTTACTAAGATTAAGTAATCAATAAACTGAAACTGTTAATGCAACGAACGAAAAAAATATGTGCTCACCTTTATCAGACCTGGAGGTGGTTTTTCGTAACTGTAAAACAAAAATAAACAGGTATGTCAAAAACATTTACCTATACAGATCAGTAATTGTCACAAGTTCATATCTGGTGGAGTTCGCATTTTATAAACCATCAAATAAATACATATTCTAAACAAGAACAGACCAGCCATGCTTGCCAACAGCGGGATGAGGAGGCTCTTTACTCAAAGAATAGAATCTGCTGCAAGGTCAAAGTGCGCAGCTCGAACAATGGAAAGGAAATGGTCAGTAATCGAAGAGGTAATACCACCGGTTAGCGGAAACTTGTCCAAATGACCTTTGCTCACAGCACATTGGTATATCTATACTGTAGTCACAGTAGCAAAATAAAATATTGAGTGTTATGAATCACAGCCACTTGCAAGTCTTAATGTAGGGTGTGTCATCCCATTGTGGCTCTCGAGTTCGAGGACCCCACGTATCAAACAATTTTCGCCCCATTTCTAGGCTTCCGCTCCCAGCGAAACTGATAGAAAAAAATATGAATACACAACTGTTACTTCAAAAAAAAAATCGGACATAGTTATCGTTAAACCACATGTAACTTATTTCTACTGTCATTGTAGTTATATACTGAAGGGGACAGTACTTTATAGTGTGAGAAGTGTTGGTATTTACAGAATTGTGATAAGAAAATTTGATTTAAGTGATATTATTGGAGAAAAAAAAATGGACTTTTGTAACCCTATCATCTTTTAATTACATTAGCATTCCAGCCCTTGTGTAATTGTACCCACCATGATGGCTGCAGCGAGCATGAGCCAACCCCCATCCTTTTTGAATGAAGTAGGAGAGCCGGAAATAAGTTGGAAAGAGTGGGTCAAATTATTCGAGTCATACTTGATTGCCATAGGAGGAGAGCGTTTCACTTCCATGCGAAAGCAGCACATCCTCCTACATAATCTGGGGGTATATGGGCGCAAAATATATGAGACACTACCCGAACCAGTGGGTGAGGGGGGTGAAGCAGTGGAAGGAATGGATATTTTTGAAAGTACAATGGCTAAACTAGAAACACATTTTGGGGACAGAATAAATGTAGTATTAGAACGTCATAAATTTTTTGGAAGGGTACAAGGGAAACAAGAATCGGTGACAAATTATATTGCAGCACTGAGAGGTCTCACACAATTATGCGAATTTGGCAACCTCGCAGATTCACTAATAAGAGACCAGTTGGTAAGATGCACAAACAATGTGCGTATACAAGAAAAACTGTTAGCCAAGAACCCCAGTTTAAGAGAAGCTGTTGACATAGCCAAATCAGTAGAACATACTGCAAAGTGCATTAAGGAGATGAGGAGCCCTAGTGAAGTAGTAGCCAGCGTACAAGGGGATGAAGAGGATAGTGATGTATTAAAGGTAAACTACAAGGGGAAGTCATACAACAAGAGTCCTAGTAGAGAGAGGAACTTAAGGTGTTACAGGTGTGGAAGTAGCAATCACCTAGCAAATCACCCTAACTGCGCAGCAAAAACTGTCACATGCAAAAAATGCAATAGAAGGGGACATTTCTCAAGAGTGTGTAGAGAAGGTGAACCCCAAGCCAAAGAGGGTGGGGGCGTTGAAGGATCTTGGGGAAGAGAAATAAAATGGTAATGCCCATGCAGAATAAGTATGTTTTACAGGTTAAAGAAGTTTCTGAGAGTGTCAATATCATCCACCCCAAATGTGAGATATCATTGAACAATAATACAGTAACTATGTTTGCAGATTCATGTTCCCCATTCACATTGTTGAATAAAAATGATTTCGAAGGGTTTGAAGGGGAAAATAGGCGTAGTTTAAAAGAAGCAGACATTTCACCTACAGGATACAACAGGGAACCAATACCCCTGCTAGGTATGAAGGAGATGCACATTAAATTCAAGGGCAGGAACACTTTTGGAAAAGTGTACGTTGTAGAGTCAGGTTCAAACCTGTTAGGCTGGCAGCACCAGAAGGAATTAGGCATAATTCTTAACCCCAACAGAGAAGAACAAGTACTACTTACGGAGGAAAATATGGAAGGAAGCATATATGATGAATTTAAAGGGTTATTTCGCGAGGATTTGGGTCTTCTGCACGATTTTGAGCATAAAATAAAACTTAAGACTAACGCAAAACCAGTTGTACATAAACTGCGCCCCGTTCCACAACAAATGAGGGAGCCACTGGAGAAAGAACTAAAAAACTATGCAGCATGGGGATCATACAACCAGTGGAATGTTCAGAGTGGTTGGCGCCAGTCGTAATCGCAGCCAAGGCTAATGGGGAAGGCATCCGTCTATGTGTTGACTTGAGGAGCCTAAATGAGAGTATATGGGTTGAAAGACACCCCTTGCCAAACATAAATGAGATGCTCAGCACAATGTCCAAAGCGAAATACTTCAGTGTCATCGATCTTTCAATGGCCTACCACCAAGTAGACCTGCACCCAGAATCTAGACCACTCACCGCATTCATAACCCCTCACGGTGCGTTCATGTTTAAAAGGATGCCGTTCGGTTTAGCGTCTGCTGCGGCAGTTTTCCAGAAGGCCATGCAGCAAATTTTGAGAGGGGTAAAATGTGCAATGTGTTTTCAAGACGACATCTTAGTGTATGGTCGAAATGTGGAGGACCATGACATAACTCTTAGACAAGTTTTCAAAAAACTCATGGAAGCTGGTTTGACAGTGCAGAAATCCAAGTGCAAAATAAGAGTGACGTCTGTCGACTATCTAGGACATTCCATCTCTGAGGAAGGGTTTAGACCTAAAAGCAACCTACTAGATGCGGTGAGGAATGCACCATACCCAAAGAACAAGGAGGAACTGAAGTCCCTCTTAGGGTTGATGGAGTACATGTCCAAGTACATTAAAAACTTTTCGTCCAAATGTGAACCCATACGTGAACTATTGAAAAAGAACAAGGAATTCGAATGGAATGAAGAACACAAAGGAGTAGTGGATATTTTAAAAGAAAATATCTTAAGTTCCCCGGCTTTAGGGGTGTTTGACTACCAGTTCAAAACTATCCTCACCACTGACGCATCCAACAAAGGTCTGGGGGCCACCTTATCTCAAAGGAACGGGAAAGAAGAAAGAATAATTGCATTCGCATCCCGATGCCTTACAGACGCAGAGAAGAATTATTCAGTAATAGAAAAAGAGGCCTTGGCGTGCTTCTGGGCAGTGAAGCATTTCAAATTCTTCCTATGGGGGCTCAACTTCACTATTCGTACGGACCATAAGCCACTCACCTCCATTTTTACGGTGAAAGGAATGGAAAATTGTACTCCACGCATTGGGAAATGGATCCTAGGTTTGGAGAATTTTAATTTCAAAGTGGAGTACGTTCGAGGAGAAGACAACAAAGTGGCAGATTTTTTATCAAGAACACCTTTAAAAATGGAACAACCAGAGGAGATGCTGGATAGCCCCATCATGTTGGTAGACAACCCTGCCATCACAGAAGAGGAATGGAAGAAACACATGGAGGAAGACAAAGTTATGGACAGAATAAAAGTGGTACTGACAGAAGGATGGCCAAGCAGATGCAGTGAGCTGGAAGAAGAACTCAAGGAATTCTGGGAAGTCAGGAACGAGTTAAGCATCATAAAAGGAAAAGTCTATCGCCAGAACAAAGTGGTACCACCTGTGGGCCTCAGGAGAAGGGTGATGGACCTGGCACATGAGGGACACTTAGGGCGCAGCATCACCAAGAATAGAGTTCGTGCAAACTTCTGGTTCCCCAAGATGGATGCCATGGCGGAACAACTAGTGAAAGACTGCGTGAGTTGTGCAAGGAGTGATAAAACCAAGTCCTTACGCAAGGCTCCTCTATCTCCTACCATGGTACCACTCAGACCGTGGAGCAAGCTAGCAATGGACATTATTGGACCAATGGACAATCTGGGAATGCAGAGGAGGTTCATGTTGGTGTTGGTGGATTACACATCACATTGGGTCACCCAGAAATTCGTGCATCGTGTAAACACCAATACTGTCATAGAATTCCTGAGAGATGTGTTCTCGAAGGAGGGCATACCCTCTATTCTCGTCACCGACAACGGTGTACAATTTACATCCCAACTTATGAAGGAATTCTTGGAGAATTGGAACATCAAACATGAACTAACGGCCTTGTACTGTCCAAAAGCCAACGGGCTAGTTGAAAGGGCAAACAGACTAATAAAAGAACACATCCAACTGGCTTTAGTCAACAATCTCGAGCTAGAAACATCCCTACGAGATTGTTTGTGGGCATATCACACCACACCCAACTTGGTAACAGGGGTCTCCCTTTGTTTCTCTCAGGGGAGGGAACCATGCACCAAACTTAACCCTAGTTGGTTGGGAGGAGGTAGAGCTGTAGAGAGATACCCCGAAGAAGTAGGGAGAAAAGTAGACTTGCACCAAGCTAAATACAAGGAATGGTATGACAAGAAGAACGGGGTCAAAGCTCCTAGCTGGGAAATAGGTGACGTAGTGCAGGTTAAAAGAAGTGTGAAGGATCCCCACAACTTAAGTAAATTCTACCCTCCTGCTCGCATTGTAAAGGCGTTAAACAACGTTGTGCAACTTGACAACGGGCAATGGTGGAGTTGTGATAAAGTTGTAAAGTCTCAAATGGTTCATGATTAACTATGTAAATATGTCAATGTAATTCTTGTAAGGAGGGAGGTGTGTTGTAACCTCTTTAGTACCAATGGTACATTCCGTCACCCCTTTGATCCCCCGTTCCTTGGTTCCTCCCACTGGGAGTTCAGGATAGAATGTTGGGACCCTTGGTCAGTTATGGAGAGTGGATGGCCAATTAAACAGGACTGAAACTTCCTATGTTTCCTGTTGTTCTTTACTTTCAACAACAACTTAGCGCCTTTCTAACAGAGACACAAGCTTTGGATTCTTCCCAATATGGCTTTAGGAAAGGCCATAGTACCGAGACTGCCCTTATCAAGGCCACAGAGGAGATTAGGGGAGCTGTGGATCGAGGGGGCAAGGCAGCCCTGGTTTTGCTGGATCTGTCCGCTGCCTTTGATACGGTCCATCATGACATTTTGATGGACCGTCTAAAGGCACGCGGGGTCCTTGGGAAAGCCTGGGACCTTTTAAGATCCTTTTTATCAGGCAGAAGACAAATTGTTGCACTTGGAGACTATCAGTCAAAACCTTTTGCACTGCCCTGTGGGGTTCCACAGGGATCTTCCCTCAGCCCCACGCTTTTTAATATGTACGTTTCCTCCCTGGCGCCTATTGTTAGGGCATTTGGATTTGGCCTCACCTCATATGCGGATGACTCCCAAATTGTGGTGTCTCTGCTACCCGGTGAAGAGGCAGGTTTAGACAATCGATTCCAAGACTGTATGTTATCAGTGGGGAGTTGGATGGCAGAGAACTGCTTAAAACTCAACACTGGTAAAACTGAGGTTATATTGTTTGGCAACAATATTAACTTCTGGACTCCAAATTGGTGGCCAGACTCGATGGGCTCTCTCCCGTCACCCACTAATAAGGTGAAAAACCTGGGTGTGATAATGGACGATAGTCTCACCTTTAGTCATCAGGTTAATTCAGCGGCGTCTAAAACTTTTTATGTGATCAAAACAATTAGGAAAATATTGCCGTTCCTGCCCTTGAGCAGCCGACAAACAGTAGTCGCGACTCTCGTAATGTCGAGATTGGACTACTGTAACAGTCTGTACTTCAATGGTCAACAAAGGCTCCTGAATAAACTTCAAATACTGCAGAATGCAGCAGCCAGACTGCTTTTGGGCAAACCTCGGTTTGCGCCTATTGCCAAGGAAATAAATAAACTGCACTGGCTTCCGGTAAGGAACCAAGTTCGCTTCAAAGCACTTTTGGTTTTTAAGGCACTGCAGGGTTCAGGACCTGACTTTTTAAAACAGCATTTCTGCTGGTATACACCGAAAAGACCACTCCGTTCATTGGGGGCCAGGCTGGTCTTAGTGCCACGCATAAAAAAAGTTTGATGGGAAGGCAGAAGTTTTACATACGGTGCGGCTAAAGCCTGGAACGAACTGCCGTTTCACTTAAGAAATATCACGAACCTCCTAGCTTTCAGGAAAAGCCTTAAGACCTGGCTCTTTGCCCAATAAACTTCTTCCTTTTTTGCCACAGGAGATGTAACTAGCGCCAGGACACCTTCGGGTAACAGTTGCGCTGTATAAATTTCATTAACATCAATATAACATAACAGCTCCAATTTTGACATGCTACACTGTCCAGTCCAACTTCCTGAGCAAAAACACGATTAATTTCTCTTTGTTAATTACGTTTATGGATGTAATCAACTATACATTCCAGCTGTTTTACAGCCTGATTGATCTCTTCCATTAACCCATGTACGTAATGTGCCTGAACCACCACCTTATGCTAATTATTGTATGTGAATGCTTCCAGACTCTCAGTATTTGTGAATAATCCTTTTGAAATACTGTAAGAAATAAGTATGCCTTCATTGAAAATTGCAGTTCTTCCATGAAAGTGTATTTTCCGTCTTCTTGTGTTTTTTTCTTTGGGGAACTGAGGGGTTGATTAGTTTTTCACTTAGTTTTTTTTTTAAACTACTTTAGGCTAATCGATTTGCTTCAGTTTTGGTGTGGATGTGAATTGCTGTCTCCATCTTGGATGACATTTCTATTACTTCCAAGTGCACATCTATTCACCCAGGATGGATGCTGTACAGCATCCACGTGTGCCCTGTCCTCTGGTAAGCAGACTGCATATTTCTTGATCTTTTAGACCTCTTGTGCTCTGCCTGCTCGCATCTACCTGCATTTATCTCCTTTACTCATCCCAAACTTCCTCCTACTACTACGATTTCCCAATAAACACTTTCTAGACTCTTGCCTCCTCTATCCCTCCATTCTACTTTTCAATCCAACTAACAGCCTCACAAGTCCACCTCTTAAATTAATTCATATTTCCCTATACTAAGTCACCACCAATTATTTTTGGGTTCTGGAGTAGCGTGCTACTCACCAAAATGCGATTCGACACCTCGTCAGGGGTAGTATGAATGAATGAAAATATACTTTTATTTGATTTCTCAAAATCATAAAAGGGTGGAACACACCATGGGATATACAATGTAATGCAGTAAACTAGATAAAAAATTGCAGCAAAGCTTTTTTTTTTTTTTTTTTATAAATGGAAATCTAATTAATTCTCAGGGTCCAAAATCTTGTACTAAAATACCTCAACCAGAGGTCTTTAAAATTATTTTATAAACATGTCTGTGCCTCCTGCTTCAGGTTAAGTTCTTGTGCTGAAGAGGGGAGGGGGAGAGAAAGAAACTGATTAAAAGTTCTGGGGAGGACTCAACCCGACTGCATGAAGGAATGCTGGTCATCTGTCCTTCTTATCAAGTTCTTTGATCGCCGAGTCCTTCTTTTCAAGATCTTTTGCTGCTATGTTCAAGAATTTGATTGTTTTGCATGACAGTTGAACAGAGGAACCACTGAGACATTTTATGACTGCCGCTCTGCAAGTCCTTATTTGCTCTTCTCTCATGATTTTCCGTAAAAGGATCTTCCTCGTATTGTGTAGAGCCGGGCAGATACATAGTAGATGTAATAGAGACTCTACTCCATGTCCACAGAGGCGGCAATCCGTGGTCGACCAGGTCCGTAGCCATTTTGGAGTGAGATCTTTTGTGGTGAAGGACCCCAGTCTCAATAGGGTCAGTTTCCGCTTGTAGTGATCTGTAAAGCCCTCTTGTAAATATGGTTGCAGTTTCAGCAGTTTGTAGGTAGGCATTACCATCCATGCATGACTTCGGCCGGCCAGTAAGGCTTTATCTGTTTGCAGCGATAGTTGTTTAATTGCTCTATTGGTGATTTGTTTAAATGCGGAGTATGGCATTAATGTGTGCCAGGCTTCCTCAAGCGTTAACGTTGAAAGGGCTTGCTTTAAAATTCGAAATATGGACATGATCGGTCTCGATTGTTTTTCAACCTCCTCCCAACAGTGATGGGCTAGCGTGTTTTCTTCAGCTGCCCTCATCCTCCAGTAGTATTTGGCCAGGGCTCCTTGTCTAGCCGGTATCTGGTTTTTTAGACCGTATTCCAGGTGTATCTGAGCCTGGGACATATGACGTGAGATTGTGAACAGTTTCTTAAATAATCTGGATTGGGCTGTGTTTAAAGTTGTCGAGTCCTTGGCGTTTAGCATTTCCGAGCCGTACGTAATAGATGTCAAAAATTTGGCTGCTACGACCTTTAGTAGATGGTTTGTTGAACTACTGCTTAGTTTTTTCTGCAGAGTTTTAAAGGCAAATTGTAGTTGTTTTGCTTTTGTTTGCCCAAAGTCTTGATGTAGTTTGTAGCTGAGTTGGCGATCTAAATGAACCCCCAAATATTTGTATATGTCCACCTGAGATTGGATGCTGGAATTTATCCTCCAAACAAATTTGGGGCGTTTTTTATGGGCACTGTTTTTTAGGTTGATTATTAGTTGTTCTTTTGAGATGTATTGCGCTAGTTGAGAGATCAGCCGCAGCAGACCCAGAGGCGTTTGGGAGAGCAGCACAATGTCATCCGCATATTGCAGACTAACTATTGGGGTATTTCCCAACTTGGGGGGGGGGGGTCGCCCTGGATTAGACATAGATTGCTTTCTAAGTCCGCGGTGTAAATGTTGAATAAGCTGGGCGCCAGGACACATCCCTGCTTTAGCCCGTTAGTTGTCAAGAGTTTCTTAGTTAAACTCCGGCCGTCCTTTTTTTATTTGAACCCATGTTTGCGAGTACAGGTTAACGATTGCTCCCAGTAAATTCGAAGGGGCTCCCCAGGCTTTCATTTTGGCCCATAGCTTGGAGCTTGACACTTTGTCGAAAGCTGCTTTGAGATCTACGAAGCATGCATAGAGGATGTTTGATTTGACAATTGCTTGATTGGCTAAAAGGGTAACTGCCGATATATTTGTTAAGGTGCCCATGTTGTCAGGGGTAGTAATAAATCATGCTACTATTCTTTCATGCAGCTTCTAATCTATACTGCCGCCCCCGTTGATTAAGAAACTGGGACGTGCATTGTTAAATTACTGCATAAAATTATGAGTTACTTTTTGGGCATAATTCACTATTGCATATCACTCATTTAGTTATGCATGATGTATCCCATCTGTTGTTAAGCACACTTTTTTCAGACGGGGAGGAAATGAGCGAGCAACTAGGCAATTTATTAATGGAAAAACCCTGGGGCCAAGAGGATTCCCGGCAGAAGTGTATAAATGATATTAAAGTAAGGTAGAACAGCAAATGCTGAACGAGCTGGGGGAGGCAAGGCAGGAAAGACGCATGCCACTTGATCTAAGAATGGCCATAATAGCAGCGGTTCATAAAGAGGACCGAAATCACTGTTAAATGTAGAGGTAAAATAATACCAAAAATACTGGCTAATAGGCTACACAAGCTAGTATGAGGACTGGTTCAAGCAGACCAGTCTGGTTTTATGTGCCGCAATTAAGGAGACCCAGGAACGATTAGACGCTGAAAAGGCATTTGATTCACTTGAATGGCCCTGTAAGATGATAACGCAGAGATATATGAGGCAAGAGCTCCAAATTTCTCTCCTGGGCAAAAGTAAAGCATATGGGACCAGAAGCGAGGGTGAAGGTCAATGAAATACTGCCTCCCCTTTCCACCTGGAGGACGGTATGAGTCAAGGATCCTCACTTTCTTTGCTGCTGTTCACTTTGATTCCGATGCCATTGGCACATTGGGTTAGAGGGGATGCTAGGATTAGGGGCCTTAAATGTGATTGTGAACGACTTCACAGAATACCTCTTTAAGGGGTTGGTATGCTGCATTAAGTCGCAGATCCTGAGACATCAATTTGAAAGATATTACATATTTGGGAAATACTCTGGAATGAGGATAAATCGGTTAAAGTCCTAGCTTCTCCCATTCCCATATTGGGTTCCACCCCATGGTATGGAATGCTCATTTCAGATTCAGAAATTACAGCCATTACTTGGGTGTGTGTACGACAAAGAATGAGGGTCTGTTGCAAAAAACTTTGACTGAAATCGGACTGGATTTAAGACAGATGTAGTAGATAGGAGTGGACTGCCACTTTAGCTACTGGGTCGGACAGCATTGTATGTACAAAGTGGTCTGGCAATGTTGGCGAGGATACCGCTGACTGCATTGTATAGGAGTGCTTATGAAGCAAGAATTACCCTTCCAGCTCCGAGGACGTACTTCTTGGCATCAGAGTTACAGGTGATGAATGTAACATTTCCTAGCTAATGTGAAGGAAAGTTTTAATTCTATTAAAGACACGGAGGCGAGGAATATATATTTCTCCTTCTTGTATTTTTAGCTCAGCAGCCCAACATATCGATAATAACCTAAACAAAGACTATCTTTCCCATGAGTCTTTAAATTTAATGACTCAGTCCACCAATGGCCTTGTTCCATCTTGTATATAGACATCAAGAAAGGCACTTCCTCTTTCTTCGCTACTCAGCAGCCAGATAAGTGCCTTTCCTATCTGATTGTCTTTTATTATAAGTGAATAGCACTTTAATGACCTCTTGTTTTTTATTGTAACAGGTCTGTTCTTTAGATGTGGTGAGCGTACATAAGTACAAGCCACTCCCAGCGTCTCGTTCTCACTCACCAGGCCGCCTACTCTTGAGAGCTGCCTACATCCAACAGCCTAACAGGGCTGAATCGAGCTCTTGACCTACACGGTCTGCTTCGGAGCAGAGCGAGATCTGTATCCTGCATCCTAATCGAGTCTCATCTGAGTTCTCCCAGTCTATTCGGGCCACTTAAGAGCTCCTGGTGTCCGTGGAGGTGGGGATCGGAAGCGCCCCCGTCTGAGTGCTGTAATCTTTACTAGCCACTAAAGGGTGCACAAATGTTTCGGGAGGCTGCGGGTCTTGCTGGTCTGCTCTTCTGCTGCAACTCGTTCAGTGATGTGAGCATTTTGACTGCAAGCGTGTGGGGCTTCCATCTGTTCCCTCAATTACTCTACTCACCGTCTGTTCCTTACATCATCTTATTCTAACTCCAGCTGCCGGTTCTGTGACTGCGGAGTTCCCCACTGCAGGACTTCCCCGACGACACATTTCTTGCTTTGAGTTACCTGCCATCAAGCATCGGCAAATCTACCCAGATTATTACTGCTTGCACAGAATAATTACGGCCAGAGTAACTATTTACTTTAATATAGCAGATTCCCAAGAGCAGGCCATTGAAGCAGTGGAGGAGGAACAGATATCGTTGCCCCTTAATGAAGGGCTCGTTGATGTCCTGGACTCTTCCCTCCAATGGGCCACTTCTTCTGTGTAAGAGCATATTAATATGCAACTCCTGCTGCCAGCAGCAAAAACCAGTGTACTCCCTTACGGAAAGGAGGATATGGGACTGTCCCCCCATGCGGGCCCAAAAGTACTCCAGAGTCAGCCAGTGGCAAACAGGTAGTCACTTAGGGAGAGGAAAACCCTCTACCATTCAACGCTTTCGAGAGGCTGTATCTAGTCTTCTTGAAGAGACTGGTGGTGGACCAAGATAGTTGGGAAACAAACACTCATGGAATTACCCCCAATGAAGATTCTTTCCTCCCCTTGGGAGATGATGCCGAGGAAGATTCTGACAACGCTGAATCTGGAGATGAACCAGGCCCCAGCAGACTATGGAGACCGGAAGCCGGCCCAAACATCCCAGGACTGACTCTACTGATAATGCGACCATACAGAGTTTGGCTGACTCTTTGGACAGGTTTAACCCCAACTATATTTCCACCCCCATTCTTCAGGCTGGACCCCGGCGGCGAAGGTGGCTCAGTATGTTAGCAGCTGCATTAGAAAAACCTTGGATAAGGAGGTTCGGGGAAGGCTCAGGGCTGAATGTCCCAGACCATCTCTGGCAGGAAAGGTGGCAAAAAACCCTGAAATTGATCCCAAAATGGCCATGTTTGGAACAAAATGTATCAAGGGCCCGAAGAAGGGCCTTGACCGCTTTTGGAAGTCCTGTCAGGACAAACTTTTAGATGTCTTGGGCTCTCTGAGCTAACAAAAGGAGAAATGCATAATCAGAGCCTCTAGTCCTGACATAGAATCAGTGCGTTCTATCCTCTCAAGGGGCCCTTCTCCAACCATAGATCTGCATGTGATGGAGGATAGAGAGTATGTGGAAGGGCTCAAGGGGAAATGGATGTGGAGGGAGCTCTTGCTCCTCGCAGCAACCATCTTACAAGTGTGGAATAAACCTACTAACAGTAATGAATGGGAAGGCAAAATCTTGATGGAAGTATGGCTGTGGGATAGCACGGTACTAATAGATGGAGGAGTGCTGGAGGACTTTAGGAAGTGGGATATAAAAAGGCATATCAAAGTACAGGATTAAATTGTTTGATGCCCCAAGAGCTGAATTTGTATTCTATACGTCACAACATTATAGAAGTTTGCAGGTGAGGCTCGACGTAATGTCGCATGAAAATAAGTTGGTGGATGTCCAAGATAGCTCACCATTAGAGAAAAGAGCGCTAGCTGAACCACTTAGGACCAAGGCAATATCCAGATTATAAAAGACCTTGAACAACAATGATGCAGATGGTTTAAGAATGCTGTGAGAGAGGTGGAGAATAGATCTTTGGACAATATATGGCACAAATTGGGAGGATGCATGTAAGTACCCTCCAGATGATGTGGCAATATGATCAGACTTCAGGCTAGTGCGGTTGCACTGCATGTATTATGCTGGTTTGGTAGGAACAAAAGAGTTGAATGCCTGAGAGAATGGAAAGAAGAGGGACCCTCATTAATATATTATTTGACTGCCCCAAATTGGTACGGTTCTGCGGGTAGAGTGGAAGCCAGACTATCACAGATAACTGGGTTAACACCCAAATAAACATCCATACTAGCTTTTTTGCGGATGTGGCACAAACTCACACTGCTGAAATATGAAAGTATACTATAGAACATAGGGTTAACATTTGCAGAAAGACAATGCTAGATTATGGGGCTCACCAGTGGTACCAGATTCTGAGGCCTGACGTGAAAACATTGACTGGTGTATGATGGCTAAAAGAGTAGTATATATGAGGGAGAGGTGCCAGAAGAACATTAAAAGGACATGGGGTAAATGGGGAGGAGGTTAGGAAGGCGAGACCACTAGAAAGAGCCTTATGTAATGCTGGATGAGGGATCTTTGGAGAATAGTACAAATTAATGTAGAAATGTGGATACCTCTGCTCTCCTAGTAATGTGCAACCTCAATGTCAACATTTTGTAAGATTTTGGTTTCCTTTCTTGTTTTGAGAAAATAGAAAACAACAATGAAAAGATTTTTCAACAGTAATTTGCCACCGCTCTGTTACTGTAAATAGATGTACAAAACATTGGTATTGTGCAACCTTTATGCTCACAATATGTGTGAACCTTTTCATGGTTTACTGGGCTAAGACTACGTCAATCAGAACTGTTTACCACTGGTGTACTGGGATTGAACCTTAGTTTTTGGACACAAAAGTGAGCACCTAATACACCTCTTTACCGCTTGATCCTCAGGGTAGCAAAGTCAAGCAGTCCAAGGCTTTTTGTAGGGAGATGGTCTTGGGTGAGAAGCTCAGAACTTTATAAACCAACTAATACAGATCAATAACAATGTCTAGCAAGTGCTTAATCTTTAAAAAAAGAAAAAGTACAAATAAACTGCACACAACCGAATACGGCACATAAAAGATTCAGCCATAATAAATCAAAAAAGTGAGCAGTAATACTACTCTTCAGAGGTCTCTGCAGGAGGCAGTCTAGGCTACTCCATGTATAATACCTCTCGGGAACAATCTCCCTTTTAGTCTCTGGAGCTTCCCACTGCAATTTCTTTGAGACTTTGAAATCCTGGGAGGACAACAGGCTATGTCAGCTATTTTCCACTTGGTAGAGATATGGGCCTCACGCTAACCAAGGCTCAGGCTCCCTTGTGATGCATAATAGATTTCTATTGTTGAGATGTATGGGGTGCAGGCTGTGTCTACGTGGGTCAGACACCCACTCAGATGTTGCAGGGGAACTCCAGACAGGCTGGAGTTCCCAGGCATCCTCTGCCATGGGGTAAATTCCTTGGATCCATCCAGGACAGATGGACCTTTTTCTGCAACATATAATTGTCTCTCAAGTAAAATTTTCTGGGTGTATATCTGATGGTAATAATTCAAGTTGTCAAATTTTTTCGATCCATACTTATTACACCCTGCAATTTACATCTCCTGTCAGAGTTCTCCCTTCAAAACACCATTTTAGTTACCACTTGAATGTAGTGAATACAAAAGGGATGCCAGTGTGGCTATGGCCACCTGTGTTATACACACTACATACACTCATTGTCTAAACACACTGTGGATGAGGGAAGGACCAGGTTGCGTGGGCTGGCAGACTGCTATAAGAAGTAGGCCTCCCAGCCATAGACTAATAAAAAAGGCCTGTCTTGCCACTATGGATGGTATTGCTGCCACCCACTGTAAGTCATCTACTGCCTGGTGAGCTGACCGTAGTCATGCTTGGCAAAGAGAATGCACACTGTGTGCACTTCTATCTACATAGCCCGACTCTGGGTCTCAACTAGTATAACAAAAATACGGAATATGGAAGATTGTTGTGCGGGCTGAGATAGCGGACAAAAAAGTCACACCTTGCAGTGATGAACTTAAGACAGATGTGCATGCTCTCCAGTCTTTTACCACCAGCCTTGCTTCTCATAAGCAAAGACTACAAGTACAAAGAGCTTGTTTACGCCCCGCTGGCAGGTTTTCAAAGCACATAAATAAAAGGCATTGTCATTTACAATGCCAATAGCTCAAACTCTCACAAATGCGAGACCTATTGCTTTGCAAATGCTTGTTCTAAAATGGTGTACTCATAAATCGCTGTCCACTTTTTCTTATGGGGTGTAGGCACTTGCATAGTTCCTGCAATACAGTTTTCCCTATGTTGCAAGCCTATGGATCTAATGATGCACTGTAAGGGTTTTCAAAGAGCCACAGCGTGAGCATGAAGAAGGGAAGGCTCTTGTTTCGCCAGCCCTCAATAAACAGCTAGAATTCTATGCTATATAGATGCTTTTTAAAGTTTCTGGCACACAACTCGAATTCAGTCCCACTTGAGATTCATGCTGAATCTTCTCTGGCTAAATTTTGAAAACGGTTAAAGACATGGCTTTTTGACAATATTAGAATTTATGTCTTTCATAGCGTCTGCAGCCTCACCGTGGCCCCAAAGTAGATTTGAGCTAAAGTGCAAAGAAACTTCACTTAAATTTATGATGGGCTATTTATAGGATGCACTAATAAGAGTAATATAGGCCAATTCGAATGCTTTTGGTCACGAGTTGGCTATATCATTGGTCCTTCGGCCCCTCAAAAATGTTCTAGATGCAAGTCCTTCACTGTTTGCAATAAGTGATTATGCTGCTGGATTGACCTAATCATTGGCAGAGTTCCGACTCACAACGAGTCTGCAGAACGGGAATAAGGGGAGAAGACTGACTCCAGGCCAGAGGTCAAGCGCAGCCCAGTAGCAGAAAACTTCATAGCAGTGACACGGCCATCCACTCACACTTTTGCAAGGCATTTTCGTCTTCCGGTGACTTAGATGATTTGGAGCAAAATGTGTTGTTGGGAACTGAGCCCTGTTTGGAAATCTTATTCTGCGCAACTGACATACTAACATTTCTTATGCGTTTTACAGCAACCGAAGTCCCAGTGATTTTTCTTATTTTATGTACTTGTTAGCAGTGGGCCAACACTTAAAGTTGGCATTGCTGTGCCTCAAATCTAAGAGCCGCTATGAGGAAGAGGGTTGAGAAGATAAAGCTTACATTACCTAATTAATACACATTGTCCTTACACTCGCTGTCAACGTCGTGTTTCAATGGTACCGAAAAAGCTGACTCCTAGGCACAGACTGTGCTTTGGGAAATCTTATCAACAAAGCAGAAAGCCTGTGCTTTAATATGAAATGTTATGATAATGTGAAGGATATCACATGTGCTTGGCGTGTACATTAACTATGAACACCAAAAAGGACTGGAACAGGACATGGGCATTTTAAATAAAAAGTATTGCATTGGCATTTTCATTACGAAAACATTATAAAGCACTCTTCAAAAAAGAAAAAGTTTTACAATAAATGCAACGGATGCTCCCTGAATTATAGCGCCTTTTGTTCGTCTCTGGATGCAGGTGCTTTCTATTTCTAGACAGTGTGAAAGGGCATGGCACTCAAAGGAAATGGCCGGGGTGGTGCGTACGCAACTGACAAGAGGTTATACGACTTGAAAAATACGCAGATAGGAGGGGACATTAAAAAACATGCCTATTATTCTGTCATGACCAGACAACTCGTTGATATGTTGTGTAAATTACATTTGAAAATCCCGCCAACGTAACCAAAGTTAAAATTAACCAGGAAATAAAACACCTACCAGCCTCCGGGCGTTAAACAGCAGACCAGTGCAATTAAAATGCGCCCTTTCCACAACAGGGATTGGTGAAAAGAAGGGGTTTTAAATTAGTGCCACCTAAACAATTTGGCCGGTCCCTTAGAAAATATAAATCTACTAACCTGCTTAAATGAATATATAAATTTCCGTTGTGAAGTGCTGTGGCAGTGTTCAGTTAACAATCTGTGGAGATGTCCTGCTGCTTGAGTTGAACTTGCCTCCTGTTGGAAGTCTCAGGGTCATCAAAGACTTCACCTGCATCTTACTACCATCACCTGGGCTCCTCTGTTGTGAGTCCTGACCTGCCAAGTGGTGCCAAACCCAGTCGAGGGCCCTTGGAGGTGATTCTGGTACTGCAATCAAGAAATCAACGCAGACTCAAAGAATCACTTCGGAACCGGCACATCCCTGCGAGATAGACGCATCACGACTGCCTGCACTGAAGCCGTGGTCCCTGCTTGCTGAGTGCGCAATGCAACGACCGTGACTTACAATGCATGCCCCAAAGGTGCTGCAGCGCCTCTAAAGTACCGCTGTGGCATAAGTCACAAGCACCGCTGCACCAAAGTCTGTGACGCACCGCTCCAACTCAGACACATCACCTGCAGTCTGGTGGTACGACATCAAGGCTGTGGAATTGACGCACCGTGCTGTGACATCAACACCACGTTGCCTTCAGGACCAGAGGTCTTATACCTGCAACCGACATCACCCCCCTGCACCCCGCATTGTCCCACGCATTAGCTGCTCAAAGACCTTGCACCACCTCCAGGACCGATGCATCACTTTGCTACAGTGACACCTCACATCCTTTGTGCAACGCATTGTCCCGGAGCGCCAACGTGCCAATGACCTGCATAGCAGTAATGAACCGATGCATCACCTGCCTTCACGACGCCTCACCTCCTTTGCGCATCACACCGTCTTTGACTTTGGGATGCATCCAAGATACTGTACTGGGGTCCGTGCGACTTCCGTAGCCAGCCTACGCTCCATCGCGGTCAGACTGAACTTGTGGATTTGTTTCCGCCAAGCGCAACCAAATAGCCCCAGTTGGAGTTATTGTTCTCTAAAAGCTATCTCTGCATTTAATACTGACGGATTCATATCTTGACTTGTGTATGTTGGATTTTTATCGTTCTGGTCTTGTTTTACTCAGATAAATATTGGATATTTTTCTAAACTGGTGTGGAGTAATTTTGTGGTGTTTTCACTGTGTTACTGTGTGTGCGTGCACAAATACTTTACACATTGCCTCTTTAGTTTAGCCTGACTGCTCGGAGCCAAACTACCCGAGCGTGAGCACAGGTAAGCTTAGTGTGCACTACACTTACCCATACTAGGTTTGTGGATTTGAACGGGGTGGAAATCACTGCCAACTAGACACCCTGTATCTAACATCATATATATGTGAAGGAAACATGCTTGCTCAGGTCAATGAATGTAGTCTGTAGATTACAGTTCTGCTATATCATATAGAGTGGGTTATACATCCAGTGCACAAAAGTGCACGCAATGAACCGAATAGCAGTCTCCCAAAGTCAACAAATGTTTGGGGCTACATAACTGAATACATTGACCCTAGCAGTACTACTAGACTGCAAAACGCAGTCAATACATGTAATGTACACCAAGTAGCCCCATTATGTTTCCTGTCTAATCGAAACAAACATAAATTCTGCTTATTTTGGAGATACTTGTGCTGTTTTTCTTACACAGATAAATTAACTTCACAATCTTTAAGAAAATATTTGCCATTACAGATGATTTCAGGAAGTGGAACACTTTTTTTTATCTTTTGCGCAGCCAACTTGTGAAATGTAAGGCAGCACTGCTGCAGGTTTTCAATTATGGGTGAATTTTAAGCCTCCCTCCCTTAGTTTACACACAAAACCTATATTTGACATTCACTGTCCTGGATGTCCAATGGAGTACAAAAAAAACACAGACTCTGTTCCCCTCTTTCCCAGTGGGGCTGGAACAATTTCCAGAGTAGGGAGGGCTGATCAGCGATTTCAACTCAGTAGTTAAGGGGTTCAAAAAGTGACAGTTACTGCAAGAGCAACAAATTAGCCAAAACCAATCAGCAAGGAGTGTGGAGAAAGGGATTGTCCTCAAGACCCTCAGTATTTTGTAAAAATATCATCTTTGGTAAATGTTATGGGTAAAGTGTGACATTCATTGTGTACACCTGGTTAAACAAAATAGCGTTTTGGGGCTGGGGTCGTGGCCTAGCCACTGAAGATGGTGGGCGCTCTTTGCTGAGCTCCGCTGCCTCGCATTTCATCCGACAGCATCCATATAGGGAATCACATTCGAATAGCCCCAGATGCCGTTCCCTGATGCCTGGTGATTGCTGGTGGGAAGGAGCAGTGACTGTGTGGTCAGCACAAGGCGCCAATATATCTCAGAGCGTCCAGAGGCCTAGTCGGGCCCAGCAATCCGCGGGCAAAGAAGGCGGAGTTGCAAGAGGCCCCGAGGCGGCATGAACCCGGTGGGCCTGTGCGGTAAAGGGGAGGGACCCCTGTTGCTGGAGTGGCGTGGGGGTGAGCGGCTCACTGGTTTGGGAGCTCGCACCTCCCCAGAGCCCATTGACTGATTGGCAGGAGCACGCACGGAGGCGGCGCTGGCAGCAGTGAGCGGCCGCCTCACATAGCCTGAAGCAGACCCAGCGCTGAAGAGGAGCGGTGTCAGTGGTCCCCACGGCCCCAAGCAACCAGAGAGGGGGCCCCATAAGCCATGAGGGATCCGGTCAGATCAGGCCGCTGTGGCAGTGTGTCCAAGAGCCAGGGGCCTGCAGTGAGGTAGAGGCGGTTTTGGGCCGCGTAGGCCCTAATGTGACGGAGGGTGAGCTGGGTCTGGGGCTGGCTGCATCCCTGGTCGCCGCAGGTGGCTCGCGCCAAGTCCCAGCACCCTTTGGGTGGAAAATGAGGAGTAAGTAAGTGTGGGGCGCCCCCCCCCCTCTGTGTGAGGTAGAATCATCAGCCCCATCAGGCCGCTGAGAGTACACCGTGCATTTCCCTGCCTCGAGACCGTGCTAACTTATCGCCCGGCGACCTCGGGAGCCGCGGTGCATTGGAATGGTGTGGACTTGTGTGTGCGGGCCTGGGACCGGCATTTGCCCAGAGGTTTGACTGTGGCCTTGCATGCGGCCTGTGATCTTTGGCCAGGTGCTGGTGGGTGGGGGGGGGCAAGCTTCCCCCCCTCTGGGGTCAGTGGTGTCGGCGGCTGCATCTTGCAGCTAGAGGTACATTTCGGTAGCAGAGTTGAAGGAGGTTACTCTGCAGTCAGTTCGGGCTGCGGTGCCCACGGTGACACCAGAGAAGGTCGCTCTGCTTGCAACAACGAAGGTCTGGTGCTCTATGGTTCACCTACCAGCCACCAGTGGTCATGTAGCTTGAAGCGGGGGTGATCTTGCCTGGGGCCTGCTCTGTCACTACCCGTCTCAATTACACAGGGAGCTTGTGAGAACTGGGAGGGCGCGAGGTCTGCCCTGACCAGGTGTCATGGGGAAGGACAAGCAGCCCCAGCGGGCCCAGCAGGGCAACATAGACAAATGAACAAAACCTACCTCCTCTGCAGAACCCCCAGCCGGCCTCGCCGGAATGCAGGGAGGAGATCCTTGTCTGGCAGAGGTGTCCCCCATCCTGCAGGCCATCCAGGATCTTCGCTCCTCCATTGAGAGGAAAACTGGTGAACTTCAAAGTTCGGACATACCTCTCGCTTATTGAGCAAGATCTCCGCAACACAGAGGATAGTGTCATGGCAACCGAGGGCTGGATATCTGAAGTAGAGGATTCCTTACAGGCCAACCAATCAGAGGTGAAGACTACGTGACGTACAGTGGCCCTATTTGTAGCATGAGCAGAAGACGCAGAGGGCCAATCCAGGTGGAACAACATTCGAGTGGTGGGGATTCCGGAGGATGCGGAAGGGCCGAACCCGACGCTTTCATTACAGCCTGGCTCCGTATGTGGTTGCTGCCATACTCTGAATTTACCAGCTTCATAGTAGAGCGTGCTCACAAGGCCTTGAACGCCAAGCCCCCACCTGGGTCCCTGCCGAGGCACATAATTTCCCGTATATTGAACTATACAGACCGTGCCGACATACTGTGGGCTTACTGTGCGAGAGAATCTTTGCACTGCGAATCATCACAGGTGATATCTCCTGACTAGACCTTCAAAGGTCAGCAACAGCACCACTCCCTTGAAGGCATCAAGCAGAAGTTGAGAGCCCTGGGCGTTCAGTACATGTTGCTTTTTCCCACCCGACTGAAGGTGTTGTTTGGAGGCAAGTCTTCTTTCTTTGACCGGAGACTGCCTGGGAGTGGGCAGAAGAAAGGCCTTGTTTGAAGAGGAATGCCACGCGGAAGAGACATGACTCTACCTCGGACCAGGAAGCTCCCACGGAGGGGAGGAGATTGTGGCCTTGGGGGGCCCGGCGTGGACAGGGTTTCCTTTCCGTGGCCCGGTGGGAACTGAAGTCCAGTATCACCAGATTGTCTTCGATTGTGATGTTCCATTAACTAATGAGTCTGCTGCTGAGCCCGGATGGGCCCCCTAGTCCTGATTGGATCATACCTCTTCTATGGCTTTTTCAATTCACAGGCTTTCTACCTTTCAGACATTACTTTGACAATTTGTTGGTTAACATGATTCCCTTACAGTATGTATGTTTATTGCGAGGACTGCCCCTTCAGCTTAACTGGGGTTTGCTGGGCCTTGCTTCTCACTTTATTGGGGGGGAAAGAGTTATGTTAAGGTAAGCAATGTACAACCTTCGGGGGGGAGGCAGGGACTGCTGTACGCCCAGTTGGCGTCACCTCTGTGTTGGCATCTCAACAGGTACTTCCAGTTATAGAAGTATAGGGTGGGCGGGGGTTAGTGTTAGGAGTTACTTCATGTTGTTTTCCTGTTTACACCTTAATGTAGCACCCACGGTTACACCCATGATTCATGCACTCACACACCGCCTATGTCCTTCCCTTATCATGCTCTGCGGTTTCCATCGCGGATGAGATAAATAGGGGAGGGTTTTTTTCTGTCCATGCGGCTCCTCATCTAGAATGTTAATGGACTGTTGGATAAGATCAAGAGGGGGAGGTCCGGCAGGTGGCCCGCAGAGCGGACCCAGACATTCTGCTTTTGAAGGAGAACCATCTTGTGGCCAACAAATGTCCCATCTTGGCTTGCATGGAATTCATGAAGGTGTTTCACTCCGGGGTCTAGAGAGGTCGCTATACTGTTGAAGGGGCATGTCCCGTTCCAACACATACAGACTTGGCATGATAACTTGGGTCAGTACGAGGCCATATCTGGAAATCATTTTCTATACTCACTGTATATGCATCGCCTCTGTCTGAGGCATTTATGCACACCATCCGTACCATCCCCGCTTCATAGATAGGATGGATTTATTGAATGCGTGGCAGTTTTGTCACCCCATGGAAAAGGGCTAGAGATTTTACTCTGGGTGTACACAAAACATTTTCAAGACTGGACTGTTTTCTCCTCCCCAGGTCACACGGGTACATGAGGAGCGAATATTGGCACAAGTTTTGTCCGATAATGCGCCGGTGGATCTGCTGGTGGAATTTGGGGAGTGGGGAGGCTCACCCCAGTGGCGTTTGAGTCACTGGACCTTACTCAGTAATCGTTTTAGGACGGCCATACACAACACTATTCAAGACTACTCGAGATAACTTGCGGCACAATGTGGGCTCAGTTGCCTCCCCTGGGACCCTCTGGGAGGCCTGGAAAGTCACCTCTTGGGCTTTATTAATAGCTTTCGCGCTGCCCAACGTTAGTGGACGGATGCTCAGGTGGAGGACCTGGAGGACAGATTTCTTGACTTGATTCTGGATATTTAGAGACACCAGTTCTGGCGATTCTTCGGGACTCGCTACATATCAGCTCCATCTTTCGTCACACCTTGATGGATGAGACAAGGTTGGCCTGAATGGTGACCCAGGACCGCATTTATCAATGGGGTAACGATCGAGGAAAACCTTGCACTGGCTGTGCTTCACTTCGTCCTCCTTTGAGCCTATCTCGCATATTACGATGCCCAGGGTGAGAGAGTGGCCCGGGAGCAGCCCATTGCTGATGCTTTCACTTCCTATTACGGTGCGCTATATGCTCACCACGAGACAGAGAGCCCTGCTGAGATGGAGACATTTGTGCAGGATCTCTCGACCGGTTCTTATTCGGCCAAGGACAGGAATGTCTTGGACATGGCCATTGCTGTGTATGAACTAATGGTGGGGGCATTGGCGCAGCTTCAGCCAGGGAAATCGCTGGGGCTCGACGGCCTCCCGGCTGAGTTTCATAGGTCCATTTGGGTGCTCACGTGGCCCCACTTCCTGGGTATCTTTCGGGTGGCCCTGTGGGCAGGTTGCTCCCCCTAACCTTCAGAACCGTGGATATTATCGTCCTACCAAAGCCACGCCAGCCAATGTATCTTTGTGACTCATACAGGCCAATCCATCTTCTTAATACAGAAGTCACAGTGTGGGCCAAGGCCCTAGCAAATAGGCTAATTAAAGTTATAGATACCCTGACCTGCACTGACCAGTCTGGTTTCATGCCGGCAGGGCTACGTGACACAACATCCGATAGGTGAGCAATGCAATAGCCCTGTTGAGGCACCACCATATTGAGAGTGCGCTGCTGCAGGTAGACTTTCGTAAGGCCATTGATTAGGTCGGATGGCCGCTTTTGTTCTCTCTCCTGACCAAAATGAATTTTGGACCCAGATTCATCAGCTATATGAAGCTCCCCTACACAGAATTATTTGCCCAAGTGTGGGTGGGTACTTCTGTGCCATTTTGAACTGAGCGGGCTAGCCGGCAGGGGTGCCTCCTTTCACCGTTCCTCTTTGCTCTGGTTATTGAGCCATTGGAGTGGGCCACATTGGATGCACAGTTGAGGGGATTCAAGTGGGGTCTCGGAGAGGAGGAAAGGATTGCATTGTATGCGGATGACGTGCTTCTGTTCCTGACGGACCTCCAGCATTTGGGCCGCGTACATTACAGATGTTGAAGGTATATGGGGACTTCTCTGGACTTTGGGTGAAACTCAGCAAAACCTCGGTTTACATAGTGGCAGACGGTGTCCCAGAGTTGTCGTGGCGGAAGGATCTTGCGATTCTACAGCAGGGGTTCCGCTACTTGGGGGTTTACATCACTTCAGATGCGACGCGGGCATGGGACCAAAACATCCAGCCCCAGTTGAACAGATTGACGGTGGACTTAAGGTTTTGGGCCTCGCTCCATCTTTCACTTTTGGGGAGATCAGCTACATTCAAGATGGTGGCTCTCCCCCTCTTGCTCTGCCAACGTCAAAACTTCCTGTTCCCTGCCTCTCCATCCCTCTTCACATACATTAACTCACTTTTGCAGGGTTTCCTATGGACCCAAGACTTACCTCAGATTGCGCTGTCCAAATGTTGTATGGCGACCTATGATGATGGCATCGCCACACCGGATGTGCGGGCCCTAACATAGGGCTGCCCAGTTGACTGACCTAAATGACTGGCGGTTCAGGGGGTTCAGAGATCCGGCCTACGCATCAGAGGGGTGGGCATTTGGTAAGATCCCTCTCCAGCATTTACTTACTGGGGCAGCTCCTCCGCGGCTCCCTCCAGCCATATGTGTGGTCCTTAAATACTGGAAGGAGGGAACGGTGTCCATGGGTTGGACGGGACGACTTACACTTAAGACTCCTCTGTGGGTGGGCACTGTGCTGCAGACGACAGCTGAGCTGTGGGGGGTTTGGTGCTGGGACCTCATTGGCATCTCTCGGCTGGGTGATGTATTTCAACATAATTCACTTAAGACCTTTACTGATCTCCAAGAGGAGTTTGGTCTCCACCAGTCCCAATTATTCAAATATTTACAACTCCGCCATGCCCTTACGCCCTACATCACGCATTTGGTCGATGTCCCAGAGTTCAGTCCCTTGAAGGGCAAGCTGCTTCTGACGGACACTTCAGAACATAAAATTTCCAACATCAACCGGTCGTCAATGCCCCCCGATACCTTTGGGACCCTGCGGGAGGCCTGGGCTTGGGATGTGGACCGCCTTACAGATGAGGACTGGAGGAAGGCGCTTGCCTCTCCGCAGGAGAAGGCCATCGCCTGCCAAAATCGCCTGATACAGCTGCGTTATCTACATCGGGTCTAATTTACAAGGGAGAGACTGTGGAGAAGAGAGCTGACTGAGTCTGCCAGCTGCTTACGCTGACAGGCTGAGACAGGAGATTTCCGGCATACAGTTTGGAGCTGCGACTTTTTGGCTCCTTTCAGGGAGGGGGTGCTTAGCTGCCTGGAAAGTGTGTTGGGACTGACCTGCTGAGGACCCCACGGAACTCCCTGCTGCACATCGCAGAGGGGGGTAGACAGCAATAGATACAAATGGGCCCTGCTGTGGCTGGGCCTTACCATTGCCAAGAGGGACATTGCGTAGGCATGAAAAGATGCCCGGGCCCTCTCCCTAGAGGTTTGGGGGGGGGGGGGGGGAATGGATCGCAATATGGGGTTGGAGCGCCTGATTTATATAGCCAAGGGATGCCCCAAGAAATATTACAAAATATGGGAAGGTTGGGCAGCCTTTCGTGGGATTCACTTGGAGCCATGCCCCCCCGCAGGGGTGGTCCTTGGAGGCCAAAATTAGGACGTTTGTACATGATCATGTCATGATGGGGAGGGACGGGTGGCGCGGCGCAAACCGTATTCTGTCTGAACAATGTGGGTTGTGGAGCTGATGGAGGGTGTGTTGTTTTTTGGTTTTATTGCATTGTGTATTATTGTGGTTTGTACGGCAGGGTTTGGGGGACCCATTGGTCCAATTGTCAGCCGGCTTGTGTGGTAATGGTGCCTATCTGCTGTCAGCTTTATTATCCTGTACTGCTGTCAAAAAGTCTAAAAAATGTTTCAGATAACAAAGAATAGCGTTTAAGGGCTTAAGAAAATAAATAAATAAAAAAATTGCCAGATACAAACAGTAGACTACACATAGAATTCCTACTAGAGAAAAGACAGCCTTTACTTTTATTACTAATTTATGATGGTCAGTTTTGATGATGTAGCTGAAGAATGTCTCCTGAAATACACCTGTGCAACTCCAAAAACCTTGTTACGATCATAAAAGTGTTGTGACTAGTTGGATTCCTAGATGCACTTCAGCAAAATGCCCATCAGAAAGGGCGTCCTCCCCGAAACACTGAACTCAAGCAGTAACACACATCACAATTAGTATCTCGGCATAACTGTAGTCATTCATAAAAGCACCATCTACACTGTGCCAGTTGAAAGTTCTCAGAAATATTATAAACTAAATAAACTTCAGAAAATTATACCATGGAACATGTGCCCTCATAATATTCGAATCAGACCATGCTAGGTTAGTAGGGAACAGAATATATGGCCTTGCAATAGTGTCTGGTAGAAGTCTTCATCTGCTAAGTGTTATAGGTCAGTGTGTACTACATAAATCTCAACATGCCACCCTTATTGCATAGCAGCGTTTAGACTAATACTAACTGCTGTCATATTCTGTGAAGATGTTCAAGTACGATTTTCTTTTTTAGTCCAGCTTTTTGATTTTATCAATTTAGGTACAGAAAAAAATTGTTAGCCTACAACGTTTAGCATTGGGAAGGAATAACATACGGGCACTGCTATTTCTATAAATAAATCTGTAATAGCTCTGCTCATAATAACAGTCACAGATTTACAAAATATGATGTTCTTGATATCACTGTACAGTAGTAGCTCTGCTCAAAAATCTCAAATGCAGTCAAACGTCTACCCAGAGTCGGTAAACATGCCGCTTTTGGTATTATCACAATTTGCATGCAAGCTCTATTTTTAGTACGTGCTCTGGTCTGAAAAATTAGACTCGTGCAATACTACATTCTTGATAAAAAAATAGTTCACAAAGAAATCTGCTCATGGTAAATTCCAGGCTCATTAACACCTCTGCTCATTTTTAAGGTATTTCATGTGCCACATTGTAACACTGCGAAATATATTATGTTTGGAATTTGTGAACTTCGGGGATTTTTTGTGCTAATGCTCTAGTACTGTAATTTATGTATTCGACAATGTGTTTTGTTTTTGTTGCTTATATGTCAATTAAGCTCATAAGGCAGAAGCGGATCGTTTAGAGATGGACACTTGCTGACCATAATCTAATGCTGGAGGTGCTTCTGCTGACAGCCAGTACTGTTTCTTGTCCACAGTTTCTTCCAAATAGATAAGAACCCTAGCCAACATCACATGGGATACCAAGGCTGAATTAGCTCAGAGCCCATGATTACGCTTACCAAGTGACCACATCTCAGTCAGCCATGCACAATGTACTATTAAATGCTTTAAAATGCAGCATTTGGGTCATATTTTTAATATTAATCTGTGGGACACTCAAGATTTTGACTTGCTAACTACCATGTTGGTTGTGCCCGTTTAGATTAAGAGTCACTTGTGAATGTAATCGGACAGTCACTGTTGAAATAAGTATTGGCTGCGTTTTTTTTTAAGCCAAGAAGAAATGTTTGGTAACATCACACTTTGGCATAAAGAGGCTTAAAAAACAAGGCGAATATTTTGATAGATCTATAGCTCAAAAAAGTATTTCCATACGGTTACATTACAATCGACAGGCGCATCACATTTCAACACGGACTAGCAACGTTGAGCAGTCCCGAGGCATACACTGGGGCATCTGTTCGGTTTGTGAACTGAAATGCCCTACTATGATCTCACCCCACTGTGCCTAACAGAATGGTACCATAAAGTGAGAGGCGCACATCTATATAGACTGCAACTATGTCAAAATAAAGTCGAAATGAAAACCGGTATCAATTAACATTCAATGTAATCTTATATACATTAGCTGGATAGAACGCGGTTTTTAATGCTCAATGACCATTTTCAATTTAGATGGAAGCAGGGAATATTAAAATATCTCATCGGAGCTCGTTTTCTTCCTATGAAGACTTGTGTCTTGTTTCAATTGTTGCTTAGCTATTTCGGTAAGGAAAATGTCACTTTATTAACTTCATAGTCATCTGAGGGCGCATAAGATCCAATATTGGGTGGGATACATGCCGTGGCTGTGAAGATAATGGGGAAGGGCAACTTCAGGGTCAAGACACGTGGTTTAGAGCGTACATGTTCTAGTCGCACATAATGTAGACAGTGAGCACAGAGTTCGCATGCTGCTTACAAGGACTCGACGTGTTTGATCTGCTGGAGCTTAAGCACCTCTTCCTTCTTCCTCCGCTTCTCTCTGCGGTCTTGCTTCCGTCTGGGGGAGCTGGAGCACAGCTCATCCTGCTGCTGGGGGGAGGAGGAGGATCGGTGTCGCCGACGACTGCTGGACTCAGCTTCTACTCCATGCTTCTGCCGTAGAGACATGACCAGCTCCTCCAACGTCCACCCCGGCACGGAGAAGATAACATAAAATTAGCTGGACGGCTGCTTCTATGCCTGCTAACCAGGCACACAGAGAGCGCGGCCTCGGCCTGTACTGTAGCACTATGGAAACAGAAGACGGCATAGAATTTTCTTAGCATATCTTTCGTCGTAACTAACTGTGGTGGCCATCTTGAAATGGTCTTATTTGTAATAAGATGCTAGAAATGTTTCCCCCACCAGATTAAAGCAACATCTTAATAAAACACATTTATAACGAATAACGTTAAAAAAAATTGTATTGAGTGACCATGTTTAAAAGAATATTAAAATACCATCAGGTCAAGACAATTACCTAAAAGCTGTGTTTTCTCAAAACATCTTTTGGAACTTTTTGTCCTGTGGGGGAAAAAAACAATAAAAGAAAAACTTGATTATCTGGTAAGAATAGCGCCACGACAACAGCTTCAGGTGCAATTTCACCAATTGGTTGTCCACTGTTTTTCACACCAGTTTAGTGAGAGAGCAGAAATTCTATCCTGCTTGGGATACGTGTTAGGAGTGCAACATAACCACTTGTAGTATGTACTCTCATATTATTTAGTGATGAAATTAGATGGTAGAAATGTGAACTAATTATCGTACCTTTGTGATATTAACATGATTCATTGTGAGTTTAACAAATGATTTATAGAATTGTATTAATTACGTATAAATGATGTAACATCAAATCAAACGTTTATTGTTTCAGTTAATTAAAACCATTACAATTTGTCTCCTATATAAAAGAAGTCAACAGTAAAATTATTGTTAATTGCTTAAAACCATAAAAAGCCTTTTGTTGTCACTTATTAATATTGAAGTATGTACAAGGATATATAGTAAACAATTAATGAGTCAGTTAATAATTAAGTATATACAAAAATATGTAGTAAACAATTAATGGATCAAAGCAATAATTAGTCCTTGTTACACTGTGAAGTTAAAAGGATACTTTCCAGACATGATTCTAAATTGGTGAATGGTCTCTCTCTTGATCCAACCATCCCGTTACACATTAATGGCAGTGACTGGAGATTCAGTTTTTAATGCCTGCTCATGTGAGGTGAGGAACTTTTTCAGTTGACAGTTCATTAAGGTATCAGTTGGATCCAACCCGGCTATGATAGCTGATCTGCGCGTCCTTATTCTTCTGGTGTTCATTGCATTTTTTAATAAAGTGACGCGTGCTTTTGAAAGTTTGGAACATATACATACTAAATGAATGAAGTCCTCTTTGCTACTGCCACATAGTCTACATTCTTTCGGCCCTTTATGGACCCATGTTGGCTGATCCGCGATGGACGGTAATTTGCCTAATCGCAGGGCCATCAGTTGTAACTTACGATGGACCGAGAATGTAATGTTTAGGTATGGTGCTGGGGTTAGGGTCTTATAATTAGTAATTACCATCCATGCGTGCTTTCTCTTGCTAAATATGTTTTTATCTACTAGCAGAGAGTGGAGTTTTGCAGATTTATTTATGGCTTGTTTGAAGGATGAGTACGACAAGTTGGTGTTCCAAAGCTCTCCTGTGCAGGTTGCTAATAAAGCTTTTTGTAAATATTGATTATAGGGAGACTTTTTTTCCTTCACTAGTTCCTCCCGCAAAGCTTTATGCAATTCTGATTCTGCTGTGTTTTGTTTCAGTCTGTACCATTGCTTAATGGTTGCGTACATCCTCCCCAATGTTTCATTGTTTATGCCCAATTCTAATCTCACCTGAGCTGGAGACGTGGACTGGTGGATTTGAAAGACCCTTTTATATGTTGAAACTTGCAGTTTATTTAGCAGGTCAGCGTCTTTCCCATGTAGTGCAATGCTGCCATATAATAACGTTGGTAGCATTTTGGCTGATACTACTGCTAGTAAGGGTTTAAACGATGGCCCCTTCAGTTTTTTTTAGCTAGGGTCCTGAAGGCAAACGATAGGGCGTTTGTTCTCTGCATCATGTATACTTTTTGCTCTCAATAGTTCTGTCTGTTGTCGATGTAAAAACCCAGGTATTTATAATTAGAGACTTCCTCTAGTTTTTCTCCTTCAAGTTGAAAATTCTGTTTGGCTGTTGGGTATCTGCTAACTAGCATTGTCTTGCTTTTTGATGTATTTATCTCTAGCTTGTTATCAGCTATATATTCCAGCATACCTGTGAGCGACCTACGAAGGCCGATCTTAGTTAGGCTCATCAGGACTACATCGTCCGCATATGATAGGTGAGATAATAACAGAGTGCCCAGTTGAGGTGGGTGGAAGTTAATCTTGTTGAGCTTATGAGCCAGGTCTGCCATAAAAAGATTAAAAAGGTCCGCCATAAAAAGATTAAAAAGGTGCGGTGCCAGCACACACCCTTGTTTCAGCCCTTTTGTGGTGGTAACCTTCCTTGATAATCTTGAACCATCTCCCAGTTTAACTCTCATCCATGTATTAGAGTAAAGAAGTAATATTCCTCTGAATATTTTTTCGGGAATATTCCAAGCTCGCAGCTTTTCCCATAGGATCTAACGATCCACACTGTCGAAAGCCGCCTTTAAATCGACAATGATGTAACATATTTACGTAGCGTTTATTAGTGATGTGGCAGACTGACACATTAAATGCATTTTGAATGTTTATTTTGCTAATGATGTAGTTGGAATAATCAAATTAATGTAGTTTAGTAAAAGTGCCAATTGAAAATGCTAATGAATTTATGAAAATGTTAACCGTGAATCATAACTAACATGGTGCATTCATTATTTTAGCTTAAGTCGCAGGCCTGATTTCAAAACACATTTATTGGATGTTCACGTTTCTGAATTGATGCTTAGATTTCCATGCGAGTTCCGTAGAAATGTTGCATGTTTTTGTGCTTTATACTGCAGGTGGACAAACGCTTCACTGGTGAAGAGTAAGGTAATTGTTTCATTAGATAGTTGAGGTATGAAGAAGCTACAGTTGGCATAGTGTGGCGAAGAGACCACGGACGAACATGGAAAAAACCCATGGTTGAGCCAATTGTGGAAAACGTCTGAGAAAAGCATTATGGGACATCTGTTGAATGAGATTTGGTTTATGATGTGTTGTAGTGAGGGTTAAGCAGTCCTATCCATTTTTCCTTTCAGATTGAAAGCACCTGAGTGCTAAATTGTTTTTTCTTTCCTGTTAGTGGCTTTTTGCTGCTTGACCCATCTGATGGTGGAGTGACATCTTAACCACTCATTCCTTTTCTTAACCTTTTGATCTACATTCTAAAATAGGGATGCCACATTAGAGTAAGAGTAGGGTTAGAAAGGACTGCATGCTTTTCTCCAACAAACTACAGATGCAGGGAAATCTCAATTTTTGCTTTCTGATTACCTATGTAGTATTTATAGAACTTGTTGTCCTTTTCTTGCTCTATAGAGTGAATTGTTTCCAAAGATTTGGATTCCTTCTGTTTCCTCTGTATTTTCATATCCTTATGCTGAGATTCGTGTATGTCCACCTATTTTTGTATTTGTAATACATTTTGACTAACCTTCATTTGGGTGTCAACCTGGGTTATTGTTTAGCCACACCGGTTACACTGTACATTAAATTTGATTTGTGGAATTTTCTCGTTCCCCTTTACACTTTCATGCTCCAAAAAAGGACCATCGAGCGTTCATCAGGGAATTCCTGAGTTAATGGGCCCAGGCCCTTTCAGTTGGTAGCTGTGACGGATGGTTTGCACATGAAGTAAGTGGAGAATCTGAAACCTAGTCTAGAATAGTCTGGAGCCCTGACCCCAAAGTCCCAGGTAGAGCCCCAAAGATCCAAAACTGGAGAAGACGGAGTTTGGTGGTGTGTAGCGAAGGAGGAGTGAGTATCAATAGGGTATGTATGTGTATTATTTTAGATTGTGGTGATGATTTGATTGTGTGATGTCTTGCGGAGTTGTTGTGAGAGTCTCATGAATGTGGTTATCGGGTTCGTCGTAGCTAAGATCCCGGGATGATATATTAAAGTGCAGAAGACACCGTGTTGTATTTGTCTGCTGTGATTTGTGGGGTTTGTCGTGAGACGTCGTCAGCAGCCCAATTGAGACAGGGAACTTTGTGTGAATAGGACAACTGTGAATCGTGTTGTAGACCTTTTTGCACAGAGAGTAAACTGTACTGATTTGGGTGAGTCCCCACTGGTCGAAGTTTCGCCGTAAATGTGTATTCTTGTATGAGTGTGTATTTGTTTCTTTTAGAAAAGCAGACAATTGTTGATAATTAAGGTGAATGTGTGAGCGACTGTGTACTGAGAAATTATGAAGGAGGGTGAGCTGCTGTGAGGAGTGAGAGTGGTGTCAGATCGTGCCACTCTGGGATAGGCTGGTTGGTGTAACGCCACGCTGGGATTGGTTGAAGATTGTCTATTGCATTCCATTGGTGCTGGAGGTCGCATTGCCATACTATTTGAAATTTTAATTGTATTTGGATTGTTGGGTTTTCACAAATAAGCACAATAATGCAATGTTTTAGAGTTCTTCGATATAGGCTTTGAGGGGATGAGGGTGTTCCTACTAGGGCGGGCGAAGTACTAGGGTGGGCGAAGAGGCGCCGCCAGAGAAAACATAAGCTCATTATATGGTGACAAACGTAGGGCTCCGTACTATTGTTTGGCTTCCAAATTGGCACAAGATCACTGAGAAAGAGGGTGCATTGTCATTTCCATGCTATGGCACTTTTAAGTTGGAAATACTTAACCAGTTGAGGGGAGTGTTATTTGCAATGAGACCTTTATCTAGACCCACACAGCTTGAGGAGGTGGATGCATGGATGCGTGCAGCATGTGCCAAACAGAGAGACAAATATTATGGGAAGATGAAGAAAATGATGCATGCTTATCAAGAGGCACAATGGGATGCTAAGCTAAAGAAATGGATGGTAGACATGATTGAGGGAGAGAGACTTCCCTGCACTGATGAGAGAGGAGGATGCGCAAGACAGGGACAGGAAAATGCAGCAGATGGCAATGGTGACAGTGACACTGACGACAGCTTGTTGGATGGGTTGTTGGTTGATCGTCCAACTCCTTATAGTCAATCACATGGTGGAAGCAGGAGAAGTTCTAATAACACCGTTAACACTGAGGATGTTTCAGCACCAGTAGCCCCAGATGCTGGTGTTGTGGGAATGATATCGATGGGAGCGAGACTAGTAGAAAGTAGGGAAGAAGTGGGAGCATGCATGACAGGTGGTTTAAATCACTGTAATCCTAATGCTGCTTCGAGGATATCAGAAGTTCTTACAGTACCAGTCACAATTGGGCCTATTGTTCCTATATATGAACCAAACTTGACAGGGCATGAAAATCAGCGACAACACATGGGTGCTGAGGGGACATTACAAGGCAGGTCAAGGAACATTAACGGGGGTTTTGTTCCACTGACTCCTGTGAATACAAGTACTCCTTATGTCACAACAGTAGACCCTTCTGTAATCCAGAATGGTTCTGACGCTGCGAGATCTCTACCTGCTAGAAGCACCAATTCAAACCTAACATTGTGGAAGACACTTCCCACGGTACAAAGTAGCATACCTCGGGAGACGGGGAGACACAGGGAACACCCAAAAATCTGCACATTTTTGATTTCTCAGATTTAGAGTCATGGCTTAGAGATCATAGTAATACTAAGGAGAACCAGAATACACAATTGAGTCAGGGTACCAAAAAATCTGCAGTGAAGGTGAAACTGGTGGATGTATTGAAGCCGAGAGCTGAGCTGGATGAGATAATCAGTGGAAACCTAGCTATTGATTGGGTAGAGGCGTATTAATCTGATGAATTGCTGTTTATGGCTAAAGATGTCACCAGGAGAGCAAGACAGGCACATGAAAAGTTGACAGAACTGGCTCAATAGTACTATGTAGAACTGACTTGGAAGAAGATGTTGCAAGGGAATCACAGACTTGCCTACAGTGACCAGGAAATAGATAATAAGAGGGTCTTGGACTAAAAACACACATTCAAGAATTGGTAATAGGTATGAGGGCATGGAGTATGTTAGACAAATGGGAAGAAAGGTGGTCAAAGAAGAAGAGTGCAAAAAAGGTGACAAGAGAGCCATCTCCTCCGGGGGAGGAAAGAGCAGGAGTACAGGCATATCCGTTACCAGAAGTGCCTAGTGGGGGTTATGTGCATGTGCCTTGGTATCGAGGTGATCTTGCTGCATACTCAAATGATTTTACGAAGTTGAGAGAAAAACCTTCTGAATGGTACAGAGGTCGATTGATTTGTGAAAATTTCGAAGGTATTGTGGATTGATTTGAATACATTGTTTTAAATTGTGGTCTCTAGTGATTTGTGGTCTGCATGTAAGATAACTGTAGAATGGCCTGAAGGGAAACCGGAGAGGGATCCAGTGACTCATGATCCGTCGCCAATGGCAATAAAATAATATGATCAGGTGATTACATGGCTGAAATCTAAAATAGCCCCACAAGATATTGATTGGGTCACAATTGACGAATGACCCAAGAGTCTAAAGAAACAATTCATGCCTACTATAAAAGACTGTTGCAGGCTTTTAAACAATACAGTGGATCAGACACCCTCGACCCCAAAGACATGGGACAGTTTGTGTCCAAGTTTGTAACAGGATTAATATCCAAGATTAGTATCATGATTCAACAGTACTTGGTTTTTTGGCAGAACAAGTCTGTCGACGAAATTCTGCATTATGCAAAGTACTGTAGTGACGAAGTTGAAACGAGACACAAGAGAATGAAGGGAAAACTGCTGTTAGTACAAATGAAGGCTGCTCAAAGAGGAGGACAGGTACAGGTACCTGTTGGAAATGTTGCTCTTACACAAAGAACTCACCCGCAGGAGTTCAAATGCAGCACAATGGAGGATTACAAGGACAAGGTAGGGGTAGAGGTACCCCAATAGATCCAAAGACAAGGGTAGATGTTGCTACACTAAAGAAATCTGCCCCGTGCCACTTCTGCAATATGTTGGCACATTGAAAGCGAGAATGTCGGCTCAACCCTGCAAACCAAGAACAAGATGGAGGATCAAGTCAGATTCAGAATAACGTGGCACAGATGCAAACTGGGTCTAGACCTAGCTCACAGAATATGGGCGGGTCTCAAAGTCATGTGATGCAAATACCACAACCCCCAATGCTACCACATGCTGGATCAAACTTAGCTCAGGGAAATCATGTGTATCAGCAAATGCCTCAGATGGAATCTTTTGATGACCTTAATAGTGTAAATCCTCAGGCAACTACTATCTTTAACTATCCAACACAATTATTCATAATGTACAGAACTCATGACCACATGAATATAGAAAAATAGCAAAAAAATATTTTATTCTCAATAATTAAGTCAACATATCAAAATATATACATAAATATAAATAAAATATTGCTCTAAAACAGTACAATCATATCATTCACACCTCTCATAATCCATACTCATTCATAATTCAAGCATACAAATAGACTGTATTGAATTCCAATTCATATCCTGTTGTATGTCTTCTTGGTTTATAATTCATCATAAATGCAAAGGATAACCTTTAAGACATCTAGGAACATATCATTGTAACTTCGCAATTATTTTTCTCTTCTTTGGTTCAAATAATGCCTAGAGATATACAATGGATAATATAAGAGCCCTGTATGACCAACACGATAGATGATACATTGTGTGTAACCAATTACCACAATCCTAGATTCTACCCAAAACAAGCATTGGCATAGTCAATAGGTCTCGCCTTTGGTACTTTATAAGTGTTTAGCCAGAGCTATTGGCTTTGCCAATGTCTTTAAGCTATGTTGTAGAGCATTGTGGCTGCTGTGCAGCATGTTGAAAAGTTCTAATAAAAAAGTGTTATAAGCATTTTTGTCACTTTATATATATATATATAACCAAGAGGCCATTATGTACAGCTGAACGGCCCCATTAAAAATAGAATCAACTCAAAACATGTGTTCTAGTTTTTGGTTCTTGCAATGCTGGCAACTTTTCCCTGCCTGTTCTAATGCTTGTTTGTTCTAAAAAAAATAGTTATGGGGGTGGGGGTGGGACATAAACAACGGGAGGGTGGAGATTGAGAAATAGTACAACACTAGCAACGGAGGGACACTAGGGGAGAATCAACAGATGCCAGATTCCTAGGTCAGATTGAGGTGGTGCTGAGTGATGCTGAGGTGGTGGTGTGCTGGTGCGGAGGTGATGCTCAGGTGATGCTGAATGATACTTGGGTGGTATGCTGAGTGATGCTGAGGAGGTGCTGAGGTGGTGGTGTGGTGATGCTGAGTGATACTGAGATGGTGCTGAGTAATGCTGAGGTGGAGCTGAGTGATGCTGTGGTGCTGAGTTATGCTGAGGTGGTGGTGCTGCACTGATGCTCAGGTGGTACTGAGTGATGCTCAGTTGGTTTTGGCTGAGGTGACGCTGTGCTGATGCTGATGGGATGCTGCCCTGATGCTGCCCTGATGCTGCGCTGATGCCGAGATGGTGTTGCACTGATGCTGAAGTGGTGCTGCATTGGCGCTGAACTTCTAGTGAGGTGGGGCTGCGCTGGTGCCGAGGTGATGCTGCACTGGTGTTGCGCTAATGTTTAAGTGGTGCTGCATTGGTGCTGAGTTGATGCTGCGCTGGGGCTGCACAGGTGCTCAGCTGGTGCTGTGCTGGTAGTGATGCAGTGATGCGGAAGTGGTGCTGTGCTGATGCTGAAGTGGTGCTGTTGTGGTGCTGAGTAATGCTGAGGAGATGCTGCGCTGGTTAGGAGGTGGCGCTGAGTGATGCTGTCCTGGTGCTTAGTGATGCTGAGGTTGTGGTGTGGAGCTGGTGCTCAGGTGGGTGGTGCTGAGTGATGCTGAGTTGGTGCTGGCTGAGGTGATGCTGAGGTGGTGTTGCGCTGATGATTAAGTGGTGCTGCGTTGGTGCTGAATTGTTGCTCAGGTGGGGCTGCGCTGGTGGTGAGGTGGGGCTGTGCAGGTGGTGCTGTGCTGATGCAGAGATGGTGCTGTGCTGATGTTTAGGTGGTTCTGTACTGGTGCTATGGTGGTGCTGTGTTGATGCTAAGTTAGTGCTGCACTGGTGGTGGTGCACCGGTGGTGGTGCACCGATGAGCAGGTGGTGCTGTGCTGATGCTGTGTTGATGCTGAGATGGTGCTGTGGTGGTGCTGAGGTAGTGCTGTGCTGAGGTGATACTGTGGTGCTGTTGAGTGATACTGTGGTGGTGCTGAGTGATGCTTTGGTGGTGCTGAACCAAACTTAATGACATTGCCAATTTTGTGATAAAATGAATTAAATAATAAACAGCCTGAACTCTCTAAACCTGCTCTGAAGTCCCTCCCTCGCTATGACAAACTTACATCCTTTTCTTTGCTACAAAGACAATGGTAATGGCCTTTGAGATGGTCTTAATGCTGTGGTGGGGAGACGAATGTGGCTTAGAAGACAATTCTAATGCAGCACTGCTGGGTTGGTTTCCTCTCTATAAATCAGGCAAATACTTATAAAAAACAGGCTTTGTCAAAGACAATAGGTCTGGCACTAGCAAACCTGTGTATTTCATTTATCGAATAAATTATTTTTACAAGCATGCAATCGCCACTAAACTTTCAAAGACAATACAAAAGTATTGCCATCTAAGGTGGCATGCATATGTTTACAACAAAAGAAAAAAACTTCACAATTGACACATCACAAACAAATGAAATGAATAAGACTCTAGGGTTTGCACCTCACCCCTTGTTGTCATAACTCCATGATTCCAGTCGGGCTGTGCTACATATCATAGCTAGCAGATGCATCTATACAATTAGTCAAACCAAAACTACAACACCCAGAATACATCATGTTATCAATAAACCACTAGGATTAGAAACGATATGCACACATGACATTGTGGGAGGTGGGCCTACTATATCCCACGTCTTCCAAACGCATAAACAGGGACCCAGCCACTGGGGTTCACACCCCGTAGAAGTACTCGAAGGCAAATTACCGGTCCTTCAGGCAGAAACTGAAGATGCGCCCTGGCTGAACTGGAGCCACTTCCGGTCACTGCAATTTGTGCCTAGGGCCTACTTTAGTTTACAGAAATGTACAGTAGCGGCCCGTGGTGGGAGTGCTGCCGGGCGGTGACGTGGGGCGGGGGGTAGTAAACTACGGAATACGGCCGAATAGAGGTAAGTAAACATATAAATAAATAAAACGAATTCCTTTGCGCGCGCTGCATCGCATGGCGATGCAGCGCGCGCAACGGAATTCGTTTTATTTATTTATATGTTTACTTACCTCTATACGGCCGTATTCCGTAGTTTACTACCCCCCACCCTGCCCCTCCCCCGCCCCACGTCACCTCCCGGCAGCACTCCCACCACGGGCCGCTACTGGAAATGTATGGTTCAACTCGACCGACACACACACAAACACGAAGCTCATCACTGAAAAGGGCAAAAGAGCTTTTTAATAATTACCCAAAACATTGTTAAGCCCCATCGCCCAAGTAATATTCGTCCACCTGTTTTCTGGTACTCTACCCGCTTCACACAACAACGTACTTTGCGATAAACATGCAAATTACAGAAACAAAACACAAAGTAGTTTGCCACCACATTACTACACCTCCCTCGTAGTTTCTCTGCCACATTGTGTGTTGCTGTTAAAAATTAAACAGTTAGACTGCCAATTCGTGGAGTATGAAAAGTAAAATACAACAGAGGTTAGAGTGAATCATTAGAAACATGACACTCCTCTCCTATCTGCTAAATCTTACCGCCTTATCCACTAGAGTAAACACTGCCAAAGAAAACTGGCGTCTTTCACTATCAGTAGTTAAGGAGTGCAATTGTGAAACTGATAGTGTTTCCAGATTAACAAAAAACACCACATAGAGGGGCGATCCTTGCAAATACTCCCTACCACACGTCTCATTTAGCAGCCTCGACGAAAAGGAGCGCTGACCAGTCTATAACAAGAAGTCTCCTGTAATACTATCAAGAGCACCCAAAGCAAAGACACCCAATGAAGCCATGCCCTCGAAGGACCTGTGGTCTCTCTGGCCGTGCCATGGCCTAGCTGCAGGCTGGCACGTCGGGTCTCTTGAGGAAGGAGGAGCAGTGGGGCGTTCTGTGGGCTGAGGTTCACTGCTGTTGGCATCCCCACCCCCCCTACCCACCACCCTCTGTGGTGAGTAGTGTCACTCGTGTCCGCTTGTCAGCAGCTCGGTGCAGGCCTTAAAATAGGTGTGCATGAGAGCAGTGGCAGCTGGTGACATTTGAAAGTGGTGAGGCGTAAAATGAGTTTAATACTGCACTGTAGCGAGCGAGCGTAGCGAGCGAGCCCGAACAACCTAAGGGGGGTTTGGGGGGGTTCTCCCCCCGCGAAAATTTTGAAAAAAGAGTGGACAAATGGTGCATTTTCAAGCAAATTTGAGAAAGCAGGAAGGTTAATAAAGCAATTGTGAAAGTTCAGTTAGTACATTAATGAAGAGATGTCAAATAACATAGGTAGCTGCTTATTCAGTATAACCACAGAGCTTCATAACAGACTTAGAGATACAATGCATTTCTGAGTACCTCACAGATGTTTTTTATTTAACAAACCACTAAACAGGTCGCAAACTTGCAGCATTCAACATTGTTCACTTTTTGTAGTTAAAATCAGCACGTCTGTCTTTAAGAGCAGCAAACTTTTCAATAACTTGAACGTTAAAGTCTGGGATTCTTTTAACTAGGTCGCTCTCTATAGAGAGCATTGCTAAAGCATTCAGTCTTTCCTGAATCATTGTGTTCCTCAGGAATGTCTTAATTCTGTTTAAGGTGGAAAAACATCGTTCCGACTCTGCTGTTGTCATAGGAGTGGTAATGACAATTTTTAGTAAAGCCACTGTCTCTGTAAGTGACTTTTCCATATTAAGTTTCTTTATTAAAGCCAGCAGAGAAATGGCACAAGTGGCCTTCCGGTATACACTCATTCCGTACAGTACAGTCAACTCAGTTTTCAGGTCCTCTTTGTTGAGCATAGGATAAGCTTCCACAGCATCATTCAGAGCTTGCTCAGGGAAGGATTGATCATATTTTGCAAAGTGTTCACTTTGCAATAATGCGGCACTCACCAAATGTTTAGTGAAAGAAAAACGTTCTTGTGCATGCACAATTATAATGTCACATATCTCCTTTGCAATTCGGACCAGACTGCTGATGTTTTTCCTGCGGTTTGAAAAAGTAGAATCCTCTGGCAGTTTGCTGTCTAAATTGTCAACCCCATCTCTCACTTTGCTCATGTTGGTGACAAACATACTGGTATCTCTTTGCACAGAGACAGTATCTATGGCTCGTGCTTGTAACTGGTTGTATAATATGTCGACAAAAAACATTATTTCTTGAAATAAAAACAGAAAGAACTGAAACTCTCTGTCTTGTAGTGTTCTAGCAAAGCCACGGGCTTCAGTCTGACTTTTGTAATCAAAGGCATCATTGGCTTCTATGGCGTCAAAACATTTCTCAAGGTCCTCCCTATGTTTATATATTAGGTGGACTGTACTTATGTTAAAGTTCCAACGAGTTGAGGATCCCCTTGGAAGCCTTTTGTCCACAATCTCCTGAAGTGCTTCCGTTCTTTTGGGGGAACGTGAGAAGAATGCTGCCATGCCTCCTACATCCTGAAAGAAAATTCGTGTCTCGGAGATCTTTGATACTGCCTGTTGCATAATAAGATTAAGTTGGTGGGCGTAACAGTGCACATAATGAGCATTAGGGTACACATTGTTGTAGGGATTCTGCACATACACAGAGCTATGCACAGGATAATAGGACCTCGGAATATAGTGGTGAGCCAACCATAAACCTTAGCACGTAAAACCCCAACCCGACTAGCTGTAGTGTCTCATTAGCAACAATGCTACCAATGATTAGAAAACCCAGAACACGGTATCTCTCTCTCAGGACTCGCAGTAGCAAGAACACCCTTTCATAACTCACTCATACCTGTCCACAACGCGCATAAGAAGAGACACTGTATAGTTTAAAACGTTTATTTCAACGACCGTGCTCTAAGATACAGTACACGTGCCAGTACTATCAGCATAATGCATAAGAATAATATAATCAGCATAGTTACAACTCCATAGAATACAAACGGGGAAAGCATTTCATAAAGCAGTGGATATAGGGCTAAATGACCTTACCACCCTCCCCGTGCCAGTAGCTAGTTTATTATAAAAACAGAAGAGCTCTGGGCTTTGCCTAGCGAACCCCCATACCTCAATATCTAGATGCAAGATTTACATCATCAGACAAGCACAGCTCTTCTCTCTGGAAAGGTTTTTCTCCAAGTGTCTCTAACCGTGAAATCACAATATTAAAAGCACACGAATTTCTCCAGGGCAGCTGTACCTAGTGTTATGTCTAAGTGCGAGGGACTGGCCAGATCAGCAAGAACAAGGGACGTTGTTTTTCAACCTTGTACATGTTGTGCAGACTTAGCCCAAAGGGAACAGGAGAAAAGGTGAAAGACAGAAATGCAGACAGTTCTAAAATAGCCGGGCAGAAGCAGAGGCTGGAAAAACAATGGCACAAAGTAACGTGCGCACAAAGGCATCATGGCAGCCAGGCCTAAGTCAACATAGCAAGGCAGACCAGGAGGCCACAAACCACAAGACAACATCTCTATAATTCTTTTCTGCACTCCACCAAGGCTTCCACTCATTACAGATGCACCATCATAGCTTTGTGCGATAAGTTTTTTTTTTTGAGGCAGCTCTGGAAAAATGAAGTTCAGTTCACGCAGTATAGCTGAAGTAATGGTTTCTGCACTAGAGTCTCTTCAATGTGTGAAACCATAGAACCTCTCCACAACTTTACTGTCATTGTCAAGGTACCGAAAGACTAATACGGACAGTGTTTTTGTGGCCACATCAGTGGTGTCATCAGCCTGAATAGCCACAAAGTCTGTGTTTTGCACCTCTTGGACAATATGGCTTCTCAATATTTGCAGCATACACTCAAGGAGTTCATTTTGTATTGTTTTAGAGGTGCCCTTAAAGACTGTAGCACTTGCTAAATGTACTTCCATGTCATGGTCTATGCTTGCTATTAAATCCACAAGGCCTCTGAATATTCCAGGATTTGAGGAACTTTCCGATTCATCATGGCCTCGCAATGCCAGTTCGAAAGCACCACAGAAACGAATACAATCAATTATTTTAGATAGTATGTGTCTATTCCTATCAACTGCTTCATTGTGTTTCTGTATTGTTTTCCGGTATGCATCGTTTACGTGGTGTTCAATCGGTGTGTCTCCCAACATTCCCAGTCTCGTCAGGTTTTCCATATGCATTCTTATGTGTGCATGCTTCTTGATTTTGTCAGACAGATGCTTCAAGTCTATTACTCCTTGTTTTGTCCAAGGCAATTCACCACCAAACAGCATGCAGGGGAGCAGAACAGAGAATTTTTGACGCGCACCCTGTAAGCCAATCAACTTTTGTGTACCAGGTGTTTGAGAATGTACGTTTGTAAGTCTTTCCTCTGTCCTGGGTAATTTGTTGTAGTTTCAGGTCAGGCCGATCAGGTCCTAATTGCTTTATATGTAGTTTCTCTTCACGTGTCCGTCCAAAGAATGACCTTGCAAGTAGCTGTTCTACTGTATTCATGCTGATGCTGGCCTTACCAATATTTAAGAAATCTGTCAATAATCAAAGTGCAACGTATAAGGTTTGGTGCAAATATATCAAATTTCAGTATAAATACATATATCTTTGGAATTATCGCAATAGATCTCCAACAGCTCCCCTTTCCACAACATGACTGCTAAAAATACATCCTTATTGCCTGCTGCCTCTGTCTGCCATACTGGTTGCTGAAGGCACTGAAACAGACACTGCTTGAGGGCCTTTAACAAGGCAAGGGATAGATAGTGCCTTTAACAACCGTTATTGCCCAAAGCACAGGGCTAAGGCTATTAGTAAATTCCATCCACTGAGGGTACAATGTTCAAAATGTGCACCCACCCCAACCACCATGTAGAGTGACCACATACATAGCCCTAACTCCAATGTAAAAAAATATAGCATCAGTTTCCTTACCTTTAACACTGGTGTTAGCTGGGTTGTAGCCGGGGTGAAAGAGCAGCAAAGGAGGTTGCGGCCTCTTGTTCTTCGCCCAAAAATGGGCCAAAAATTAGGTAATGCTGTTGTCAGGCTTTACCAGGTGCTGAAAATAAAAATATAACAATTTAGTCAACCAAACAGACGGTCCTCTCACAGATGAGACAGCGCCCCTCAGCCTTCACATGCAGGAACCAGTCCGTCCGACAACCCATCCATCCACACCCAGATAACCTTTGTGAAGTGTCTTGCACTAGGTACGAACACATCACTACATTTTTAGTAACTTTTGATATACGTTTGAGGTAGAAACACATTTTTGGTTAATCTACAGATTATGCAGCAGCAGCAGATGAAGGATTAAGTGGCAAATGCTTCTCATTCAGGTTGGGCATACTCAAGCGGTTGAGTCTAATAATTACAATACTACAGACATTAACATGGGTACATTAGATCAGCACAGTTCCAACTTTCTGTTTTCACACGTGTTATCCCATTTTAAATGGTGACACAAACATATAAGCACTGCACACAGCATGCTATGAATGCCTAAAAGCCAGTTATATTGTCACTGCATTCACATATCATAGACAAGGGAATTGCTCACCACATAGATATATCATGCTGTTGGGAATGGCAAAATACTGCGCTGGAAACTGGTGTGAATGACCACCTCAAAACCTTCAGCAAGTTTAAAATACATTTCTTTAAAAACAGAATCAAATATGAGCCTCCGTGTCTGACCCTCAAATACTGTAGCAGCGCACGGCTGGTACAGGGGCCCTCACACGTTAGGGCAGGGCCTCTACCACTCAAGCCTCACACCATGGTTTGCACTGCGCCACTGGTGCACGCAAGAGACCCAAGCCAGTTAGAGAATCATCGTGAAAGAGGGAAGCGGGGGCTCTCATGACCGCACAAACCAGTTGACAGAAAAATGTTTGCTTTTGCAAAACAGAAAAAAAGCAAACAGCGTTGCGGCCTCAATGGTGGACGCCTCATTCTCAGACATCAACTACTGCGCCATTTGGGCCTCAGGGCAGCTGTAAGCCACAAGTGTAGTTTGCGGTGCGCTCATTATGAGCGCGATCACACAGGATTTATGAAAATAAATGTTCAGTGTGTGTCTGTCTGTCTGTGTGGGTGTGTTTGTGTGTGTCTGTGGGTGTGTTTGTTTGTGTGTGTCTGTGTGTGTGTGTCTGTGTCTCTGTCTGTGTGTGTGTGTGTGTGTGTGTGTGTCTGTCTGTGTCTGTGTGTGTGTCTGTGTCATGGAGTATTAGCCAATAAGTATGATTGACAAAGTTTAGTGTACACTCTACTGTGCAGTACTGCACATTGACCTAATGTATGAATTGTTTTTATGTTTCTTAAACTCTGCATTTTGCATCATTATCCAACTCTCTGATAGCTCTATGATCACGTCTTCAGACATGACCTCCTTTCATATCACTTCCTGAGTTGCCTGCATGAGATTGCACATCCCTTAAATTGAAGTAAATGAATGCTAGTGATTTTACTGTTGAACATTCATAGTTGAGAACATGTTTCAGACTAGCCTAGGCGGAGACAGAAAAGCTGACAGTCTGTCACAAATACATATGTCTCTAACAGGACTTCCAAGATCATAGTAGATTCCTTTTTAGGTCTCGGCCTGCACCAGCGCTTGTGCTGGTCTGGCCGAGAGTTTTAGTAAGCGGGTTTTGGAAGTGCAAACCCAATGGCTTTCGGCTGGCGACCAGCTTGCGTTCACGAAGGCGTGCACGTGCGCAGCTGCCATCTGGGTTTCCCATCTCTTCCTCATTTCCTCGTCATGGCTCATTAACTCTCTGGACTCTGATGTTTCAATCGCAGCAGCAGCTCACATTACCAACTGACGGCCCTGGACTACAGTCACATGAAAAACAACAGCGATTAGCATTGAAATGCAAGCTTTTTTTTGTCTACTTAGAAATATTGCTTCGGTGGGTTGATTTCACCTTATTTCGCTATTTGTTTTATATTGGGAGTCACAGCCTAATTACCAGTATTTTTGTCTCACTCTGTTTAAAAAAAAATATTTATTTGCGCAAAGCACAAAGCTATATTTAAGGTTACTTTTTCCGCGTCACTTCTTCACTCTATTTAAACTCCACACCCCCACTCTTATTGTCTCTCTCCTTCTCTCTCTCTCCCCTCTCTGATTCTCTCTCTACTTAATTAACTCTCCCCTCTCTATCTTTTTTAGCCTTTCATTCTCTCACCCCTTTATCTGTTTCTCTTTCAAACTCCTTCATTCACTCTCTCTCCCCTTCTTTCTCTCTCTCTATCCCGCTCCACTCTTTATTCTATGTACACCCTTTCTCTCTCTTTCTCTCTCACCACCCTCTCTAATTGGGCATTATATCTTCACTCTATCTCTCACTCGGCAATACCACAGCATCACTCAGCATCACCACAGCATCACTCAGCGCAACCACAGCATCAATCAGAGCCAGCACAGCATCAATCAGAGCCAGCACAGCATCACTCAGCACCAACACAACATCTCTCAACGCCATCACAGCATCACTCAACGCCATCACAGCATCACTCAGTGCAACCACAGCATCACTCAGTGCAACCACAGCATTACTCAGCGCAACCACAGCATCACTTAGCGCCACAACAGCATCACTCAGCGCCACCACAGCATTACTCAGCAGCACCACAACATCACTCCGCGCCACCACAGCATCACTCAGCACCACCATAGCTTCACTCAGCGACACCACATCATCACTCAGGGCCAACACTGCATCACTCAGCACCACCACAGGATGACTCAGCACCACCACAGGATGACTCAGCACCACAACAGCATCACTCAGCGCCACCACAGCATCACTCAGCGCCACCACAGCATCGCTCAGCACCACCACAGCATCGCTCAGCACCACCACAGCATCACTCGGCACCACCACAGCATCACTCAGCGCCACCACAGCATCACTCAGCGCCACCACAGCATCACTCAGCGCCACCACAGCATCGCTCAGCGCCACCACAGCATCGCTCAGCGCCACCACAGCATCGCTCAGCGCCGCCACAGCATCGCTCAGCGCCGCCACAGCATCGCTCAGCACACCACAGCATCGCTCAGCACCGCCACTGCATCGCTCAGCAACGCCACAGCATCGCTCACCACCACCACAGCATCACTCAGGGCCACCACAGCATCACTCAGCGCCACCACAGCATCACTCAGCGCCACCACAGCATCACTCAGCGCCACCACAGAATCACTCAGCACCACAACAGCATCACTCAGAACTACCACAGCATCACCACAGCATCACTCAGTGCCACAACAATATCACTCAGCACCACCACAGCATCACTCAGCGCCACCACAGCATCACTCAGCGCCGCCACAGCATCACTCAGCGCCGCCACAGCATCACTCAGTGCCGCCACAGCATCACTCAGCGCCGCCACAGCATCACTCAGCGCCGCCACAGCATCACTCAACGCTGCCACAGCATCACTCAGCTCCGCCACAGCATCACTCAGCACCGCCACAGCATCATTCAGGCCACCACAGCATCGCTCAGCACCACCACAGCATCGCATCGCTCAGCACCACCACAGCATCATTCAGCACCACAACAGCATCATTGAGCACCACCACAGCATCACTCAGGGCCACCACAGCATCACTCAGGGCCACCACAGCATCACTCAGGGCCACCACAGCATCACTCAGCACCACCACAGCATCACTCAGCGCCAAGACAATATCACTCAGCACCACCACAGCATCACTCAGCACCACAGCAGTATCACTCAGCAAGACCTGAGTATCATTCAGCATCACCTCAGCATCGTCTCCGCAACAGTCACCACCACCACCACTACCACCTCAGCATCACTCAGCACCACCTCAGCCTGCTCTCGGAATCTGGCATCTGTTGATTCTCCCCTAGCGTCTGGCCGCTGCTAGTGTTATAATACAGGTACTAGTTCCCAACCTTCACCCTCCCATTGTTTATGCCCCCTCAAAAAAAAAAGCTTTAACAAACAACCATTGCAATAGGCAGAAACAAGTTGCCAGCATTGCAAGAACAAAAGAAAACTGAGGAAATTTTTTATTGTAAATACTTTTTTAATATGGTCGTTCAGTTTTACATAATGCCTTCTTGGTCATATATAAAGTAACAAAAATGCTTCTGACACTTTTTTATTATAACTTTTCAGCATGCTGCACAGCAGCCACACTTCTCTACAGCATAGCTTGAAGACATTGGCAAAGTCAATAGCTCTGGCTAAACACTTATAAGGCCCCAAAGGCGAGACCTATTGGCTATGCCAATGCTTGTTACTGTATCTCGGCAAGCAGGCATACTTGAGTCAGGCTGATCAGCTAGGGTGGGCACAGCCACACACACACTGCCTCCTTAAGCTTGAGATATGATGTCACTCAGTGTCATGTGTCTCATAACAGAGGCAAACTTTAAACCCACCAAATGAGCTGTCAATTCACAGACTAGACTCGAGGCGACACATGGGGCAAAATTATGTGTCTTCCTCTTTGGAAACAGAAATCCACAAGATAACTTGCTTTCACATAAAATTATCTTGCATAAGTGTTCCTAAATTCAAAAAGTGGACTTGTTTTAGCTATTATTAATTTCTTATACACTATGTAAACAGGTACATCAGTACATTTCTTGCGAGCCGTTCTTTCAAGCCTACTTTTTGCTAAATTTAAATATGCACTGTAGCTTGTACTACTGCCTACATTTTGGCTATTTCAGTGATGAAACATCTATCAATGCCCTGAATAACTCAAGTGAATAAGAAAAGCCAAGGCAATGCGTGAAGGTGAAGCATAAGTTCTGTTTTTAGCCAGGCAGCGCGCCGCGCCGCACTGTATTTTGAGAGAAATGACTCCGCTCTATGGGACGGACAACGGCCGCGGAGGCTGTCAAGTAGCCCATGTCAACAGTCACCTGCACACTGTCCTGATTGTTTTAGCCAACAGGACTTGGAATCCTCACACGGATGGCTCATCTGTCTACAAGGCTCAAAGATGTGTGCTAAACAACCGGGTCTGTCTAAAGAGCATAGTGACATGGGGCCGGATGGCATCTTTTGGACGGAAGTATAAACCTTCTCTGCAAAAGTATTTTTTGTCAACCTGTGTATAGTGTGAAAAAATAATATAAAGCAGTCTGCTGTTCCGATCACGTGTTCCAGACAGTGCTCTAATTACCAGCTAATTAAACCAACAGTTGTACGCTCATTAAACCAGTTTCAATTCCATCAGGCCATCAATTTCCCCAATAAAGCAACACCAAACCTTAACGAGTTAAACATTTATATTCTAATGAGAATATGTTGCACATAAAGCTCTACAGAAAGAGATGTACTGTGTAGCATATTTCTAAGAACTGCCTTATTTGACTAATGCGATGCAGCGCGCGCAACGGAATTCGTTTTATTTATTTATATGTTTACTTACCTCTATTCGGCCGTATTCCGTAGTTTACTACCCCCCACCCTGCCCCTCCCCTGCCCCACGTCACCGCCTGGCAGCACTCCCACCACGGGCCGCTACTGCTCCTGCGGGGCCGACTCAGCGCTTCATCTTTCTGAAGTTTGCACCAAGCCGGGTAATAGTCTCTTGCCAGGCCCTACCGGAAGTGGTGTTTAAAGAGGTTTGTTTCCTTTTATGTTTCAGTGCCAGACTGAACGGCTAATGCAGCGCTGCGAGGCGCCGGCCCCAGGGAGAGGAGCCTGCAATGCACAGAATATGTGCACGCAGGAGCAGTGTGGAGAAAGTCAAGGGCACTTCCTTTCCCGCAGGGGGCAGGTCGTGTCTCCTGCCTTTAGCATCTTGGGTGACTGGGGAGCAGGCTCCCTGTCCGACACCCCTGAGGCGAGTGAACCTCACTATTGTCACAGCCCCCTAACACCATCCTCTCAGTGTGCCCTCTCCCTGACTAATCATCACGTCACTAGCTAGTGCTAATGAACGTGTCATTGAAGGGCGCGGGAAATGAAGACGCGTCATTGAAGGGGGCGGTAAGCGAAAAGCCAATCATCCAGGAAGGGAAACAAAGAAGTTTTTTTTAAAGCTAGCGATGTGGCGTAGCTTCCAGAGCTGCCGACCTTGTGCCTGGGGAACCGGGTTCGAGTCTCGGCCTGGCCTCTATCAAATTGTAATAATTAAAATAATCCTTATAACAAATTAATTTAAATAAACAATGGCAATTGAAAACCAAACTCAAACAAACGGTGCCAAAGCAATTCAGAGACAAGCAACACCGCTTAATGTAAAAAAACAAACATGTGTTTTTGGACGGAGCGCAGAGACTTTGTAGTGGAATAACGAGAAAGATCGCCGTTTTGGGGATCAAAAAAGAGTGCCCACGGGGAGAGCTGCTGGGGAGGGATGGTGTGTTGGTGGAGTGCGGAGAGTGTCGTGGGTGTCTTTGGGAACTCTGTGCCCAAACGGGCACGCAGTGACTCCAAACACAAGCATTTGCAATGCAATAGGTCTCGCATTTACGCGAGACCTATTGCATTGCAAATGGTTGGCATCAGGGACAATGGGAGGGAGGGCAGGAGGGGGGGTGAGAGGCATGGAGAACAGGAGGGAGGGCGGGCGGGGGGAGGTGGGGAGAAGGCACAGACAACGGGAGTGTGGGGTGGGGAAGAAGGCACGGACAACGGGACGGAGGTCGGGTGGGGGGAAGAAGGCACGGACAACAGGAGGGAGGGGGTAAAGAAGGCACCAAAGCGTGTCGTGCCTGCAGTAGGAGAACCTCATTAAAGACAATAGTGCTCAAAGTCTAAATAAAATGTACCTGTAACAACCGAAGTAAAGGGGCAGTTGCCATGGAAGGTGACAAATGAAGAGGAGGCGGTACTAAGGAGGGACTAACAAGTCTATTTACGAATCAGAAGCCAGCATTTAGGACAGGCAATGACACAAGCCAATGGCAAATATGGGTGGAGAGTGGGCTGGGCTTCTATTCGCTACTCCACCACAACAAGTCCCGCAGAGCAGCGCATGCGTGCTGGCTCTAGCCTCGACCTAAAGAGGAAAACCAAAATAGGGCAAAGCCATCACCTGATATCAATTCACATACATCACCCGAGTGTGTCACCTGAAGCGAATAAATAAATCAGTCAACATCCCCAGTGGGGTACACAGAAGGGCACTAAGAAAAAAGAGAATGAAAGAAAATAAAAACATGTGCACAGCTAAAACCTACACCAAGCACGCTTTAGATAAAACCCTAAATAGGTAATCACCGACCTGATTCTCACTCGTATGATTATTTACATTAGGTAATAACTACAGCACGACTAACGGAAACATATTAAATGCCGGTCCTAAAAGGCAAATGTACAAGTATGTTACACAATATGTATAAAGACCTCTGGACTCAGACTGTCGGCTGAAGACGTACATACCTGGATGGATTATATTCAGGTATCCCCGTCACATATCAACAGAAATAGGCTCATGAGAAAGGGCATGCATGCCCAAATAGGTCTGTTCTAAAAACCAGAGGGATCGACAAAATCCCTTGCACACTTAACAGATGGTGGTATAGAATCCCTAGAGAATACCTAGTATGTTTCAACCCTCGAGGGGCCTTAGGCGCTAAATCGAAAAGAATGGTAGTGATGAGAGTAGACAGTGCGCAAACCTCTGCGCTGATCTTCAAATCATTCTTTTAAACATTCTATAAACCCCAAGAGTCCGTGTTTTTGTTTCCTTACCATATCGGCAGCCTGGGGTGCAGATATATAATCGCAGGGAAAGGGTCCTTATAGTGATCCCGCGACCTACACACGATCTGAAAATTGCTCTTCCTTATACATTTCTTATGCTCGATTGCAACGACGGACGTTAAACTGTTGAAATAGAAGACAGACTCAGCAAACTCCGGTGTGGGAGCAGGACCAACCAGCCTGATGTTATATTCTTTTGGCCATGTTGGAACTGGCCGAAGGAGTCTGATACTGATAACACTCGGATCACTGATACAACATCGACTCTTATAACATCGAATTACAAAAATATCGAGTCAACAATATCGCATACAAAAATATCAACACACAATACACAAAAAGAAATAACACAAACATTTATAAAAAAATATTGTTTAAAAATACCTCGATGACAAAAATATTGACAACAATAAAGAACACAAAAATATCGATAACATTAAAATAAAATGAAACACATCAAAAACATTGATATAAACAATATCGACAACACAAACATCGATAAAATACATATAAACTTTATCGAAAATAACATTTATACATAGAAATATACTATTATATAATAAAATAATATGTACCAAATATTTTAAACAAACAATAAAAGTATTACAAAATTAATAACATTAAATAAAACAAATACACAAAAAATCCAAACACAAATAAATAAATAAACAATACAACATTAAAAATATATCAAAACTACAGAAAATAAACAAACATACATATATATCATATATAACATAATATATAACATTTATCTACATAAACATTTAAATAACAACAATAAACATAATAAAAACAAACATTAAATAAACATAATAAATATTAAACAAATTGAAAAGTAACAGCTAAAAAATTCAAAAAGCTATCTCGCCCAATAAATTTAAACTACACCAACACAAACCAATAGAAAACTCTAACTAATTAAATAAACACTATAAAACAATCAATTAACACAAATTTTACCGTATATCGGACAAACAGGGAGGAAGAGCGAACCTTTGCAAAGAGAACACAGAACGAAAAACAACTACACAAACAACTATCCTGAAAATCCCTCAATAAAGGTAAGAACAAAACTTTATAGCTAAAAAAATAAAATTGGCTTTTTTTTTAAATTAACTAATACTATAACATGTTTTCCTTTACATATCACAGATTAAACTTCACAAAAAATCCACCTAGAAAATTCAACACAAAGATTTACGTACTACACAACAACAATAAAATCAACATTATAAAAAATATATCACAAATTAAGTATATAACTTAACCAACAAATAAAGTATTTAAAAGTAATACATTTATAAAAATGCAAAACATAACTAACAAATACTTTTCTCTTAACAGCTTCTACAGAAGTCAACAAAACCACATCAATGAAAAACACTTCATCAACTAAAAAGAGTAAGTATATTTTTTTCCACAAATAAATTAAGATAGACACTAAATAATCAAAGTAATCAAATTAACTAAAACTATAACGTTGTCTTTTATGTTTCACAGATTAAACTTCACTATAACTCCACCCAAAAAACTCAAAGCAAACATTAACTTCGAAAACAAGTACAAAATCAACATTAAAGAAAAACATAAAACTAATTAAGTATATAAATTAACCAACAAATAGAGCAAACTAAGAAAAAATGATGAATTAAATAAAAAAACAAATATAACTACTTTACTCTTCACAGCTTCTACAAACTTCAAAATACAATAACATCAACGAAATAAACTACAATTACTAAGTATTATTTTTATTTCCAACTAAAAAAATATAGATTGAAAAATCGAAATAATAAAATTTAATGTAACACTTTAATAAAAATAACATTTTGCTTTTCAACCAACAGAAAAAAACAGTGAGTAAACTTGACCATCGATAAAATATCCATCAAGAAAATTAAAGCAAGACAAATGTAAGTTTACTTTAAAAAATAATATTTATACAAACATATTTACTGTTCAAAATCATATAATTAATAAATAAGTATGTATACATATATTCACAGATAGACAAAAAAATGGCAGAAGGAGCAAAATTCATAACTTCACAAAAGGGAAAACTACGTCTGTGCTACATGGGCTACACCTATACACAAGAAAAAGTAACTGGAAACAAAACCCATTGGAAATGCAGTAAATATTACTCCAATTATTGCTATGGGAGAGCCACTACAGTAGAAACAAATGTAGTTAATGTCATAGAACACAACCATCCCCCCAATGTGACTGAAATCGAGGTCAGAGATGGTCTAGAAACAATCAGAGAAGCGAGTACCAGCTCCCAACAGACCAGTACCCAAATACTAAAAAACATGTTAACTAGGGTTCCCGAACATGTCACAGGACAACTACCGTCCATCCCCACTCTAAAAAGATTAATCGCCAGAACTAAAAGAGCTACAGCTCAAACACCCCACACCCCCCAAACCTTTGCAGAAATAGAAATATTACCGGAATACACCATCACCCACAAAGATGAAAAATTACTTCTTCATGACAATAAAAGTAATGAAAAACAAATTTTCATCTTTGCCACAAACAACAACTTAAAAAACTTAAAAACTGCGAAACGTGGATGATGGATGGCACATTCAAAGTTTGCCCCAAGCCTTTTTACCAACTATATACCATCCACGGCGAATATGAAGACACTAACATCCTCTTCATATACGCACTACTCCCTAATAAGCAAAACACCACCTACATAGAGCTTCTTACAATACTAAAACAATACACCGACAACTACTTTCCTCACAAAATAATCATTGACTTTGAACAAGCAATGATTCAGTCAATTTTAAAAATATACCCACACACTGCAATACAAGGTTGCTATTACCACTTCAACCAAACGATCTGGAGACACCTCCAAAAATCTACTCTAAGGGGTCGATTCCGATCTCGCTTGGAAGGCCCTCCGAGAGCCGTCCGTAGCGTTACCTTCCGACCGACTCGTTCTGGGAGCCGGTCCATCCAAACGACGAAGTACGATGCGCAAATCTCTCCTATTCCCGAGCGACACGTACGCTCCGATGCCAGCACCATTTTCCGTACGACCTGGCTCCGTAAACGCTGAATGGAGTCGTCCGGAGCCATTTCCGAAGCAGTTTCCGGGCGGCCAAGTACGATGCGTACTTCCTATGCGCCGAACAGGTCGCCACCTCCAGCAGGTCACAGCATCCGGAAGAGCTATATTTCAGCTCCGATTCGCGCCACAACACGATCACTGCGTACGAGACGAAGCAGCCATGTATCCGATCGCGCATGTCATCCCTATACTGTACGCCTACGGTCGAATCAACAACCGTAACCGACGCGTTCATCACAGACGGTAAGTCAGACACCTACCACACACCAAAACGTCACGATCCTGCGAAAGGCAGCACACCCATAGGGGGTGGATGTCCATCACTCCCACCATTGGCCACCCCATAGGGGGTGGATGTCTATCACTACCAGCATTGCCCACCCCATAGGGGGTTGATGTCTATCACTACCTGCATTGTCCACCCCATAGGGGGTGGATGCCTAACACTACCAGCATTGTCAACCCCATAGGGGGTGGATGCTTATCACTACCAGCATTGTCCACCCCATAGGGGTGGATGCCTATCACTCCCACCATTGTCCACCCCATAGGGGGTGGATGCCTAGCACTACCAGCATTGTCCACCCCATAGCGGGTGGATGCCTAACACTACCAGCATTGTCCACCCCATAGGGGGTGGATGCCTATCACTCCCACCATTGTCCACCCCATAGGGAGTAGATGTCTATCACTACCAGCATTGTCCACCCCATAGGGGGTGGATGCCTAACACTACCAGCATTGTCCACCCCATAGGGGGTGGATGGGGAGGTCTATCACTACAAGCATTGTCCACCCATAGGGGGTGGATGCCTATCACTCCCAGCATTGTCCACCCCATAGGGGGTGGATGTCTATCACTAACAGCATTGTACACCCCATAGGGGGTGGATGCCTATCACTACCAGCATTGTCCACCCCATAGGGGGTGGATGCCTATCACTCCCACCATTGTCCACCCCATAGGGGTTGATATCTATCACTACCAGCAGTGGCCACCCCATAGGGGGTGGATGCCTAACACTCCCCCAGTGCTGTCATGCCAAAATTGGGTTTTGTGTGTGAACTGCCTGCAAAATTGACACAGACAGTGATATGTTGGACAAACCCCACATCTCTGTAGTGACAAAAAGGTGAGTGTGGGGTTCAATCCGCCAGCATTGTCAAGCACATAGGGGTTATGGGGTATAACCCCCCATCACTGTAGTGACAAAAAGGTGAGTGTGGGGGTCTATCCCCCAGCATTGTCAAGCACATAGGGCACATGGGGTATAATCCCCCCATCACTGTAGTGACTAAAATGTGAGTGTGGGGTTCAATCCCCCAGCATTGTCTAACACATAGGGGTATGGGGTATAACCCCCCCATCACTGTAGTGACAAAAAGGTGAGTGTGGGGTTCTATCCCCCAGTATTGTCAAGCACATAGGGCTCATGGGATATAATCCCCCCATCACTGTAGTGACTGAAAGGTGAATGTAGGTCTCACACCCCCAGCATGTTCAAGCAATTATGTACTTATTGGGCCCAAATCCACATGCAATGTAGTGATAAAGTAGTGGTTGTGTGTCAAACAACACCAGAACTGTTGAGGCAAACATTGTTGTGTGTGTTACATACCCTCAGCCATGTGCAGCCAATCAGTGCTCTTGGGGGCCAATACTGCCAGCAATGTTCAACTGGACAATGTAACATGTGACCACCCAAAATGCTTAAACACACATTTTTGTCACAATAAGACACAAATACAAAGGATTAAATCTGAAACATCAGCATTGGTGAGATCCAGTACCACACTGTGGCAGCAAGGTCAAATGCGAAACATAAGGGGTGTGCAGAGTGAAGATGTAGGAGTCCCAGGGTCAGTAGAGAAATAAAGTAAACAAAACATCCACTCAATGCCCTTCAAACACAGTTGAAATACATGGGTGAAGATGCACAAAGACAACCAAACAGCCACACACTGCAGAACAAACACAACATGTGTGTGTGTGTGGAAGTGTTTCGAGGCTGGGCCAACACACACGATGGGGGGCTGAACTCCACTGAGACATATGCGTGTTGAGTACAATCCTGAAGTATTCCATGAATTGGGATAGTGAATGTGGGCAATCAGGCATTGTTTGATGAGTGGGTGCACAAGAGTCACATGCGGAACAAGCTTGGTGGAACTCCCAAAAATACATCAAGAGACTGACTCTCTTCCACAGTACCCTCAAGGCTACAACACTGTGGTGACACTATCCTGTCTGCTGACCCTCTGTGATGCCAAATTAGGATGTGGGCCATACTTTTTAGCACTCACTCTTGCGCACTGTGTCTCATGCCTTGCAAGAACCACTGTCATCTCACATACCCAAACATTACTCCCAGGGCATGGCCCGTAATGTGAGGCCACATTGTAGGTAGGGCCTTGCTAGGAGACAAGTCACATTTGGCCACTCAAAACTCCACACACCTTGATCAGCAGCAATGTGCCTGATCTAAGCCTACATTGACAGGTGACATTGCACAGGCACCCATGACAGTGTGGTTCACTGGCTGTATGACGAGGAATACATTATTGACCACACATCATTGTGACCACAATACAAACATGGGTCCATGTACTGTTGTGTATGAACAATGTGGCAATCTCAGTATCAGCAAGGTATACCCAGCACGCCACATACTAGGACACACACATTTGATGGTTGAACAAGAGGTGCCAGACACACATATGTATGGTACACAAATTCACTGCATCTGTCCACAACAACACATACTCAAACCCTGCAGGGCAACAGGAGTAAACACACTCACAGAAGAATGACATTTTGATGAGTTAGTGTACAATGAAGCACACAGGAGACTGCCCACGACACCACACAAGTCCACAGACACTCAAAATACATTCATGAGCCTACCACTGTAACAAACATGAAGTGGTTGTGTCACAGCTGTCCGCGCTACATGTGTAGACAAGATTCCTACTTGCTCTGTAGAAATGCATGGACCAACAACAACGTATGAGACAGTCAACATGTGTTGACTATGTGCGTTGCACACAACTCAACATCAGATCACTTACAATGTTAACTTGTTTGTATGTCTATCACATCAACTCTGCATCTAACTACAAAAGCTGCATTATGTGCAGATCATCACTATTGTCAAATTTCCAATGCTGAGTGTGTACTGCAGAAGATTTGGAAGACACGTGGCTCACCAGATAGGGGATACAACAACTGTGTCAGTAGGCTCCAATGCACAGGCAAATGTGCAAGCTAATCTTCCTACACTGTTGACAACGCATGGGGTGGTGGTGGGATCTGTACATCTCATGGGAAATTTGTACATCTGTTTTTGATGGAGTACATGTGCATAACGTGATATGTATTGGACACATTTGGAACTTTAACACTGTCTCAGAATAATGAAATCACTCAAGGAGACCTACAAATAAGACATGTTGCCATCAGGGTACAGGGAAGGGTAGAATCTGCTGAGTGTGAGCAGTCATAGACACATACAAGTGCCAAACTTGCAAAAACAGATGACAGATTAAAAACACGCTGATGTCGCTAGCACAAATGTGACTGGGGGAATTGAAAATGCGTCACATGTGAGTTTGCTCACAGTGCAGGCCCTTGTCTCAACCCAACCAGGGATGTCACCATAATGACTCCATTCTACTGGTGCACCCACATCTTGGACACTCAAAGTCAAAGATTCCAAGAAAGCACTGGACTAGTCAGCACACAGAAAGCTTCTCAAACAGGAACATCTGCAGGGACTATAGTCTTGGCAGGAAAGGGGGTTTGAAGACAGAGATTCATGCTCCCATGACACACACCATGGGCTCAGGATATGTCACAGATTAACACACTGCCATGAGGTGATTTCACTACTGTGGAAGGTCAGCTGTGTCAAGCTTGGTCTTGGCAGGGGTCTACCGCGTCAGAATGAGACTCGGACATGGATCCAACAATTATAACACACAGAATACTTTGTTTTCATCAGCCTGTGTACATGTGTGCGTCCAAAGTCATCTGCACGTAGTCAAACTTCAGGTTTACCAAGTTGTACTGATGAGACAGATGACTTGTTCATCATCAATGCGCTATTCTGCATGTCCATCGTAGATGGTTAAACCTTGAAAAACTTGTACAATGTGTACAAATGTCAGCACGACCTATGTGCAAAAGTGTAAGTAAAAGATGGGAGGTTGTTAAAAGCATGTCACACTCTTTGTCCCAAATGTTGTGGATCATGCCAACTTGCAATTGCAGTCAATGATGACTCTGATACATACTGTAATAGTACACATATACCATGGACCACATGCAGTCCATCACATCACTATATCATTATTTTCACACAACAAGATTTCAACAGCAATTTCATTAGACTTATTAACAAAATTTGGTACACAAAAAGCAAATATCCAAAAGAAAAAAAAGCTTTATTCAGCATCTGTATCAAAAATTCAAAAACATGAAAAACAATAAGGCCAATGGCCAGTCCACATTATATAGTCCTTTAGGGGGTAATCCATCTGAATGTTCCTCCCTCGCTTGCCTGCACTGCTACAACTAGGGATCATCTCCCCTCGGAGGGGCATCTTTAGGGGCATGCCAGGCACCGCAGGGACAGGACTAGGGTGTACCAGTTTGGGTTGTGAGAGGGATGGGGGCTACTGGAGTGTTGGGATCCATTGCAGTGGACAGGTCTGATTGAGGGGGTGGGTGCTCCACTACTGATTGAGGGGGTGGGGGCTCCACTGCAGTGGACAGGTCTGATTGAGGGGGTGGGGGCTCCACTGCAGTGTCCGGAACAGACAGAAGGTGTGGCGTTGTGGGAGGGGAAGTGCTTGTGGTTGGGGGGGAGGGCCTTATCATCTTGGGGATCGTGTAATGGTGTGTGGGTGAAACTGGGATGGGGTGTGATGTGTGAACTTTGGGAGGGGTGGCCTGGGCTCGTGAGGAAGTCGATTTTGTGGTGGAAGTGTGGGATGGTGGTGGGGTTTTTGATTTCTTCATTCTGGGGGATGTACGGGTGGGGGTCTCAGTGTTCCTACTCTTAGGGGAGGGTGTGCGTGCACGGGTGGATCTCCTCTCTCTGGGGGGATTTCCTCTTCCCCTTGCGAGTCTGATCTGATGTATCAGTGGGGAAGAGGCCAAGGTCACAGAGGAAGACCCTCTGGGAAGGGGGGTTGCAGGAGAGTCAAGGGTAGGGGTTTTGGAGGGAGAGGTAGCTGAGGAATGCGGAGTGGTTGTGGATGGGGGTATGTGTTTTTTGTCCCTCTCCCCTGTGTGTGTGTGATGTCAGTCCCCAGTGTGCGTGCGTGTTTTCTTGGACTTTGTTTTGGGTGGCAGAGTGCTGCTTGTGTCGTTGGTGTGTGTGCATGTGCCTGTGTGAGTGTGAGTGTGTTTGGGTCTGGTAGGGTAGTGGAGACTGTGGATGGGGCAGAGGAAGGAGGGGTGAGGGACTGCTGCAGGAGGGACACTGCTGCCGTCAGTGAGGAGGCCATGGCCTGATTTGATCGCTGTAGGGCAGACATGTCTGATGAGATGCCCTCCATGTATGACACCAATTGTGTCAAAAGACTGGTATGTGCATGGAGGACACTCAGCATGGATGTCTGCTCCACATGGATCTGTTTCAGCAAATCCACTGCCTCCACACTCAGGGCAGCAGGGGTGACAGATGCAGGGGGTGGGGTGCCTGGCCCGAAGGAGACATGCTCCCTAACACGGGAGGGTCTACGGATACTTGGAATGGGAGCAGCTGTGGGGGTGGAGATGGTGGTGGTAGTGGGGGCAGACTCTGATGTTGTAGCCTCTGAAATGGGAACACCCACCACCACAAGCGAGTCATCACTGGAGCTTGTTAGGTCCTCAGCAGATGTAGTTGTTTCCGACCTGCCCTCAGTGTGGCTCCCTTCACCCTCAGTGCCACTGGGTCCCTCCTCCTCCTCCACACTGGACCCAGTCTGGCTAGCCGCTTCCCCTTGGTCCGTGGAACTGTCTGCTCCAGTAGCCGTGGATGATGCTGTGAACAAGGATGAGAAAGAGATTCACATCAGTCATCTGCATAGTCTTGACACATGAGTATCACCACAACACATCACAGAGCAAGCCTATGCATCTTTTTCACGGCAGGTTTTAAATCATTACACATATGTGAACATGGCACTTGTCAGTCTGCCAGTATACCATGGTTCCCAAACACATGAAGGCAATGGAACCATCTGTTAGATGTATTTCAAAGACCACTAAATACATGTCCACTAACGCACTATTTTGGCTGTTGTCCGATCTGTAATGCTCCTGAGGGTCATGTGTCATTACAAACATGTGTCATCTCATGCAAGGGAGTCTGTAAGTGACACAGCAAATGGGATGGACACATTTATAAGTTGTATACGTCAAAAAAAGGGGGGGGGACCAGGAGCAGTTATTTAAACCAGGTCCTGCACACGAGGCTCCTAATTAACTGTGCTACACAGGGGTATGCAGTTCCTAAAAAGGGGACAAGGGAAGGGCAGGTCTTTCTTCGTGATGCCCTCACACACCCCGAAGGATGTCATGCTTCATCATTGGGCTCTGCTCCTCGTCGGGCCGGCGCTGCAATGCCCGACGGACTCCCGTAAACGGGGCACTTTGGCGGAGATCTTTTGAAGAAGCCGTGGGGTGCGTGCGGGTAGGAGGGCAAGGATAGTGTAGTGCACAGGTAGTGGGTTTTAAAATAAGTCTGGAGCATTCCTGTTCAGAAATAATTTTAATGGTTCAGGTAGTTCCAGCTTAGTTAAAAAGTTTGGACGCCCTACGTGGATGCAATGTTCCTAGAGGGCTATCGCTATGTGATGGGTCGACATGTTTCGTGCCCTAGTTGCTCCTAATGAGTCGTTTGGCACTTCATCAGGACCTAAGTGAGTGAGCGGTGAACTACTAGAGGTCTGGTTCCCTAAGTGTGGTATGGTGACCAGACACAATAGAGTGAAACCCTAGTAGACTTGTACTGGGCAGTAGTAGACCCCCAGTATGGAAGTCTACGGCCTGACGGGGGAATTCAGAGCACGTTGTTGCTCTGATGGGCTGGGTGGCAGGCAACTAGCACAGATCCTACCCTTGCTCTGGGCCCCGCGATAGCCCTCTAGGAACATTGCTTCCACGTAGGGCGTCCAAACTTTTTAACTAAGCTGGAACTACCTGAACCATTAAAATTATTTCTGAACAGGACTGCTCCAGACTTATTTTAAAACCCACTACCTGTGCACTACACTATCCTTGCCCTCTTACCCGCACGCACCCCACGGCTTCTTCAAAAGATCTCCGCCAAAGTGCCCCGTTTACGGGAGCCGTCGGGCATTGCAGCGCCGGCCTGACGAGGAGCAGAGCCCAATGATGAAGCATGACATCCTTCGGGGTGTGTGAGGGCATCACGAAGAAAGACCTGCCCTTCCCTTGTCCCCTTTTTAGGAACTGCATACCCCTCTGTAGCACATTTATAAGTTGACATGATGAACATACTTCCATCCCCAGTCATCATGATGGGCACCTATGTCTTGAACGTCAATGCTATAATGGTCTGCATGCAGGACAACAGACAAGTACAAATACTGCATCCTCACAAATTTTCACGTCGCATACTATGCCACTGGCCTGTCTGGCTAAACATTCTGTACTGACTCTTGTTACAGGGCCAGTGAATCACAACTTTAAAGTCTGCACCGTGTCACAATCATGTATTCACTGTTAAAGCAACATCTGTAGTGGTCAAGTATACATGTCCCCTACTTGCTACCCACAAGTTAGACACTTTGACAACCTCACGTTGTTCTACTTAGACCTTGGAGTATATGAATTAACAAATCTGTCTACATGAACTTTTTCAGAGCTCTCAAGAAGAAAGTAATGCAGCATACACATATATGTTGAAGCCACCATTATGCAGAGTCAAGGGATGACACACACATGTCTTGTCCTGTATATCTGAGCCACATTCCATACATTAGATGTCTGTCCATATTTTCTACATTTGCCACCTGTGTATTTAAAAAGTTCTGCCTATACACACTGTCACAGAGTCTGACACATGATTTTCAAATTTACAATGGTGATAGTGTTGCCTGACACACAAAAATCTGATGTGACGGTGTCTCAGATGTCCTGAGTTGGCATACCTGTGTCCTTGGTACATGTGATACATGTGATTACACAGAGCACTATGCAGGGGCCTATACATTTTGAACACTTATCCATTTCATTTGTCTGAGGTATCAAGATTGGTCTCACCTGCTGCACGAGTGTGTAGCATTTTTTTCACAAACCTGTGTGCACCTAGATCACCATTTTGAACATATATGTATGTCCCACACAGAATACAGGTCATATTTCAGTCAATGTGCTGACACATGTCAGACAATTACATCACTCATGATGGTCAACTCAATGCACCTGTTGTATATGGTGCTGATCACATTAACCTTGGACTACAGCAAATACACAGGACCTAAGTGACACATGTCACAGACGGAAAGGGACAAACCTGGGCATCAGATGATAATGGGGCATAGTTACATTTTGCCACAGAAGTGGTGTCTCAGCAGACAGACGACCTGTGAGAGGGTTACCAGGCTGAGGGACTGCAACATGCATGTTTAACATAGTTCAGCAACATGGCACATACTCACCCCCTCCTTGCTCATGTCTGGCCTTCAACTGCCCATCCAGGTCAGGGAAGACCACCGTCAGTATCCGGAGCATGTGGGGGGTCAGGGTCCGTCGTTCACCCCTTTTGCGAGGAGGTGACAGCTTCAGCTGGACTCTTGCAATCCTCCATGTCCAGCCACGGAGGTCCTGCCACCTCTTCTGGCAGTGGCGGACGTGGCGTTTGAAGACCCCCACAGATCTTACAGCCCGGACGATGGTCTGCCAAATTTCATTCTTCTGATGGGCGTCGACCTGTAAGGATGACATGGTGACACACCATTACTCCACATGCTACATGTTTATTCATCACACACTTGGACATATAGGTCAGGGTCAGAATGGCAGATAATGTCTAAAGGTTAGCCAAGTATCATCATGGGCAGTTGTCCTGTGTGCAAGTCTCCCTTAATAACATGAGAACAGTGCAGAAAAATCAATCCCACCAAACACACTTCTACATCACTGAACCTGTCCAGAACATGAATCTACACACTGTAAGACTTACATTAACTATGTGTGCATGCTTGCCCTTGGGGATCACAATGCTAGTAGTGCCTGTTTGAAAACATGGCCAATTAAAAGGGCAGTGCAATCAAAACTCACCTGCTCCCCTGGTTTTCCATACAGCTTGCTGTACTGTTCGAATGTACGTGCCATTGTAGATCCCAGAGGATGCAGAGACAGCAGCAGTGGTAGCTAGAACTCTTGTCAAGTAGCATGTAGTGCAGTCAAGTGAAGTCTCTTGGGAACAGACAGACTTATATCTGTGCAGCAGAGGCGGATTCTGTTCCATGCGTCCAAAGCGATAGGTCCGAGGCGTTCGCATTATCCGAATTTGGCCAATCCATAACATTGCACGCATCTGACACGCCTACCGCGTTGTTCAAATATTCTGCATCATAACACTATTGAGTTTGTTACATTTTTGTCGTGAGCTAACAGAATCCATTTGCATGCGATTCGTACACGTAACGCGCGTCTGTCACCATGACGACCAATAGCCAATGTGTGCTTCCGGCTCGTTTCGGATGCAGAGAACGCGTCCTTTGAATACTCACCCGCGTCTGTCACCATGATGACCAATAGCCAATGTGTGCGTCCGGCTCGGTTCGGATGCAGAGAACGTGTCCTTTGAATACTCACCCGCGTCTGTCACCATGACGACCATTAGCCAATGTGTGCGTCCGGCTCTGATGCAGAGAACGCGTCCTTTGAATACTCACCCGCGTCTGTCACCATTACAACCAATAGCCAATGTGTCCGTCCGTCTCGTTTCGGATGCAGAGAACGCGTCCTTTGAATACTCACCGGCGTCTGTCACCATGACGACCAATAGCCAATGTGTGCATCCGGCTCGTTTCGGATGCAGAGAACGCGTCCTTTGAATACTCACCCGCGTCTGTCACCATGACAACCAATAGCCAATGTGTGCATAGCTGCCAATGTTTAACATTGCTATGTGTGTAGTTCTCATATTTTGAGTGTAATTATGAGTGACAGTTCAACGACTATGAGTGACACTTTCTCCACATGAAAATCAAGCAATGGAGATGTTAAAAACATGTAAATATCATGAATTACACCCATTTGAGCAAGGAGAAAATTAGGAGATCTTAAAATTGCTACAAAGGACCAGAGGTGGAAGGGCTCTACCCGGAGACATACTGCGTGACTGCAGTGCTCAGTAACAGAGGGCAGGCAGGCTCTCATTCATTTTTGTGTCTTGGCTGCTTCTTGAATACGTTACTTGACCATTCATTGGTTGAATCAGACTTTGATACATTTAGGATGGTCATAGGAGAAAAGCTACAGAAAAGTGAACAGAACGAGGTTCTGTTGCCATTCATCAATCTAAATCAGATTTGGGGATAGAGTTACTTGTGACACTAAACATGCAGGCAGTGGGGATTCACTTCGCTGCAGGGACCGACAGAAGGTATCTAATGATGCAGAAAGACATTTGGGTTCAACTATGTGAAACGCCTGACCCAAGCAGGAGGCTAGTGAGTTTCAAAAGTCAAAATATCTTCATGCATACGCCACAGAAAGTGTCAGTGTCACTGACACTACACCTGTGGAGCAGTGCCAGTTGCTGAAAAGCAACATGAACAACAGGCAAGGCATCACATCGCCTTGCAGATTATCGTGAGGGCGCTGCCGGGGATGATATGTGACAAGCAGGTCACTAGTACGGACTCTGAGGCATCGTTGCACCTCGGGTGACTTTGGCACTCCTACTGAGGCTACTGTGGCAGGTTGAAAGAACGCCAGTGGGCAGGCCGGGTGGCTGAAGAACTGTGCAGGGTGTGGAGCTTCCCAGCCCTACTCATGCTTCCTCACTGAGAGTCCAGGTGTTTTTGTCAGACGCAGTAGACCCAGCTGGGTCGGGTCAGTTGTGCCGTAGTGTTCATTACCGCAGCACCGCAAGTTCATGAGTCATTAGGCAGCAGCCACTAATCTGATTTCAACTGCCACCCTCTTGCACCACGGGAGGCAGTCTAGACTACGTAACAACCCACTTGACCTATGACTGTGAGTCTGACTGGACTCACACTTTCTCATCAATGTCTCTGTAGTAGCCATTGGCAGGCACAACTTGACATTCCTGAAATGTCTGCCGCACGGTGACTGAACCAGTGCTATGTTGTAGCATTAATCATCTCCAGAAGTCTGCACAGCAGTGGGCACCGCACCCTGCCTGTATCACCCAACTTTGGTGTAATTATGATTAGCAGCCAGTGCTTGGGCCGCAAAACTTTGGCACAGGCTAATATGCGTGTCTTCACATTTCAGTGCGGTGATGCAGCCCACCACACTGAAATGCGTTAGTCTAACACCTGATGCGTGGTACTTGGCAGGGCTGTGTGTGCGACATGCTTGGTTCTGATGCGGCACACGCGTGCACTCAATACTCACCCACATCGTTCAACATTACCATCAACAGCCAAAGGATGCGAACCACACGTTTTGGGTGTGGCTCATGCGCCCTACACTAACCAATCAGCATGTCAGACAGTATAGCAAATCTTTATGTTCTGCTGCATTACATGTATGGGTACAGTGATTCACATGTCATATTGGACAGAGTACTTTATAGCTCACACTCCAATGATGAGCCAACCTTGATGTGCAGCAAATACATTGTTTGTGAGGAACCTCACAACTGTGAGTGCCACTTCACAGATCAGCCTCCTAGGCTTGGACACAGTCCCAGGGGATCATTGTGTTAACACAGCTTACATCCACACATAATCACTGCTTTATTGGACTGTGTGTTAGAAAGTGCATTGTGTGAAGTTATTTTGAGTGAATCCACAGTATCTGAGTCTTGTACATCGCAGACACTCCATTGTTGATGTTGTTAATGATATTTACTTGAGACATCAACTTGTATTTTGCATGTGAGTTGCTGTTGTGTCTTTGTGTCACAAACATACATGTATGCCTGTCAAAAGAAGATGTGCTACACATCATGAATGTTTTATGTCTGTGATAGTACATGAATGTCAGACATTACATCATGACAGTGTCCACACTATGACAGTGGTGTGCATGGTGACACGCTGTCTGTATCTAGTGTTCCACCTAGGTGGCATGACATGATCCCTGTCTGTTACCTTTCCACCATGTGATAGTTGTTACAAACATCTGTCTTTGATACTTTATTAGGTGTGTGTTTAGTATGTAATGTTTGATCACATGGACTGTGACAGATACCAGTGATTATTCACAGCACAGCATTGCATTGCAATTGTGGACAAACCATTATGAAATGAAATGTCCGGTAAGGGTCACATAGCTGCCCTTTGTGTCAAGGCTCAACAGTACACATTTGACTTCATTGAGTCTTGCTTTGATGTAGTATATGAGTTTTTGCATGTTCCGTACCAAATTTGAAAGTGTCTGAATAATGATTTGATTTGTTACCTATGTACCGCAGGAGACCAGCTGTCCACAGACCCTTCCCCGACCTACAGACCATGGTAGAACGTGACTGCATCAGACATTACCGCTTCACCAGACCACTATTGAGGAGTTGGCAGAGCAGTTGGCCCCACATTTGCTACCTGGACGCCCATATCCATTTGCGCTGACCCCCAAGGTGAAGGTGATGGCAGCCCTACATTTCTTTGCCACGGGAACCTTCCAGTATACTGTGGCTACTGCTGGTGGGATGTCACAGACAATGTTTAGCCGTGTGCTTCGAGATTTATTGGAGGCAATGTTACATTTCCTGAACATGTACATCAAGTTCCCAACACCAGGACAGTTTGCCAACATCAAGAGTGACTTTTATGCTTTGGGCAGAATGCCACATGTCATTGGCTCCATTGATGGTACACATGTGGCTTTGGTCCCACCACAAGCCAATGAACAAACATACAGGAATCATAAGCATTACCACTCTATAAATGCCCTGGTGGTATGTCTGCCTGACATGACAATCTCACATGTCTGTGCGCGTTTCCCCGGATCAGCACTGTAGTGTAGCTCCTATTTCCCTAATAGGCTCTTCGCATTAGAATAATATACCCTATAGGTTTGACATAGGACTAAGGTCAGTATGTCCCTATCGAGTATATTAAACTTAATTACTTGTGCCAGCTAGCTCAGAGGCCACTAGAAACTCCTTGTCAAACAAGAAGGGAGTAGTTTCTGGCAGCCGCAAAACATGGCCACTTTGTTTCCCTTTAGAATCAGAACGTGTCCCAGAGTCGTGGAAACAATAGATAACTATTTCACTCAGCTCAATCGTGCATACTTAGTTTTCCTCAAAGTTACACAGAAAGAATAGACGGGCGTTTCAATAAAAGATTTATTGAACAGTCTTGGTTCTGGTGTAAGTTAAATGTGTAGTTATGATCACAAGACAGTATGCAAGATAAATAATGTACAGCGTAAGCAGTAGAAATAAATAATACTGCGCTAGCATGATCTTTAGCAGATATTCATTTACAAAAATAACACAGACTAAAAATGCAAGTACTCATAAGTGTGTTTCTAAGCTAGTTCTACCCCAATGTTTCTAACCTAACCTAAGTGTAGGGAGAGGTATGAAGTAGGTGAAGTATTCCTTACTATGGTATACTAAGAGTATGTTAAGTCTAGTATACCTAGTATGCCTAGTATGCCAAGTATGCCAAGAGTCCCTCTAGGTTCTAGTCAGCCCCATACCTTAAGAATGAGAGAGGTAGGAATCTCTTGCCAGACTCGAACTCCAACACCCCGCGAGGGAAGTCAGATCACTGGAAGCTGGACTCTCTGCGTGCAGGGATGACAGCGTCTTCTCAGTGCATCAGGCCGGGAAACGGGCTCCTCTGAAGTCGAGGTCTCCTCTGATTTACAGGGGCTAGGGAAGGTATATTTATACCTGAGAGGTACCTTAGAATGTTAGCATTGACGTGGATCGGACAGCGGAAGACGTCATGAATGAACCCCTAAGGTATAACGGTTCATGCATAATAAATGAGTCCTTGAAGAAATCAATAGTCCTGTGCTAGGGAAACTCCCGAAGCCTAAGGGTCTGTTCTACAAGAACTCGTTGTGACGTTAGGGTGGACGGATGTCGGAGACCATGCCTGTATTTGGAGTGCACGGTTTAATGCCTAAATAAGGACTGGGATTTTATGCCTATATAAGGGCAGGACGAATTGGGCCTATATAAGGACATGATACAGGAAAACCTATATACGGACACCCTAAGAGGAATACAACACCCACTCCACTTTCGTGTGTACGATAATACTAAAATGCTAAACATTAAATGGAGTACCGCATATTGCTAAAATATTTCTTGAAACCGTTTAAAAAAGGCATTTAAAAACCCATTAGAATGCAAAAGGTACTGTACATTTTAAGCATTGCTTTTCATTTCCGGCATATATTTTAAAATAAAATGCAATATGAATGAAAGAAGCAGTAATATATACATGTGACAAAAAAATGATCGATAAGTTTGTTCAAAATCAAAGTCATTTCACGTCATGGAAATTAATAAACTGTTTTAGACACACAAGATGACTAAGTGTCTGTGGAAGTACCGCGAAGTCTGTACTATAAGGCTAGTTCTACTTCAAGCAGATTGAATTGCCATTTTAGTTCGAAAAATGGGAAAAAGTTCAATTTGGGAGAGTTCCAAGTTTTTGAAGTATGAAGGCCAAATTGTTACTGCATCTCTGGAACACTGTGGGCTGAATCAGAGTCAGTTTACGGGTCTGGTGTAAACATGAGATCATCTATTTCCGTGGACAAAACATCGTCCACTGAAGTTGGTGTCAGTTGGAACACCTCGTGTAGTAGATTAATTGCACATAGATGTGAGGCATCGCTTTCAGCATAGGTTGCCGCAGCAATGTTCGCATCCGTTGTTACCTGTGTGCCTGTAGATCTTTCTCGTACCTCAGCAGCAGCCGGAAGCGCCTGTGAGATCTCAATGAATGCTGACATCAGGATTGGTAGCCTCTGGGGACAACACAGAGCATGGGCCGTTATCGGGACCAGCAGAGTATCGACATCCGTTGGCGTTGCTGATGGAAATGTTAGACAGGTGTCTAACACGCATTCTTCACCGCATAGCAGGCATCGTAGGACAGGTAAGATGCAATCTTGCCAGATTGGTCTGAATGACAGGAACCACGTGGTATTCAGGTCCCGTAGACGAGTCATGCCCAAAAGCTGTACTATTCGCTCACGGCACTTTCGTTCAAGGAGAGCTTTCTCCATTTCGCTCGGAGTGATGTCTGCGAATAGGCTGGCCATAGCGTAATAGCAGGAAGAGAAATAGAATTCCGGCAACAAGTGCTAGAATTAATGGTATGCCACCAAACACCGAATGTGCAAAGTTCGGGATGATTCCGAGTATTGCCTGGAAAGGTGCTAACAGACCGGAGCAGATGCTCTTAAATACATGTACAATTCCGGTGGTATCAGACATGTTAAAGATACATCCTATCATTTCTACGAAATGTATAGGGTAGTTTGTACGTATTAAAGTCTGTATCTCAGCCGAAGTCCTTGCTACTTGTAGATCATAGGTTTCTTTGGCCGAGGTCAAAGGCACTGTTTGCTGTAAAAGCATGGCTTTCATTCTGCTCAAAGTATCAAATCTTATAAAAGAGACGTTCAGCGAAGGCCATAGAGGCGACTCCCTGACTGTGTCTATTGGGGCAAACAATACTTGCATACAGCAAGTGACCCTGGAGTTAACCGTTACTAGATATGGGATGCCTGGCAACATGCCGCAGCAACTCTGATCATTCAACATGAGGTAACTCCCATTAGAAAGTTGTCCAAACGTTGGATTAATCACAGCAGCTGGTGTACCCTGCTGATGGCAAGACAAATTTGCCACAGAACCATTACAAGCCCCGTGTAAAGAAATGTCCTGACATATAAGTGAACCGCTCAGTGCACGCTCACAGTGTGTACCACTCAAAAACACTTCACGATTCCCACTCCAACATCTATATGTATACGGTAAATTCCAAGATGTCTTAATGTATTCCTTACCCAACCTTTCATATTTGCCCGCTTGCATTTGTCTGAGGCAATACTGAAACTGAAAAGTAGTCACAGGTAGTGTGATTTTGCCATGAATGAGCCATTCTGTAGGTGGTTTTTCTGCCACTGTGAATGGTAACTTTTCCAGTTTTTCAATGCTCAGCAATGTATACTTTGCTCCTCTTTGTGCCAGTTCGATCTGTTTATCAGTCAGATTGTATTCTGCAAACAGAGCTGACGTGTTGATAAAACGCCAAGGCATGTAGCCCGCACGCAAAGATTGCAGCATCCAGCTTAATAACACAATAGAACGTAATTGAGATTGGCCTTGTTGTAACATCGCCAAATCTTGTTCTAGTATGTCGATAGCAGAGGATACAATGCCATCCAATGAATATATTCTGGAGGACAAAGTTGTTAACCCATTGTCGACCACAGAGAGGGTTTTCTCTAAGTTAATACGATCAAGTTCACGTATTCGTTCTGCGGCCTCCATCTGTGATACTTTCCATGCTTCATTATAGGCAGCGTAAATGCCGGCATATATGAAACGTTTTTGACGCGGTTTTCTTGGTCCAAGCAAGAATTCCCTAAGGTCTGCGTCTTCTTTAAGTAAGGATAAGTGTTGTTTTACATCCTGTAGTGTAGCTTTCTGAAGCCAATCAAGGCATAATTTTCCTACACTGTATGTTGTTACTACCCCCGGATGCTGGCTTTGGACATATCTTGGGTCTGGCCTATGAATAGTAAAGCCCTGAGTTTTATTCAGGAATCGTTCCTGACAGTTGTTTGTGTCTGTGGGCCAGATCAACCATTTTCTCCAATCAGGATTAGATCTGTTGAGTTGTAGTATTTGGTCAACTGTAACCGCTGCCTGTGTTTTGTTATCACCGGCAGGTGTTGGTACAGAAGGTGTTTTCATCTCTTTGATCTTGGCTAGTCCAAGACAAGATGTTTGTTGGACAGTTTCATTCAAAAACATTATTTGTTCAGGGATGATACAGGCTCTAAATAACGCTTCTATCCCCTGCACTTGCCAATCTTTAGTACCCCAGACAGTTTTTGTGTCTATTGTGTCTTTCCATAAGTCGAAACCCTGTCTAGACAGTTGGGCATTAAATGTTGCAGAGTAAATCTGTTTCGTATTTGTTAACATAATTTTCATTCCTGTTTTGTTTACATTTTTATAGTAAAACGTTTCTGGATCAGATGTATTGTACCCTGAAAAATATGGAAACTTGTTAGCAAATGTTTTTGAACTGCCTTGTGGTGGTGTAGGACAATGCTCCCATTGGTTAAACATAAACACATTTCTTGGGTATGCAGATTTATGCAAATAATGATGACCATAGTGGTTATAACAATACAGTTGTTCATAGTCTGATGAACCCTCTAAATATTCATTTTTAGAAAATGCAGCAGATTTTTCTAGGTCAAACATTATGTCATTAACAGTCTCAAAGTCCCAATCATCAGAGTAGGTACTGGACGAAATTAGATCACTTAGTGAAATTTTAAACAAATGTGGAATGTTCAATTGTTCCGTCGGGCCGAAGATATCAAAATCTGTTTTGTCCCACACTATACCATCCTGTATAGGAACAGCTGTGATGTTCACTGATGACAAGTCTCTTGCTTCACGATGGGAAGATTTATGAGGTTCCAAAAGTACGTTCACGTCTTTTCCTTCAGTATTCACATGGATGTATCTGCCACTTATAAGCACGCTCACAGTTGTAACCAAAGCTAGCCAGAGCAGGAAAACAGGTAGTCCAGATGTAATCCAGAGTTCAATCCATGGAGAAACCAAATAAGTCTTTTTCAGAAAGTGAAGAAAGTCTTGTACTTGCTGCTTGAATTTCAATGATACTGGCGTCGTTTCAGGTTCACTCGGATCTTCTGAGAACGTATCAAAGTTAATGAAATAGCCAGAAGCAGTTCTGTCAATTGTTGGAATTGCATCAGGATTTGTAGAAATCGCTGGAACCAGTTGATCACTTGCTACATTGGTGTAGACAGGTGTATTTGGATGAACTGTTAATTGATTTTCAAGAGGGATGAGTTCCATAGCATTGTTGCTCAGTCCTTCATCTGTTAAAGCTGAATTCTCGATTGTTATCAGTCTTTCAGTCTGAACCTCTTGGATAGTAGTGAGAGGAGTGCGTCTGCTAGGAGGTCGGAGTCCACGAGGCCTACTATTTAGTATTGGCCACATACTGTGGTTTGATGAGGTCGATGGACACAAATCTTTTCTCCTTTCTTCCAGCAAGGGGCGGCAGAAGTACTGTTCTTGTTCCTTGAACTGCTAGGACAGGTACTGGTTGTCTGTAAGAAGGTCCAAATTCCTTCTTGTCCGCAATTTTTTCTCTGACTAGATCCCCAACTTTTGGAATCCAGACAGGCCTTGCTGGGACCGCCTGTTTTTCCCCAGTGGTGGTTGGCTGTAGGAATACAGTGCTTTGTTTCGTTCTTAACTCATTCAGTTCCTGTAAAACAGCCAAACGATCTTTGATATCAAATGTTTTATTTTCCACCACTGTGCCTACGTCATCGAGATCTGGTACCCACATTCTTGTACCAAATAGGACCTCATATGGAGTGACCCACCCTAGAGAACTTCTTGGTAGGTTGTTCAATGAGCGTTGGACCCCATAAAGATGTTTGACCCACCCATCACCCGAACCTAATACCCTAGCTGTTATAGACTGCTTTATGTCCCGGTTTTTCCTTTCCACAACCGAATTTCCCTCAGGATGGAATGGAGAGGAGTACCGCAATGCAACGCCCAGACTGGCCATGGCTTCTTTGTAAGCCCGAGAGCTAAACGCAGGGCCCTGGTCAGAATGTAGCGTGCCTATTGCGTATGTGCCGATAAAGACTCGCAAATCTTTTATAACAGTTCGAGCGTCAGCCGAGCGCTGAGGCCATATCCATAGGAACCTTGATTCATGTATTTGTGGGATTGCATTTGTCCAGTTACGGACCTTGCAGGCGCGTAGATAGTCTAATGCTGTCTAACAGTGGTGTCTGTACTGGGTTAGCCGCATTCGCAGCATGGTGTCACTGGTGAGCCTTCATCTGCTGGTAAATTTACAGTCTAAAGCAGTTGTTGATGAATATGTGAATTTCTGTATTCATTCCAGGCCACCAGTACATCTCTTTTAACGTCAAAATACTGTTTTAGAGATCACCTTGATGTGACAGACCCTCCCTCAAATGTGTTTCATAAATCAAGGCTGCTCTGCGTTCCGTGTTTGGAATTACCCTATCCCCCACTCCAGGGATTCGAGCAAAAGGAACGTTGTTCGCAACAATTACATAAGAGTACTTGAGTGGAAACTTTTTTGGTAACGCTGCACTGCTGCCCTTGCTTGAAGCATTGACAGCCAACATTATCTCACCGTCTATTTTCGTTTTTGAACGAGTGATCGCAGCTACGGAAGCCGTCTGAACAGCCCCCTTTGCGGCTTCGTCAGCCAATGAATTCCCTGTAACGTGAACGCCATCACGTTGATGACTCAGTGTGTGGATCACGTGAGCCTTTGGTAGTTCCTTTTTCAACTGAACTACTTGTTCCCAAAGCATTTTGTGCTTTATTGTGCCACCTTTCGCATCTTTGAAACCATTTTCAAGCCAGTTTTGTATATAGTCATTATACGACTGAACACAGTAAAAGGAATCGCACACTATCAGTGTGGGGAATTCTCGATCTGTACTTTCAAGTGCCAGTATGAATGCTTGTAGTTCAGCTCGCTGAGCTGTACAATCTCCTAGAGACTGGGTTTTTGTGACCATAGGTCTGAAGATGCCATCTCGCATGCGACCTTTAACGATTGCACACGCTGCACTGTAAGCTTGCTTACTCCCTGTTGCGGGTTGTGCGGATCCGTCAGTGTAAATTATGAATTCGTACTGATCGAGAGGCAGAATCTCAGTGGGCAGAGGACATTGTTGTTCATATTGCAGGAATGCTTGTGTTTTTAAATCTGGATCAAAAACATATTCAACATCTGTTGCAGCAAGAGAATTAACCCATTGTATCCATCTTGGATGTAGTGCTTTAGCATTTGGAATGCTTGCTTTTGTGACCGCTTCTAAAGCTGGTACTGGGGTTACGACAATAATGCGTTTCCCTTGGGCTAAGGCTCTTTCTTTTGCTACAGCGGTTTGAACTGCTGTTAGAATTTTTTCAGTTGAACTGAAGCGCATTTCCGCTTGTGTGTACAAATGCGATTTGTATGCGATTGGTATTTTTTCACCCTCATTAAATGTTAAGTAGGTGAATCCGCATTGACCCAAAATTATTCGGATCACCAAATTGCGTTGACTTACGCGTGTTTGTAAGTGATTTGTTGCTAACATGTTAGCCTGGCGTGAACGCAAGATTTCTGTGTGTTCGTTTGTCCAATTTTTGATTGAAAAATCAGGTTTGATTAATGCGTAGAGAGGTTTAACCCTTTCTGCGTAATTTAGAATGTATGTTCTTCCAAAGTTTAGGAAACCCAGGATGGATTGTAAGTTTTTAGCATTTTTGGAGGTTGGAGCAGCGCACATTTCTCTAGAAAGTTAGCTGCCAAGCTCTTGCCTTCACTTGAAAGCTCATATCCTAGAAATAGGACATTGAGATGGGCAATTCGGGACTTTTTGAAGTTGAATTTGTAGCCCTCAGAGGCGAAGCCCAGTATAATGGTGCTCACCCTGTTCAAGTGTTTGTCCAGGTCATCGTCTGTCAGATAGATGTCATCGACATAGGACAATGCCTCATTGTCATAAATTTGTAGTAACTCCGTTACCCTCGCTGAGAATAACCCCGGGCTGTTCTTGAACCCTTGTGGGAGTCGACAAAAGTGACGCTGGGTCCCCATTATGGAGAATGCTGTTAAGTACCTGCTTTCAGGTGCTATGTTTTGACAAAAGAAACCATTTGAGATGTCTAATGTTGTTTTATATTTTTTACGCACAATGTTATTCATTAATGCTGTGCTATGTGCATTTTGCACTGCAAAGGTTTTAGAACAAGTGTTCAGGTGTCTGTAATCCAAAACTAGACAATATGTTTTGTCTGGTTTGGAGACAGGAAACAAAGGATTGTTCATTGAGGAGGTGCATGTTTCAATCACCCCTTGGTATTCAAGTTGATCTAAGATCTCCCTGACCTGTTTTTTAGCTTCTTGCTTTATTGGATACTGCCTTTGTGCAGTTGGTTCATGTTTCAGATGTATTTTATGGTGAGGTGAATCCTCATCCCATCCTACATGATTTTTATATAATGCTGGGGCCTGGGCTACTGCCCATTTCCTGGCATATGTATATTTTAGGTGTATTGGAATGTGGTTGGAGAAGGCAGGCATAATAATGTCCTCGCCGTGTGGGCACTCCCTGACAAATTGTGGTGGCCAGTCTTTTTCTGCTAGAAGTATGTCATAGCCCCTTGATAGTCTTTCCCAAAAAAGTGCTTTCACCTGTCTAGGTTTGTCTCCCTCCATCCGGAGTGTTATTTCATATAACTTTTGTGGAGTACTAACCCTGGTGTCTACAGTCTCAACTGTAATGTACTCATTCAAGTCCACTATCTCCAGAAGTTCCTTCAGGTTCTGGCGAGCTATTGTGACTTCTGCTGCACTGTCCAGCATTGTCTGAGCCCATTCTCCGTTCTTGAGTTGTGTTCTCAGTATTCTCGGCATGTCTGATCTTTAGACCTGCTACTTTCTTTTTGGAGAATTGAGGTTTTGTTTTATTTTTCGGAACGTGTTTGCCGTCCTTGGATTTCACGCGTTCTTCTCTATGTTCTGACCGTCCTCTTCTTTCCGAAGTCTGTGATGAGATCTGAAAGGTACGAGAGGAACGTGTATCAGTATCTTGATACCTGTCAGGCTTTTTCAAATTATCCCTATTCCTGAGGTTATACCTCCTTTCAGAGGGCTCCTTTTGAGGAGACCTACCTCGGGATTGAGAAAGTTTCTCGTTTGAATTTTGTTTATTAGTCTCCCACTTCTTTTTAGAAGATGTAGGAGTTTGTTTAATAGAGTCCTTCTCAGGACTTTCAGATAGTTTCGGCTTCACTGGTCTTCCACCCAAGCTATCTCTGCCTAATTCTGCATAAGATTGTTCTATAATTCTGGGTAGCTCAGTTTGATGTTCTGTAACATCAAATTCCCTTAATTTTTGGCGGATCGCCACTGCTGCTGCCTCCCCTTTAATATTAGATAATATTATTGTTGAGACCTGGTCGAAATTTTTCAGTAATTTCATACCTAAATTTAGAGCAGGCTCTGCCCCGTATTCGTTTTGAATTTGTTTCAGGACATCAGGTATTACCGCAATTGATGGAATACCATGTGTTTTAGTATAGATGGCAGCAAAGACTGAGCCCCAAGTGGTACAGTCTTCCAGTTGTGGTGTGATCCCCATCGGTAAACTGATTGTTAGGATTCTGTGTTTCTCATACGGGCTAGTATTTGGAAATACTGCTTCGATTTGAGTAATTTTTTGAGCTATCCAGAATGGAATTTGCTCACGTTTTGTGGGCATTTTACCCATGACTGCGTATAGAGTCTGTGGTGTAATTTTTAGTGTATTCCCCTGGTGAGGAGTTTGATTTGGAAGTGTCAATGGTGGTTGGACTGTGAAAGTCCGCATGACATATTGGACCAATTGTCTGTAGATTTTTATTAACTCTGTAAGTTGAGTAAGTAATTCCTCGTCTGACATCTCTTCAATGTCAGGATGAGGTGTGTAGCCGGCTAGAATCGGCCATGTTGCTCCTGGTCTACCTAGTGGACCGAGCCTGGTAATGTTTCTGTGATGTTTTAGGGCGCCTTTAAACCAGAGCTGATGCTCTTGGTATGTTAATGGAATTTCTATATCCTCGAAAGGAATGTATTCCTCTGGTGGATCATCTTCTTTGTAGAAGTGAAACATGTGTGTTACTGGATTGGATTCAGGAAATATTACCCATGAATAGAATACCTCTGTCTGAAAGGATTCGTGTGCCTCTATCACGAAAACTGCTCTACCACCTCTTGGTGGCAGGCCGTGTTTTATGAGTTTTAGAGTGATGGGTCTTCTTAAGTTTGGATGGATGTCTATAACACCCTCCTCGGTTTCAATTAAACCTGTATTGTTAAAAACTGCTGCTTGGGCTGGAGCAGCCGCAGCTCCACCATTCTCGATGTCATTGTCCCCGTGTGTGGACATTTGTTTTTTGAAAAATGTAGAACAAGTTTCAAGGAAACAAAGATAAGGTGCACAATATTTTGGAACACTGTATCCTTCAACGTTGAGCAAACCAAACAGCTAATATATAGGGTGTTTCCCTATGTAGCCGTGGTGGATACTTAACCCTGCCCACTCCAGACGTCTTTTGGAGTATATGGGTAGGGGTCTCTGAAGAAAAAGCACGGCTGAGTTACTCAGTATCTAACGTTGAATTACCGCCTTACCAAACCGTTGGGCGCCATGTAGTGTAGCTCCTATTTCCCTAATAGGCTCTGCGCATTGGAATAATATACCCTATAGGTTTGACATAGGACTAAGGTCAGTATGTCCCTATCGAGTATATTAAACTTAATTACTTGTGCCAGCTAGCTCAGAGGCCACTAGAAACTCCTTGTCAAACAAGAAGGGAGTAGTTTCTGGCAGCCGCAAGACATGACCACTTTGTTTCCCTTTAGAATCAGAACGTGTCCCAGAGTCGTGGAAACAATAGATAACTATTTCACTCAGCTCAATCGTGCATACTTAGTTTTCCTCAAAGTTACACAGAAAGAATAGACGGGCGTTTCAATAAAAGATTTATTGAACAGTCTTGGTTCTCGTGTAAGTTAAATGTGCTAGTTATGATCACAAGACAGTATGCAAGATAAATAATGTACAGCGTAAGCAGTAGAAATAAATAATACTGCGCTAGCATGATCTTTAGCAGATATTCATTTACATAAATAACACAGACTAAAAATGCGAGTACTCATACGATGCGTTTCTAAGCTAGTTCTACCCCAATGTTCCTAACCTAACCTAGGTGTAGGGAGAGGTATGAAGTAGGTGAAGTATTCCTTACTATGGTATACTAAGAGTATGTTAAGTCTAGTATGCCTAGTATGCCTAGTATGCCAAGTATGCCAAGAGTCCCTCTAGGTTCTAGTCAGCCCCATACCTTAAGAATGAGAGCGGTAGGAATCTCTTGCCAGACTCGAACTCCAACACCCCGCGAGGGAAGTCAGATCACTGGAAGCTGGACTCTCTGCGTGCAGGGATGACAGCGTCTTCTCAGTGCGTCAGGCCGGGAAACGGGCTCCTCTGAAGTCGAGGTCTCCTCTGATTTACAGGGGCTAGGGAAGGTATATTTATACCTGAGAGGTACCTTAGAATGTTAGCATTGACGTGGATCGGACAGCGGAAGACGTCATGAATGAACGCCCTAAGGTATAACGGTTCATGCATAATAAATGAGTCCTTGAAGAAATCAATAGTCCTGTGCTAGGAAACTCCCAAAGCCTAAGGGTCTGTTCTTCAAGAACTCGTTGTGACGTTAGGGTGGACGGATGTCGGAGACCATGCCTGTAGTTGGAGTGCACGGTTTAATGCCTAAATAAGGACTGGGATTTTATGCCTATATAAGGGCAGGACGAATTGTGCCTATATAAGGACATGATACAGGAAAACCTATATACGGACACCCTAAGAGGAATACAACAGCACACAACGCCTACATTATGAGAAACAGTAGGATCCCACAGATGATGTCTCAGCTGCCAAATCAGCGTGCCTGGCTTGTTGGTGGGTAATGTTGTCTGTTTATGTTGTGTTTTGCTTGTATGTCAGGTTGTACCCTGTTTTCAGACATATGAAGTCTTTTCTGTTTACATTTAGGAGACTCTGGATACCCCAACATGCCATGGTTGCTGTCCCCACTCAGGAACCCTGTCACCCCTGCTGAGTTTCGTTTTAATGAGGCACATGGGCGAACCAGGCGAGTGATTGAGCGGACATTTGGGCTACTGAAAACCAGATTTCGCTGCCTGGACCGGTCCTGGAGGAGCCCTCCAATATGCACCAGCGAAGGTGTGTAAGATCATCATCGTGTGTTGCATGCTACACAACATGGCAGTGAGGAATGAGCTACCTCTCATCCAAGATGACGGGGACCAGCAGCCTCCAGCAGGGGAGGATCCAGGCCTGGGGCATGTTGCGAGTGATGATGAGGAGGATGAGGATGTTCGGAGACAGCTCATCAACAACTTTTTCTCATGATTGTAAATATGCAATGATGACTTGACAAAGCACTTTCTTTGCATGATATGTGTCTGTTGTACAATATCTCTGTATACGTGTGGGTGCATGCTACTTAACATGATCCTTGGAGTTGTTTGGTGTCCATTGAGTTAGTATGTCCACCAGTACAGTGTTGACATGACTCCTAGCTAGTGTTCACAAAATAAACATTTTAAGTATGAAATGTCTCTTGGAGATGTATGCATAAAATTTTGTATTTCAAGACTGTTCTATGTCTCTCCTTCACAGGGTTCTTTGGCTGTTGTATGGAGACATGTGACCTCCCAGATACACAATACAGTTACAGTGTGCAACTTTTCTTGGGATCAGGAATCTGTGCCACACACTCAATTCTGACATTTTTCAAACGTCTTGTTTAATTTGTGCTTATTGTCACAGTGTGATTTTATTTTATTTGTTGTGGAGGCAACATGTTGTGCCTGTGTAATAAACCTGTGCTCCACATTGAGGTGTGCCTCGTCTGTATACACACATCCAACATTCATTTACATACTGTATATGTGCCCTGATGTTCAGTTTGTCTAACAATGATTAGTGTTTGTGCATTGAAATGTGGTTTCAGTTTACAACAGTGGAAGCAATGAGGATGTATGCCATGTACTATTTGTGTTGTGTTGACCTTGTTGTGTGTATCTCTTATATGTGTCATGTTACATTTACTTACAAGACAGTAGGTAAATTGCTGTACTTGTTTTCCAGCCAAAGCATTTTTTTACAGTACATCATCTCTGTATTACAAACAGTGTTTCATTCACGACAGAAGCAAGTATTGTGTGAATAAATATTTATTGCAGTTCATGTGTGAAATTTAACAAGAAAGTGACAGTGCTGTACCAATTTTTGAAATCCAAAGTTCACAGAGGAGTTGTTGGTGGTAGTAGATGAAATTTTCAGAGCCAAGTCCACAGTCATTTGAGTCATTGATCCAACTTAGACCCTCCATCCCATGTGGGGGAGTTCAGTGACAGTCAACAAAGTGAACGCTTCGCACACAATGGAAGATATCAGGAGCAGGTTGTCACTTCCTGGGGGGATGCATAGCCATCTGTCTCTCATTTGTCCTTCTTCGGACGAACTCTCTTGCGTTTTTCTGGGGGACCCTCAGGTGCAGGCTGCTGCGGTTCAGGGGACTCTCCGCCAGAGTCCTCATCCCTCCCTGTGACAGTTGCAGATGTAGTAGCAACAGATGTGGTGGGCACACAGGAGGTGGGGTCATGTTGTCAGCAATCTGGCAGAGGCAGGTAAGTATGTCCCTGTGCACCGCAGTCTGGTCATCAATTTTATCCATTTTGGACTCCATTCTGGACATGTGTGAGTCCATTCTGGACATGTGTGAGTCCATTTTGGCATAATGGGCAGCCTGCTGCTGTTGCATGTCTTTGAGGATCCCAACTACCTGGCCAAAGTCTCCGGTGCATTCTTGATATGCATATAGAATGTGTGCCAACTGTGGGTCTGCTTGATCATCAGCACCAGCTGCCTCACGGGACCTCTCCCCAGGGCCCCTCCCACCACCCCTACCCACACGAGCAGGACCTGTTGTTGCAGGCACAGACAACACTGAGCCTCCTTCATCGTTGACACTGGTGTTGTTGTCCCCCAACTCCAGAGTGCCTTGTGTTACTGTGCTCTCGGTGTTTTCTTTCCTTGGTGTGTCTGTGTTGGTAGAGGACATCTGGGGGTTGACAGATATTGCGGGAGTGGTCACAGGAGGTGCTGGTGTTCGAGCTGCTGGTGCCTTATGTTGACCCACACCGGAGGGGCCAGGTAGTTCATCGTCATCTGTTGAGGGCTGAGAGACGTCACACCGGAGAGCTCAGGGTCACCCAGAGTCTAGGACTGGGATTGCTGTTCTGTTCCTGCAGTGTCCCCAGCAGGCCCTGTGGGAAGATGAGAGACACAATGTTTGTTGTGTTTTTGCACAGTTCATCGTATCATACACATTACATTTGCTATTGTACATTATGATGAGTGTAGGTACATTAAATAGTCCTGTATCGTCACAGACCCAGGCCTATTTTTTCTGCGAACATTGTGATTTTAACAATAAGTGTTTTGCTGCGCATGTCCAGCTCTGCGCATAAATGGGCATGTTTTGTTCATTTGACTGTACATAGGCATTGACTGGCAAGTGACACCCTGTGCATGACACAGGTGTGTTGGTATTTCCTACATCTGTGCTTTTCCAATGATATACGTACTCTTCCTCTTACGATATGTTTCAAGATTTGTGCATGGGTGCTGGCGTTTGTGCATGTCCTTTGCAGTCAAATTGGTGTGGCTACCTACACACTCACAGTCCGGAATGTATGTGGCGTTTGGTTTAAGGTATTTTGATGAATGTGTTCCTAGTTCTTATCTCATTGCACACATGTGAATAGCTGTCAGTAGCAAATGGTTTGACTGCTTTGCTTTGTGCCTGATCACATCATGTATATTGGCCTTGTCCTCCATGGACAGATGAGTTAACCAAGGCTGCTTTCCTGCTTTTTCAGGCTCAGAGCTGTGAGGTACAGACGTTTGTGGGCTTGTGTTAAGCTGCTGGAAGTTGTACCCCTCTTCCCACCCAGTCCAGCTTACTCTTCGTGGACAAAGTATCAATGACAGTGAGGGGAGTGTAGTGGCAAGGATGCTGACAACGCTGCATGATGTAAGAGTTGAATGCAACTCCCAACAGTGCTTTGTGTACATGACACCATGCAACAGTGTCAGCCATCTTGTTGTGGCCCTTCCATTCACTGTCAGGTATCCATTGTCACTGATGGACATGTTGCTTTGTGTGTGGGTAGTGATGAGTGCTATGACTGCAACTCACACCATGTCCTGTACTCCACACACCTTCCCAGTCAGCCCAGGGACCACACCTGGGACAATGCATCCCCAGACAGTGAGTGGAAATGTACAGTGAAGATGGCTGAGAGTGGGGACTGGTGTGAGAGGCCCAGGGCCTAGTTGTGACTTGTAGCCAATTCATACATAAGGCCCATGTGTCAGCCATCTTGCCGGTACATTGCCACTCCCTGTGAGATGGGCATGGTTCAAGGTGGGATTGTTGGGCCATGTGGGCGGAAGACTGTTGGCTGTGACTACAACTCCCATCATGCTTTCAGCTATCCCCACCTTCCCAGCCATCCCAACCTTCCTTCCTGTGACTCTGCTTTCCTGGTAGTGAATGTGTGCAAACAAGATGGCTGCTGCATGTGACTGGTGTTTGGATCACATTGCCTTGCTGTGGGTTGGTGCTAAGTTACATTTTTGTGAATGGTGAGCTTTCCAGTTACATTGCAGGTGTATTGTTAATAAAAATCTATTTTTGAACACATATCCCAGCATGGACTTGTGCTCCCCACACCAGAACCCAGTGTGAGGCATCTTGGGAGTAGATTTTCCTTAGCTCTCAAGGAGAGCATAGTCCCAGGTGTGTTGTTTGGTGTTGGTGGGAGGGGTGTGTGTGTGACAGGGCATGCTGGTAGATGTAGTCACAGCTAGCACTCCTCCTCCTCCCAGACCAAATAGGCCACCATGAACCATGCTTCCATGACAGTGAGTCAAACTTTATGTTCAAGATGTCTGACAGTGGGGCCTGGTGTTTGTTTGAGCACAACTCCCAACAGGGCCTTGCTTGTGCTTCACACACCAGAGCCCAGAGTCAGCCATCTTGCCAGTACTTTTCCACTCCCTGTGAGATGAGCATGGTTCAAGGTGGGATTGTTGGGCCATGTGGGAGGAGGACTGTTGGCTGTGACTACAACTCCCATCATGCTTTCAGCTACACCTACCTTCCCAGCAAACCCAACCTTCCTTCCTTCTGACTCAGCTTCCCTGTGAGTGTGTGAAACAGTGATGGCAAGATGGCTGACATTGGTGGCCTGGTGTTTGTTTGTGCACAATTCCCAAAAGGGCCTTGTGCTCTCCACACCAGAGCCCAGAGTCCGGCATCTTGGGAGAAGAATTTCCTTAACTCTCAAGGAGAGCATAGTCCCAGGTGTGTTGTTTGGTGTTGGTGGGAGGGGTGTGTGTGTGACAGGGCCTGCTGGTAGATGTAGTCAGAGTTAGCACTCCTCCTGCCCCCAGACCAGATAGGCCACCATGAACCATGCTTCCATGACAGTGAGTCAAACTTTATGTTCAAGATGTCTGACAGTGGGGCCTGGTGTTTGTTTGAGCACAACTCCCAACAGGGCCTTGTGCTTCACACACCAGAGCCTCAGAGTCAGCCATCTTGCCAGTACTTTTCCACTCCCTGTGAGATGAGCATGGTTCAAGGTGGGATTGTTGGGCCATGTGGGAGGAGGACTGTTGGCTGTGACTACAACTCCCATCATGCTTTCAGCTACACCTACCTTCCCAGCAAACCCAACCTTCCTTCCTTTTGACTCAGCTTCCCTGTGAGTGAGTGAAACAGCGATGGCAAGATGGCTGACATTGGTGGCCTGGTGTTTGTTTGTGCACAATTCCCAAAAGGGCCTTGTGCTCTCCACACCAGAGCCCAGAGTCCGGCATCTTGGGAGAAGAATTTCCTTAACTCTCAAGGAGAGCATAGTCCCAGGTGTGTTGTTTGGTGTTGGTGGGAGGGGTGTGTGTGTGACAGGGCCTGCTGGTAGATGTAGTCAGAGTTAGCACTCCTCCTGCCCCCAGACCAGATAGGCCACCATGAACCATGCTTCCATGACAGTGAGTCAAACTTTATGTTCAAGATGTCTGACAGTGGGGCCTGGTGTTTGTTTGAGCACAACTCCCAACAGGGCCTTGTGCTTCACACACCAGAGCCCAGAGTCAGCCATCTTGCCAGTACTTTTCCACTCCCTGTGAGATGAGCATGGTTCAAGGTGGGATTGTTGGGCCATGTGGGAGGAGGACTGTTGGCTGTGACTACAACTCCCATCATGCTTTCAGCTACACCCACCTTCCCAGCAAACCCAACCTTCCTTCCTTTTGACTCAGCTTCCCTGTGAGTGAGTGAAACAGCGATGGCAAGATGGCTGACATTGGTGGCCTGGTGTTTGTTTGTGCACAATTCCCAACAGGGCCTTGTGCTCCCCACACCAGAGCCCAGAGTCAGGCATCTTGGGAGAAGAATTTCCTTAACTCTCAAGGAGAGTATAGTCCCAGGTGTGTTGTTTGGTGTTGGTGGGGGGGGGGGGGGGGAGAGGGTGACAGGGCCTGCTGGTAGATGTAGTCAGAGCTAGCACTCCTCCTCCCCCCAGACCAGATAGGCCACCATGAACCATGCTTCCATGACAGTGAGTCAAACTTCACGTTCAAAATGTCTGACAGTGGGGCCTGGTGTTTGTTTGAGCACAACTCCCAACAGGGCCTTGTGCTTCACACACCAGAGCCCAGAGTCAGCCATCTTGCCAGTACTTTTCCACTCCCTGTGAGATGAGCATGGTTCAAGGTGGGATTGTTGGGCCATGTGGGAGGAGGACTGTTGGCTGTGACTACAACTCCCATCATGCTTTCAGCTACACCCACCTTCCCAGCAAACCCAACCTTCCTTCCTTTTGACTCAGCTTCCCTGTGAGTGAGTGAAACAGCGATGGCAAGATGGCTGACATTGGTGGCCTGGTGTTTGTTTGTGCACAATTCCCAACAGGGCCTTGTGCTCCCCACACCAGAGCCCAGAGTCAGGCATCTTGGGAGAAGAATTTCCTTAACTCTCAAGGAGAGTATAGTCCCAGGTGTGTTGTTTGGTGTTGGTGGGGGGGGGGAAGGGGGGAGAGGGTGACAGGGCCTGCTGGTAGATGTAGTCAGAGCTAGCACTCCTCCTCCCCCCAGACCAGATAGGCCACCATGAACCATGCTTCCATGACAGTGAGTCAAACTTCACGTTCAAAATGTCTGACAGTGGGGCCTGGTGTTTGTTTGAGCACAACTCCCAACAGGGCCTTGTGCTTCACACACCAGAGCCCAGAGTCAGCCATCTTGCCAGTACTTTTCCACTCCCTGTGAGATGAGCATGGTTCAAGGTGGGATTGTTGGGCCATGTGGGAGGAGGACTGTTGGCTGTGACTACGACTCCCATCATGCTTTCAGCTACACCCACCTTCCCAGCCATCCCAACCTTCCTTCCTGTGACTCAGCTTCCCTGTGAGTGAGTGAAACAGTGCTGGCAAGATGGCTGACAGTGGTGGTTGCTGTTTTGAGCCCAAAGCCTTTCTGTGTTTTTTAGTAAGTTGTTACATATCATGAAATAGTTACACATTATTCTGAGATTGCAGGTATTTTGTTTGTCAAACTGGCATACACGTCACAGGCTCATTTGCTTAATGTTGTTAAGGCTTTGCTGACACTGATTTGTATCGCGGTGTCCTTGACAGTGATGTCTGTGGCTGTGTATTTGCTATCCATATTGGCTATTTGAGTATGTACTCACCAGGCTCTGGTACTCCTGATATTCTATGGACACCCTCCGGTGGAAGGATGGCCGGCACCTTCTCCTCCCAGGAAGTGAAGTGCATAGGTGTTGCAGGAGGGCCACCGCCAGTCCGCTGACTCAGTTCGTGCTCTTAGTTGATGAGCTTCTTGACCCTCCTTCGCACATCATAGTACCTGTTCCTGATATCGTCCTTTGTGTGCAGGCAAGGTGCTTGAGCGTTCACCTTGTTGACAATACTCTCCCACATCTTGATTCTCTGGGATAGGGGGGTATGTTGGACCAAGGTGCCAAATAACTGTGGCTCTACTCTGAGAATTTCATCTACCATGTCTTCCAACTCACTGTCTGTGAACTTTGGATTCTTCTTTGGGGGCATGGTGATGGGTGGTGGAGATGGATGTGTGGGTGAGTGTGAAGGTGAGGGTGAGTGAGTATGAGTAAAGGTTGTGAGTGTGGTATTTGACAGGTGCTAGTAGTGTACAGGTTGTGTGGTGGGTGAGTTGTGAGTCTATGTATCAGTGCAGTGTAGTGGTGGTATCTGCTGGCAGGTCTGTTGAATTTGCAAAGGATCATGGTAAGGAGTGTGGCCCTTTATATAGGTGGAGTTGTGGGTGTGTCTTCATTTTTTTTGCCTTTGTCAATGCTTGTTTGGACTTTTTCTGTCTGTTTCTAGTGTATTTTGTTGAGCATGATGGAAACGTTCCGTTGACCGCAACTGTTATATTCCATATGGGTACCCTATATAGGCGCAGGTGACACTGCAACCTTTCACCTATATCCTTCCCTACATTACATACATAACGGTTCTTAGGCACTGACCTTTTACCCAGATATGACACTGCATTCAGAACACGGGTTTTTCCCTGGTTCAATTCTCATATATTATGCATGAGGCTTCTTGAAAGCACAGCAGGACTAACAGTAGGATTACCATCTCCTGTATAATATCTCTGTTTAAAGTTCAGGCCCAACGTCATCCTTTAGGCCGACACAGTAACACAGCAAGGTAGGACCCCTGGGGAGACCTATGGGTATATATACATCTTGTCTTGCTTAGAAAGACAGAGGAGACCGTGACTTCCCGGCTGACACACTGACAAGAGACGCTGAGGTTCCTGCATGCAGACGCTCCAGCTCGCAGTGGTCTAACATCCCTCGCGGGGTGTCCAACTCGAGACCAGGACGGGGTCCCACATTCTCTGACTCTCAGGTAATGGGGGTTGACTAGATCCTAGAGGGATTCTTGGCATAACACCTACACAGAGGCTAGGTACAATTAGGTACATCTAGTTAGGGAGGCATCGTAGTAGTACGCACTTTTAGTATGCACTTTTTATCATGTGTTTTGTGTACATGTATATATTCATGATTTCTGCAAGATGATAGAACTATACCATCCCTTTACTTTTGTAGTATTGCTAATCATATATCTTTGCTACTGTCTAATGGTTGTTGCAGATCATATATTCTACACTAGAATAACAACTGTTCAATAAATACTTATTGAAACGCCCAGCCTGTTTATTCTGTGTATCTCTGAGACAAACTAAGGGGTCTATTACGATGGCGGTCGGATGTCCACCGCCGGACCGGCGGAGGACATCCGCCCGCGATCGCAACCAAGGAAACCGCCGGTCAAATTAGGATGGCGGTGGGAAATTCCGACTGCCGCTTTTCTGCCGGTTGCCATCCGCACTCCTGCCTGGCGGACAGAGCAGGACCGGGATAATGGTGGCGGTGCAGAGCAGGCTCCGCCGGCAGGATTATGATGCCGGCGGTAGCCAGCCTTTCCTCAGCGGTCAAACCGCCATGGAAAGGCATGCGGAGATTGTCTTCCGGGGGCCCGTTGCGGGCCCCCTATGTGTTGGGGGTGCACTGGTGGGGTACCCATGGTCCCCTACATTTCCCTGTACCAGGTGGCAGGCACTGTGCAGTGCCTGCCACGCAGTGCAGGGAAATGCAGGACATGCTCCTTTCGGCATCGCGGCGGTGCTGCGGGCAGCAGCAACCGCCGCAATGTTAAGGCCCGCGATAAGACCGCCGCGGACGGATTTCGAGCGCGGGTCATCGTAATTCGACCAGCGGTGATGTCACGGTCCATGCGGGCGGTCTTTTCCCGCTACCATGGCGGTCGGACAGGTTTCCCGACTGCCATAATAGGCCCCTAAGTGAGCACGAGTGACTGAGCGAAAAGTAGTATATTGTTTCCACGATCCTGGGGGATCAGGGTTGTCATGTTCTGAGGTTGCCAAGAACTATTCTCTCCCCGATAAGAGGAGACTCTAGTGGCACTGTGAGTTAGCTGATACAGACAGGCTCACGTATCCGGTGGGGGTGCACGGAATCAGTCTGCCACCAAACCCACAGTTTATGTTATCCAAAATGCGCAGATCCTGTATAGGGTATATAGGAACTACACGACATGGCGCTGCCAATGTTGGTTGGGTACTTATTTAACAGTAGAATCTGAGTAGTTCATTCGTTCTATTCTCAGAGACCCCTACTCACAAAACACCAGAGACGTCTGAAGTGGGTGGGCAAAAACTCCGCCACAGCTGAGTAGGCTAAAAATCCTATTTATTGGCTGTTGGTTAATCAAGCTTGAAGGACAGAGTTCCTAAAATTGTGCATAAACACCTTATCTTGGTTCCCTTGAAAAGTTATTTAGTGTACTAAAAACAATGACTAACCAGGTCCTAGACCCACTGCAACAAGAACTGCCCCTCACAGACGAGGAAGATGCAGACGCAATACAAATTGCACCAAACTTTAGAAATACAGTCACCCTGAGACTGCTAGAACATGGTTTATCATCTAGGGGTGGCATTCTAGTTTTTGTGATTGAGGCACACGAATCAAATTGAACAGAGGTATTTTATTCGTGGGTTACATTCCCAGCAGCAAATGCAAGAACAAAAACATTTCACTCTTACACAGAAGGAGATGCACCAGCGGAATATTGTCCGTTGGAGGACATAGAGGTTCCGCTCACGTACCAGGAACACTTATACTGGTTTAAAGCCGCCCTACCCCACATAAGAAGAAGAGTAAAACTCGGCCCGCTCGGAAGAGAAGGGGCAACATGGCCGATATTAGCAGCCTACACACCACATCCTGACATTGAAACAATGCCACCAGGAGACTTACTCACACAACACAAAGTATTAATTAAAATCTATAGGAACATGACGCAATTCGTCATGAGAACTCTTACAGTCCAACCAGCAATAGTTGCAACAAATGGAACTCAAATTCAGGGTACAGCAACTAAAATTACACCACAAACATTACACGCGGTAATGGGTAAAATACCCACAAAACGTGAACAAATACCATTCTGGGTAGCTCAGAAAATAACTCAGCTAAAGGCAGTATTCCCGAATACTACCCCGTATGAAAAACATAGAATGCTAACAATCTGCTTGCCCATGGGGATAACACCACAAGTAGAGGATTGTACCACTTGGGGTACAGTCTTTGCTGCTATTTATACCAAAACTCATGGTATCCCGTCATTAGCACCTGATGTATTAAGACAAATACAGAACGAGTACGGAGCAGAGCCTGCCCTAAACTTAGGGATGAAGTTACTAGGTAACTATGCCCAGGTATCAGACATAATATTAGCTAATATTAAAGGGGAAGCAGCTCCCGTGGCTATCGGCCAACGCCTAAGGGAGTTCAGTCCTTTAGATCAACAACATGAACTACCCAAAATAATAGAAACTGCTCGTGCAGAATTAGGCAGAGACAGTTTGGATGGGAAAGCTTTAAAACCACAACTGATGGGCAGTCCTGAAAAGGACACTTCTAAGCAGACACCTACTTCTACTAAGAAGAAGTGGGACAATAAAAAACAACATAACTTTAAAGGAAACAGATCTCAATCCCGAGGTAGATCTCCTCCACAGGAGCCCTCCGAAAAGAGGTACAACCTTAAGAATAGGGATAAGATTAGGAAACCTGACAGGTATCAGGATACTGATACACATTCCTCTCATTCCTTTCAGGGTTCATCGAAAAACTCCGAGAGGGAAGGACGGTCAGAAAGACAAGAAGAGCGTACAAAGTCCAGAGTCAAGCAGCACGCTCAGGAGTACACTTCTAAAAAAGAAGAAAAGCCAAAGCAAAAGCCACAGTTCAAAAAGAAGAAAGTTGCGGGTATAAAGATCAGACATGCCCAGAATTCTGAGGACTCGACTACTGAACGGGGAATGGGCTCTGACGATGCTAGACAGTGCGGCAGAAATAACAATAGCTCGCCAGAACCTGATGGAATTTCTGGTGACAGCGGACTTGAATGATTATATCACAGTAGAAACACCCGATACTAGGGTAAGTGTCCCACATAAGGTATATGAAATAACGCTCCAGATGGACGGGGACAAATGTAGAACAGTGAGAGGTCTCTTTTGGGAGAACCTGATGTTTGGCTATGACATTTTATTAGCTGAACAAGATTGGCCGCCAGCATTCGTCATGGATTGCCCTAAAGGAGAAACAGTAATTCTTCCGGCTTTCTCACACAATATTCCCAGGCATTTGCAGCACACATATGCGCAGGAGTGGGCGGAAGCCCAGGCTCCAGCATTATACAAAAACCATGTTGGATGGGATAAGGATTCAACCCACCACATAATTCCTTTAAAAAATACTCCAACTGCACAGAGGCAGTATCCAATAAAGCAAGAAGCTAAAAAACAGGTCAGGGAGATCTTAGATCAACTTGAATACCAACGGGTGATTAAAACTTGCACCTCACCAATGAACAATCCTTTGTTTCCTGTCATGAAACCGGACAACTCATATCTTCTAGTTTTAGATTACAGACATTTAAACACTTGCACTAAGACATTTGCAGTTCAAAATGCACACAGTGCCGCATTAATGAATAACAGTGCAGAAAAATATAAAACAACACTTGATATCTCAAATGGATTTTTCTGCCAAAATATAGCACCTGAAAGCAGGTATCTAACAGCCTTCTCAGCGTTAGGGTCCCAACGGCAATTTTGTCGACTCCCCCAGGAGTATAAGAACAGCCCGGGGTTGTTTTCAGCCAGGGTAACAGAGTTACTTCAAAATTTGGATGAAGAGGCATTGTCCAATGTGGATGATATTTATCTGACGGACGATGACCTAGAGGAACACTTGAACAGAGTGAATACCATAATTTTGGGATTTGCATCTGAGGGCTACAAATTCAACTTTAAAAAATAAAAAATTGCCCACCTCAGTGTCCTGTTGTTAGGATATGAGCTTTCAAGTGAAGGGAAAAGCCTGGCAGCCAATTATTTAGAAAAATGCGCGCTGCTCCAACCTCCGAAATCATTGAAAAATTTACAGTCAATTCTGGGATTCCTAAATTTTGGCCAAACATACATTTTAGATTACGCAGAAAGAGTGAAACCTTTCTACGATTTAATAAAACCTGATTTTTCAGTAAGACATTGGACACAGGAACGCACAGATACACTTCGTTCCTTACAAGCTGACATGATAGCTTCCAAACACTTACAGACACGCGTAAACATACGCAACCTGGTGATCCGTATAGTTGCGGGTCAATTCGGGTACACCTATCTGACATATAATGAAGGTGAGACAGTACCAATTGCATACAAATCACATTTGTACACAAATGCGGAGATGCGTTTCGCATCCACAGAAACGATTCTAACAGCAGTACAGACTGCTGTAGTGAGAGAAAGAGCACTGGCTCAGGGGAAACTAATAATAGTAGTTACTCCGGTTCCAGCCTTAGAGGCTGCGACAAAGGCAAGCGTTCCAAACGCTAAAGCATTACATCCAAGATGGATACAATGGGCTAACTCTCTCACTGCAACAGACGTAGAATACAGGTACGACCCAAATTTAAAGACACAAGCATTTCTGCAATACGAACAAGAATATCCTCTGCCCAACGAAATAATGCCTCTTGATCAGTATGAATATATTATTTACACTGACGGATCTGCTCAACCAGCCATAGGAAGTAAGCAACAATATAGCGCAGCATGTGCAATCGTTAAAGGTCGCATGCGGGATGGAAAATTCCACCCAAGTTGCACAAAAACGCAGTCTCTAAGAGACTGCATGGCACAGCTGGCAGAGTTAAAAGCGCTAATACTGGCATTAGTAAATACGGATCGAGAATTCCCCACACTAATTGTGTGCGATTCATTTTACTGTGTGCAGTCTTACAATGAATATTTGCAGTACTGGGTTCAAAACGGGTTCAAAGACGCAAAAGGTGGCACAATTAAGCATAAAATGCTATGGGAACAGGTAGTGGAGTTGAAATCCGGACTACCGAGGGCTCACGTCATACATACACTGAGTCATCAGCGTGATGGCGTTCATGTTGAAGGGACTTCATTGGCTGATGAAGCCGCAAAGGGCGCTGTACGCACGGCTCCCGTAGCTGCAATCACTCATTCTAAAACGAGAATAGACGGTGAGATTATGGTAGCTGTCATTGCTTCACGCAAAAACAGCAAAGCATTACCAAAAAAGTTTCCACTCAAGTACTCCTACAAGTTAGATGCCAACAATATTCCATTTGCTCAGATTCCTGGAGTGGGGGATAGAGTAATTCCAAACATGGATCGTAGGTTAGGTTTAATTCTAGCAGCACACGAAGGGATAGGTTCTGCACATGTAGGAGTTACGGCGACTGTTTCATTGTTGAAACAACGCTATTGGTGGCCTGGGTTAACAAAGCAGACCAAAGACTTTGTCTTAAAGTGCGATATCTGTCAACAGATAAATGGGACCACCATAGCATGCCAAGCGCAAATCCCATTATTAGACAGCATCAGATTGTCTGTTTGCGTGCGTCCTGCTCGAGATTCCTATGGGTGTGGCCCCAGTGCTCGGCTGACGCTCGAACTGTTATAAAAGATTTTCGAGTTTTCATAGGGACATACGCAGTTGGCACATTACATTCTGACCAAGGCCCTGCGTTTAGCTTCCGGGCTTACAAGGCGGCCATGCGAGGATTGGGTGTAGCATTGCGGTACTCATCTCCGTACCATCCCAAGGGAAATTCGGTTGTGGAGAGAAAAAAACGGGATTTAAGCAATCTTTAACAGCTAGAGTATTAGGCATGGGTGAAAGTTGGGTAAAACACTTGTATGAAGTCCAGAGAGCATTGAACAACATGCCAAGAAGTTCTCTAGGGGGTGTCACTCCTTATGAGGCCCTATTTGGGACAAGAATGTGGGTACCTGATCTTGATTGTGAAGGCACAGTGGCGGATGTAAAACCTTTTGACATCCATGATCGTTTGGCTGTTTTACAGGATCTAAATGAATCCAGGACACAACAAAGTAATGTCCACCTGAAGCAGACCGCCACTGGGGAAGTCAAATCAGTCACGGCAAGACCTGTCTGGATCCCAAAAGTCGGGGATCTGGTCAGGGAGAAAATAGCGGACAAGAAAGAATTTGGGCCATCCTACAGAAAACCTGTACAGGTCCTAGCAGTCAAAGGAACAAGAACTGTACTTCTACCGCCTCTTGCCGGAAAAAAGGAGAAAAGATTTGTCTCAAATGATCTAATCAAACCACACTATGTGGCCGATACTAAGCAGTAGGCCACGTGGACTCTAAAGTAGCAGACGCCCTCCTCTCGCTACAATCCAAGAAGTTCAAACGGAAAGACTCATCACGTTTGAAGAGTCACCTGTACGGAATGACGGAATGATGAACAATGCTATGGAACTCGTTCCGCTTGAACCTGAAGTTCAACTTCAAAATCAAACTCAAAATGACAGACAAATAGCTGTTAGACCAAATACAGATGTCTACGTCAACGTGCCTCGACAAGAGCAAAGTACGATTTCAACAAATCCCGATGCAATTCCAACAATTGATCGAACTGCTTCTGGCTACTTCATAAACTTTGATACGTTTTCTTTGGATCCAAGTGAACCTGAAACGACGCCAGCCCAAAAATCACGCAAGCAGCAAGTTAAAGACTTTCTGAACTTTCTTAGAAGAACTTACCTGGTATCACCATGAGTAGAACTATGGATAATTACCGGGGTGCTTTTCTTTCTTTTCTGATTAGGCTTAGTGATAGTTTTTAACATGCTTATTAATGGACAATACATTCGACAAAGCTCTGCAGCCCAAAAGGTGAATTTAATTTTAAAACCACATCAACCATCTCATCGAGAACAAAGAGACTTGTCATCAGTGAACATTACAGCAGTTCCTATACCGGATGGTATAGTGTGGGACAAGGTTGATTTCGATATATTCGGCCTGACCGAACTTTTAAAAATACCACATTTATTTAAAATATCATTAAGTGATATCATTACCTCAAGTACATTTTCCGATGATTGGGATTTTGAAACTGTTAATAACATGTTGTCTGATTTGGAAAAATCTGCTGCATTTTCTAATAGTGAAACATTGGAAAGCACATCAGATTTCGATAGTATGTATTGTTATCAACACTAAGGTCATCATTTTCTGCATAAATCTACAAATCCTAGAAATGTGTTCACTTACCACCAGTGGGAACATTGTCCAACACCACCGAAAGGCAGTTCAAAAACATTTGCACAGAAGTTTCCATATTTTTCAGGGTTCAATATATCAGACCCAGCCTCATATTATTTTAAGGTTGCACCAACATCAGCACAGAAAAATATGTTGACAAATACCAAACAGATTTACTCTGCTGCCTTTATCGCCCAGCTGTCTGGACAAGGTTTCGACTTATGGAAAGACACCATAGACTTAAAATCAGTCTGGGGTACTAGAGAATGGCAGGTGCAGGGGACAGAAGCTTTGTTTAGAGCATGCCTTATCCCTCAACAAATCATGTTTTTGAACGAGACAGTGCAACAGACGTCTTGCCTTGGACTAGCCAAGAACAAAGACTTGAACACACCTCGGCTGCCGACTCCATCACACACCGAGGGTAACATCTCATCACAGGAAGAGATTACGTTGAATGATATTATACAATACAACAGATCAGACCCCGATTAGAAAAAATGGTTGATTTGGCCCACAGACACCAATAGTTGCCAAGCTAGATTCATGGGTAGGACCGAAGGGTTTAGTATCCATAGGCCAGATCCACGTTATGTACAAAGACAACATCCAGGGGTAGTGACACCCTACAGTGTTGGGAAGTTGTGCCTTGATTGGCTAAAGACCTCAACTCTCACACAGGTGAAACAACACTTATCCTTACTGACACAGGATGTGGATCTTAGGGATTTTTTAATGGGTCCCAGGAAGCCACGTCAGAAACGTTTCTATTATGCTGTCTACAATGAAATATGGAAAATATCACAACAAGAGGCCGCAGAGAGGTTACGTGAAATAGACCGTATAAATCTAGAAAAATCTCTGGCAGTGGTAGACAATGGGTTAACTACATTGACCTCCAGGATATATTCCTTAGGCAACATTGTATCTTCTGCGATAGACATACTGGAACAAGATTTGGCCATATTACAACACAGGCAATCTCAATTACGTTCTATTATGTTATTAAGCTGGACGCTGCAATCTTTGCGTGCAGGCTACGTGCCTTGGCGTTATATCAACAGTACGTCTCTGTTTTCTGAATACAATCTAACAGATAAACAGATAGAAATGGCACAAAGGGGAGCAAAATATACAATGCTGCGTATCGAAAAACTGGATAGATTAGCATTTACAGTGGCGGAATCACCATCCACAGAATGGCTAATCCATGGCCACATCACTCTACCGGTCACTACTTTTCAGTTTCAGTATTGCCTTGAACAAAAACAAGTAGGCAGATATGACGAAATGGGTAAGGACTACATTAAGGAATCATGGGTATTACCATACAGATTTCGATGCCGGAGTGGGGATCGAGAAGTGTTTCTGAGCAGTACCAACTGTGAGAACACTTTAAGTGGATCGCTCATATGCCAGGATATAATGCTGCACAGGGCTTGTAATGGTTCTGTAGCGAACCTATCCTGTCATTTGAGGGGTGCCCCAGCTGCAGTGATTACTCCAGCATTTAGGCTACTTTCGAATGGGAGTTACTTGATGCTGAACAGTCAAGGCTGCTGTGGAATGCTCCCGGGCATCGCATATCTGGTAACCGTGAGCTCCAGGGTTACTTGTTGTATGCAAGTATTGTTTCCACCGACACATACAGTCAGGGAGGCGCCTTTATGGCCTTCACTTAATGTTTCTTTACTACGGTTTGATACTCTAAGCAGATTGTAAGCCATGCTTCTACAGAAGTCTGCGCCCTTAACCTCCGCTCGAGAGACTTTTGATCTCCAGATCGCAAGGTCTTCGGCAGAGATACAGGCGCTCATTCATACAAACTGCCCTTTCCATTTCGCAGAAATGGTAAATCGTATCTTTAACATACCTGATACGACAGGCATTGTCCACCTATTTAAGACCATAGGTTCTGGACTTCTGAGCACCTTTCAGACGGTACTTGGAGTTATACCAAACTTCATTCATTCCGTATTCGGAAGCATCTTAGGAGGACTTCTGCTGATCCTGTTTCTAATAGCGGGAATCCTGATTGTTATTTTTCTGCTACGCAATGGACGTCCCAGTCACCAAGGAGATGGAAAAAGCACTCCTGGAGCATAAGTACCGTGATCGCATGGTACAACATCTGGGCACGCCTCGCCTGAGAGAACTAAGTGCATCTTGGTTCTTGTCATTTCGACCAGTCTGGATGGACTGCATCTTACCTGTCCTCCGATGCCTGTTTTGTAGAGAAGAATGCGTGTTAGACCTTTGTTTGACACTGCCATCATGTGCGCAACCGGACGTGAATGCGTTACTGGACCCGATAACGGCCCATGTTCTACAATGTCCTCAGCGTATTCCAATATTGATGGCGGCATTCCTTGAGCCACCGCAGGTAGTAACTGCACCTGTTGGTATGGACACCGGCTCCTCCACTGACACCCAGGCTTTGGACAGTGCACAGGCTGCCCCAGCACCAGCTGTGGACAGCGTGGAACATCATCTGCGCTCTATTGACATACTCTGCGAGGTGTTACAGGGGCCGTCTACTGCGGGAGCAAGCAACGGAAATGTTGCGTCTACCAGCCAGGACACATAAACATTTGACTCATTTGTGCTCGTCGTGTGCTGGGAAGAAATTCGCCCTTTTTTAAGCTAGCTCATATTTGGAACTATGAAACTAAATTGGCATTCCTTTCATTTTTTGGGCATACATGGCTTTATAATGCTTATAGTGATTCAGACTATACCAACGGACATTTTAGAGCTAGGGTTTGCAAAAATTTTTAAGACATTTTTAAGTTGTTTTTTTTTAGAATTGTTTTTAGAAGTTTTTAAACATTTCAGCTAAAGAGATGTTTTTATAAACTTTGTGCGTACCACTATCTAGTTATGTTAGTAGTATAGTAATAGGTTACATATGTCGTCCAGTCGGAAGAGGAGTGGGTGTTATATTCCATATAGGTACCCTATATAGGCGCAGGTGACACTACAACCTTTCACCTATATCCTTCCCTACATTACATACATAACGGTTCTTAGGCACTGACCTTTTACCCAGATATGACACTGCATTCAGAACGCAGGTTTTTCCCTGGTTCGATTCTCATACATTATGCATGAGGCTTCTTGGAAGCACAGCAGGACTAACAGTAGGAATACCATCTCCTGTATAATATCTCTGTATAAAGTTCAGGCCCAACGTCATCCTTTAGGCCGACACAGTAACACAGCAAGGTAGGACCCCTGGGGAGACCTATGGGTATATATACATCATGTCTTGCTTAGAAAGACAGAGGAGACCGTGACTTCCCGGCTGACACACTAACAAGAGACGCTGAGGTACCTGTATGCAGACGCTCCAGCTCGCAGTGGTCTAACATCCCTTGTGGGGTGTCCAACTCGAGACCAGGACGGGGTCCCACATTCTCTAACTCTCAGGTAATGTGGGTTGACTAGATCCTAGAGGGATTCTTGGCATAACACCTATACAGATGCTAGGTACATTTAGGTACATCTAGTTAGGGAGGCATCGTAGAAGTACGCACTTTTAGTATGCACTTTTTATCATGTGTTTTGTGTACATGTATATATTCATGATTTCTGCAAGATGGTAGAACTATACCATCCCTTTACTTTTGTAGTATTGCTAATCATATATCTCTGCTACTGTCTAATGGTTGTTGCAGCTCATATATTCTACACTAGAATAACAACTGTTCAATAAATACTTATTGAAACGCCCAGCCTGTTTATTCTGTGTATCTCTGAGACAAACTAAGGGGTCTATTAGGATGGCGGTCGGACAACCACCCCGACCGCCATGGTAGCGGAAAACAACCTCCCGCTGGTACCGCGGCAAAACCGGCGGCCATATTAGGATGCCCCCCCCCCAAAACACGACTGCAACGGTAAGAGCAACCTAAAAACCGCCCGTAGCGGGCGGAGAAGGCGAAAACCCGTCCGCGGCGGTCGGATTCTCTGAGGAAAAAAACCAAACCGCCGCCAGGACAGTGGAGACACCGCACGGAACATTAGGATATCCCCGATGTGACTGCGGTACGTTCCGCTGTATCCGACCGCCGAAGACGCCAACAGTGATGAATGGGAGAGCCGCCGGAAGAACTGCAGCATAGCCACCGCTGCGGACGCTCCGACAAATATGGCGGTCGACAGAAAAAACTCACAACAAGGCCACAAAGTGCACACAGCAAACTAGCCATGCACCCAAAAACACATAACACACCCCAATGATACAACCACATGGCAACTACAAAATTCCTAATCCCAGGACAACCCACACAACACACCTGACAGCAATACCCCACTTGGACACACCCACATAGCTGAGTACAAAACCAGCCCCTTCCCTGACCACAATCCTTTGCAATACTCCACAACTGAAGGGCCCAACACCAGAGCACAAAGGAGAGGCAAAACTGCACACCATCACTACTCACACCACACACAGCACCACCACCACTTCCACACCTGCACCTCTAACCCCTCTGCACATCACACACCATACACATCACCCCCACCCCCACCACTTACACACCTGCACCTCAAACCCCTTAGCACATCACACAACATGGCACCACAGAAAATGCCAAAATTCACAGAGAGTGAGTTGACAGTCATGGTAGATGAGATAGTCAGAGTTGAACCACAACTGTTTGGTAACCTGGTCCAACAGACACCATTAGCCAGAAGAAATCAAATGTGGGCAAGGATAGTCGATAAGGTCAATGCAGTAGGGACCATCCCATGCAACAGACAGGAAATCATCAAGCGGTGGCATGACCTGAAGAGTGTTGTCAAAAAGAAGAGGAGCAAGAACCATGAGCTGGCTCAGAGGACTGGCGGTGGCCCTCCCATTACACCAAGAACATTCACTGCATGGGAGGAGAAGGTGCTTGCCATACTGCATCCAGAGAGTCTCACAGGAATACCCGGGGTAGTGGAGGCTGGTAAGTACAAACAAATGTAGACCATTACACAGCAATGTACTGTCCAGCACAACTACAAAGCTACATCTCAGAGGCCCAAGTATATCCATATGCACCACAATATCCAACACATGTCCCACAGATGTAACATCCACTACATCTGAATCACCCCAAAAGGTAGCCAACATTTACAGGGTTGTATATGCCCAGGCAAATAGCACTACAACTCCCACCATGCCCCCTGTCCCACCCCTGAGCAGGATGGAGCACTCCACACCCAGAAGCATTTGGAAGCCATTGTCTCACTACAAACAAACTAACAGGTAGGTAGCCATCTTAACAGGGAGGGCTGTTTGGGGGTGGGAGGCCTGCACAACAACTCCCACCATGCCCCCTGTCCCACCCCTGAGCAGGATGGAGCACTCCACACCCAGAAGCATTTGGAAGCCATTGTCTCACTACAAACAAACTATCAGGTAGGTAGCCATCTTCCCTGGGAGGGCTGTTTGGGGGTGGGAGGCCTGCACAACAACTCCCACCATGCCCCCTGTCCCACCCCAGAGCAGGATGGAGCAGTCCACACCCAGAAGCATTTGGAAGCCATTGTCTCACTACAAACAAACTAACAGGTAGGTAGCCATCTTAACAGGGAGGGGGGTTTGGGGATGGGAAGACTGCAGTACTACTCCCACCATGCCCCCTGTTCCCCAGCTCATCAAGATGGAGCACTCCCTCCCACCCAGATGCATGTGTCAGTCATTGCACTGTCCACTTCAAACTAACAGGTAGGTAGACATATTATGCCCTCTTGTCCTAAACCCTGAGCAGGATGGAAGCCTCCAACACACACACACATAGATGTGACACAGATCCAACAGAAATGTGAAAACAGAACAGGTAAGTAGCCAGTACATGCACCCAGCCATTCCTCCCAAAAAGCATGGTGCCATATGACAACACCAGCCCTCTCATCACACAAAAATACACACAGATCCTATTGCCACTCACAGTGTGCAGACAGCGAAGCAAATGTAACTGTCACAGCAACCAAAGTGTGACACACCAATTCACATGTAGAAGAAAGTCTGTGCACAATCATGCACAGCACTGAATGCCATGTGTAAGTGCCATGTGGCCAGAGCAGCAAGGACCATATGTAAACAAAGAAAGCATGGTTGTCGGTACAAATTCAGATTAGCACATGACATTACAAAGGTATGCATGAGATGACAATGGCCAGTCCATGCTCAGATGTAACGTCTGCCAGGGCAGAGTGATCAACAAAGAGGGGTCACAGAAATGCTTTGTTGCGCTATTCCCTAGATGGCAACATGTCCCTGTAATCACAAAACATGCACGTGGCGCATGGTATGTTGTGACACCTCACACCATGGACAACTAATGCATGTACCTCAACATCATCTCAGGAGGCACAGTAGTGCGCATACAAACAATGTGATGACTAGTCAACTGTGTGGTGTACAAACAGTGAATAATACACAGCTAACACAAAGCTTGCGGGGTGCACTACAATGACCATTTCCCATCTGTCCCACAGGTGACCAAGAACTGACTGCAGAGGACAACACCAGCAACCTGCAGAGCCAGTCTCCCCCCCGGAACATGGACTCTCGGATGTAGGCTACCGGTATTCAGATGATGAGGAGCTCGGAGCCGCCCATCTGGTGTGCCAGGGTGCAACCGGTCCCAGGACCCCATCGTCCCCCCACCACATCTGCAGCAACACCAACAGCTAGGCAGACCACTGCTGTTACGGCCTGTGCGTCCTACACCACCACCACCAGTGCTGCCTGCAACACCATCCCTGTCCCAGAAGATGACCACCCCACACCACCAACTGAGGAGGGCAGGGAGAGGAGGCGGGTGCCTACAGTGGTGATGCAACAGATCTGTGGCAGCCGGGCAGGTGGGAGTGGCAGGGTCACTCACAGACAACCAGAGCCTGGTCCCGAAGCCCTGGACAGCATAAACAGAGTCCTTGGGGCATATGAATGGGCCCAGGGGCGAACGCCCGGTCAGAAGAAGATTCCTGCGAGCTCCTCCGGTTGAAGAGGTCCATGGACACCCGCATGGGACAAATTGTGGACCCCCTGGGCCAGATAGTGGCGGCAATGAGGGACAGGCCTGCGCCACAAACAACACCTCCACCTCCCCCTGCTGGGCTGCAGGATGACAGTTCAACATCCTCCCCTGCGGCCACAGAGAGGGGTGAGTCCTCAGACCTCACAGGCCCTAGAGCAGAGGCCCCCCTGCCAAGCGACGAAGGGGCCATCCCAAGAAATCCCTAGGAGTATCCCATGGCAAAGCACCTGCCAAACATCAGTCACGGAGCCAGCCATGATGGCAACACTGCACTACTGCATTGACTTTTTGGACTGTCCTTCCCCACACTGCCTTGTGAATGGCATCTGTCTGTTGGACTGGGTCACCACATCAATGTGGTGACAACTCGATTCTCCCATGTACCATAACTGTCAACTCACTGCTTCACTAATCACCTCAATGTAAATTTTCACCCCCCTCATATGTCACCATTGTAAATAAATACACCTCACACACATGTTGTTGTTTCTGCTCCGTCTTTATTCCAGGATGTGCAGTCATCACCACGATTGAAATGTACCACGAGTATGGAATGTATCTAGGCAAGGAGAGGCTGAAGTGACCTAGGAAAACACAACAGAACAAGATTCACTAGTCTGGGTGTGGCATAACAGACATCACACAACACATACCATAAAGCTAATACAACATGCACACATCACAGTGAGCAACAAGTGCCAACATACACATCCTGTAGATGTTCAAAATTACCATGTCCCATAAACATGGTCAGCCACCACTGAGTCAACAACCGGCTGCAGTCACAAAGCTCACATACACCTTCACAACAACAGCAACATCATCAGACAATGGGTCCGTTGTACATTGTCCCTCACCTTCAAGTGAAGTAGCGGTTGATGAGCTGTTGACGCAGGTCAACACCATCCTCCTCTCCACTGTCCTCATCACTGGACACGGGTTGGTTTGCAGGTGGGGGCCTTGGCTGCTCATCATCATCCAGGATCAGGGGGATATCCTTGCGAATGGCTAGGTTGTGGAGCATGTAGCATGCCACTGCAATCTGACACACCTTCCTGGGCGAGTACATGAGGGCACCTGCCGTCTTGTCAAGGCAGCGAAATCGTGACTTCAGGAGACCAAAAGTCCGCTCCACCACACGACGTGTCCTCCCATGGGCATCATTGTAGCGTACATCAGCTGGTGTCCTGGGATTCCGCAGTGGGCTTAGCAACCACGGACGGTTGGGATATGCAGAGTCACCTAGGTGTGAGAAACACAGATAAACCTTGTAATTATACTGTGGCAGAGGACAGCATGTCACACACACAGCACGCTACTGGACTCTTCGTACTCACCCACAATCCATGCACGCTCAGGAAGCAGATTAGCCATGAGCTGTGGTACAATGCTGTTCCGCATGATGTATGAGTCATGGGCTGAGCCTGGAAATTTGGCACACACGTGCGTGATGATCATGTCCACCTGGCACACCACTTGCACATTTATGGAGTGGAAATGTTTGCGATTCCTATAAATGTGCTCCCGTGCCTGTGGTGGAACAAGCCCAACATGGGTGCAATCAATGGCCCCAACAACATGGGGGATGTGTCCAAGGGCATAAAAGTCTCCCTTCACAGCCGCCAATTCAGGCTCCCTGGGGAAATGGATATACCTGTCCTTGTATATCATCATGGCGGGCAGGACATCACGCAGCACAATGCTGAACATGGGTTGCGACATCCCACCTGCGCTGGACACCGTGTGCTGGAATGATCCAGAGGCAAAAAAATGCAGGGCCGCCATCACCTTAGACGTTGGGGTGAAAGCTGTTGGATATGTTCTGCGAGGCTGCAGGTGGGGCTCCAACATAGCACATAGGTTTTGTAGGGTGGCTCTATCCAGACGGAATTTCCGGATGACCTCCTCATCCTCCATGTCTGCCAGCACTGTGTAGGGAGGATGCAGATTTGGTCTCCTCCTAGTTGAGATGAAAGTGGACACATGTCAATTCAATACACCATGAGACGTGTACAACATCTTACGTTTTGACTGACACAACGCCAACAATGACTGTCATCACAATTGAGTTACAGAGCAGCTTTCACGTAGGGACACCTTCAGCTATACTACTCGCACACTTGTTTCCTTTCACACAGCAAGTACATCCAAAACAACATCTGACTATGCGAATGCACGTAGGGCTATGGCCACATCTAGCATGAGCAGGCCTGAGAGTATTTCATACAGCACATGTGTAAAACTGCAACACCCCTGTCTCATACCTAGCTGCTGTACCTGACACACCTTCAGGCGTAAGTTGAACATGGCACACATCAACAACACAATGACCACAGGCTGAGCGTAAACAACAGGTGTGTGCATGATCCAAGAAAACAAGACAGTCAAATCTGCACATTCTACATTAAGACATACATCACTGTGATTTTCACAGCACTTTCACACATTGGCATGTGTACACATTTGAGAGTCCATAACAACACTGTTCTGTGTACATGCCCATCAATATCACAAGTGACATGTGAGTGAGTACATGCCAATGTACTACATGACATACACAAACATGGCATGTGTAGTCAGCAGTGTGTTAAATGTTACACTGGTATTGTGTGCACAATGATGTGCCATTAATCATGTGGCCACTGTGCACTGTTGATGACTGCACATTGGCCATTGACACAGCATGATGTGTCCATTTTATTTATTTATTTACTTGAGTTTTATATAGCGCTGGCTAGACCCGGAGGTATCAGAGCGCTTTACATAAGGACACAGCGAGTTACAAGTTGCAAAAGTTTCACATAGTTACACAATGGATAAACAAACAATACAGGAGTAAATTAGCGAACACGAAAATCGGGATAAGAAAGACCAGGGAAAGCAGGTAATCCACAGGAAGGAGACAGCACTGGGGGAAAAAAAAAATGAGACAAATGTCCGAGATCCGGCTGGGTAGGTGACGGCCATAGCGGTGTGCCAGGGCCAATCTCCCCTATAACTGTCGGAGCAGCTCCACCGGGAAACGGCCATGTATGCATTTAAGGTCCATAGGTGCTGACACAGTGCTCCGCCACCCAAATCACGGTCACAGGCACCAATGTATGGCACCCAAATCGCGGAAGCTACCGCCTGCCACCAGCGGTGTGTCACCACCAATCCCTAGAACACAATCGCGGTAGTGAGAGATATATATGTATTGCCAAATGGCGGTTGGCATGCTCTGCCACCCAAATCACGATCGCAGGCACCAATGTATGGCACCCAAATCGCGGAAGCTACCACCTGCCACCAGCGGTGTGTCACCACCAATCTCTAGAACACAATCGCGGTAGTGAGAGATATATATGTTTTGCCAAATAGCGGTTGGCATGCTCTGCCACCCAAATCACGGTCACAGGCACCAATGTATGGCACCCAAATCACGGAAGCTACCGCCTGCCACCAGCGGTGTGTCACCACCAATCCCTAGAACACAATCGCGGTAGTGAGAGATATATATGTATTGGCAAATGGCGGTTGGCATGCTCCGCCACCCAAATCACGGTCACAGGCACCAATGTATGGCACCCAAATTGCGGAAGCAACCGCCTGCCACCAGCGGTGTGTCACCACCAATCCCTAGAACACAATCGCGGTAGTGAGAGATATATATGTATTGCCAAATGGCGGTTGGCATGCTCCACCACCCAAATCACGGTCACAGGCACCTATGTATGGCACCCAAATCGCGGAAGCTACCGCCTGCCACCAGCGGTGTGTCACCGCCAATGCCCATGCCCTTGCAGCCAATGGGAACCGCAATCGCTGTAGCCTAATGCAATTTTGAAAATCGCGGAAGGCGTGCTCCGCCACCGTGGGGCCGGTCATTGGATGCAATTGAAAGATGCACCACCGCGGTAGCGCCCGCCTGGCCCCTGCAGTGTGTCACCGCCAATGCCCATGACCTTGCAACCAATGGGAACCGCAATCGCGGTAGCCTAATGCAATTTTAAAAATCGCGGAAGGCGTGCTCCGCCACCGCGGGGCCGGTCATTGGATGCAATTGAAAGATGCAACACGCGGTAGCGCCCGCCTGGCTCCTGCGGTGTGCCACCGCCAATGCCCATGCCCTTGCAGCCAATGGGAACCGCAATCGCGGTAGCCTAATGCAATTTTGAAAATCGCGGAAGGCGTGCTCCGCCACCGCGGGGCCGGTCATTGGATGCATTTGAAAAAGGCTGACCTGGCACACCAATTGCAGCAGCTTGGAACCACTGAAACTGCCCCAGGGTGCTATATATGTGGGAGAGAACCTCACATTTCCACAGCTTCCAGAGACTGCTGCCTGAGACCCCTCACCTGCTGCTGCTGCTGTCTCCAGGGACTGCTGCCTGCCACCCCTCAACACCACCTGCTGCTGTCTCCAGGGACTGCTGCCTGCCACCCCTCAACACTTCCTGCTGCTGTCTCCAGGGACTGCTGCCTGCCACCCCTCAACACCAACTGCTGCTGCCACCTGGCCACAGTGATGGCGAGGACTGAGAAGATCCGGGCCAGTCCCTTCACCAGCGAGGAGCTGGAGGTCCTGGTGGACGAGGTTCTCACACAGTATCCAAGGCTATATGGTGCCCCAAATGTCGTGGTAAGTCTTCAACAGTGTGAGTGAGAGAGCAGGGGGGGCACACATGAAGTTGAGCTGCTGCAGTATGTGCCTGGGAGTGTGGGGTTATGTCATGCACTGCCTAGCACGCTTTCTCCAGGGGGAAGGGGTGTGTAGCCTATTTCACACGTTTCCATGCCTGCACATCAAGATTTGAGGGACATGTATTGTCTTGTAAGCCATACAGTGACGCAGCAAGTTGGTAATGCAGGAGTCAGGACAGTGGTTGCTTGTGTGAATGGCTGTGTGGGTCCCTGTTGTCCTTCTCAGTGTGAGCCCACCTGGCCTGCACAGTCACCGCCCAAACTGACAAGGACACATCACTGAATGTACAGAGTGCTACATGTGTCTTTTTTTCTTTACTCTCCTTCAATGAGCCATCTCAGCCCTGTAGCTTGCACACGACAGGCCTTGTGAGAAGGGTGTGGGTTTGTGAGATCATGTCCCTCAATGTGACCTCCATGACACAGTGAGCCATTCACAGGGCAAGGACATTGAGGGCTGCGCAGTGTTGGACACAGTGAGTGTAACCCCCAACATATGTTGATATGTAATGTATGTCTTGCTCTACCTAACAATGGACAGTAGATGTGGGCAGACTAGACATGGCTTCATGTGCTGGCATCCTGCATGTGTATGAGATGGGCAGGTACTGTGTCCACCCTCACACCTGCATGCATTTACGTGTTGTTCTCCCATGCTGCTGTACCATGTGAGATGCATTCTTGTCTCTGTGAGACACATCTGTGGATTTGGTATGAGTCAGTATCATGCCACTGTACTGAGAGATATTGGTACATAACACTGTGTCACTGATGTTTTCCCCCTCTTGTCTCCCATGCCTGCAGCTCAAAGTACACCAGCGTAAGGCCGTGTGGAGGGCCATTGCATGCAAGGTGCGGGCTCTGGGTGTCTCATACCGACGGCGCACCCACTGCCACAAGAGGTGGGATGACATCTGCCAGCTGAGCAAGAACGTGGCGGAGATGGCGCTGGGTCTGCTCCCTCGGACTGGCAGGTTGGCGCGGCGCAGCATGACACCACTGATGGCCCGCATCTTGGCCGTGACACAGCCTGAGCTGGATGCACGTTTGAAGGAGCATCAGCAGCATGCTAGGGGTGAGTATTCTGGGAAGGGTGACTTTGGCTGTGAGTGGCTGCATGTGTTCACTGCCTGGGACAGCGCTGGGCTATGTGATGTTGGTAGTGTGATGCAGTGGCTTGTAAGTGGCCTCTGTGCTGGGTGCAGCTGTAATGCATTTGCCCTACCTGTACTTCCTCTTGTGATTTGAGTACTGAGCATTGACATTGCATTCTGAGTCGTGGGCTTCAGGTCTCGTCTGCATTGGGGTAGTCTGGGAAATCACATGGAAGGGAACGGCAGTGTGCCTAATCTGAGTGTGCTCTCATCAATGCGTGCATTGCCTGACCTCAGATTTGTGAGGCTTAGACTGACGCCAATGTGCTACAGTACTTGTGCCCCACAGTACAACATTGTGGATGGCATGAGCTCATGGCCATTGTGGGCTGTTATGTTGGAGTCTGTATCTGTGTTGTCCCCTTCTGCTCCATCCAGATATGACAGTGGCAACATGTTGTGTGGTTCATCCTTGCCCACATCAGGGCCCTAGGTGTGGTCAGAGCTATTTGTGTGTCTGGTTGAACGGAGCCACCGGCAGGATATTGTGCTGTGTGGTCATCACATGGCTCACTTATGCCTGGTTTTCTTGTTTACACGCACTGTTCAAGTTCTAAATTAAGGGTGCACAATGTCATAGCACAGGGTGGTGGGCAACATGTAGATTTCTTCATCTTCAGTGATGCTTTGCTTGCATATGTTTGTTCTGTTGATGCCAATGAACTGACCCTACATCTCTCTCTCTCATGCAGCATCTCCCGTGGGCACGGAAGGACAGGGGACGGACACCAGTGGTGAGGCATCAAGCACAACAGCTGCACACGGGCACAGTGACACAGATGTGACCAGCGCCTCGGAGGGGGACAGGAGTCTGCTGGAGGAATCACAGCCAGAGACGCAAAGCTCAACGTCATCTGACGCCAGCGGTGACGCATCCATGTTGACGGGCACAGGGAACGGGGACTCTGCCGCCTCTTCCACCACCCAGCGTACAGTGCCCACCCTCCCAGCTACTTCCACTGTTTCTGCCCGTGTTCGCACCAGTAAGCAGGGAAGAGTGTCCTTCACCCCAGGCACCGCTGCCCCTGCCCCTGTCCCCCCTGCTGCCATCAGTGCTGAGTCTGTGGACCTTTTGTGCCAGCTGTGTGTGGGCAGACAGCTCTCCTCAATGCCTTCATAGACCACGACAAAAAGTTGGCACAGGTGGTTGCTTTCATGGAGGGCATACATTCAGACATGGGTGGGCTACACCGGACTGTACAGTCTTTGTCCTCCGCAGTGACAGCAGCCCTTCAACTGGCACAATCTCGGAGTCCAGCTCCAGTCCCTTTGTCCACCACCTGCCAGTGGCCACATCGGACGATAGTGACCACGCAAAACAAACCTCAAGGTCAAGATACAGCACACGCAGCACTCAGCAGCAACAGCCCAAGCGGTCCAGGGCGCAGACACCATCCCCACAGAAAACTAAAGCCACCACAGAGCGCAAAGACATACCCCCGTCAGGCGACACCAAGGGCCACAAAGCCAATAAGCAGACCTCAGGGTCACATGCCTCAGAGGCATCCCCAGCCAAGGACTCTCCTGTCCCAAAAGCGTCTCACAAGCACAAGCAGACAGTTTCCGTGCCCGCTGAGAAGGTGGTGCCTGCTAAAAGTATTATATAACAAAGGGAGGGAGTGAAGAGGTAGTGTCTCACAAGGACACTGTGGCGGATATATCCTCCTCTGATGCTAAGTCAATAAATCAAATGAATCCACCACATGGGACTAGAAATGAAAAGGAAAGTGTGTTGAGTCATCCAAATGTGGATGCACACAGCGTTTGCTTAAATACCCCTCACACACCAAAAGGACCCTTGGTGTCATGCTTCATCATTGGGGTCTTCCCGTCCCGCTGCGGGACGGGCGTGCTACGACCTACGGCTACGCGGGAGCACTAATATTAATAATACTATGTGTAGTGATGGGGTAGTGAGAGGAGGAGTCGAGAAAGGATACGGGTAGGTGATTTAAAAAGGACCTGGCCTCATGGATTTAAGAAAAACTTTAATAGGTCATTGAGGCTGGACCTGTTAAAAAAGTGATGCGGAGAGATCCTGCCAATAATGTGCGGATGCTCCTAAAGAGTCAACATGTTTCGAAGCAAAGCTTCTTCATCAGGACTAAGAAGATCCCCTCAATATCCACTATGTTGATTGTTCCCAAATGGGTGTGCTATATATACAAAAGTGATGAAAAAATATAATAAAGAGCGTAAATTATGCACTCTATACGATACCTAATAGTATCATGTAAATGTCAATCTGCAAGAGAAAGTACAATTAATAGCGCTTTCCCATGCGCTAACGATCGAATTCTGAAAAGGAAAAAAGATGAAGAGACCACATAGTGACTGTAGCGTGATCTTAATGCTATCAATACCACTATCTATCGATGTGAAGACCTGTGGACGAAGACAGAGAACGTACAAGACACATACATATAACAGAAAACACACACTCTATTTATGTGGCTAAGGTAATTGTTTAAGTTCGTGAGTATATAATGTCGTCAATCACTCGAAAATACATACTATGTAATGTAGGAGTTAATACTCCTTAAGCCTCTTGTAACGGGTGGGGAGAGAGTCGCCAAACGTAGTTCTGTTTGAAAAACGATACAAAGAGATTTAGGAAGTCTCCAAATCCTGCTCCCAAATGAACTAAGAACACTACAGCCAATGTACTTAGCAGTGCTGGCGGTGTTCAAAAGCCTGCAAAATCATAACGGCTACGCCGTACTTACGTTAAGGTCAACCCAGTCTCGCCTTGAAATAACACCAACCCGCGGCTCCGTGATGGATAAAGAACCGCTGGGAAATGCCATTTATACTCCCATTAAGTGGCCTGGATGAGCTACACCTGCGCGCAAAAGGGCGTCCTATCTCGCCTGGAAGTTAACGTAAGCGTGAGGTCAGGTCGTCAAGGTAACGCGTGTGAACAGGCGGAAGGGGATAAAATAGTGTAGCTGATAGCGTAAAAGACTAGAGCGCGGCAATGTCACATTGATTAAAGGGCCTTTTTATATATACATACTATCAGCGCCCAATAATTAGAACATTGTATTCTCACACTGATTATTTTAGGGTATGAAGACGCGGTGCCCACCAAAGAGTTAACAGACTCCACGTAGTGTGGTTATGGAATGTATCTCACTAGCACTAACCAAGAACTTCTTTCAATATGAAGGGGTATACTATCTACAAAAGCACGGGACCAGCATGGGCAGCACCTTCGCCCCGAGTCTGGCCGGACTTTATGTTTACCATTTGGAGACCACTAGAATATTACATCTTGATAACCCATTCCAGGACCGCATCATTGTTTGGAAACGGTACATTGACGATGTACTAGTGATATGGAAAGGTGATACCGACTCTGTTAAGGATTTCATGATATGGCTTAATCAGCAAAACCCTTTTCTGAATTTTACTTACACAGCTTCCAGCAACAATCTGGTGTTTCTCGACCTCAATATCTACCCTGCCAGTGGTGGTTTGAAAACAACGACCCATTTTAAACCAACGGCAAAAAATTGCTTGCTATTATATAATAGCTTTCACCCCAGACACCTGCGGGACAATCTTCCGTATGGACAATTCCTTCGCCTACGACGCAATTGCTCTGAAATCGCTGATTTCAAGATACAGGCTACTGATCTGAAAGACAAATTGCTGAAACGGAACTACCCTGAAGGCATCGTGAAGAAAGGACTTAGCGAGCAAGGAACAATAATAGAGATGCCCTTTTGGAAAACCATTCCCCAAAGAGAAGGAAACGAGACCTATCTGTGTAACCACCTTCAGTAGCCACTCAAATCAAGTTTCTAAAATAATAAATAAACATTGGAGAATACTAAATTGTGGCAAACTTAACTTTCCTAAACCAATGTTCTCCCACAAAAGAGGCAAAAATTTGAGGGACATCTTGGTCCACACAAGACCACGCTCCATTCAGGAGAGGGGGCCACCCTATCTGAACCTTGCACCTTTACAGGGACACCACCCATGCGGGAACTGCAGCACATGTAACCTTACCAAAAAAGCAGTAATATTAAGTTCACGAACGGAGAGGTCTGGGAACAAAGACAGTTCACAAACTGCAATAGTAAAAATGTTGTGTACATCATCACATGTCCTTGCAAATTGGAGTATATTGGCATGACTTCTAGACCAGTCAAGGTCCGTATCAGCGAACATAAAAGTAATGTACGCTGTAAGAAAAGCACGACAAAAATGGCGAATCACTATGTGACCATGACACACACAGTGGAGGATTTGAAATGGACCGTCATCGAACAAATTAGACACGAGAGAGATCTACTTGAAAAAGAACAACGATGGGTGTTCCGTTTGGGGACCAACATCAGTGGCCTGAATGATGATATTCCCTGGGCCCACCTTTCATAATGTAATCTCCCCTAACGTGAAACATTGATCTATTTTTGCGGTTTTTCCAATGATGACCCCTTTTTCCAATGATGACTCTGCCAGGCACCCACTGTTTCTATACATTCAATTTGGAACAGCTAAGGCCCTTTTTTGATCAGCCCTGGAGTGACCCTAATTCTTCTGAAGAGAGGTCGCAGTACCCCCTCCTCCTCTATTTTAGACCTTCTTCCCCTCTGTCTGGATGCCAATCCCTTGATTTTTCGAGACTTTTCCCTTATTATCTCTATAAGCTGTTTTAGAGAGAACCAAGTAGTGTTATTCTTTTTTATTTTTCATTTTTCACCCTTCCTAATTTGTTATTTAATTCCTCCTTTAGTATGTCATATTTATTTTTGACTATGACCTGTCCGCCTCTTATATCTTATATACAGAAGCTCATGTGCAACGCCTCTCTCTCTGTTTTTTCACATCACGGCGCGCTATTCCTAACTGGGCACCGCGTCTTCATACCCTAAAATAATCAGTGTGAGAATACAATGTTCTAATTATTGGGCGCTGATAGTATGTATATATAAAAAGGCCCTTTAATCAATGTGACATTGCCGCGCTCTAGTCTTTTACGCTATCAGCTACACTATTTTATCCCCTTCCGCCTGTTCACACGCGTTACCTTGACGACCTGACCTCACGCTTACGTTAACTTCCAGGCGAGATAGGACGCCCTTTGCGCGCAGGTGTAGCTCATCCAGGCCACTTAATGGGAGTATAAATGGCATTTCCCAGCGGTTCTTTATCCATCACGGAGCCGCGGGTTGGTGTTATTTCAAGGCGAGACTGGGTTGACCTTAACGTAAGTACGGCGTAGCCGTTATGATTTTGCAGGCTTTTGAACACCGCCAGCACTGCTAAGTACATTGGCTGTAGTGTTCTTAGTTCATTTGGGAGCAGGATTTGGAGACTTCCTAAATCTCTTTGTATCGTTTTTCAAACAGAACTACGTTTGGCGACTCTCTCCCCACCCGTTACAAGAGGCTTAAGGAGTATTAACTCCTACATTACATAGTATGTATTTTCGAGTGATTGACGACATTATATACTCACGAACTTAAACAATTACCCTAGCCACATAAATAGAGTGTGTGTTTTCTGTTATATGTATGTGTCTTGTACGTTCTCTGTCTTCGTCCACAGGTCTTCACATCGATAGATAGTGGTATTGATAGCATTAAGATCACGCTACAGTCACTATGTGGTCTCTTCATCTTTTTCCTTTTCAGAATTCGATCGTTTGCGCATGGGAAAGCGCTATTAATTGTACTTTCTCTTGCAGATTGACATTTACATGATACTATTAGGTATCGTATAGAGTGCATAATTTACGCTCTTTATTATATTTTTTTCATCACTTTTGTATATATAGCACACCCATTTGGGAACAATCAACATAGTGGATATTGAGGGGATCTTCTTAGTCCTGATGAAGAAGCTTTGCTTCGAAACATGTTGACTCTTTAGGAGCATCCGCACATTATTGGCAGGATCTCTCCGCATCACTTTTTTAACAGGTCCAGCCTCAATGACCTATTAAAGTTTTTCTTAAATCCATGAGGCCAGGTCCTTTTTAAATCACCTACCCGTATCCTTTCTCGACCCCTCCTCTCACTACCCCATCACTACACATAGTATTATTAATATTAGTGCTCCCGCGTAGCCGTAGGTCGTAGCACGCCCCGTCCCGCAGCGGGACGGGAAGACCTAATGATGAAGCATGACACCAAGGGTCCTTTTGGTGTGTGAGGGGTATTTAAGCAAACGCTGTGTGCATCCACATTTGGATGACTCAACACACTTTCCTTTTCATTTCTAGTCCCATGTGGTGGATTCATTTGATTTATTGGCCTGCTAAAAGTACACATAAGAAGAGCTCCAAGGCAGATTCACCCACAACCTCAACTCCCATCCAAAGCCCTGTGAAGCAGGGAGATGCGGGCACTGTAGGGGGAAAACCTGGTAAACAGCGGATGGAGGGGCAAAGGCAAGGCCAGGCCAAGCGAACAGCTGGATCCAGCATGTCTCCAGAGGAGGGCCACCGTCTGCACCTGATGCAGCTTTGGTGGTGAGTGTGCCTGTTGTGGCCGCCCCACCTCCCACTCCTACCAAGACCACACTTCCATGTCGAATCCCCAAGAAGTGGAAAGGTACCCTCCACATTCTCCCTCCCACACTGTGTCTCATGGCAGCATATCTCCGCCTCCACGGGCCACCACACCACCCGGTCCAAGCAGCCCTCCGGCTCCCAAAGCCACTGATGCCTCAAGCTCAGCTGGTCCGCTCTCTCCCAGGTCCAGTCCTCCAACTGGCCCGACACTCAGCCAGCTCCCAGTCAGACTGACAGACAAGTCTGAGGCTAAATCCCTCTCACACACCTGTCTCTCCCACAGCGGTGCCTGTACTGCCCATTGTTATCCCCCTAGCTGTGTTGCTGACCATGACTGTGTACAGTCTCACACATTCCCTGTGCAGCTTCTCATGTACCTACTCTGCTGTTTGGACTGGCCACTGGCCTTACTGTACATTGCTGTGTTTGCCCATTCCCTGTGCAGCTTCTCATGTACCTACTCTGCTGTTTGGACTGGCCTGTGGCCTTGCTGTACATTGCTGTGTTTGCCCATTCCCTGTGCAGCTTCTCATGTACCTACTCTGCTGTTTGGACTGGCCACTGGCATTGCCGTACATTGCTGTGTTTGCCCACTCCCTGTGCAGCTTCTCATGTACCTACTCTGCTGTTTGGACTGGCCACTGGCCTTGCTGTACATTGTTGTGTTTTCCCATTCCCTGTGCAGCTTCTCATGTACCTACTCTGCTGTTTGGACTGGCCACTGGCCTTGCTGTACATTGCTGTGTTTGCCCATTCCCTGTGCAGCTTCTCATGTACCTACTCTGCTGTTTGGACTGGCCACTGGCCTTGCTTACATTGCTGTGTTTGCCCATTCCCTGTGCAGCTTCTCATGTACCTACTCTGCTGTTTGGACTGGCCACTGGCCTTACTGTACATTGCTGTGTTTGCCCATTCCCTGTGCAGCTTCTCATGAACATACTCTGCTGTTTGGACTGGCCACTGGCCTTGCTCTTGTCTACTTTTTATGCCTATCTGTGACATTTGTAATAAAGACAGTTGCTCCTGTTGTCTGCTTTGTCAGTTTCCTTGCTAAATGAAGGGTTTTCTGTGTGGGTATGGTTTAATGTGACACATGCTCTGTATGCCACTTTAACGTTGCCAGTTGCTAGTTTCACTATTTCAGAGTTTGGCTGAGGTGAGAGGCACTTCAGTTCTACTTGACTCTGAGGCTTGGGGGTGCACTGATGGTTGTTTGTGATGATCTACTGTTATCCTAATGATTCTATGTTCAGGTTTGCTAAATTGTACACGTCATGTTAGGATGCACTACCAGCACAGAGTGGGATTCTATCCACAGGATTGCAGGCAGGCTGGCCAGGGTCATCATGTATGTGTGATCTTACTTTATGTGTGCCCAGCAGTGTAGGTGTATAGTCATCTTGTGATGGTCAGTCATCCTAGTCACATGGGTTACTTTCAATGTGTGCACTTGGGTGGTCAGGAAGTGTGCAGTGTGGAGGGGATGACTTTGTCGTGAGTGTTGATGTGTGTGTGCACCTGCAATGTCAACTACACACATGTGTCACCCAGGAGTAGGGTGCCTGTTTGTGTAATTGTTCAGCCCTGTGATTGTGATTGTGTGCACATGTGTGTGTTGTATGTTGTGCACTGTGCAGTGTGTTGGTGTGTCCTTACAGTTCTGGCTGACTCCTACTTGTTGTTTTTGGTAATTGTGAGTATGCAGAGTATGTGACTGGCAAGTCAGTGTTGTGTTTTGTTGATCATCCATGTGTCTTGATGCTGTTTGTACTCACTGTGCATCCCTGCTCAGCCACACTGACATTGTGGGTGTGTTTTCTCATGCATTGCTGTCACATGGGGCTTTATTGCCTCCCGTATGGCATGTGGTGTGTGGTGTCATACCATCCCCTATCTGTGCTTCAGATGCCTACCCATTGTGAGTCTGCACTCCATCTATTTGTGTATGGTACACTCCTGCCATGTCCACTACTGACGTACACACCACTTCACTTTCATGTCAGCTGTCCCCTTGGTTTGCCTGTGTGTGTGCCTCCCCATCACTTAATTTGTAACACTGTGCTTTGTGGTGCAGATCTTTGCACAGGACCAATGTGCCACTCAGGACATTTTCCCTATTGGTTATATGTTATTTTCTTGTACTGTTTAGCAGTCATGGTTGCTCATATGCAGTTCAACTGTTTGTGCTGCATAGTCCTCTGGTCAAGTTGTTTCCACTTTGGTGTCCCAGACTTGTGCATCTGTGGGTGTTGGGTTAGGTGTATGTGTGTTTGCTGAGGTACTGCTTCACTTCCTGAGTGTGCTGTTTTGATTGTTGTTGTGGGTGTTCATGGTGTGTCACTCATGTCTGTGTGGGACTGGTATGTTTGGTGTGCACACACTGCTTGGTGTGCATGCAGTGCTGTGGGTGTATGTTGCCTTGTCCTTGCCTGGTGTGCATCCCCTGATGTCCTGCTGTGTTTGCAATGTGATTTATTGGCATGTGCTTCTGTTGTGTGTTTGATGTGGCTGTGTGCAGTGTTTGGGCTGTGTTGTCTCTTGCAGATGACAGATGCTCTGTGTGTGGTGTTCTATTTGCATGTCAGTGTGTGTGTTTTGTTGGTGTGGTGTGTTTCATTCAGATGTGTGTTGCCAGTGTGGTGTGCCTTACTTGTGTGTCTGTCACATGAACTTAGGTCTATTCTAGTTCCTGTGCTTGTGTTAGGTGCGTCCTTATTGTTTTCTCCTCTCATATCTGAGCTGTCTCTTGTCAGTCTTGTGCATGTGCAAGCATGTGGTACACTGTGACATCATGTTGACTTGATGGGTGGTGTGGTATGTCTGTCTGTGTGTCATTGTAGGCCCATTTCTCCCAGTTTGTGTCCATGGTTGTTTTGTGATGGTGCACTTCTTGTCTGTGTTGTGGTATGTTGTCTGTGCATTGTTCCTGACTGATGGGGTTGTGCACTCCTGTTCTGTCTGTGCTCCCATTGCCTTTCCACAGTTTGGCTGCACAGTTCATGTCTGGCCTTGTTGTGCTTCTGTGTGTGTTTTAGTTGAGTTATGTGTTTGGCTGTTGTTTTTGTGCAGACATTGGTTCTGGCATCCCTGTGTGTGTGTGATGTTTGTGGGTGCCCCCAGGGAGTGTGATTGTTTGTCTGTGTATTGAGTGGACTTTATTGACACCCTTCTGTGTGTCTGGCACTGGTGTTGTGTGCTGCAGGTGTGATGGGGGGGTATGTGTGAAGATTCCTACTTGTGTTTGACAGTCATGGAGTGTGCCAATGGGCCCTGTGTGTTGTGCTGCTGACATGCTCCTGTCAAGTAGTCGGATACATATGTGTGGCTGTTCACTGTTTGACTTCAGGGCCTTCCTTTCATCCCTGTGCCTATCCATGGGTTGCCTTGCTGTCTCCCTGAGTTGTTGCACTGAGGTGACCGTGGTTTGACTTCACTCACTGTGCCAGCCATGTGTGATTTGATGGGCTGAGGGTGTTCTTATATATTCCTTGTCTTGCATGTGATGTACACATGCTTGTTAGTTAGCTCCTTGGCCTTCCAATTGTGGGTATCTCACTTTAGATTTCCTATATGCTGTACTCCATTGCTGCTGGCATGTGGTCTGTGTATGTGGCTGTGTGTCAGTGTGGGGTATGTCTGTGTGACTTGACAGGCTGTGTGTCCAGTGGAGTGATTGTTCATTATCTGTGGGTGTGTGCATTTTCTGCTTGGACTCAGTTTTTTTGACATGTGTGAGGTGTTGTTGTGGTGTGTGGGTTGCCCTGGCCCTGTGCTTCTGTGCTGTGTGTTCCTCTGCAGCCACTCCTGCTGTGGCTGTCTCCCTAGTTGTTTGGTGTGTGGTGCAGGGTGTGGGTTCACCTGGCTTGTTGTTGTGCATGGGGGAGCACAGGAGGGGCACATGGCATGTCCCTTCATGGGGGGGGGCTGGTGTGTGGAGGGTGGAGGTGTGGCCCTGTGGTCTTTGTGCAGTACACATTCCTGGCGCTGGCCCTGCCTTCTGCATTGTGCGCATGTTTTCCCGCGTTTTCACCGCTGCGGTGACGTGACCGGGACATTACTTCATGATTCCGGTGGATGGGTGACCTGGATGCGGAGGGGTGATTTGGTGACAGGTAGGACATGTGTGGGTACACTTGTGGATGTGTTCCTGTCCCCACCAGGGTGTCTGGTGTGGACAGGAACCCTAGATCAGCCCATGCGTTGTGTGTTGTGGTTGTGTGCGGAGTTGTGTTGTTGCGTACCTGGGGCGTCGTCTGCGATGGGCCATGAGTTGCTGGTGATGTATCAGGTACACCGCCGGGAAGACGTGCAAAGCTGGGTCCATTGCACTCGGGACCGGGCGGTTGGGACCGGGATCAGGTTTAGCGCTCCGATGTGATGCTTGCGCCGTCTCTGGTTGGGCGGTTTCTCTGCTGCGGTGCAACTGGCTGTTTGGGGCATCCTGATTTGTACGGCGGTTGGGACGTCATTCTGCACGGTGGTGAGTCTCCATTGGCTCCCACCGCCGCGGTGGTGGGCACACTTTGATGGTGGTTAGCGTCGCACCGCGCCGGACGGGAAATGGGCTACGTTTGGCCATCCTAATATGGCGGGCGTGAGGTCCGCTGCTGGCGTACGGAAAAAAGAATTTTCCGCCAGCACCGCGGTGGTGCCTCCGACCGCCATCGTAATAGGCCCCTAAGTGACCTTGCCATAGGCTCATCCTTATGACGGTGCCTGAGAGGGGAGGAAGACTATACACTTGGCGGAGTCTTAGAGGTAGGCCAGAATGGACCCTACATTGATGCAGATGTTGGTGGTCACCCAATTACATTTTTGATTGACACTGGTGCTATCCGCTCTACTGTGAGAACAGCCGAAGCCCCAAACCTACTCCTCTCGGGAAAATCAATCCAAGATGTAGGAGTTGTGAACAAGAGAATGTCAAATCCCTTAACTGAGGAGATACATGTGAGGATTTGGTCCTTTAAGGACCACCATCAGTTTGTGGTGGGCTGTTAGGACGTGACTTGTTGAGTAAATTGAATTGCACCATATACTGCACACTGAAGGGAATTGAACTGCAAACAAAGAATGAGGACATTGCTTTCAAATTGCTGAGTGAGAATCTGTGTGTCTCAATGTTTCCTCTGCTGACGGTGGAGGATTTGCCATTAGATCTTAGGGGCACAGTCTCAACAGTGGAATGGGACTTCACAGGGAAAGATATCGGACTCATAAAAGGAGTTGAGCCTGTCCACAAACAGGTTAGGCCAAATGCTGAGTTCCCAAGAACACCACAATACAATTTGACACCTGAAACTGTGGCGGATATCACACATGATTGATTCCATGATCGAACAAGGCATTTTGAAGGAGATCCTGGGGAGTCCATGCAATTCTCCTATTATGGGCTTGCAGAAGCCTAGCCGTAAGTACCACATTGTGCAGGATCTATGTAAGATAAACAGTATAGTGGTTCCTTGTTGTCTCGTGGTACCGAATCCATCAGTAATACTGTTCCAAATTCCATGTGAGTGGTCTACTGTCATCGACCTCTGTCAGGCGTTCTTTTCGATTCCCCTTCATGAGGAGAGCCACTTTTTATTTGCTTTCTGGATGGGAAATTGTGTCTTAACATGGTGTCGTATCTCACAGGGGTATACCGAAAGTCCCAGATTTTGAAAAGGAACCTCGAAAACCTGGTCTTGCCCTGTAACTCAGTTCTGGTTCAGGATATTGATGATCTCTTGGTTGCATCGAATATGAGGAAAGCTTGAAAAGTCGATACCATTGCTTTGTTAAATCATCTGGCTGAATATGTATATAAAGTGTCTCCGAGCAAGCTTCAATATTGCACGAATGAAGTACAGTTTTTGGGACATCGAATTGAGGAAGGCAAAAGAAAGGTGTCACAGGAAAGAATCTCGGCGATCATGCAAATGAATCCACCACGCACTCAGAAAGAGATCAGAATGGTTTTGGGAATGGTGGGCTACCGTCAACAGTGGACGCTCAACTTTGCCCAGATGGCTAAACCTTTGCAGATGTTGACACATAAGGATGTGTCAGATCCAGTGCCATGGGATAATGATTGCTTGCTCGCCTTCCTGGAGCTGAGAGAGAGCCTGCGTCATGCTCCAGCTTTAGGAATGCCTGATTATAACAAAGCGCTTTCGCTGTTCTGTCATGAACGAGAGGATTGTGCGCTCTCTGTACTCACACAGACACATGGAAGTGCCTGTAGACCAGTGGCCTATTTTTCTGCTACATTAGATCCTGTAGTATCAGCGTTACCCAGATGTCTCAAGCCTGTTGCTGCAACTGGTGTCAGTATTGAACGATGTGAGAGCATTGTGATGGGTCATCCACTGACAGTCTACGTTCCACACTCAGTGGAAATTCTGTTAACAAGAACAAGAACACAGCACTTGGCTAATAACAGATTGACAAGGTATGAGCAGGTGATTTTGGCAGCTGACAATGTAACTCTGATGCGCTGCTCTGTGTTGAACTCAGCTACTTTGTTGCCTACTCCACATTCTGAAGGTGAGGAAAATGAAGACCATGACTGTCTCGATTTCACTAAACTGTGCACCACACGACCTGACATTGTCGATGATCCAGTGTCTGAATCTGATCATATTCTGTTTGTTGATGGCTCATGCTTAAGAGACAAATGAAGGAAACCTGAGAGCAGCTTTTGCTGTCTGTACTGTTTCTGGAGTGGTGGAAGCCTCTTGTTTATAAGGAGTATTCTTCGCGCAGGTGGCTGAATTGGTTACCTTCACTCATGCATGCTGTGTCTCTGTACAACTCAGAGTGACGATCTACACCGATAGCCAGTATGGTTTTGGTGTAGTTCATGACTTCGGACAGCTATGGTCTCAACGGGGATTTATGACATCATCGAGATCTCCGATCCGAAATGGAGAGGTTGTGAGACAGTTGTTGGAAGCATTACAGCTACCGATAGAGATAGCTGTTGTGAAGTGCTCCGCACACTGCAAGGGAACAGATTGCCATTGTGGGAAATCGTTATGCGGATGAGCACGTTATTGTGCTTTGAATACATGTGCCTTCGATGGAGAATACAGAAATGAGAACTTCAACATGATGAGGGCTGCTGCTGATACTTGGGATGAGATAAAACGTTTGCAGGAGGAGGTTTCTGAAGAGGAACAGTCAGGCTGGATTAAAGCAGGATGTGTGAAGGGAGAGGATGATATCTGGGTGTCAGTTGATGGTAGAGCAGTTTTACCAAACTGCTTGCTGCACCCTATGGCAAGAGAGATTCATGGTTCGACGCATGTAGGAAGGGATGTGATGGTGAGGTTGTTTAGGCAGACATGGTTCAATCCAAGGTTCCAAGTGGTTGCAGAAGCATTGTTCCACTGATGTACAACATGTCAGCAGACGAATGTGGGGAAAAGGACTGCTGTTACACTGAGTTAGGAGGAAACGGAGGGCCTTTCAATAGGATGCAGTCAGATTTTGTTGAAATGCTCATGTGCAATGGGTTGAGGTACATTCTGGTTGTATTGTGCATATTCTCCCGTTGGGTCGAAGCCTATCCAACTAGGAGGTGTGACAGTCTCATATTGGCTAAGCTGTTGTTGAGGGAGCTCATTCAGAGGTTCAGATTTCCAACTACATTGGAGTCAGACCAAGGAACTCAATTTAATAATGAGGTCCTGAAAATGAGTCTACGCAGTACTCCTGATAGAAGAGCTGGCTTATCGCCTCATGAAATTCTTATGGGACGAGTGATGAGGTTGCCTGCTGTGCCTGCCAACCTGCTTGTGAATATCTCAGATGATTTGGTTCTTGACAATTGTAAAGGATTGGTTGATGTGGTTCGTTCTATGTCTCATCAGGTTGAATCAGCGACTGCACCAACGTCACGCGATCTCTGTCATGACCTTAACCATGGTGAGTGGGTGCTAATATAAAGACATGTAAGAATGAATTGCCTTTAGCCTCATTGTCGTGGACCAAACCGAGTAATACTGGTGACAACAACAGCTCTGAAATGTGGTGGAGTACCAAACTGGGTCCATGCCTCTCACACTCGTAGAGTTCCATGCCCCTCTGAAGAAACAGCTACCCTCCCAGAAGAATTGCCAGAAGTGATTGAAGAGACACGGTAGAGGGATCAGTAGGGACTGAACCAGCACTAGAGCAATCCAAGGGGGGGCCCGTCGAACAAAGCAATGACGCCGACTCTGAAGAAGGAGAGCAGTGGTGTGTGAACAAGAGTCTGACCCCGACGAAGAAACTAATAAAGTGAAGAAACAAGTTCAAATGAGTCAGAGAGTAAACCTGAATGGGATCTGGCCAGAAAAAGAACCAAGGAGAAATCTGAAAATTTCCTCTGAAAGAGAGATCGCACCAATAAGCAAAAAGTCTGAATCTGAGCAAAGTGAAGCCGAACGTGAGCGACTGAGCTTGAGAAGGTCCAAGAGGGTTAGGGTGCCTTGTCGAAGGTATTCATCTCCTGAGTGGACTTATTTGACTGCCAATCCGACGAGGGCAAGCTCCGGGACATTGGTGCTGATAATCAACATTCTGCTGAAGATTCCGGGGATTTTCATTGGCTATTCCCAACCCACCAAGATTGAGTGAACTACAAAATCTGGTATTGAACGAAATTGTCTTTCCCCATTTGAGTTCAGAGCAATCGCAGGCAGAAGTTGAGGAATTGAGAGCTGATTTATTACAACTGATCGTAGATGAACTGGGTTCAGAACTTATTCGGGATGTTGAATGAACTTTCATGAACTTTGTTAAATGTGTTCGATATACATTACCTAGGCCAAAGAATAAATTTAGGGATTACATTTAGAAGAAGGTGAAGTAGGACTAAGGAAGTCTACAAAGATAGTGTAAATAACTGTAAAGGGAAAAAAAAGAAAGTTGCTGGAAGCTCTGTACAGAGACTTTTACATTTTGCTGCCTTGCACAAGTGGAGACCAACAGAGAAGAGAGACTCTGTGGCTGCTATTTCTCTTCTCAAAACTTGGTCTGAGTCTAATCTGGAATGTAGTCTGGAAATCCTAACAGTAGATGTAGATGTATTATAGGTAAACTTATAACACTTGTAGTAGTAGTGATAGTGGTACTAATTGTAGAGTCAGTTTCGAATTCCTCAGAGGAGGATACACACAAGATTAGCATACCTGAAGTGCCTATGCTTACACCAGTTGTTCCAAAGAAGGGTACTTTAAGATCAGAGAGGGGTTTAACTGCTCCAGGGGAACGGCATCTACATGTAGATTTGTCCAAAGGGATTATACATTAAATGCTTATGCTAGGCTTTTAGATGAGTACGTAGACACCATGGAAGCTAGAGATTGTTATCTGTGCATGCAATTACCTACGTCAGTTGAGGAAGGTATAACATATCATCACTTACCCGTGACATATGGCATTAGTTATAGTTTGCTTCTAAATATGTTTTTTTAGAAGGATCATTATGAGTATTATTTCTCTAACTATGATGTAGTACAAACACTTGAATAGGTATGATACACGGAAGACAGTTGAAATGATGGGGAATTATTTCGTATCCACTACAACGTAAGACACAGCTTACGCTCACAGGCACAATTTAACCTGTACATTAACTGACATTGAGAAGAAATTCATAGATCAGGTAGAAGATAGATTTAGAGTTATAGTTAGTGAGGGAAATAAACCATACAAATCTCCCTAATGGACAAAGGAAGAATTAGATCATCGTGCTACAGGGAGTTCAGGACCATTAGCTTTGGATTGGCAACACAGGAGCGAGGCTATGTATCCACCAAGCTGAGAGTGGATACAGCACTGTATTTGTGGGGAAGAGTTGAGTGTGATCATACGTTTTTGGTTCATGGACTGTGGAAAATGTTTTTAGACTCCACTGCACATGCTATACCAGGAGTTTATTTTGTGTGTGGGAAGAAGGCATATTTGAGATTGTCTAGCAAATGGTATGGCACATGTTATTTAGCAGTGGTATTTCCCAAAATCTATCACGTGGAAAGTCTGGAAGACTCAGGAGAAGTGGTGGAGACTAGACATAAACGTGGATTGAGTGCTGGAGAAGTTTTGGGAGACATTTTTGGAGCTATGATACCAAGTTTAGGGGTGGTGTTAGTGTCAAATCATGATCCTAGCCGCCATAAAATGTGAAGCATGCAACAAATGTCATAAAAAAATATGGTAAAGACGTTGAGCAACATTAGTGGCGTTGTGATTCCCCCCCCCCCCTCCCTTTACCAACGTCAGCGGGGGTGAGGTTCTTTATGGGCCTTTTTTATCTGCAACTTGGCAGATAATAGATTATAATTAACTCTACTAGGAAGAAACGAAAGATGGGCTGATAGAAAAGGGTAAGAAGGATGGACAAGTGGATGCATTTCACAAGTGGGTGAAAGGATGGATTGATGAGTGGGAAAGGAATGGTTGGAAGAAAGGATGGATGGATGAACGGATGGATGGATAATGGTCTGAAAGGATGGATGGATGAGGGGTGAGAGGATAGATGGGTCAGCAAAAGGATATGTGGGTAAAAGTGTGGGTGGGTGATTGAGAGGATGGATGGATGAGTGGGTGGAAAGATCGGTGGGTGAAAGGATGTATGGATGGGTGAAAGTATGTATTGATGGGTGAAAGGATTATTGGGTCAGAGGATGGGTTGGCGAAAGCGTGGATTGATGGGTGAAAGGATTGATGAATGAGTTGGTAAACGGATGGGTGGAAGAGTGGGTGAATGGATGGGTGAATGAGTGGATGAGAGAATGGGTAGATGGGTAGATGAAAAGATGGCAGAGAAAATGGAAATCTGAGAGGGTGGATGGATGGATGAGTTGATGAAAGGATGGCAGAGTAAACGAAAATCTGAAAGAATGGATGGATAGGTGGATGGATAGATGGATGGATGGATGGAATGATGGATGGGCGGGTTGGTGGGTGGTGTGTTAAAGGATGGCAAAGTAAATGGAAATCTGAGGATGAATGGATGGTGGGTGAAAGCATGGCAGCGTAAATGGAAATCCAAGAGAATGGCTGGATGGATCAATGGGGGAAAGGACAGCAGGGTAAATAGAATTTTGAGAGACTGGATGGATGGGTGGGTGGGTGAAAATTGGTAGAGTAATGGAAATCTGAGGATCGCTGGATGGGTGAGTGAAAAGATGGCAGAGTAAATGGAAATATGAGAAGATGGATGTGTGACTTAGTAAATGGAAATCTTAAATGATGTATGGATGGCAATGTAAATGGAAATCTGATAGGATGGATGACAGATGGATGAATGGATGGACGAAATTACCAATTGATGGATTAAAGGCTTTATTGATGGATGGATGTAATGGTGAAAGATTGAATGATAAATGAAAGAATGACTGGATGACAGAATGTAAAGGTGAAATTGTGGATATCAGTGTGTGAATTATAGTAAGAAAGCATGAATGGATAGAGGCTTGGACTGAAGAGACAAAGGAGCTCTTTTAGGGACGTTCGGGCTTCACTTGCTTGGTGCTATCAAAGCTTTGGTTCAAAGTGTGGGGGAGGGTATTTTAATTTGCTGGCTACTTCCTTGAGTGACATTTATTGAAAATAATATATTTTTAAACATAAAACATTCAAGAATATTTCCCATGGTCTTACAACATTGCCACAAGTTAGCCTAAAGGTTCAAGTTTGATGTGTTCTCTAGTTATATAGCCTATATTAATGTCAAATTCTGAGAAAGCACCAGGACCTGACAGATTCCCTGTGAGCTACTACAAACCTTCCAAGACAGTCTATTACCTAATATGGAATCCTTAAGAAATATTTCAAGGTATCTGCGAAAGTCTTATGTTCAGCAGCTGAAGCCACAATCGCGGTAATACATAAAGATGGAAAATATCCCTGAGAAGCTAAAAACTGCAGACCTGTTTCCCTATTAAATTTAGACTGTGGGATCAAATAAAAATCCTGGCACTGAGACGGGAAAACGTTCTTCCCCTACTAATTCACTGAGCCCAGACTGGCTTTGTGAAAGGAAGACTCACTTCTGATAACATCAGGCTCTTCTGCCACGTCATTGAAACAGTGTCCTCCCCTGCGATCGTCATGGCTATGGATGCAGAAAAGGCCTTTGATAAGGTTTTGTGGATGTTCCTGCGTTAAGTCATACACAAACTGAATCTGGGTAACAATTTTGTGTGCATGGTTTCTGCTCCCTATACCCGACCTTCTGCCCATATACAGGTCAGTGGATACCTCTCTGGTAAAATACATCTGTCCTAAGGGACAAGACAAAGTTGTCACTATCTCCACTACTATTCTTGCTAGCTTTCGAATCCTTGCTATCGGTAATCGGGATCATCCATCAAGGAGATCCCATTCGCAAATCACTCATGTAAAGTTGTGGCATACGCTGACGATGTGCTGATTTTCTCACAAGAAGCAGAAGCTGCCATACCTGCAATTTTAGATACAATTAATCTTTATGCAAATGTATCAAGTTACTCACTGAATCTAGATAAAACTGAGATGTTCCCCATAATCTGTGTTCACCACCAATACTAATGAATATTAAATTACGATGGCAATCAACCCAAATTAAATACCGCAGGATACAATTTAGGGGTAACCTTGAAGACACAAGAAAGCAGGATGAAGACAACCTCCTTCAAAAAGTTAAAGATCTACTCGCCACATGGTCCCCAAAATGTATGACCTGGTGGAAGGCAGCAGAATGTATCAAAATATTGGAAGCCCCTCACATTCGCTATGTCACCTTCATGCTTCCCCTTCAACTCTCAACCAACTTCGTTAAAAACATAGGGGGTCATTACGATGGCGGACAGACTTCAGTCCGTCCGCCATCGTCTCGGGGATGGGGACCGCCCGCCTATAAGGCGGCAGTCCCGCAAATGAAATTAAGATGCGACCGCCACCATGGCGGCCGCAAAAGGCATGCTGAACATTGCGGCGGGTGCTGCAGCCAGCAGCACCCGCCGCAATGTTAAAAAAGCACTGTTTACATTTCTCTGCACTACACGGCAGGCACCATGCGGTGCCTGCCACATGGTGCAGGGAAATGTAGGGGGGCACCATAGGTGCCCCCCAAGTGCACACACCAACAGCCCCTGCACAAGAGGGGCCCGCAACCGGCCCCCAAAGTACATCCCCGCCAGCCTTTCCATGGCGGTTGAACCACCATGGAAAGGCTGGCGGGGATCCAGCATCCTGATCTGGTGGACGGTGCCTGCTGGGCACCGCCACCATTCTGTGGATGCGGTGTGGTCTGACAGGCAATCATAACGATTGCCTCTGTCGGACCCAGGCGGATGGGCTTTCCGCCCGCCAGGCACACCGCCCGCCATCCTGACCGGGCAGGTGGTAATTGGCCTTGCGATGGCGATAAATGCGCCACCGGCAGCCGGTGGCGGGTTCACCGCCATCGTAATCAGCCCAATAGACATTCTGATATCGGACTTCATGTGGCAGAAAAAGAGAAGTAAGGATTTCTATGAATAAACTAAAAATAGACAAGTCCAAAGGTGAAAATTTTAGTTTCCCAAACTTTTTCAAATACCAGATTGCTTTTTTTAATAAGACAGGTTTTAAAAAGGCAGGCCCTCTGGTGGGATTGCTCCAGAGACAGTGACAAACACCTGTGGACACATATTGAAGATCCTCTAATAAAAGCATTCTCTTTACTATTTACACTAACAATGAAAAAACGGAAAATTCAACATTCTCACTATTTCTCACAAGATTCAAGGATCAGAGTTTGCCTGTCTTTGAGGAAATACAAGAATTAAAATAGAGGGTAAGTCTTTGATGTGTTCGAATTGAGCAGAAAAAGATATAGTATCGAATAAAGACTTCGGTCCCTCTAAAATGCCTAAAAGTGAAGCAAGAATATTTTATGCTAACCATATATACGTGAGGTTTTTGTAGAACACAGATCGGGATCTGAATTACTTCAATATGCTCTCAGCTGTATGTTTAAGGAAAATGATACATAGTAAAGTGAAGGTCTGTGGATCACACAAATTGGTCAAGTGGGAAAGCGGGATTTGAGTCCAGGATTACATATTGTGCAGTTCAGAGACTGTAGGTATTACATCCTTCTCGCTTCCGTTTAATACCAAAGGCCAATGCTTTGTACTCAGTTATTCAATTATTCTTATTCAATTAGTCTTAGCATATGGAGTTCAATAAATACATTAATCAGACCTTAAATCAAACTGAAACTGTACACATATATGTACATGTGTATAGTCATAGGATTTAAAGGGGGGGTTTCTGTTTGGAATGTTTTCACAGACACTGAAGATCAAACACAGTAGGAGGAGGAGCCTCAGCCTGTCTGAAATCATGCTGCAGGAGCAAACTCTGTAGGAGTTGTGAGACCTCTTTGGTTTTTGCTATTGATATATTTACAAGTCATTGAGGTGTTGAGCTGTTGTGATTAATACGAAGACAAATTCTTCCACTTGGTAGAAGCAGTTTAACTGACAACAAACCTTTTACACCTTGGAGGCCAGGTACCACATCTCCAAATCATAAAGAAGTTCAAAGGTAAACAGATATAGAATCGCATGACACAACACTAGGGATTCTATTACATGGTGAAGTTTCTCTTGTATGAGATTACAGCACATCTCCTTTTCTTCACTAACAACAATGAACACAAGGCACTAGATCAACAACAACAATGCATGAGCTACCACAATACAACACAGGGAGTGCAGTAGGAAAGGAAACCAAGAAGGAAGGGTAGATCACAGAGGATTTCAACCAACCATACAAACACCACAACATGAGACAAACCTAACTACAACTACCCATAGTAACAGAATAAACAACAATAAAGTGTGTTGGGATTAAATGTAAGGATTGGTTTTCTCAACGCACAAAACCCTCCAGCCACCCTGGTGGTCTACGGGCCCTTACCATTTCTCTGGCTGTGAATCTCACCCCATTAGAACTGCTAACAACAGGGGAGGTAACTCCTGCTGCACTGTGTAAACCATCTTAAGAACTCAGAGTTCTTACATCATGCCTTCTCTCCATGAGTGGAAAATTGGAATCTTTCATGAGAAACCATCCACTACAACCTTGTTCCTCCACCCCCTGTACTTCACAGATACCACCTTTTTGATGCAGGGCCACTCTTTTGTCTTTCTGCCTAACAGAATAACAAAACCAAACAAGCATTTGCAATGCAATAGGTCTCGCATTTGCGAGAGTTTGAGCTATTGGCATTGTAAATGACAATGTCTTTTATTTATGTCTTTATTTTTAAAACCAATAAATAAAAGACATTGTAATTTACAATGCGAATAGCTTAAGCTCTCGCAAAAGCGAGAGCTATTGCATTGCAAATGTTTGTTGTGTAGTGCTACCAGTAGTGAGCCCTGCCATGACTCTGGGACAGCTGACCCCAGATATCCTATCCTGCTCAGCTGGGCAGACGCTTGCAGTAACTACTCCAGTGTGTCTCGCTCTGAGGGCTAACCAAAACACTGGCACAACAACCTTCACACTTGCCAAATTGGCTAGCTTTTGTATGTATGACACAGTAGTGAGCAAAAAATCAATAAGCCAATGATAGGCCACTGTTCGCATTTTGCTTGGACATGAAGCACTAGTTTGACATACAACTGACGCGTAGGTGGACTGAAATTTTTTAATAAACTACTTTTGGAAGCAGGGATCCATTAGTGATCCAGATTTGCGCATCAGAAACACGATCACTGAATTTGAAGGGTGAAGGGTAGACTGAAATCAACGTGACAGCAGTAGAAAACAGCAATGGAGAAGCTGGAAAGGGAAGATGGTGAACAAATTAAGGCACCTTCGCAGTCAAATGGGCAAACATTTGGCCAGAAAGTCACAGAACAGGTGAGGACACATATCACTGGTGCAGACAATGTTTCTTAATTGAGAGAGGATACGAAAGAGTTCCTTGGTGGGGACAGAGTCACAAGAAAGGCAGATGGAACAATAACTCTTCTTGACTTTCAGGGTTGTTGCCCTGTGCATCCTCAAGTGTGGTCGGTAGATGGGCTAAGTTGCCTGTTCCATTACTTCACTTACACAAATGCTTGGTTTATAGCATTGAGAGTTGCAATCTCTTTCAATAAATATTTTCCAGATCCTGTATTGCTAAGAGAGGGAAAAGCTGTTGTACTTACTGTATCTTCAAGTCATAGATCAGAGGCTGAAACAGCAATATTTGATTGGGTGATACTGTACAACAGGGAAAAGATGGGCGGAGGAGTCTTATCAGGACTCTAATAGGGTATGTTTGGTCAAGGCTGAGGTAGCAATGAAGACTAAGATAGCAAGGTGGACACTCCAAGAACTAGTGAAGGCTTTAAAATATCTATTATCATGCAATCTGTAAAAAATGTCATGTTGCTGAATGGTTTGAACCAATGACGCGCAAATAAAACTGCTGCAGTTCAGAAGTATAGATTAAGGATTTAATCGAGTGATATAAGGCCTGTCAAAGAAGAAGCCAACAAGGACTGTCTGGTAGACTGCTAAGCAAACGTTTGTAGTGGAATCAGAAGTTTCAGCAAAGGAGAGCTGATTGCCAGGAGAGCAGAATGTGAATAGATGGAGTGAGTTGCTCTAGGCAAGGAGGGAGTCAATCAGTAGTGGGGAAAGACTTAAAGGTGTTTTTGTGCACCTTGATTTCACTTCCAGCTCTTACTGAGTCGGAAGAATACTTTCTGGGAACAGGGCACGGATATCTGCCAATCATGCCTCAGTGAAGAACAACCAATCAGACTGCTTTTCAGTGAGCGGTAAACGGACGAGTGTTTGGACAGGATTCTTACATGAAAAGGAATGCATTTCAGGGATTGCTGAAAGAAAACAAGGAGATAGGTTACAGGTAGATGCATGCAGGGTATATTAGGAAGGGCTGGTCCCAAAAGGAGGAGTAGGAATCGGACCATGTTGGGCAAAAAGGTCTGAGAAAGGGGCCCAATGGGAGGCTTGACGTTTAAGGGCACCCCTCTTGGTTTCTGGTAAAGTGATGGAAGGCAACAGGGCTTACCAAGGAGGGTGTGGGAAATACAGAGGGACATAGTGTTATGGAGGGTGAAGAAGAGGGCAAAATGAGGTTAGTTGGTGACATGGAAGAGAAGTAAATGCATGGGAATAACTAAAGGTGAGCTGAAGGTGCAGAAAGTAGGTTTGGAGAGGATGCTGAAATCGGCCGATAGAACTTCACATTGTCACACTCATCACGGACATGACAAGTGGAGTGCTCGGTGTAAAAATGCAAATCGAACAGAGGTGAACCACTTTGTTGATGCGGTCAAAGCTCGAGTACTGTGCAGCAGACTGAAAAGTTTCGAAATAAAGTACGTCTTGTAACGAGATGATGCAGTTAGTGTAGCTGCCATAATAGAAGATCTTCAGCAAAATTTAAATTTCCTGTAAGTGTACAGCCAAATATGGACCCTGGAAGTTAATAAAAATAACGTTCTTCCAGAAAAAAAGGAGAAAGTTCAAAATTAAAGTAGAATACAGGTCGAGGACAAAACAGCACCCTATATCAAATTAAGTGCATATTGCATCTTTGAACTGGCAATGAAAGCACTTTGTGGAGCGCTCCGTGTCCTTTATGCCAAACAGTATACGTCAGTCACCCAGTAAAAGCAATGCTAAGCCATCCAACACAATATCTGCAAGCTGGTACTGTGTGCGCACACAAACTGCCGAGTCAAGAGTACCTAGAATAACTGGGAAGCGCCACTACCCCTGCTGCATAAGAAACTGAAGTGTATGCTTACATCTTGATGCCTCAGCAGGTAAGTGACACCAACATTTTAAACTATCAGAAACAGAAAAACCAAACAGTTGCATAAACAACACAACTCCCTCACAAACACACAACAATGGCAGCCCGGCAGTGACAGACTCCCTGCCATAAATCAGGGACAGTGTGAAACCGCGCGCTGACTAGGGGCGAGAGAAGGCATATTCCTAAAGAAAACAGCAACGAAATGACTGCACAGGATAAAACACACACGCAGCCTGACATCACAGCATTCCTCTGCCCTGGGCAGCCCCAGGCTCCCAGCCGCGCTCCCCGGTGGAATATTAACAGGATGCGAGGCAGATCTGAGCCCAGGATTCGGAAGGATGGAGGGGGTAAACATGGGGGCGCACTACAGAAGTGGTTGCGCGGATAGAATATGGAGTTCAAGAAAGTGGAAGCACGCGAAAGTGAAAGCGTGCCATACGCGCGCTGTGATAAAATGCAGTGATGAAAAGAGACGCCCGGCGAACAGGAGACGCGCGCCATGCGCGCAAGCGTGCTGAAACGCTGCGAGCCGTACACGAGGAGATGTGCACATCGCCTGTCCGGGCGCGTGCACATCTCCTGTCCACCTTCCGACGAAAAACCGACAACAATAGATCTCGCCAAGGCGAGCAGCGCATGCGCTGCGTCGCTAGGCGAGACCTAAAAAGCATACTTATGAAAAAAACACAAAATAGATAATGACTCTCTAAATTGTAACACACAGAAAAAGATTCAATAATATACATATAAGATTAACCACAGTGAGACTATAATGCATAGAAGTATTACTTTTTTGTCCTTAATATCTAAGAAACCCTCAAAACTTATCAGATGTATGTTTCACACAATTACTTCTTACTTCCATAAGGCCTAAGGGATCCAGATTACCATACCTGAATAATTGTCTGTTAAAACTCTCCCTATTAGCAGACTCTCTTTTCACCAGATTGACATGGTTTTGTACATTTGTTTCGTCCATAGAAAATACTGGCACATTAAGAAAGACATTACTTTCATTTGCAGTTTTGTCATTCACCTGTTGACCTTCACCGTTCTTCTCGTCTTCCATTCCATCCAAACCATAACTCGCCCTTCCTGTTTCAATGCCTCTAAAAACCAAAACTCTACTAAAAATCCATGTTTTCCCCCCATCATCTCTTACAGGCTGAGGCTCGCTAAATGCCTCAACCACTTTTACAGGATCTGACCTGCTAAGTGACTCTTTCCCTACTATGTCTGGTATTTTGACCCAAGCCCAATCAACCAACCTTGAGATAAACATTAGTAGGTTCCCCCTCCTAAGACCCATCACCTCTTTTATCTTAGGTCTTACAAATGGTCAAAAAAGTGTTACATGGTGGTCAACAAAATGTTCAACATTGCAAAACAGTGCATTTTACAGCACAATTTTCACATATTTTGATAAAGAGTCATTAAGTTCTAAACAAGCATTAAGTACATATTTCAAGATGATCATAGTGTACAAGACAAGCCTGGACCTCGGCAGGAGTGGAGAGAGACCAGCCTGACAAAGTAAGGTTTCAATAAGTGGTGGCAAAATTATGCCATCCTCATGGCAATGTCCCTCAGAAGTGTCTTAAAAAGTATAAATAAAATAAATAAAAGGTAATTCAAATAAAATCTGCTTTTGTCATTTCTAAATCTGGTCTGAGGAATAGGCCTGAGCAAGAGTAGTTTAAGCAAAGACACAGCAACTGTAATACAATAGAATAAAATGTATGTGCCTATGCTCAACCCACTGTTATTTGTGCCCATTTCTCAGCCTCTCTTTTGAACTTTCAGAAGGCCGATCACCCAGAATACAAAGGGGCTTATTTATGAGCCCCAGCGACACTTTTGCACCACTGTTGCGTCACTTTTTGTGGCGCACCAGCGGCGTACAAAATGCGAGATGCTGCACCCTATTTCCAAAGTGATGCATCTAGGCAGATGTGTCACTTTGTAAACCCCTGCGCCACATTATACCTGAGTCAGGTATAATATATGTAGGGTGGGCGTTCCCCCGCATCAAAGCTTCGTAGAAGTGGCACAGTGAAATCTATCAGATTTCACTGTGCCACTTCTAGGACGCTGCTGCGCCAATATCTTATGCCTGCCTCACAGCAGGCGTAAGACTGATGCAGGTCCTTTCACATGGGGCTTGCCGCATGTGAAAGGACATATTGCTGGAGTTGCGTCTGTTTTCAGACACACCCCAGCAATGCGTCACTTTTACGCCGACAGATTCGTCAGTAATACTGACTTCTCTGTCATTCCTTGCGACATGATGCGTCATACAGTAAATATGACGGATCCATCATGTCGCAAGGAGGGCGCGGTGAAAACTGTTGCATCGCTGTTTTCACGCAGCAATGCGACAGTTTTCATAAATGAGGCCCATAATGTTTCCCTTCATCGGTTGTCCTGAGCTTTGTGCAGAACATAATTGCATCTTTACAATTATATTCCTGGAATGCTATCTTAATAGGAGCATGGTCTCGCCTCTGCTTCATTGTGTGACATGCATCGGAGCATATCAATATTTCAGATCTGTTGAATCAGACTTTCTTCTTCTTAATCATACAATATCTTCTCACAAGTGGATTCATTCATCCACACTAACATATTGTTACTAGTTTATTTATGATCCTTAATTTACCGATCTATGGAAACATAAAAAGTACAAGGTTGATTTATATTCACATTACTGTTAGCATTTACGTGTATAAAGCAGCAGCATTTCATTGCTTCTGCATGGTACTCCGTAACGTGTTCCTTTTATACACAAACGGTCTGATACCCTTTTTATCAGATAAGGGGATGGACCTCCCAAAGGTAAATTTGACCCCTGTTCCAGCACTGCTTTATGCAGACGATGCAGTGCTACTTTTCCACACGCCCAGTGGTTTATGGGGGCTAATCAAGTACTTTGCCCTGTTTATGGACAACTTAGACCTCAAAACCAATATATCTAAAACTCATGATATGGTGTGCAGGCAACAAAGTATCAAGGTCAGAGACATATCCATCAAGTGAAATCCCATTACAAGGGTGACTGAATTTCCCTACCTTGTAGTGACCTTTGACTCTAGAAGTAATTTTTTACCCTGGATCTCAAATCGTTGCCTTCTTTCTTCTAACCCTTCCGTTGGCGTTTTGTATGATGTGTCTCGAAAAGTTGGTGTCAAACTTGTTTTACCCACTTCTAGAAATATATAAATTGAAATGTATACCTGTTGTGATCTATGGGGCAGGAATATGGGGCTTTTAGTAATGCACTAGGCTCCAAAAGGAGGAGAATCATTTTTGCAGGCACTTGCTGGGAGTAGGCCCAGGTAGCCCAAATTATTTCCTACATGAGGAACTGACCATGCCCTATGTGGCGGACCTTGTGGGGCTTGCCCCACACCTCCTTTGGACCTTGATTTTGAGCAATGACAAAGCAATGCTCAGCCGAGAAGTTATTACTGATTGTCTTGCTTGTAACTTCGGAATTAGAATCCCATGGCTGAGTTGTGTGAAGAAAACTGTGGGAGCCCTGGGCAGGCCTGATCTGTTTGCATCACTACACACTATTACGCAAGGAAAGCGAACCAAGGTGAGTGACCTGTACTTGAGCTTTGCGGCAGCCAATAGAGAGAGTAAAGAGCTGCCCAAGCCTACTGTAAGAGATTTAGTTGCAATTCAAATGGCCATAAGTACCGAACTATACCTGTCTATTGTGTAAAATACATGGGAACCAGCGCTACTAAGCGGCATTAGATGCCATCTATGCTTTCCACTTGGTCAGTTTGATACAGACTCTATATTGATCCGCCCGTGTGATGAATCCTCCCCCCAATCTTTGGTTCACTTCTTCTGAAAATTGCATAAGATGGCCAAGCGTAAATACCTGGCACCTGTTTTAAAACTTTATGGATTTTACCAATAAAGACCTGCTTTTTATTTTCTCCAAATGTTGCTGTGAGAAGTTGGCCTGGTATATGCTGTCCACTAATTATAGTGGGCACCTTGCACCAGTCCAAACAACCCCTTATTGGAGATAGGTTAAAGACAACCTTTATTGAAAGCTATCCTAGTGGTAGCTATGGAGAGCAGCCTTCAGGCTAAGTCTTGAAGGAATGTAAAGCAGCTTGTTTTACCAGTCTATAATCTCTTGAGTGACCAAATGAAAGAGGACCACACCAGGTATATATTCAAAATATATGTATTTATTGCTAAACACACCCCTCTAGTCTCTTTATGAGGCTAGAGTTCGAAGTACATAAGTTATAAGTTAGTTATCAACAGTAATAGCACAAATACACGTTTGAGCCCTAGGGGCGTACCAAACCATATACCAATAAAGTGGTATAAGAACCACGACTGAGCTAGACACAAGGCCTAGAGCCTGTAGAAGTGCTTGGCCCTCAAGGAACCACCCAAGGTAGTGACACAGGGGACCCACGGGGGACGCGTGCAGTGTGAGAACACAGCCGCGAGCCGCCGTTGACTTCTATGGGGAATGTCGCGGTTGGAGTTTTAAAGGAAAGGGACACTTAGAGGAGGACTTGGAGCAAACCCCTTTAGAACTAGGTTGTTCTAGAGTCTATACCCACGGGAGCACCGGAGTACTCGAGTTACCTCACCCAGGGAAGCCGGGTGCATAGGTGTCTTTCGGGGTCGGGTTTCGTCGTCGTTTTCAATGGCGATCTGCTGCAAAGTGCTGCTGGCGGCCAAGTCGAAAGTGTTCGGGTGGATCCAAAGGTGGATCGAAGATCTGAAGCACCTGAAAGCACAGGGGACAGAGTCTGGGTCACTAGCCAGTGACCAGGAAGGCGATGAGCGGATGCCCACCGATGTCGGGTGCTTCAGGTAGGTTGACGGTCGTCTTGACTCTTCAGCCACGAGGTCCAGGAGGCGTCGACGATGACCAGGAGCTGGATTCGAGCTGTCCCACGACGTCTGTCGATTGCAGGGGTGTCGGCGACCAGATTGGACCCAACAAGCCTTGGCAACGGCAAGTCTCGTGGAAATAGAAGAAGGACGGTGGTGCAGACCAGCAAGGTCTGAGGGACTCACCCAGTGAGGGTAAGTCAGGGCACGTCTGGAGCAACCAGGGAAGCTCAAGCAGAAGAAGAGTTGTCTTCGGGAGGGCCCACTAGCCAACGGACTAGCGATTGCAAAGGAGCCTCGAGTGGACGCACCTAGAGCTGGCTCACAGGACACTCGTGGAGTGGAGGCCAGTGATCTTCGGTGCAGTCGGTGCTGGAGGCAGGGGCTACTCGGAGCCCAAAGCACAACTTCGTGGGAGACCAGGAAGAGGATGCACTTGCAAATGTGCTTGGTGTCCAGGGGTCACGGTTCCACGTTACCCACGACAGCTACGGGCCTCAGCTTTGCTGGGGACTCAGGGCAGCCTCGGGGAAGTCTGGAAATCTACCTCTGGTGTTGCAAAGACTTCGGCGTCCGGCGGGAGCTTCAGCGATGCAGACCGGACAATTGCTTCTTAGGTGCCTGCCAAGCAGGGGAGTCACTCCTTGACCCCAAGGGAGATTCTTCAGTCCTCTAATCTTAAAGTAGAGCGTCGAAGGTCCAGGATTCTGTATCAGAGTTTCGTCCAGGTAAATCTAAAGTCCTAAGGACTGGGGTCCCATACTTATACCAAGTTAGGGGGTTGGACATACTCTGGGGACCCACCTATGGGAGGGTCAGGGCAGAGGGGTGGTTACACCCCTTTCCCTTTGTCCAGTTTCGCGCCAGAGCAGGGGCTGGCAGCCCCTGAGCCGGTTTGAACTGGGGTATGCACAGGGACACCAAATGTGCCCCCAGTGCAGGACTTCAAAGCACCAGAGAGTGCTCCCGCCCAGCCCCAATACACATCATCCTGTCTGGGGAGGTGGTTACACCTCCCTTGGACAGGAAACCTATTGTCCAGGCCTCCCCTGCCGGAGTTTCAGTCAGCAGCAGGAGGCCAGACCCGTGTCTGTGGCAGCGGCATCCATTTTGTGATGCCAGGGCTCTGGAAAGAAGTTACCGGGCAGGCCGGTGTGTACATGTCTCTCCCTCTAGAAGGGTGGAATGCTACCCCCGCCGCCAGAACTGGCGGGGGGGGTAGTATTCCAAGATGTTTGACACCAAACACGACATGTTTTGGTGCAGCCAGTCCAAAGTTAGCATTGTACCGCGAGGATATAATGCACTTAAGAGTATATGGTCAGGCTGCACTACAAACAGCATCTGAGAAGGGTCTCCGAACGCTGCAGAGGGGCTCTGCTCATGCAGGGGCACCCTCTCACATAAGAACCAAGCACTCTGCCTTCAGTATTGATAAGGCCTGCCATAGGAGTGACTTATAGGTTTATATGTGTGCATATGCAGTGATATAGGTAACCTATATCACAGTAAGGGTGCATGCACCACCTTACCCAGGCTGCAGTAGCAGACCTGTGGTGTCCTTTTGGCTGGCCTTCCAGGGGTGGCATAATACATGCTTCAGCCCCTGGCAGGCCTCTGAGGTACCTATGCCCTGGGTACATAGTATACCATATACTAGGGACTTATAAGGGCACTCCAGATTCCAATCAGAGATGTGCCTAAGGCACATGGAAACCATTTTAGAGAGGAAGCAGCTAGGCTGGGGTTCTGATTAGCAGGGCCCCAGCCAGACTAAAGTCGACAAATAGTGAAGCATCAGCAAAAAGTGGGGGTACCCATGTGAAGCAGATCCTACTCTCCTACACAACCCCCCCAAACATAGGGACATTAAACTAACCTTGACCAGTTGAGTCTTCATGTTCTAAGTGGAAGTACCTAGAGAGTCCATCTGCATTGGCATGGTTACTCCCAGGTCTATGTTCCACTGTAAAGTCCATCCCCTGTAGGGAAATGGACCACCTAAGCAGTTTGGGGTTTTCACCCTTCATTTGTTTTAGCCATAGGAGGGGCTTGTGGTCTGTTTGAACAAGGAAGTGAGTACCAAACAAGTATGGCCTCAACTTCTTCAGAGCCCAAACCACAGCAAAGGCCTCCCTCTCTATGGCTGACCAACGTTTCTCTCTAGGGGTCAGCCTTCTGCTAATAAAAGCTACTGGCTGATCCTGACCTTCATCATTCAATTGTGACAGTACAGCCCCTACCCCCAATTCAGATGCATCTGTTTGGACAATGAACTCCTTGGAGTAATCAGGACTCTGTAGAATGGGAGCAGTGCACATGGCCTGCTTCAGGTCATCAAATGCCTTTTGACAGCTAACTGTCCACTGAACCTTTTTGGGCATTTTCTTGGAAGTTAAGTCATTCAGGGGTGTCACTATTGATCCATACCCCTTGACAAATCTCCTATAGTACCCAGTCAGGCCTAAAAAGGCTCTCACCTGAGTCTGGGTAGTTGGAGCAGTCCAGTCCATGATGGTCTGGATCTTGCTCTGCAATGGTTGAACCTGGCCTCCACCCACAAGGTGGCCCAGGTACACAACCTGACTCTGCCCTATCTGGCACTTTGTGGCCTTGATAGTTAGGCCTGCTTTCTGCAGGGCCTGCAAAACATTTCTGAGGTGGACCAGGTGATCCTCCCAGGTGGAGCTAAAGACAGCAATATCATCTAGATATGCTGCACTATAGGCTTCCAGACCTGTAAGGACTGTATTCACCAACCTCTGAAAAGTGGCAGGTGCATTCTTCAGACCAAAGGGCATTACCACAAATTGATAATGCCCACTAGGGGTTGAGAATGCTGTCTTTGGCTTTGCATCATCAGCTAGTCTGATCTGCCAGTAGCCAGCTGTCAGGTCAAATGTGCTTAGATACTTGGCTGAGGCCAAAGTGTCTATTAGCTCATCTGCCCTAGGTATTGGATGGGCATCAGTCCTAGTGACTGCATTGAGACCCCTGTAGTCCACACAAAACCTCATCTCTCTTTTCCCACCACTGGTGTGAGGTTTTGGCACAAGGACCACTGGACTAGCCCAAGGGCTATCTGAGGGTTCAATAACTCCCAAATCCAACATTTTCTGGACTTCTGTCCTGATACAGTCCCTGACATGGTCAGGTTGCCTATAAATCTTATTTTTAATAGGCAGACTGTCCCCAGTGTCCACTTCATGAGTGCACCAGGTGGTCTGACTTGGAGTCAGAGAGAACATATGTCTGTAGTCTGTACTGATTGAGCACTTGTCTACAATCAGTTTGCTGCTGAGCAGTGAGGCTGCCTGCCAAGGCTACACCATCCACTGACCCATCATCAGGGTTCTGTGAGAGCAGGTCAGGGAGTGGGTCACTCTCTTCCTCCTGTCCCTCATCAGTAGCCATGAGCAAGCCCATGTCTGCCCTGTCCACATATGGTTTCAGTCTGTTGACATGGAGAACCCTGTGGGGACTCCTGGGTGTTCCTAGGTCTACTAAATAGGTAACCTCACCCTTCTGTTCAACAATGGTATGGGGTCCACTCCATTTGTCTTGGAGAGCTGCTGGGGCCACTGGCTCCAACACCCACACCTTCTGTCCTGGCTGGTAAACAGTCAGTACAGCCTTTTGGTCATGCCAGGCTTTTTGCAGTTCCTGGCTAGCCTCAAGGTTTTTAGTTGCCTTTTTCATGTATTCAGCCATCCTGGAGCGGAGACCAAGTACATAGTCCACTATGTCATGCTTTGGGGGCTTGAGAGGTAACTCCCATCCTTCCTTTACCAAGCACAATGGACCCCTGACAGGGTGACCAAACAAAAGTTCAAAAGGGCTGTAGCCAACCCCTTTTGAGGCACCTCCCTGTATGCAAATAAAAGGCAGGGCAAGAGTATGTCCCATCTTCGCCTGAGCTTTTCTGGGAGCCCTTTAATCATGCCCTTTAAGGTTTTGTTGAATCTCTCAACTAAACCATTGCATTGTGGGTGATAGGGTGTGGTGAACTTGTAAGTCACTCCACACTCCTTCCACATTGCCTTCAAGTATCCAGACATAAAGTTTGCACCCCTGTCTGATACAACCTCCTTAGGGAAGCCCACTCTTGAGAAAATTCCCAGGAGGGCCCTTGCCACCACAGGTGCTGTAGTGGTCCTAAGGGGAATAGCCTCTGGGTACCTGGTGGCATGATCCACTACCACCAGGATAAACCTGTGCCCAGATGCTGTTTGGGGATCCATGGGACCAACAATGTCAATCCCCACCCTTTCAAAGGGAACCCCCACCACAGGTAGTGGTATCAGGGGGCCTTTGTAGTGCCACCTGCCTTGCCACTGGCCTGGCAGGTTACACAGGAGCGACAAAACTCCTTGGTGTCTTCAGACATGTGGGGCCAGTGAAAGTGAGGGACAATTCTGTCCCAAGTCTTGTTCTGGCCCAGGTGACCTGCTAAGGGAATGTCATGGGCTAGGGTCAATAGGAAGCCCCTGAACTTCAGAGGTATAACCAACCTCCTGGTGGCACCAGGCTTGGGGTCTCTACACTCTGAGTACAAGAGTCCATCATCCCAATACACTGTATGGGGACCACTAGCTTTCCCAGCAGCCTCAGCAGCAGCTTGCTGTCTGAGGGGTTCAAGAGAGGGGCAGCTCTGCTGCTCCTGGCTCAGATCTGCCCTGGAAGGGCCCCCTGTCCCCAAGAACTCAACCTGGTCAGGTTCAAGCTCCTCTGGGACAGTTCCTTCCTCAGGACTGAGATCATCCCCCTCAAGAGACTGATCTTCCTTCTGAGCCAAGGGGGAAGGCACTGCCTTTACCCTACTACTCCTCCTCTTGGATGGCACTTGGTCCATTATTTCAGAATCCAAGGCCTGTTCAGTGTTAGACATTTTGCTCTGTGACCTGGTCACAGCAAACACATCTGCAGGGATCCCCAGCATTTCTGCATGGGTCCTGAGCTCCACTTCTGCCCAAGCTGAAGTTTCCAGATCATTGCCAAGCAAGCATTCCACTGGTAGGTTTGCACTCACCACAACCTTCTTAAGGCCAGTTACCCCTCCCCAGGAGAAGTTAACAACTGCCAGAGTATGGTCTGTTCTGACATTGCTAGCATTGGTCACTTGGTACATTTCACCAAGTATAATCTGCCCAGGATCCACAAGGTCTTGTGTCACCATGGTGACACTTGCCCCTGTGTCCCTAAATGCCAAAGCCTCTTTTCCATTGATTAAGGGCTGTTGCCTGTACTTGCCCAGATTACTGGGACTCACAGAGGAGGTCACATCCATGCCTCCATCACAGACTAGGACAGCCTGAGTGAGTTCTCTGACTAGGTCAGAGCTCATCTCCTTACCCAGGGTCAACCCTACTAAACCCTTGGCCTGTGTACTCCCACCACCAATTGTAACTGCACTAGGGGGAACAGGTGCCTTAGGGGCATTGGTGGGGGCTGGAATAGAGTCTTTGGACTTGGTGCAATCACTGGTCCAGTGTGTCTTTTGCTTACAGACTTTGCACCATGGTTTCTTTTGGCCTTTTCCCTTGTTAGACTGTGAATCCCCACCTGAAGAAGATTTTTGGGGGCCTTGTGAAGACTTCTGGTCTTTACCCTTCTCCCCACCCTTATCAGAGTTCTTAGAATCTTGCTTCTTTGGGTCACCACCTTGGTTCTGTACCTTCTGCCTCACCCTGGTTCTGACCCATTTGTCTGCCTTCTTTCCCAATTCTTGGGGAGAGGTCAGATCAGAGTCAACCAGGTACTGATGCAACAGCTGATTTTGACAGTTATTAAGAATCTGCTCCCTCATGATAAGATTGTACAATCCTGTGAAGTCACATACCTTACTGCCCATCAACCAACCTTCCAGAGCCTTAGCAGAACAATCCACATAGTCCACCCAGTCTTGAGTCTGTGCTTTTTGGGTATCTCTGAACTTTAACCTGTATTGTTCAGTTGTTAGGCCAAACCCATCAATCAGAGCACTCTTCAAGACTTTGTAATTGTCAGCATCCTCTTCTCTAACAGTGAGGAGCTTGTCTCTACCTTTGTCTGCAAAGGAGAGCCACAAGATTGCTGCCCACTGCTCCTGAGGGACCCTCTGTACTTTACAGGCCCTCTCCAGTGCAGTTATCCATTTGTGGATGTCATCCCCACTCTGGTAGGGAGGGACAATCTTGCTCAGGTTTCTATGGTCATAAGACCTTTCCCTATCTCTGGGGAAATTGCTGCCACCATGGGACTCTAGTCCCATCCTTTTTCTTTGCTTTTCAAGCTCTAGGGACTCCCTGTCTATAGCCAACTGCTCTCTTCTGAGTCTCAACTGAGCTTCTCCATACTTGAGCAGTCTCTCTTTCCTTTCATGAGAGGATTCCCTCCTATGAGAGGAAACAGAGGTCCCTATTGAGGTGTCAGAGTGGTTAGACTCCTGAGAAGGAGATCTAGGCCTTCTGGGCACACTCACAACTCTTCCTGGGGGGACAAAGGGGAGGTCATTCTGATCCTCCTCCTCATCCTCAGGAGGAGCTGGATTTTCCAGGTCAAGGTCATTGTCACCTTCCTGGCCAGTCTCAGAGGGGGGTCCTGGGTGATTTCACCCCTGGCCCCTTCCTCATCTTCTGCCCCACCCTGTCTGCCTGCCCCTTCAGACCCTAGGGGTCTGCTGAGATCATCTGACAGTAGCACCTCCCTGAGGTGTTGGGTGCTGGCACTTTGCCTGTCTTCAGCTTCCTAGTATTGCACAATGCTCTCAATTCCAAGAATGGGAGATTATCATACTTGGAGGGAAGAAGCCCACTGGCTTCTGGCAAGGACTCACTGGGTCCTGGCCTTGAAGACATTACTAGTGAGGTGTGGTGTATGCACTACCTACTCTAGTGTGGCCTACTAAACTCTCTTGAGTTGTAGAAAGGGTGTGCTATCCCTTAACACACAACTCTAAGTTCAGTAGAACTTACTGTATCCTAAGCTTGATTTATATGTACCTAAGGTACCCTTAGTGGTTTTCAGTTGATCAATTCAATTGAGATTATCTGGTAAAACAATAGCAAGCTGGAATCCCACACGCTGCACACCAATGTGAGAAGTTGGCCTGGGTATATGCTGTCCACTAATTATAGTGGGCACCTTGCACCAGTCCAAACAACCCCTTATTGGAGATAGGTTAAAGACAACCTTTATTGAAAGCTATCCTAGTGGTAGCTATGGAGAGCAGCCTTCAGGCTAAGTCTTGAAGGAATGTAAAGCAGCTTGTTTTACCAGTCTATAATCTCTTGAGTGACCAAATGAAAGAGGACCACACCAGGTATATATTCAAAATATATGTATTTATTGCTAAACACACCCCTCTAGTCTCTTTATGAGGCTAGAGTTCGAAGTACATAAGTTATAAGTTAGTTATCAACAGTAATAGCACAAATACACGTTTGAGCCCTAGGGGCGTACCAAACCATATACCAATAAAGTGGTATAAGAACCACGACTGAGCTAGACACAAGGCCTAGAGCCTGTAGAAATGCTTGGCCCTCAAGGAACCACCCAAGGTAGTGACACAGGGGACCCACGGGGGACGCGTGCAGTGTGAGAACACAGCCGCGAGCCGCCGTTGACTTCTATGGGGAATGTCGCGGTTGGAGTTTTAAAGGAAAGGGACACTAAGAGGAGGACTTGGAGCAAACCCCTTTAGAACTAGGTTGTTCTAGAGTCTATACCCACGGGAGCACCGGAGTACTCAAGTTACCTCACCCAGGGAAGCCGGGTGCATAGGTGTCTTTCGGGGTCGGGTTTCGTCGTCGTTTTCAATGGCGATCTGCTGCAAAGTGCTGCTGGCGGTCAAGTCGAAAGTGTTCGGGTGGATCCAAAGGTGGATCAAAGATCTGAAGAATCTGAAGGCAGAGGGGACAGAGTCTGGGTCACTAGCCAGTGACCAGGAAGGCGATGAGCGGATGCCCACCGATGTCGGGTGCTTCAGGTAGGTTGACGGTCGTCTTGACTCTTCAGCCATGAGGTCCAGGAGGCGTCGACGATGACCAGGAGCTGGATTCGAGCTGTCCCACGACGTCTGTCGATTGCAGGGGTGTCGGCGACCGGATTGGACCCAACAAGCCTTGGCAACGGCAAGTCTCGTGGAAATAGAAGAAGGACGGTGGTGCAGACCAGCAAGGTCTGAGGGACTCACCCAGCGAAGGTAAGTCTGGGCACGTCTGGAGCAACCAGGGAAGCCTAAGTAGAAGAAGAGTTGCTTTCGGGAGGGCCCACTAGCCAATGGACTAGCAACCGCGAAGGAGCCTCAAGTGGACGCACCTAGAGCTGGTTCACAGGACACTCGTGGAGTGGAGGCCAGTGATCTTCGGTGCAGTTGGTGCTGGAGGCGGGGGCTACTCGGAGCCCAAAGCACAACTTCGTGGGAGACCAGGAAGAGGATGCACTTGCAAATGTGCTTGGTGTCCAGGGGTCACGGTTCCACGTTACCCACGACAGCTACGGGCCTCAGCTTTGCTGGGGACTCAGGGCAGCCTCAGGGAAGTCTGGAAATCCACCTCTGGTGTTGCAAAGACTTCGGCGTCCAGCGGGAGCTTTCAGCGATGCAGACCGGACAATTGCTTCTTAGGTGCCTGCCAAGCAGGGGACTCACTCCTTGACCCCAAGGGAGATTCTTCAGTCCTCTAATCTTAAAGTAGAGCGTCGAAGGTCCAGGATTCTGTATCAGAGTTTCGTCCAGGTAAATCTAAAGTCCTAAGGACTGGGGTCCCATACTTATACCAAGTTAGGGGGTTGGACATACTCTGGGGACCCACCTATGGGAGGGTCAGGGCAGAGGGGTGGTTACACCCCTTTCCCTTTGTCCAGTTTCGCGCCAGAGCAGGGGCTGGAAGCCCCTGAGCCGGTTTGAATTGGGGTATGCACAGGGACACCAAATGTGCCCCCAGTGCAGGACTTCAAAGCACCAGAGAGTGCTCCCGCCCAGCCCCAATACACATCATCCTGTCTGGGGAGGTGGTTACACCTCCCTTGGACAGGAAACCTATTGTCCAGGCCTCCCCTGCCGGAGTTTCAGTCAGTAGCAGGAGGCCAGACCCGTGTCTGTGGCACCGGCATCCATTTTGTGATGCCAGGGCTCTGGAAAGAAGTTACCGGGGAGGCCGGTGTGTACATGTCTCTCCCTCTAGAAGGGTGGAATGCTACCCCCGCCACCAGCACTGGTGGGGGGGGGGGTAGTATTCCAAGATGTTTGACACCAAACACGACATGTTTTGGTGCAGCCAGTCCAAAGTTAGCATTGTACCGCGAGGATATAATGCACTTAAGAGTATATGGTCAGGCTGCACTACAAACAGCATCAGAGAAGGGTCTCAGAACGCTGCAGAGGGGCTCTGCTCATGCAGGGGCACCCTCTCACATAAGAACCAAGCACTCTGCCTTCAGGATTGATAAGGCCTGCCATAGGAGTGACTTATAGGTTTGTATGTGTGCATATGCAGTGATATAGGTAACCTATATCACAGTAAGGGGTGCATGCACCACCTTACCCAGGCTGCAGTAGCAGACCTGTGGTGTCCTTTTGGCTGGCCTTCCAGGGGTGGCATAATACATGCTTCAGCCCCTGGCAGGCCTCTGAGGTACCTATGCCCTGGGTACATAGTATACCATATACTAGGGACTTATAAGGGCACTCCAGATTCCAATCAGAGATGTGCCTAAGGCACATGGAAACCATTTTAGAGAGGAAGCAGCTAGGCTGGGGTTCTGATTAGCAGGGCCCCAGCCAGACTAAAGTCGAAAAACAGTGAAGCATCAGCAAAAAGTGGGGGTACCCATGTGAAGCAGATCCTACTCTCCTACAGTTGCCTGATCCACATGTCAGTTTCGCAGTGGGAGGTTTCTTGAAAATGGCTCTGTGCAATAGAAAATTTATGGACATTCAATGATGCTTCCCAATGTGTCTCTGCACTTTTTGTTCTCACTTGCAATTTCCCGTTAAACACATGATTTTATTTGTGGACATTCTTAACCTTAGAAAGCTATTACTTGGTCTAATGTTTTCTAGATGGTGTATTTTTAATCAATTTTAGCTCATGTTACTGTATAAGTTTTTAGGTCTCGCCTACGCAGCGCGCATGCGCTGCGTAGAAGGAGACCTTTAGGAATCGATTCGCTTTTTCTGCCAAAAACGTGTATGCTTTGCATTGCTTTCAATGGCAACACGTGCACGTTTGGCGATTCCCTTGAGGGAGCGAGTTTTGGCAACATCTGTTTGTAATTAACTTTCAAACAGATGGTGCCCCTGCTCGCACCCGCAAGGGAAACGCTGTGTGTGCTCTCGGCCGCACTCCCCCCACCCCTCCCACTGTGGTCCGTGTCACTTAGCTCGGGCTTCAAAAGCTTATGCTTTTGCCAGCTAGCTCGTTAGCAGCTTTCCTATCGCTGCTTTTAAAATCCCCGTATTTTTTTCTAGCTCCTCTTGCGGCGAACCAACAAGCTCACTCGAAATGCCCAGAACGTGTACTTGTTGCTGGGAAGACATCTTGGCGGGTAAACGCGCCTGAAGCTGTGATGTGTGCGTGCCTGGATATCTCTTTGCCAGTTAGACGTTTCATCCATAAAGGTTCAGAATATTAATGCTCTATTGAGTCCGAGTGCGAGATGAGTGCGTATCTTCAGATGTCGCCTCGGGCACAAACAGCCAGCATTGCAGAGCCGCTGACAGACTGCAGACTTTCTGCCCTGAAACCTCCCTCCGGCTCTAGGATCGACACATTCCACCCCTAAACCCATAGTTGTGTATTTCCCCTCCTTCCCAATGACCCCCGCCCCCCAAATCACACACTGCTCTACACCACCGTACGAGGTCACGCCTACACGCTTCCACATCATGCCTCCCAGGGCGTCTGAAGCGCTTCGATGCCATCAAACAAGCGCTGGTCTGACTGCACTCCCGTTACTTACAGCACTACGAAATGCAGCCTCTCTGTGGCACACGCTATAATTATCACTCAACTAGAAATGCACGGGCTGAGTGAGCCACGTTGACATGCAAGGGAGTTTGTTTACAGCTGCAGAGAGGAGCGCGGTGGAGAGGGGGGCTTGGGAGCGCCTGTCAGACTGCGCCAGGTTTGCGCTTGTAATTGAAGGGGCTCGCCCCCTCCCACTTTCTCTCTTTCTTTCTCTCTCCCCCGTGCTCTTTCTCTCTCTGCTCGTTCTTGCTCGCTCTCTTGCTGCTCTTGCTCGCTCTTTCTCTCTCTTTCTCTATCTTTTTCTCTATCTTTATCTCTCGCTCTTTTTCTTTCTCTCTCTCGCTCTCCCTTTCGCTCTCTCCCTTTCCCGTCCACTCTCTGCTCTCCCTTTCCCGTCTGCTCTCCCTTACCCGTCCGTTCTCTGCTCTAGTGTAAAACAGCATATCACACTTCATGTGTCTTACTCGGCGGAGGTTTAAAATCCAGCGAGTGGGGCACCGCCTAAGAAGACATGCAACAAGGCTTTGCACAGCTGCCAACAGGTTTGCAACTGGAATCCTGAAGCAGCAATACCAGCAGATTTTGTTTGAACCCTACTGAAAGGGCTGGGGTGGTACGGAGGCCAGCGAGGGACAGCAGACCCCCGCCCCTGCAGTCACAGTCTAAATTCAAGGCCTGCGATACACTAGGCTTTAATGCGGAGTTAATGCCCTACTCTTGCTGCTTTATTGATTTGTTTTTTAGCTAAATCCACTTGAATTATGCGGCAAAGGACAAAATTATATATGGCGGGGTTGACTTGCTACATCAGAAGGAGGGAGGACAGCAATCTGGTCACCCAACATTGAGACTTCAAAGACCTTTAAGAATTGCGTTTCCATACAAAGATGGCTGCTATCTTTTGATAGAGCATTTATCCAGACAACATGCTACGTATAATGTTGTTGTTTGTCTTTTGATTTCCGTGGCACTGTCATTAATCGTTGCTCTACAAATGTAGCTTTGCTTGTAAACCTGCGGTACATGTAACAAACAGCGCGTTTAACGTTAACAAGGCAGTATCCTTACTGTGCGATGGGCGATGAAAAGATAAGAAGGGTCTCTGTTTCCCTTTTGATTTGAAGCATGACTTCTTCTTCCCGCAGGCAGACCAATCAGATGGGCAGCCTGTCTCCACCAATGAGAGTGAGGATTGCAGCTGACACAGCGTGCCCCCCGCCCCCCATTGCATATCAGGATGCAATGACAGAAACAGCAAAATACAAGTCCGGTGGCACACTATGCCAAGCACACATTTTTCGCTTACGTGTTTTTAAGCCACGCCCTTAATTACATTGGCCATACCCCTTTGAGAGACCCCCCCCAGTTTTTTCATCCCACTTAATAGGTCTCGCTTTTGGGACCTTGTTAGTATTTAGTTATGCAGCACAATATCCCAACATCAACTGTTGCATGGCTAAACACTTATAAGGTCCCAAAGGCGAGACCTATTGGCTATGCCAATGCTTGTTTGATATGTCTAGTGTTTTTTAAACAGGCTCTTTTAGGTAAATGATTGATACAAAGGAGAGTTTCTCATGTGTGACATGGATTTATCGTTGAGATTGTGTTGTCTATTTTATTCTTTTATGTTTATATTTGTATAATCGAATAAAGATTTATTTGATATGATTTGAACTCCGTAACTCTGGGAATTGGATTGAGATTGTATCAAATGAGTGCATATCTGAGCTCTTGCTCCTTAGGAAGTATCAACAATCCGAACGAGTCGTTGGATTTGGAGAAATGGGTCAGAATGAGCAATAGTCTTGTAGACAAATACATGTTACAAGAAAAAATACTGCAAAGCCTAGTATAATGAGAGAAGTAGATCAAATGAAGTTGTACCTGTTTATACAGGAATCTGTGATGGGGAGTTTTAGGGTTGATTTGCTCGCCGTAAATAGAGAATTCAAGTGTTTTTTTGTGTCATCACCATTACGTTCCTTCATCTGACAATTTTATGAAAATGCTTGTGTTTTATAAAGAAATGTTATTTGTCTTCTCAATTCCTAGCCAGAACTCTCATTGAGCAAATACGATTAGTTTTACAGAGATTGATTTTGAATAGATTAGCGTTTTTAAGAAAGATTTTATTTCTTCATACTCATTGCTGCAATGTGCTTCCAGTGTGTTTCACTGATCCTTGTTTCTCTGGTCTTCTTTGATATCTGCTGTTTGGTAGTGGGTTCCAAAACACATGCTGCTTTCTCTGCTTTTCTGGGAGCCCATGAAACATCCATTGGTATAGGTATGCTGAGACATACTCAACCTCCCAGAGAAAGAAGGAAGGACAAGTCTTCTCTTATGCATGTGCACTAAAACAGAGAGGTGGCTTCTTTGTAACAAAGGTTCCACTAGACTCTGGTGGTTTTAACTTCAGAGAGCTAGCTATGAGATCATGGATGTGTACTTCCTTACGTTTTGCCCACCAACATCTAGAAGGATCGTCTAAAAGTAGGGTTTTGGATGTGCCAGGAAGTGTGGCTCCTTGCTATGTGTGCGTATGGTATTTGTGGTGTAGGTATGACACGGTACTGCCAGGTCAGAGGAGATACCCTATAACCCCCGTATGTGTGTGGGTGAAGGCCCGCACAAGATTCAGAAAAGCAAAATCCTGGGCACACGTTTACAGAGTAAAGACAATGGTTGTTAAAGTCTTATGCATTTGGAGAGTTGTCATGTAAAGTCCACTCAAATAGTTAAAGTTTCTTGTTTAATCTTAATCGCAAAAGGACACAACCAGCCAACACGTGTTTCGTCACAAAAGGGAAGTATCCCGTGACTTCTTCAGGGCGCTCCGCCGGTGATAATTCCGACCCGGCTAGTCTGGTAAATGGAATGTATATGTAAAATTTCTTGGGCTAGTAACAGGGAAGCTCCGAAAAGACGGAGATCCCAAAAGTTAGTGCCTGTGTTCCTGTAGATGGGCGGGTCCGACGTTTCAACTGAATCTTAAGCGTGTGCGCTATGTGGAGTGAAGGCACTGGTTCATCTACAGAACACGTGTTGGCTGGCTGTGTCCTTTTGCGATTAAGATTAAACAAGAAACTTTAACTATTTGAGTGGACTTTACATGACAACTCTCCAAATGCATAAGACTTTAACAACCATTGTCTTTATTCTGTAAACGTGTGCCCAGGATTTTGCTTATCTAGAAGGATCTGCTGCCTTGGTCTGTCTGCCATTTTATTTTACAGAACGTCAGTTGGCCAAGCCCTCATTCCATTAACCGTTGATCAGTTGTACATACTAACACGAGGTTTAATATAAATTAGTGCCTCTGCATGTCCACTTGCCAAGCATGCATAAGTTTTAGGTCAGACAGTGAGTTGTTCACCCAGATATGTTTGCTCAATTTAAGTATAAGTGCATAAGTTATCATAGACTGTTCTGTGAATCCTACAACGTTTTAATTTTCCCGATACCACTGTTTGGCCTCAGCCGAGAGCATGGGTTATGGGGCTTTGCCCAAACCTTGATGTATTGTGGTAAATTCTATAGAACTGCTTCCCAATGTCTAATGGATTGGAACAGATGCCCTGGTCATTTGAAGCCTACATACTAAAGGTGTACACAAGACCTTTTTTATTTTTTTTAGTTATGTGCGAGCTTGACTGTGGATGGGGGAAAGCAAAAACGAGTCAATATATGCATAATGTGTGGATGAGTGAGTACATAAATGGACCAGTGGGTGACTGAATAGATCAACCACACATACAAAAAAACAAGTTAATGCATTTCCATTAAAAAGCCATACCTCTTGGATTTGCCAAGACTTGATTTTAAAGGAAATGTTATTTTACCAAAGCTTTTTTTCCTTTGGTGAGGGCCAGTCAGTTCCAAAGACCCTGCTCCCGGGTGCTTGCTGCTGCGTGCAGGACACCGCATTCTGGTGGCAGGAAGAGAGAGCACCGCAGGCTGTGGCCCTCTTTAAATGCTCTTTAAACCCATTCAAAGGTGGCCACTTGTGTGTACACATGTTTGTGCTTGTGCTTACACTCACGGGTGGCGAGTTTTGAATGGTTTTTGCTTTCACTTTTTCAAAAACCATTGATGCTGACCAGTAGAAGATATTATGCCTGTGTAAGGTGTGACAAATGTAAAAAGAACTACTGATGCACTGAATGCAGAACAATGTCATACATTCGCCCAGTACAGGGATCTGGGGTGGCATGGTGAGCAAAAGAATGATGGATTTAACCCAGGTCTCTTGACTGGGGGTGAATGTTTTGATTTGTTCTGCATTCCGTCCATCAACTGTGTGTCTTATGTAAGGTGTGGCACAGATCCAAACGACCTCTGAATTAGGTTGCTCTAAAGCATATGTTTGATGTAACTTTTTAAATTGTGCCCACAGAAAAAGGCACAAAATTCTGGTTGTTGATAACCCGAAACCATTCCAAAGGCAACTAGCACACTCGAGTTAACATTATTTTATTTTACTGAGAGTCTCAGTACAGGGATCTTGGGCCCTCAATGGGCAGTCTCAGGGCAGAGGTCGAACAATGAAGTGGCTTGTAATGTTGAAGGGTGATAAGGTCTGGACTGTTTGGAGGGCCAGGATGCGCCCATTGGAGCAGGGGGTAAATGCACTTGGACCCTGCGTTATGGGGTCCAAATTGTCTGTTGGGGGCTTGACGTCCCTAGGGCTTACAAGGTGAGCCCGTCTTCCGGAGCAGGAAGAGTTAAACCTGACGTGTGAGTCTGTCTGGATTCTTGTGGGCCGCCCCTGCACTGGCCACAGCGTGCCGTTCCACAACGCTGGCAAAGAGGCCAGTGCGACCTCCTGCAACCGACCCTCTGACCGCAGCCACTAGCCTGGCATCCCAGTCTGTGTGAGTCGGCGAACCTTCTCTCTGCGGCCCAGCTGCACCCGTTTGCTATTCCCAGCCCGGATCCTTCTCCAGTACCCCCGTGCCCACGAGAACCCCCACCAGGAGCTATTCTCTCCCTAGCTCTCTGGCTTGGTGAGGTGCACGCGGCAGCTTCCACCCTGTGCCTCTCTGCTACAGCCCTTAAGAAATGCCTTCTCCTGCTGTCCTGTAGAGAACATCCAGGCAGTGATGGCTGGCATCTCAGCAATTTAGCCCTTCCTGCTCACAGGCCCACCCTTCACCCGGAGCCCAAGTTGGAAAGTGGGGTAGAACACCTGGAGCTATATTTCACGCCAATGGTGTCCTGATGGAGAGGAAGCGCACACTCCTCCTCCACCCGATAGGCCTGAAATCTACAAACCGTCTCGCACTCTAGAAGAAGCCAGAGCCACTTACACGTACACCAGGATGGTTGCAGCTCTCAATGCCTCATTTGAGCCGATGGCAAATATCAATTATGAGTTTTTCATTTTCCAGCAGCCATACAAGAACTAGAAGAATCATTCAACACGTTTCATGCACACCTGAAAGCGACCTGCGCATTCGCTAATGACGCAGCAGAAATTCGAGCACAAGCCATCCAGGGCTGTGCATCCTCCAAGCTCCAGGAACGCGTCCTGCAAGTCCCTGGAACGCCATTAACCGACATTCTCACACTGGGCCGGTCAAAGGTACTTTTCAAGGTGAGAGCCTCCCAGATGGAGGCTGTGCTGTTCACGCAGATAAAGACTGAACCAGTCAACATGGTGACGACCTCCACATCAGACTCCAAGATGAAACCTGTACAGCGCAGACCCTGTGGCAACATGCGGCGGGTCCGCTCACTGCCTGGCTGAGTGTTCGACGAAAGGAAAGACCTGCATGGCTTGCAGGAAGGTGAATCACTTCACCAAAGCGTGTCTCTCTAGCCGGCGGAGGGACACGAACTTGAGGAAATCAGATATTGCTATCACTGAACCACAGGCTGCATCAGACCACTATGAACTACTGGACATGGATGACAACAACGCAGCGGCAGTCCACTCCGTCCTTGTGGTCGAAATGACATGACACAAAACATGTTCCCGCCAACCTACGCCATCTAAATTGGATGCACAAAACTCTCGGCAGTGATTGACACTGGTGCATAAATTAACCTCATGGCCAGAGAGGCCTACGAAGCTCTAGCACCAATAACAGTGCTCCTTTTTACCAGTCTAAGTCTATGTGTATGGTCAAATGAGACCACTAAAAATGAAGGCACAATTCACAGCCATGATCACGCTTCACCAGCAATTAGTCTCTGCTTCTGTCTATGTCTCCTCTGAAGGACGGGGTGTACTCCTCAGCTGCAGCATGGCCGAAAACCGTCACCTGGTCCAATTCGCACTCCAGGGACATCACAGCAAACTTAATGACATCCTCTGTGAATTCAAGGACATTTTAGAGAGCATTGTCTGCCTCAAGAACATATTAATCTCAATGCACATCGACCGCACAGTGCACCCCATCGCTCTATGTCACCACAGGGTTCCCTTCCACCTTCATCCAAAAGTGGAGGCAGAACTTGGAAAGCTTGAAGACATAGACATTGTCGAAAGGGCTTAGGGCTCTATGCCAGTGGTGGCTGGTGACATTTGAAAGTGGTGGGCGTAAAATTATTGGCATACTGCACCTTAGCGAGCGAGCGTAGCGAGCGAGCCTGAACAACCTATGGGGGTTCCGGGGTTCTCCCCGAGAAAATTTTGAAAAAGAGTGGACAAATGGTGCATTTTCAAGCAATTTGAGAAAGCAGGATGGTTAATAAAGCAATTGTGAAAGTGCAGTTATTACATTAATAAAGAGATGTCATATAACATAGGTAGCTGCTTATTCAAGCTTTCTTTCACCCCATAGTCCAGCAGGGTCTTGATACAAGACAGATAAGAGAAAAGCAGTGTGGTCCTCGACCAGGAAGACACTCATATTTCGTTGGTAAGAAGTCAAAGGATTGGTCAAATTGAAAACCTGAAATGCAATATGCAATGAAACAATTTGCAAGTACATCTCATCTATGTTCAACAAGCCATGTTTTACCCATGATTGGAATTGTGAATCACCAAATAAACTGAGCCACTGCAATCAAAAGCAGAGGGCCTCCTCAAAAGTATGCCCTTAAGAGAGTTCTCTCATCTCATGTCCTCTCTATATTTTCTCTGGAAGTTGAAAACTCATCACATTCTACTGCACAAACCTGAACCCTTCTGCATATTCCAACACCAGAACTCATTCTTGGCCATTTAGTTTGGAGCCATTCATACCAGGAATACAGAAAATACCTTTAAATAGAGTAGAAGGTTTATGAATACAAGCACTTAGCAATTGTACATATACTATGAATGAGAGCCAAAGGAAACAAAAAGGAATAAAGAAGGAAGCAACACTCAAACACAACTAGTGCTCCGGAACGCCATAAAATTCTCTATGTGGCAAGTTCATCACCTATAGCAGAACACAGTACATTTAATGTATCCCTCAGTTTAGCATATTAAACAATAGCAAGTGGTAATTCTTGTGATATGTACTCATCACTGAAGACTATTGTAGAGTCACTATATAAATACAATTATACAATATGTGGTGTTAGGTGTAGAAAATCTAGACTCACACCTGTCTATATTTTTTTTGATGTTTTATCCTTGATAATGTGCCCTATTGATACTCTGGGGACCATATTCAGTGTGCGCGCCCTGAAACCGCTCATAAACTCGAAAAGTAAATAGAAATGCCCCCTTCTCCTCCCATGTTTCACTACCCTTCCCTTCAGCTTGTCTGTGCACTGTCTCTCTCTCCCTGGCAGTCTCTCTCCTGCCCATGTCTCCCTCCTTGCCTCGGATCTGTGACTGTAGTATGATTCCAACTGTCTCCTCCCTCTATTCAAAGCCTCATGCTCATTCCTCTGCTCTCCCCTGTCACGGCCACCAGTCTGTCTGTGCCTGTCTCTTTCTCTGTCTTACTCTCTCTGCACTATATATATTTATATATCTATTGTACGTAGGCTGAAATATGCTATTTATTACCATTGCTAAGTCTGGAGGGAAGCCATGACTGTCGACATACAAAGCCTCAATCACTCCCACAACAATGAGTTGCAGGTATCAATTATGATTGAACAGCGGTTCTTAAACTTCTGATTTCTGTGGACCCCACTGAATCACATCTGGAAGCCGGCGACCCTGCCTAAGCAATCTCTATGATTTAAACGTTTAAAAAATACAGCAACAAGTATACACCATTACACAAATTCCAACATATTTTTTTAAATCTCAAACACAAAATATGCACAAAAAAGTTAAATTTTAGTGAGAAAGTTGTAACATTCAGTATTTTACTTCACTTCTAAATGACGAAGTGCTATGCTATACTCTAGCCTATTAATTTAGCTTTTTGACTCCTAATTCATGCTGTCTTTTTGTCAGTGCGTGTCAGCGCTTCATTTGAGGTTACCAATCGTTCATCCTAGATTCTGTTGGAAGTACTCACGCTGCTCCCACCAATCAAGCTGAGGATATTAACCTTACTGTTTAGCCTCTGATTTCCAATACCTTCACGTTTACTGATCGTTTACATTTTTCATTTTTACATTTTGCTTTTTGTGTGTACATACTATTAATCTGCTAAATATATTTAACGTTGTAAACAGATGCGGACTTTCAGGGGACCACGGACCACCAGTTAAGTGCCTCTGAGCTAGGCAATTTTTTCACGTGTAGAAGTAACAAAGTTATTAAACCGAACTGCAGCAGAGAGGTTATATAAAATTTCCTTAACAGGTACCGCAAGGCAGAGCAGCACACGTACAAGTGGACAGAGCAGGGTGGGCGAATACAGGCAGACAGAGCAGAGTGGACAGATACAGGCAAACAGAGCAGAGTGAACAGATACAGGCAGACAGCAGAGTGGACAGTTACAGGCAGGAAGAACCGAATGGGCAGGTACAGTTAGGCAGAGCAGTGCAGGTACAGGCAAGCAGAGCAGAGTGCGCAGATACAGGCATAGAGGAGAGTGCAGAGACAAGCCTACAGAGAGGAGCGCACACAGACAGGCAGAGCAAAACGCGCAGATACAGGGGAGATTGCGCAGATACAGGCAGGCAGAGGAGAGTGCTCAAATATAGGCAAGTGGAGGAGAGTGCGCAGATACAGGCAAGCTGAGGAGATTGCGCAGATGCGCAGATACAAGCAGGCAGAGGAGAGTGCGCAGATACTCGTAGGCAGAGGAGAGTGCGCAGATACAGGCAGAGCAGCAGAGTAGCAGTTACTGACAGGCCTAGCCGAGTAGCAGATACAGGCACGCAGAGATGAGGAGAGGGTCAGGCAGACAGGACGCAAATACAGACAGACCGGAGGAGCAGGCAGGCAAAGCGGGCGTGGACCCCAGCACAAGCAGAACCAAGTGTGGGGCGCGGGCATAACAGGCAGGGCGAAACCGTGAATAATTTGCAAGACTGATCAGTAAGGGTTGTACCTGTCCGTGATCTCGATGTGTGTGTCTGTGTTTATGTGCCTCCTTGGGGGTCTGGATATGTGTGATCTGTGTGTTCTCTGTGGAGTCTACAACCGTGGGTGATCTGTATGGTGTACGTGTGTCTGTGCGTGTATGACTTGTGTTTTTTCTAAGTGGTGTGTGCGTGAGGTGACTCTTACTTGTGCAGGATGGACTAGTGCTTTGCTTGTCTCTGTGAATGACGTGTGGAGTTCGTAGGTTTGTGTGGTCTGGTGAGTGTAGGTGTGATTTGTGTGTGTGTGAACTGTCTGATGGGTTAGGTGTGAATGCGTCTGTGTGAGGGAGAGAGCGGCTCTGTGTAGGTGAGTAGGGGTGTGTGTGTGCATGCGACCTGTGTGAAGAAGTGGGTGTGTCCGTCAGAGTGATGTGTGGGTGAGCAGGTATGTGTGTGTGTGCATATACCCCTTGTAAAGAATGAGGTGTTTGTGCGTCTGAGTGATCTGTGTGGGGACAGGTGTGTGTGTATGTGACCTGTGTGAAGACGTAGGTGTTTGTGTGTGTCCGAGTGATCTATGAGAGGGAGTAGGGTCTGTGTGTTATTGAGCTGTGTGAAGCAGTGTCTGTAGGTATGTGGATTCGCGTGTTTTAGTGTGCATGTGTCCTTGAGAGCCTCAGAGTGCGTAAACGGCCCTTACCTGTGCAGGAGTGCAGGGGCTTGGGCCTCACCAGCAGGGAGGGGCACACCGAGTACAGGGACAGCTTCTCGAAGTAGCCGCACGTCTCCTTGGATAGGATCTCGTCGATCATGAAGGTCTTGTAGCGCCGCCTGGCCGCCTTCATCTGGCCCGAGGAGGAGAGCCGGAGCTCGGCCTGGCAGTGCATGCTGGGAGCTCCGTGGGGCACGGACCCCCGGCCGCGGTGTGAGGAGTGAAGATGTGGGCAGCAGAACTCCCTTGCAGCCTGTAGGAATCCCCTCAAGGCGGTGGGCCTGGGTATTTGTATGTGGCTATAGGATTTCTCTACAGGATGGAGCCCGGGTGTGTTCCTATAGGAAGCCCCTACTCTTCTGGGGCCCGGGGCGTGCTCTCGGAGGGGTCGCTCACGGCTGTGAGTGTGGCGAAGTGGGCTTCAGAACCCCCCGGCCCGAGGGCAGTGCTGATAGGAGCGGACACGTGGCTGCGGTGGACACCGTGCTCCAGTGTGTACGAGGGTGGACACCCCTCGAGGCTCCTGTGCCACCACAGGTGTGCGAGGGCTGCAAGAGAGAGAGAGCAAAAGGAAGAGACAGACACAGGGGGACGAGGGGAGGATAACGAGAAGAGAGACAGAGGTAAGAGAGAGAAAGACAGCGAGTAGGAGTTAGAGGGGAATAGAGAGACAGAGCAAAAGGAAGAGTCAGACAGACATCCGTTTCTTGTCAAGCGAGAGACTGAAGATTGATCCAGTATCCGCAGTTTTTAATGAGTAGCTCAGCAGACGCGGCTCGCGGGGGGGGGGTTGTTTCGGGGGCCCGGGAGATTTTTTAAATTAAAAAAAAATCCTACCTGACTCTGGAGGTCCGCCGTCCGCGCCGCCTCGGGTCCGACTCCGTTTGGCTTAGGGCACGGTTACCTCTCGCCCGCCTGCCCATTAGGAGACCGAGGTTTGAGCCTTTGCTCAACCCTCGCTCTCCTAATGGGCATGCGTAAGCCAGTGCACACACAAGTGCGCATGACTGGGCACGGCGCGAAAATTCGGTGCCCTTGCCCACTCATGCGCACTTGTGCTGCAGTGCTGCCTGCTGCCCCTGGTCCCTCTAACAATCATGTCAGTCAACATGAGGCAGGACCGCCCACCCCCTTCAGACTCTGAAGGGGGTGGGCGGTCCGACGTCATGCTGACTGGCATGATTGTCAGTTCTCCCTCGGCTCTTTGAACTTAAGTAAACTGATTCAGTTTACTTAGGTTCAAAGACGCCGAGGAGCTGCGGCGAGGGGGCTACGCCCCAACGCCCCAATGGACGCACCGCCCCTGCGAAGTATGCCATGGGCATCCCCCATCGTGGTTGCCACAAAGCTCAAATAGCTGGGCGAAGTCCAAATCTGCTTAGATATGAGATTCCCAAATGTTGCCATAAAACAGGAGCGGCATGGGGGCGGAGCTTGCCTGGCCTCAAGATGGCAGCAATGTAATATCGCTCCCGACGACATCGCTGCAATCCTCTCAATATTTGCAAAATCCATGGTCATAGATGGTGGCAGAAGGGCGGAACGGACGACGCTAGGCACTGGCAACGTAGCGGTACAGGCAAATCCTAGTTCGGCGCATACACGGTGCTGTTCGCGGACTCGGCCCTGTAACGGAGGTGGGGCCTGATCGACGTCTGCGGTGGCCTGAGCTGCCTGTGGCGCACCCCACCGGAATTGATGCGGAGAGTGAGAGTTGCGGTCCTGCTGTTACCGGAGAGCTGCCCCTCCCTGCGTTGCTGACCCCCGCGAAGCTGCCTTGCCGCCAAATACAAACAGAGGGGATAGGCGCCCCGGAGCTCGGGGGCCCTGGTCCATGCCCGGACGGCAAGAAGGCGGTGAGTGGAGAGGAGCCCGCGATTGGGTCGCTCCTGGGCCTCGATGGTGCACGGAGTGCGCTGATCCCCGTGGAGTGACTGGCCCCCCTACATGCTGAGATCCCTGTGGACACGGCACATAGAAACACTTTGTAGTATAGCCCTGTGTTGGCGGATGGGCGTGGGCCGGGCCCATCTGATCGCTGCCTCTTGTGTTGAGTTGGGGTTCTGGCACTACAGATGCTTGTGGAGTAAATGGGCTGCATACAGCTTGTGTGGGGCAGAGCAGGGACTAAGGCCTGGTGGAGCGGAGCTAGCCTGGCAACATTGGAGGGCATGTGATACCACCACTGGGAGCTGTCACAGTTGGAGTGCTTAATATTTGACAATAATTCAATAACTGACGTGCGCCTGGGGGGTGGCTTTACCTTCGCTGGAGGCTCTTGGCTGGGGACTACCGCTGGGGCTCCACGAGTCGGAGATTTTCTACTGCACGTAACGCAGAGGCCTCTTAACCAGTGAGCTGCGCAACACCACAGGACAATGGGGAATCCAGACAAAACTCAATCCAAATTACAATTTGACCAGCGCAAATCGACTAGACTAAGAGAGGATGGCGCTGACACAGACCTCGGGGAGCAGGGCGCCTCAGGGATATAGCATGGAGGAGATTTGCGCCATATACTAGAGGATATGCAACAGAGCCTATCCACGATAGACGGAAAAATAGACTCTCTATCTTATCGTATGGACCGCATCTCGGAGCGGTTGGACAAGAACGTTGAGAGAATTGACATGGTGGAGAGGAGAGCCTCAGAAATCGAAGACCAGAACGTTGAGACCTCGGGCTTGCAAAAGCAGATGGGAAAACTTGTGGAGGCTCTACAGGTTAAAGCGGAGGACATGGAGGCGCGCTCACGGCACAATAACCTACTAATTGTTCGGCTGCTGGAATCCACCCCAACAGGCAATATGGAGCTGTATGTGGAGAAACTTCTGGTCACAATCCTTGGTTGTGATGCCTTTTCTTCAATATTTGTAGTTGAACGGACTCATCGCTCATTAGCGCCTAGGCCCCCTCCCAGGGGCCCCTCGGCGTCCTATCATAGCCCGCATACTCAATTACCGAGACAGGGATACTGCATTATGGACAGCACGAGAACTTCGTACACTTAGGGGCCGATTCCGATGTCGGACGGACTCAGGTCCGTCCGACATCGGTCAGGAGCTGTAACCGACCGACCTGCTGTCGTCGGTTACGGCCCTGCAAGTACGATGCGACCGAACCCTGTTCGGTCGCACTCGTATATTGCACAATGGGAGCATGCATTCCGAGCGGAATGCATGCTTGCATTGTGAAAAGCAGGAGTGCAGTTCATCCCTGCACCCTGTAGCCGGCACCCCGAGGTGCCTGCCACCGAGTGCAGGGATCAACAGAGGGGCACCATAGGTGCCCCCAGGCCGCCATTCGGCGGCCTCGCACCCATGGGGGCCCTACTGGGGGCCCCCAAAGACAGTTAGCGACTGCCTTTTTGTGCCGGAAAGACCGGCACGAAAAGGCAGTGAAATACTGCCATCGTACTCCCTCGGTCGTGAAGAGGCAGCCGGGGAAGTACTGAAGGATTTCCGGACGGCGGACAGGCTCTCCGAGCCCGTCGGAAGCCATCCGGAAATCCGAGTCGGATTCCTTTCCGACCGAGCCCATCGGAATGGCTCGGTCGGAAGGAATCCGGCGGCACGCTTCGAGTCCGGTCGGAAGGGCTCCGACCATCGTTCGGTGCCCTTCCGGCCGAAATCGGAATCGGCCCCTTAATTATGAGGGCTCCGCGCTATCTTTGTACCCTGACTTCACCCCACAGGTCCAGGAGACACGCGGGCGGTTTGCCCTGTCAAACCCAAGCTCAGAGAGCTTAAAATTGAATACGCCATGCTCTACCTTGCCCGCTTGAAAGTTACACTAAATGGTAAGGCGCAGGTGTACACAGACCCCGGCACTGCTCAACAAGTGATTAAGGGCTACAACAAAGCGCAGCTCAACAAACAGGCGCCAGTCGATGTATCCGAGAACAATAACCCTGCGAGCCCTCTTGATCAAAATGACTGATACATTTCCAGCTGCGGGTAATGCCCTCAAATAGCAGCGACAAAGTCGATAGGTCACACATAGTTAGCGAACGACACCCTTATTTTAAACAGACTGCATGATGGGCAGATTCAGAGCTTTAAGAGGTGGACAGTTATTGCTGTTTTTGGTTTAATACGGCTTAGACGTCAAGTTGGAGGCAAGTGAGTGGGGGACACTGTTCTTCACACAATATGATGCTGGTGGTTTGCTGTCCAGTAGTCAGAATATTAAGCTAGGCTTTTTGCCAAATAGTTGTAACCATGGATAGACATGTTACCTAATAGAACAGTTGTAGCGATGTTCGAGTTCACCACAGTTGGTTGGGCATCCACCGCCCTCAAGTGTATTTCACACTTATTTGGGGGGGGGGGACAAGAGATCTAGAGGAAAGGGGGGGGTTTATGTCGCCATGTCAAATGTTGGGGGACGTGACGTGGGAGGGGGGATTAAAAAAACTCGCACTGAATTGTAGCAGCAGCACGGATGTTATCGAATGTTTTTGTTTAGGCAGGCACACAGTCATTATAAAAGGCATCTCAAGTTTCAAAAATGAGTGGGGGACATGACCAAACAACCATGCAGGGGGACTGCATTATAAGCTTCTTACCCTGGAACATTAGGGGGCTAAATGACCAGCAAACAATTTGTAAGGTGGTTTTATATTTGCTCAGACATCACATAGATGTGACAGTGTTGCAGGAAACCCATTTGGCGCCTAACACGGGGCTGTTAACAAAGAGGAGAATGAAGGGCATCTGCGTAGCAGTCGGCTTCAACACGCATGTACGCGGGGTCATGATATGGGTTCGACAGGGGGCGAATATTAAAATAAAAGCAGTGGAAAAGGATACAGACGGGAAGTATGTTATAGTGCACTGCCGCAAAGGAAACCTAGATGTGCGCATTTTGGGAGTGTATGCTCCGAACTATGGTAATCCCCAATTCTATCGATCCCTGCATAGTAAACTCACAGCATATTCAAGGATGCCTACCTTGTGGGGGGGCGATTTTAATTGTGTGCAATCCCCAGTGCACGATCGCTCTAAAGGCCCTTTGCGCTCTCCCTCATCGGAAGCAAGGGCTATTGCAGCAATTGCTGAAGCTGATGATCTGGTGGACGTATGGCATCATCGTGCACCGGCGGGAACAGAATATACACACTACTCGTCGGTGCACGACATACATACGCGTATAGACTACTGGCTGGCTTCCCGTGGCTTAATACCCTTTATAACAAATTGTGAACACCTGCCTCGTACATATTCATATACATGGACAAACGGCCTACACCGCACACGTCAGATTCACTCGAGCAAGGCCCTCTAATCCCCAACACGGTACCATTGCTTGGACCGCCGCAGCGGATCGGGGACCCGACCCTGCCTTGACGTTCCTGTCGGACCATTCCGATTACCAATTGTACAGCTCTGTCATTGGTTCCTCTGAACTGACCCTTGCAGTCGATCGGGGCCCGACACTGCACACCTAGCTACCAAGGACTCCCTGATAGCTCACCATTAATCAATTGAGCGGGATTTTGGCTGTACTACCACTAGGTCTCTTTCAGCCTCGCTGAACCCTGGCCGGTACGCAGGTATTTACACTTTCTCGCGTAGATGGTTCTTCCACTACGCTAGATTCGCAACGCGTTCTCATACGCTGACTCCAGTTGATTTATCCTCTACTCGCTTGCCTGTACCTTACTCTACAGCACTTCTTAAAATTGGGCAATCCGGTCCTGATGATGGTCCTGAATGAATAGGACCGAAACGCCGTTGACCTCTCTCTCAGCGCAACTTACGGCGCATCTCTTGCTTTGGTTCTTCCAAAATCAAAAACTTTGTACAGTCATTGTATATAACTAATTGTGTTGAACCTTTGATCACTGTATATAGCTTCTTTGCCACCTTGTCACTTTGCGCCGCCCGCTGTGTTCTGCACTAGTCACTTGCGCCGTTTATTTTCTTGCCACGAGCACAACGTGCACTTTGCCACCTTGATTGCCACCACATTTTATGCTCCCAGTGCTGTTGAATCTGCTATGATAAACTGTGCATTCTAAATATATGATGCCATGAGCACCTTTATACAAACAACCAGGAGTCTCCCTTTCTTTCCTTTGCAATGTCGTGTACATGCTGATGTATTTGCCTCCCTCATTGAATCCGGTTGAGACATTGTTGTTAGTTTTTACTTACTTACCCGGTTCTCAACCTGGTCTACGGGTTATACTCCTGTTGTTTTTTACTACACTATCGTACATATTCAGATCACTCCCCAGTCAAGTTACAGCTAAAAATAGATGACTTTCAGCCTAGGGTCCGAACGTGACGTTTTCCTCAGTACTCCTTACTGGACGAGGCATTTAAGGTGGAAGTCTCAAAGGAGATAGACCTGTTTTTTTCTACTAATCTTGGCAGCGTCCCGAAGATGGCCACCATATGGGAAACTTTCAAAGTCTATATCAGAAGGGTGGTCATATCAAAACACGCAGGGGTACTTCGCTCCTTCAGAGGAAGATTACTGAGGCTTGGAGCGGTGGGCTGTTACAGGCCCCTCCCCCCGAGGTGCTTGCACAGATCAGGTCTAAGATAAACAAATATAACGAAGAGGCTCAAGCTGAGGTGGTACATCTGGGGAAATACGCTACCGAAAGGGTGTATGGAGAGGGGGAGAGGATGAGCGCTACGATGGCTGCTCTGACCCGCCCGGTCGGAGGGGCCAGTGAGGTGTTAGAGCTGTGCAAGGACAACGGCGCAATACTAAATGGTGCAGCGCAGATAGTGGATAGATTTCGCTCCTACTATACAGAGCTCTACACTTTGCACCCATCCGAGTCGGAGGAATCGGATGAAGAATATCTATCTTACATAGCCATGAAGTGGCTGTCTAACTCCCATAGAGAACATTTGATGGCGCCTTTACGCCCCACTGAGATAACTGCAGCTTTGAAAACCATGTCCAATGATAAGGCCCCTGGGTCTGATGGGCTAACGGTAGCATTTTATAAAGCCTATCAGTATCAACTGCTCCCTCATTTGGTAAATTTATTAGAGGAAATGGCGACAGATGGCATAATGCCCCCAGCATGAGAGAGGCCACCTTGATCACCCTTTTGAAGAAAGATGAACCCCCACAGCACTGTTCCTCCTACAGGGCACTCTCGTTGCTGAACATGGACACCAAATTATTTGCTAAAATCCTAGCAAATCGGCTCGCCCCCTTACTCCCAATAGTGGTAGACCCTGAACAATCTGGGTTGGTGCCCACCCGCTCATTAACAAGTAACCTGCGTACCCTTTTGGCACGATTGCCGGTATCGACCCGGAGATACGAGCTGCAGCAATTTTTCTCAATGCCGAGAAGGCTTTCGATTCAGTCGAGTGGCGCTTCTTGAGGGCAGTGTTGAAACTGGTGGGGGTGGGTGAGATATTCATTAAATTAGTGGATGTCCTGTATGAGAAGCCCATGGCACGTGTGCGCGTGAATGTACTCCTCTCAGAACCAATACCCATCACACGTGGAACAAGGCAGGGGTGCCCTCTGTCCCCCCTGTTGTATGCGCTGACTGCGGAGCCCCTTGGGTGTGCACTGCTAGAATACCACGGGCATCGTGGAATATGTTTCCCACAGTATAATTCAATAATTACGGCATATGCAGATGACACACTTTTATATGTCAATGAGCCGGCGCGGAATTTATCACCAATCCTGCAAGAGGTGGAGCGCTTTGGACAACACTCTGGCTTACGTATCAATTGGAGTAAATCCATTTTATTCCCCCTAACCCCCAACACTCTCCCAGTCGAGAGCACTTACCCTATTGAGTGTACATCGGAGCCCACTAGATATCTGGGCGTGCAGATACACACTGACCCTGAAGTGGTAGTGCGAGAAAACTACGGCAGGGCAATACAGAAGCTCTTGGAGTCCGTTGAAAAATGGATTCGCATGGGCTGAGAAACAATTGCGGGTGCAATGGGAAACATTGACCAGACCTTACTCGGAGGGGGGGCTGAACGCTCCAGATTTCGAACTGTACTATTGCGCAGCGCAACAGATGCATGCATATCACTGGCTACATGGAGCTCAGGACAGCCCACAATAGCACATTGAAAGGGAAGCGGTGGACCCCTTGACTCTGCCACAATATTTACTCAGGACACCACGTAGGCGCTATCACACTATAGACCCAGTTGGGTGCACAAGGAGCTTGCTCTGGAGGGCCGCTAACAGGCAGGGAATGACTCTACTTTACTCCCCTAAATTGGCGCTAGAACTGTGCGGTTGGTTGCCAATAAGGCAGGAGAGAGATTTAATTTAGCTGTGCAGTCTTTGGGTATGGCCACTGTAGGCGATTGCTTTAATGAGGGAGTGGTTAAGCAATGGGATATGCTGCAAACAGATTTACTGGCTGCCCCTATGATAGCAAAATTCCACATTTTCCACGCCAGGCATGCGCTGCGTGCAACACTGGGGGAGGAAATGCTAGAACCTCGGGAATACACTCCCATACTAGCTCAATCCCCGCAACACACGATCTCGATACTGTATACCCTTTCCAATGCCGGCATAAGTCCCTTAAAAATGAAAGTATTGCAAGAATGGCGCGCAGAATTAGAGTTAGACATCACAGACGAACAGTGGGCATATTGCTGCGCAGGCATGAAGTCTATATGACAAAATGGTAGACATCGTCTGATACATTTTAAATTTCTACAAAGGGTGTACTACACTCCGGCGCACTTATACAAGTGCATACTCAGAGAAGATGATAGATGCGTAAGGTGCGGGGCAGCGGCCGCAAACTTCACACATCTCGCGTGGGTCTGCCCTGGTATTCAGAGGTTTTGGGAGGCAGTACATGCTGCGTTGCAAGATATTGCGGGGGTGAGGCTGAAGCTGACCCCTTTAGAGGCTCTGTTGGGCTATGTTAAGGAATTTCCCAAAAGCTTGCGCAAGCTACTTGCTTTGGGTATCCTGATGGAAAAGCGAAGGGTTGCTTTGCGGTGGATGAGGGGGCCCACACCTACAATAAAGGAGTGGTATGCTGATTTGTCCTATTGCAATACACAGTCAGAAAATGTTAATGCTCTTATGCCCACACGTTGTAAGCCAAGAGATATTTTGGACCCATTCAAGGAATACCTTGCTCGCCAAACCACGACGGAAGACACAGAGGAAGAACAGGACAGAGAGGGGATCGGCTGACTTAGCAAGAGCACAATAAGTTTGGGGCATAACTCGGATAGTTTTTGTCACCTAATGTTTCAGGGTTGGGCCAGGCCGTCGCTTAGCGGGAACAATGTAACCCCTGGTTGTCTAAATACAATGCATAAGAACCAATGTAATGGGTAATTCCTCCTTAATTTACAATGCAGAATGATTGTAATTATGATGTCAATGTTGTGCTGCTACTTGTCTCTTCCAGCTGCTGCTGCACTTAATGTAATGGTCAATGGGATTAATGTTTGTATGCAAAATGAAAATAAAGTAAAAAAAAAACAGGAGCGGCATCTCTCGCCCACAGTTGATGATATCCTTGGGGAATTCAGCGGAGCAGCCTGGTTTTCCAAAATCGACCTGTGCTCAGGCTACCACCAGTTGTTGCTCCACCCCAACTCGAGGAATATTTAATCTTCTCAACTCCTGTGGGCCTTCGACGATATAAAAGACTACATTGTGGCATCTCAAGCACTGCGGAGATATTTCAAAATACCATCGAAGCGGTTCTAGGAGTAAGCATAACAAGAGACTGAGGAATGTGCTGCGTTGGTTTTGAACTGTAGGCTGACCCTGCACTGGGAGAAATGTGAGTTCCTCCGGGCCGCCATCAGTTTTTTTGGTTATGTCTTATCAGCCAAAGGTGTTGCCCCTGATCCCAGTCAGAAGCGTCCTTGGTTTGATGAACTACTGTGGGCGGTCCATCAAAGACATCACAACGCTCACACAGCCCTTATGGGAACATATCAAGGCCAACACCATCTGGACATGGGGACCACAACAAGAAAGTGCATTCCAGAAAACAAAAGATGCCCTCTGGGTGCCCACCCAGCTCACCTACTTCAACCTGGTAAGAACTACCAGAATCGGCGTAGGCACAAGCCCCACAGGCCTCAGAGCAGTACTGGTTCCAGAACAAAAGGGCGGTGAGTGGGCTCCGGTTCCATATGCCAGTCAGGCACTGACCCAGATGGAACAAAGGTACTCCCATATAGAACGCGAAGCCATCGCTATCCACTGGGGTGCCGGCATTTCCAACTTTAATACCCCAAAAATGTAACTAGTCTTGATCACAGCTGCCAGCGAGGTCATGCCCAAGATCACAAAGATAATGAGCACTTAGGGAGCTGAAGATCTACAACGGCCCACCATTCCAAGGCCAGGAACCAGCAGAGTATCTATGGTTCTCGGGCATAGACCATGAATAATCACACCCCTGTGACCTCAAGCCAATGGGGAGGTAGAGGGTTTTATGCGCACAATGAACAAAGTCATCAGGATCGCACTCCTTGAAAGGACCGCTCTGGAGGTGCCATTTACTTGTTCCTGCGATAGTCTGCATGAGGAGCAGGCGTGCAACGACCATCAAGCTAAAAGAGCTTTAGCCCCCCATCTTCTGCTGTAGCCCAGGGTGTGGAGTGCATAGGCAGTTTGTCAGCTGCTGTGGGCTGGGGCTGGGCAGGGGTTGACGACTCAAACTCAGCCATATTCATAGTACTTTGCAGGTCTTCAAAAGATCATTTCTCAGTTCACAGGTCTTTGTGTGTTTTAATTGCTACCCGTCCCCCTGCTGTCCCCACTCTTGTTATGGACTGTCGCTGCCAGAGTGGAAGAAAGGATGTAAGGATTTCATTTACAACACAAACGTGGGCATGTAGCACATTAATATAAAGTGCCCAGCCAATGAGGGCATGTAGCACATTAATATAAAGCGCCTAGCCATTGGCCTGGTTTGCCTCTAATCCCAAAACAGGAATTGAGCCCTCTGCATGGTACATAATTCATCATTTAAAAATGTACCAAAGACTCACATTTTAAAAAGTATATTTCTTTAACTTAGAAGTGTTTCATTTATGTACGCTAAAATGTATTTCTGCATTGACTGACATTTATCAGAATTCAGTTTCCAAACGTAAACTTTGAAACATTCATGTCAGCGATGAGGATGCTTTTAGCAGGGCCACTGAAATTATGCAATTCATGTGTTTTTCGAATAATATTGGGTTTGCCGCATTTGCCACATAATCCTTCGTCTGCTGCAGAATCTGTAGATTTCGACCCAAAAAATTGTTTCTAGCTCAAATGGATCAAAATTTACTAAAAACATGGCGATATGTGTTCCTGTGCTCTGGAAGGCCATTTTCAAAAGTTGAATAGTCATATTTCAGTTGCTTAATGCTATATTTAGATGTTAAATTGGTGTTAATAAGGTGAAATCTTTTAGAGACAGTGTTACCTTGTGTAAAAATGACAAAATAATGAAGAATTACTATCACAAAATGTGCCGCATTACGCCACATAATTTGCCTTTTCTTGAACCATAATTAAGTCAACACTGCTGCATAATTTGGTCCTCCGCTGCCGCATAATTTCAGTGGCCCTGGCTAGTAGTGAACCAAGAGGCAAGTTAGTTGTCATATGAACCCTGCTTAAATTTTCATAACATATGGAGCAACATTAAAGTCTATTAAAACATAAAAGTGAACTTTTTGTAGAGGGCTTGTCCTAAATTGAGTTTTTTTAAAGGTGCTGTTAAAAGGGACAATAGAAGACAAGGAGGCACAGTGAAATAAGGTAATTGCCTAGGGTAAAACAAATTTAGTATAGCAGGTAAACCGTGTTTGAAACCAGGTTTCTTGGTTTTTACGGTGCACAAGTTAGCCACTAGATTGAGGTGGAAAGGGCTTAGTGACTGGCATAAGGTCGAGGGTAGCAGAATCCACAAGAAGTCTTGTCTCGAAGTTCCAAGAGGACTTTTTCCATGGCCAGAGCTCAGCATCTGGCTCTGGCCTTTAATGACTCTTCCGCATCTAGAAAAGTAACTTTCGGCATGTCCAAAAGGCTGACATTTTCTTGCAGGATCAGGTTTGATGATCACAGTTCAAATTACACCTGACTCCTCACTTGCCAACTGCCAAGGATAAGGTGAATTACTTAGAGTGTCTAGGGATACATCATCCTGCATTAACATAGCTCACACTAAACTCACACAGGTTCACAACTCATCCTCCACTCACACGGGCTCACTTTTTACTCTCCCCATCCACTCACAAGAGCATGCTGGTCCCCGAGTTCTCACATGGGCACACCACTCACCCTGCACTCACACCTCTCACCCTGCATTTATACAGGCATTCCTTTCACCCTGCACTCACACTGCTCATCCTGCACTTACACCACTCACCTTCACTCAGCACTTCCAGACCACACCTCTAACACAGCACGCATTAAACTACTGAACACTTGTGAACATGCACTCATCTACAAATTCAATCACAGTATATTTGTCCTTCCTGAAGTACTTGATGCCTATTCAGTTCAGTTCCATCCGTATCTACAGGTGCAATGCAAGAGAGGAGAGTGTACTCAGACTGTGGGATGGTATGGGAAAGGAGATTGAGCTGGGGCTGTGTGGGCTGGTGTGGGAGCCGGGATCAGTCTTAGGCTGTGGGGATCAGCCCAGAGGGAGTGATGAAAGCAGGTGAAGGCAGCAGGATGGGGACCAGAACAACAGGCTTAGGATGAAGCACTGCAACTGAGGCTGTGAGCTAGTGTGGGAGTTGACTGGGACTGCAGGCTAAGGGTGTGGTGCAGGTGAGGGAAGAATATACAGCTCACAAGGTACTTGTTGGTCCTGCGCTGAGCTCCATAACAGCCTTAATAACAGCCACTGTGAAGAAAGGTGGGGCAGACCTGCTGCTTTTGCTGCTTCTGAAGCCATGATGTAGACCAATATCTGGGCCCTGTTGGCCTGCATAGCAGTAGGGGTCTGCAAGGGCTGGTACCAGAGGGGAGAGCGTGCTGGATCTACAGATGGTGTGTGAGATGGAGCAGTCCATGGAGGAGCCAGTGAAGTTGAGGAGAGTGAAGTGAGGTTGCAGATTGGTGTAGGAGCAAGGTGTGGGATGAGGCTGTTGCGACGCAGGACCGCAAGCTAAAGCTGCAGTGAGCAGCACTCCTGAAGTGCAACGAAGGTTGGGCAAAACAAACCTTTTTGTTTTAGGTTTAAGATCTTTTTTTTATATCAAAAAAAGAAAAAACAAGGAGAGTACAACAACAGCCCACCAGCTGCGGCTCCCCTGCAATGGTGGAGGAGCGTTACCCCACTGCCTGGCGCAGAGCCAGCAAATGAAAACTAAAGTGATGTTCTAGCATCGTTTTATTTTTCGTTTGCCGGCTCTGAGCCAGCTTGTGCAGGAAGGGGCGGGGCATGGGAGGTGGGAGGAGGAGTGCTCGTGCTCTCCTACATGCACATATGTGTATGGCCAGCCGTCTCAGGCCGACCATTACACACATGCGCACTTAGGTTTCTCCAGCCCACTGCATTCAGCAGCCGGGCTGGAGAAACCCCACAGACTCCATGACTTGATCGAAGCGTCTTTCCAGCCCACTCAGGACAATCCCCACGCTGCTCTGCAGCACGGGGATTGGATGGGAGTCTGTCCCAGGGGCTGCTGCAACCAGGAAGAGGCCAGCAGGAGCGACGCGATGAGGGAGGCTGCCGGCGGCTTCATGAAAGTTTTTTAAAATTATTATAAACACACCCCCACACCCCCGTGCGCTCCCCCCACCCGCCCTACCACCCTTTGTTAGTGGCGGCTGCCACTGCAGCCCACCTACATCCACTGGCCGGTGGTGAATAATTCAAGTGAAAGAATCCATGAGCTTATCAAGGAACAAGTTCACAACTAAATATAAAGGATGGGGAGGGAGCACAGGTGACAACATAGAAGGGGAGGGGAGGAAAAAGTGTGGTACAATTCAAAACTTTACATTGACTGAGAAGTGTAAGGAATTATTGCTGCTAAAGTGGTAGCTATGGAGACCCTTTGCTTGGGGCGGTCAATCAGAAGATCCACAAGTAAAGTGGACAGGGTAGTTCTCGGAACTCCTCCGAGAGATAGCAGATATAAGGCTTCCATGTCTTTTCAAACAAGGGGAGAGTGAGTGCGGCTACTGCGGTTAGTTTCTCCATTCCCAGTATTTTCCAAAGTTTGTGTAACCAGTCTAGGTGTACCGGCATTACATCAGTTCCCCATTTTGATAGAATAACCTGTTTAGCAGCTCCCAGGGCCAGGGTGATCGCTCTACCTTTACATGACTCAGTGGATATATCAATGGATTGGGAGACCCAAGAGAATGTAGCTGGGAAATGTAAGGATATCTGTATCAAACATTTTGTTTACTGCCCCCAATACCCGGTCCCTTTTTGGGACAAAGCCATAGTAAGTGTGTAAGGGTGCCCAGCTGCCCACACTGTCACCAGCATGTGCTATCTCTATTCACATCCCATTGAGCGATCCTAGCTGGGCTAAAATACCAGTAATGAGCGATTTTTAGGAACATTTCCTTGCTGGTCGTGTTAAGGGTGGAGGCCAGGGCACGGTGGAGGATATCATTCCACTCTTTGTCTGTGAAGGTGCTTTCTCATTCCTTTTCCCATCTATTTTGCACAGCAGATTTCAGTGGCTTGTGCGCGTGTTGAGAAAAGAGTAGATGTCAGAAAGAATTCTCTTGTTGGAGGAACGGGTAAGGAGCCACTTCTCAAAGGGCGTGAGCACCCGACTGGCATGAGGTTCGAGCCAAGGTTGCGTCACCCAATGGCAAATGGCCATGTACTGCCAGCGAGCAGTGGAGAGGAGTCCAAACGTCGATTGGGGCATAGGGATATCCATAAGACCATTTACATCAAACAGATCACCTGTGCGTTTGCAATTAGCCTCCTGCCAGACAGCAAAGGCTGTCCCACCCTGTGCTGGAGGAAAGTCCGAATTCCCTATGATCGTGTGCCTGTGCAGACAGAGGTGTAGACAGACCCTGCTGTAGTTGCACTGTATCCCACACACCCACCGTGGTGCGTACCACTGGAGAAGTATAAACACCAACAGGTCTATGTGGTTTAGGCATCCAGGGCACCTTCCCTATGGGAATGCCAGCGACCGCCAGGTCAATGAAGCACCAATGTTTTTCATTGCTACCATGTATCATAGCTGTGCAGCCTGGTAATAACTTTTCAGATTAGGGACACCCAAGCCACCTTCCGCTTGTGTAAGATATGCCCGGGACTTAGCCATCCGTGCACGCTTATTCTCCCAAATAAAGTGCCATATAAGGGACTGCAATTTATCTAGCATGTGCGGAGGAGGCTGCCGTGGCAACATTTGCAAGAGCGTCATTTTATCTGCATCGAGGCGGCCCAACCAGGAAAGGTCATGTTGCTTCCATTTGGAAAGATCTGACCGCGTAAATGCCAGAAGGCCCCCATAGTTTTGCGCCACTGTATTTTCGGGTGTAAAATGTAGCTGTAAACCTTGATATGTTAATCCCTGTTTCGTCCACACAAAGGGGAACCTGGAGGCAAGCTGAGTCTGGATCTCTTCTGAAATGGTCAAGTTGAGTATAGAGGACTTTTGTAAATTGGTTTTAAAGCCAGATGCTCCCCCAAATGCCTCCAGCTCCTCCATTACCGAAGCCAAAGATGTGGGAGGATCAGTCAGGGTCAGGAGAACATCATTCGCATATAGCATGATTTTATGCTCCCTACTCCCCATTCATATGCCCGCAATTTGTGAGTGGTCTTGTATCCATTCTGAAAAGGTTCCATATATAGAGCAAAGAGTAGGGGGGAAGGGGTCAACCCTGTCTGGTCCCACAACCAATTGAAAAGGGCGCAGAGAATACCCTGTTAACCCGAACTCTGGCTCTGGGGAAGAATAGCAGCAGTGTACCCACTAGCAAAATTGTGGGCTAAGGCCCACACCCTCAAGGACCGTGTGAAGGTATGGCCAATGGACCTGGTCAAAAGCCTTCTCCGCATCGATAGATAGGAGTAGGGCCGGTATGCAAGAGCACTGAACTTTATCCAATAGGTGACATACTCGCTTCGTGTTGTCAATAAAATTCCTCTCCGGGACAAAACTGGTTTGGTCGGGATCCACCAACCTCTGGACTTAGGGAGCGAGTCTACGTGCCAAAATACTTGTGAAAATGTTTGCATCAACATTTAAAAGCGAAATTGGATGGTAGGAAGTGCATTGTGTAGAATGTTTACCGGTTTTGAGGATCACAGTAATAGTGCAAGGTGCATCGACTCCGACAAAGTAACACCAGTACTAAATGCATTGAAAAGGCTAATTAGTATGGGCGCCAACAATGCAACAAAGGTCTTATAGAACTCGGCACCATAGCCATTTGGCCTATGGGCTTTACCTGGCCTCAACTGTTGTATAGCCATAAGGAGTTCTGTAATAGTGACATCCCTGTCAAGGGAGGGGACAGCAACCTGTGGGATGGTGGACAAGGGGACCGCTGATAAGTAGGCCTCAACATCAGCCATCGGAAGAGTATCAGCCGAATATAAGGTGGCATAGAATGTCTCAAATTCATGAGCAATGTCTTCATCCACCATCCACGGAGAGCCATCAAGACCCGTAAATTCTGTTATCCTGCGATTCACCGCTTGTGCTTGAAGACGGTGAGCTAGCATACAGCCTACCTTATTATCTCCAATGTATTAATGCTGTATCACCCTGAGGAGTGTGTATTCTGCTCTAATCATGTCCAATGCCTTTAACTGTTTCTGAGCCGCAGACAGCTGATGACAAATTGCCAATGAGCCAGATTGTGGGAATCTTCCAATTCTTTGACCTGATTTTCTAATTGGAGGCATTTCTCATGTCTGTCTCTATTGTAGTGAGTGGCTATAGCAACAAAGTGGCCCCATATAACTACCTTCAGGGTCTCCAACAAAGTCGAGATGGGACTACCCGGAGTGTCATTAGTCTCCAAAAATGTGGCAATGGCTGTTGAAGTGTTGGTGAGGATGTGATCATAGGTAAGGAGTTTCACATTGAGTCACCACATCCGTGGGGTCGGAGGACTACTTACGGGGAATGTATCAAAGAACTAAAGGGGAGTGATCTGAAAGATCTGCCACACCTATGTCCACAGCTGATGTTGGTTGTGTGATATGCTGAGAAGTAAGAAAAAAATCAATGCGTGCATATGTTCGGTGCATAGCTGAAAAAAAGGTAAATTCTGTGTCTGCGGGATGGGTATGTCTCCATATGTCCATTAAACCCGTATCTGTCAGCCACTGTCTAGTAGCCAGGGTAAGACCTCCAGCCCGACCTGTCCTGGGAATGAACCTATCCCTTTGTACATCCATCACTGTGCAAAACATCTCCACACACAATGATATCAATATCTGGTGTAGAGAGCACCCGGCCCAGAGCCTCCTTTATAAAGGCTTCTTGATGGTCTTTGGGGGCATATATGTTTGCCAGAGTGAGCCATGTCCCCCCAGATACATTCATAGGGCTAAAAGGGGAAACAGGCTTTACTACGCAGCCAGAACTACACACTATCATTACAGCGTGGGCAATACAACAAACGAGTTGTTACCACGTGTTCCATTACCACGCGTTCCAATACCACGCAAGTTATTACAACGACTTGCATTAGGAAACGTGTTGTTGGATTTTAAATCCAACACCTTCCCTACTGTTGCACAGACTGGAGTTGGAATAGTAACATATACTATTCCAAAGTCCAGGGCTTCCCTAAAGCAAGGCATTGTAATGGAAAGCATGGTAACAATCCGTTTGTTGTATTGCCCGCGTTGTAATGGCATGCGTTGTGAAAACATGTGTGATTGTGTCATACATCCGGCGAAAAGCCAACAGGGTAAGTCAGTATGAACCTGTTTCACCCATCCCGGGAAGTGTGTCACCAAAAGAATTGCAAACCAGCGAGAGCACAGCCACCTCCAGTCCGTCTTAAGCAGGTGAGTCTCTTGCAGTAGACAGACATCACATTTCACATCTCTAAGAAAAGAGAGGAGGGCCAGGCACTTGACCGGGGCATTGAGGCCCCTAACATTAAGACTAAGGGGCTGATTCCGATCTGGGTCGGAAAACTCTCTGACCGAGCCGGATCCGGAGAGATTTCCGACCGAGCCGGACTCCTGTAGTCCGACCGAGCGAGTACGATGCGGGCGCATGCTGCCGGACTCGATTCGGTCGGACTCCCATTGAAGTCAATGGGAGCCGGTCGTACGACGCGTACATGGTCTCCCTTTGACTAAATGGGTACGTCGCGAACAAGTGCGCCCCCTACAGTGTGTACGCGTCGGTGCAACCCGTACCTTACATGCATGTTTAGGGGGGGCCCTTGGGTCCCCCCTGTGTTCGACTCGTAAGGCTACGGGTGAAGGGGGGTCCGGCACGGACCCCCCAAGTCCGGCTCCGGGAGCTTTTTCGAGCCGGACGCTCCGACTCGATCCGGCTGTCCGACGCGTACATCGTTCTCGCTCGGTCGGATAACGTCTCCATTGCGTGGTGCGATTCGTTTCCGTACGAGTCGGTCGGAGAGGTTCGGATCCGGAAACGGTTCGGTCAGAACACACGCGTACATTCGCATCGTACTCGCTCGGTCGGACAGCTGTACGAGTCGGTCGGAAAAAACGCGTACAGCTCCTACTTTTTCCGGCCAGATCCCGTTCGGAGAGCTTCCGACCAAGATCGGAATTGGCCCCTAAGTATGGAAATCATTACCTACGTGTATGCAGGGAAGCAATGTGGGACATATTCAGGACAAGATTAGGCCAGCCTTAAGCACAAGAGGCATTAGTAGGTAACCAATACAAGTAGGGGTATACAAAAGACAACAAAGGCGACATAGAAGAGGATGAAAGAATTACAGAATAGGACAGTTCCCCACCTGTGAACAACATTGATTGGTTTGTGAGGGTCCATGTCGTTGGCGATGACACTATCCGATCAGTAACACCATATGGCGATGGAGCTCCGCCGTCAAAGGTCACAAGCGATATTCAGGGAAGATCGTTGCTAACCTGAAAAACAGTGACCCAAAGGGTAGGTCAGTGGGGCCCGCCACTGTAAGGAGGAGACAATCTTAGACCAGTGTGAAGAGTGAAAGATCACTATCGACTTCAGTTGCGCCGTCTTGATGTTCCAGCTGCCGGAGGAACCGCGCTCGTTCCTTACCACTGTGGGCCTAACAGGGTTTGCTCAAGAGTTTCTTCCTGCAACGAGTGGAGTGGCAGAAGTCAGATGTGTCAGCAGTCGATTCCAGGGTTGGCAAGGAGGCCCGCGGGTCAGTCAGCAGCGCGGGCATATCCAAAAGCGAAGAGCTTCGTCAAGAGTGCAAACACTTTGTAACGCATCCTGCCATTTTCTCTTGTAAAAAGTTTGTAAGAGGCCGGAGAGCTTTGCGTTGTTGTAAAGTTATCATGGAGAGGTCTTGATAGAGTCACAACCGTAAACCTTCAAATTCAATAGCCGCCTTATCTCGTTCTGTAGGTATTATGCTCTCCTTTTATTGATAAAAATGAAGGCGTGTAAGGATATCCTAGGCTTGACTAGGTGTAGTGACCAGTCGGCCAGCACAGTGGGTGCAGTAAAGAATGATGTCTTGGTCCGCCAGCACCGGTGACACATAGCGAAAGAAGCAGCAGTCTTCAAGCTTACCAGGTATCGCTTGTAGAGGCACTCCTTTGATGCGTATATTTGAGTGGCGGGATCTGTTTTCGAGATCCTCTAACTGGTCGTGTAGCTCCTGGTTCACAGTGATGGTCATCCAACTCCTTCTCCTATTCTAGTGTATTTATTCCCTGGCCCAGGTCATCGACATCACGACGGATGTCTTTAATCTCTGTAGATATATCTTGTTTAAGGACCGCAAAGTCATCTTGTAGAGTCCCAAACAGTTGTTCCGAAAAGGATTTCGTGATGGGGGCTGCGCCAGCACTCGCTTCTCTTCTTCTGTCACTGGATCCTCGGTGGATGGGACAGTCAACGACATCCCGTGAATCTGATCCGTCTTCTTCGCTGGGGTCTTGCTAAAAAGGTCTTTCAAAGAGATATCCTTCTTAGTGCTACCCTGAGATGACATGTCGAGACGGACAGCAGATCATAGACGGGGTAAAGTCGGCTGCTCCAGACCACTTCCAAAAGCTCTGGAGGCCTATACTAGTCCAGTCCCTTTGTATGAAGTGACAGGCCACAGAGTAAGAAGCCTGAACAGGAAGTCACCGTTTGAGCTCCGCCGAAGCCTAAATTGTGTGCTCTAGATAGGTAAGTGGCTTGAATAAATGAGCCGCCAGACAGATGCGTGCACACTTCTGTAGACTGGGAGTGTCTCGAGCTGACAGGTATGACAGATAACCAAGGAGGTCACAGTAACTGCGAGGTCACAACAATGTGGATGTCAAAAAAGGGGGGGGGAAATGTCTTGCGTGAGTTTAAGGAGTAAGGATCTGGGTGTCTTAATATATTCTTTCAGCCAGTTTTAAAGACGTATGTTCCACTGTGGCCTCAAGACCCCTCTCCACAACGCACCATCAAATGGTAAGTAGTCTCCATTGGCCTCGAAGGCCCATAAAATAGGGGGAGAAGCTGCATAAATCCCTCCTCAAGACAGCTTCTGCTGCATTGGCGCTTTCTCTACTTCATGATCCGCAACCATCCAGGTAAGAAAGTAGTGGGAGGGAGAGGCCTGGTGCCGAGACAGGCCAGCGTGTTAGTCAGTGGGCTGCAGAAGGCCCACCCAGGAGGATCCTCGTCTCACATTGCCCCCCCCGCAAGCGTCCACAGCACCAGGTGGGGCCAGCAAGTTTGCTCGGAGCAGAAGTAGGCTGACCGTTGTGGGACACTGCAGACTGGCAGAAAAGACAAGGTAGGAGCGGGGATTCAAACCGCGGCTGGTACCGGTGTCCAGTAGACGTCGGTGGGCAAGTCAGGCAGTGCACGAATGGGGGGGGGGTGAGGAGCACATAAATCCAGACGATAAACCGCCAACAGCCCACAGGTACACACTACACCCTGTGCCCCAACCACAATGTCCGTCATGGGGGGTAGGATGGACTTGTGCGCTTCTGCCAAAATTCACAGTTCCTGAGGGGAGGGGGCCTCCGCATTTGTGCTGGGCGTGTATGCGGAGAAAATTCTGACAGCGGAGAGAGAGGTATCGCACTAATGCCCAATGACAGGATTGGGCTTACAGTGTCACATCTCCCCATCAGCGCAGATGAATCTTGGCATCCACAATCTTGCCTCCGCCTGTATGGCCGCCGCAGAATCTAGTGGCTTCTCAGGCCGCCCCATGCCATTTAGAGCTCCAGCTCCGACAGCCGGATACAGACAAGAGACAGGGAGCAGGTCTCAGCAGAGAGGGCCCCCGTTGATGGCAGCGACCACCCTTTATAGGTTCCACTTGGCAGAGCTCTGAGAATTCCAACTTTCTCAGCCGCCATCTTGGACACCCCCCCAACCTTTTTGTTTTAAATGTCGCTAATGCAAATGGAGAAAGAAAAGCAAACAGGCTCAGATGCCACTGCATCATCACGCTGGACATAGAAACCATTTTGGATTGGGTAAAGTCCTTGTTGGGAAGCTCTATTCACCAATTCTAACAGTTATACTGCTGCTTGCTCATAGAGCAGTATTCTTAGCAAATACTATCACATCATTGTGGAGGGGTCTTCTTTTTGCACAATGCCACGTTATTGCGTTTTAATGGGATAGCCATGTTAGCTGAGGGACCACTCAGGAGTCAATAGAAGTGCAACAAGCACTGCACTGTTCTTGGCAACACCACACAAGTTCTGCCCAATCAAATGCTGTAATCAAGGTAAACATGTGGGAGGGGCCAAAGTATCTCGAACGTTTGTGTTTCTTAAAGCTTTTTTCTGTTGCTCAGACAAGGTATAACGATATCCAGACCTAAAAGGTACATCTCAGAAGTACTGAAACATATTCAATATGGTGCTTAAAAACTCACATCATAGCACTATACATTAACAAGTACATTAAAGCTTCACGTAATGCAAAAGATGGGATTGGGAGAGGGGTGGATCAAATGAGTAAATTTGCTCTACACCTGCCCCACGGCCAGGTTCAGAACAGGTGGAATAGTCTCGGCTCCATATAATATTTATAGAGGAACCAGACAGGGCTGCCCATTGTCCCCCCTCCTGTTTGCCTTAGCCATAGAACCACTGGCAGAACGGTTTAGGCGAGAGGGAGGAAGGCATGGTCTATTACTAGATGGTAGGGAGTTTATGATATCACTATATGCGGACGACATTCTCTTATACCTACGAGATGGTGGCCAGTGGGTCAAGAGTGCCTTGATCATACTGAAGGAATATGCCAACCTGATGGGTCTGCAGGTAAATACATCTAAAACACATGTTTTTCCACTCACTCCCTCAACCCCCCGACCACCAACATTTTCTTCTGACACCAACTGGGCTCCTTGCTCATTTAAATACTTGGGAATACAGGTGTACCATGAGCAATGAGACCTTCTGGAAGGCAACCTGGGGCAAGCACTACGCTCCCTTAAATCAAACATTTCGTTCTGGTGCTCCCTTAAACTTCCCACTATGTCCAGGGTGGCTCTATCCAAAATGGTGGTATTGCCAAGACTATTATACAATTTTGTAAATCTTCCGGTAGTAATCCAAAGAGATGGTTTAGGGAACTAGACCTATTGCTGAGAGAACTGATTTGAAATGGGGGTCGTCATTGGGTGTCACTGACTACTATGCAGAGATCCCCAACAGAAGGACGACTGGTAGCGCCGGACTTCGAAGCGTACTACTTGGCAGCTCAGCTCCAGTGGTTGGCCCAATGGTTAGATGGGATAGGGTTAGAGACTTTGGATATCCCGACACATACAGACCACAAGGGGAGACTACTCGCCATACTGCTGGGTCCCAAGGTACGGATCCAACCCCAGGGTACCCTATTTACAGTAGCATTGAAATGTTGACACATAGGTATCCAGAGGGCAACAGGGACTCCATTATACGCACCTGATCTTCCTTTGGTGGGCATCCCACGGGGCGACACTTCCTCCTTCTTTACTGAAGCCCAACTGAGGGAATGGACTGTCGCGGGTATTCATACAACAGTGACTGCTACCTGGAGGGTGAATTGATCCCACTACCTGACCTAATCACTCAGTATGACCTGCCATCAGGGCAATTCTTGATGTAACATGGTTTACAGAAAGTTTTAGTACACTCTGGGGAGGTGGAAACCAAGAACCAGGCACACACGCACTGTTGCAAGCGATGGTAACACTGGGTTTGGCAAGACATCTTGTAAAATGGTTATACAGGGCTATCAGGGAAATGACTGAGAAGCCGCACTACAACGGAAATGGGTAGACCTGCTAGATAGAGAAATCACAGAAACAGAAAGGAATAGAGCACTAAGTTTGTCAAAGAAGATCTCTAGAAACTACAACTTTAAATATACCCAGTTCAATATACTCCATATGACCTACCTCACCCCACACAGACTCAACATAATGCTAGGAACCACCGACAAGCAATGTCCAAGATGCGTGCCCCTAGATGCGGGTTTCGCACACATGATGTGGGACTGCCCGGCCCTGCAAGGCTAGTGGCGTCAGATCACGGTGTCCTTACATGGGTTTCTGGCACGCATCCTTCCCCTAACAGCAGATGCCTGTTTGCTAGGCCTGTTCCCAAGGCCTAGGGCCAAATAAGTGGGTACTAGATTTATGGACCTAGCCTTGGTGCTGGCAAAAAGGCGTATAGCTTTACAATGGCAGTCTTCAACAGGTCCCAAAATATCCGATTGGGAAAAAGATGTCACAGCCTGGGCAAGGGTGGAAGAGCGGGCACTGATTGAGGAAGACAACAGAGGCATGATACGCCGCCCCATAGCAGGCCTGTGGTCGGAACTGTTGCGGGAGTGGGATGCCAGGGGAGCAGATGGGGGAGAGGGCCCTCCTGACGTCAGGTAACCCACAGAATTAGGACAGTTACCCTCATTTACCCACATATGAGTACAGCGTGAGGAAAGGAATGATCCCTCTGAAAGTATTTTATCCCCCCTGCCTTGCCGCTGGTGATAGACAGACCCTCATCCATAGTAGCTGCTTGAGAAATCTCATAAAGATTCCCTGAGTGCTCCCGTTGCTCAAAAGTTCTACGCGTAATTGTTGTTTAAAATGTTTAATTATAATATATTGAAATATCAAATTAAGGATATCATACTAAACTCCCTTACGACATTTGGTGACAATTAGGCCCGATGATACAATTATATTAATAATGTGATCTATTAGAGTGTAACAGCTCAGGCAACTTGAATGAGACTCTGTAACATCTGTAAAACAATATGCCTACTAATGGCTTGACATTGTATCAAGATGCCTAATTATATATACATTTGGTGTAACAGAAAATATCAATAAAAAGATATTTAAAAAAAGGTACATTAATGCTGGAAGAATAACACAAGGAGTTATGTCATGTGTCGTGGAATACTGTTGATTTTCCAAAAGATGTGAAGTGGTTTTTAAAACAGTATTAGTTTTATTTAAAACATCTTTGTTTTTATTGTTTTCCTTCAATGCCTTTAGTGCCTCTTTCACCATTCCTACATGAACCCATTGTGCCCTTGACTCCCATTGAAAACTTAGTATTAAGTGAATGGCACTGACTGTATAGACTTTGGTGGCATACAGTGTGTAGTTGGTCACTCTGAATACATATCCTTTCTGGCAGAGGGCATGTGTTAGATCCAGTGCAGGGGGCATGTGGCAAGCAGGAGCTACTGGGCCTGAGCCGTGGGGGCAGAGGTGGTTTACCTCAGATGTGCAAGAGTCTGTCCTACTTTGGCTTCACAAACTGAGCCACGTGCAACCCCTTCAACATTTGACTCTCAGTGGTAGCACTTTGGAGCATTCACACACTTCTCAGGGAGGTAGTGTAGGGGTATGGAAACTCAGAACTCAGATAACACAGCAAAGCAATATCTGTTTGTCCAACCAAGTGCTTCATTTGGATAATAAACATACTTTAATAGACAGCAGGTACAATATTATACACTGTTATTTAGGCTACTGCACCTTGGGATACTGACTTTACTGTCTTCCTCTTCTCCCTTTCACATGAGTCCCTCCTCTTGTGAGTCTAGGCAGGTCCCTATTAGGTTAATTTTGTGAGACATTAATCAAGGCTCAGGTGCAGGTAGCCCAGTTCAATTATGATTGTGCTCAGTTAAGTAAAGTCTCCTTGATACAGTCTCACCACAATGCAGGTCTTGATTTGTTTCAGCACCCTGTGTCTCCGATCTCACCCGCTTCTAGGATGAGACGGCATGGTTGCAGGAGTGCCCCTCAGTCTGGGTAGGCCGGACGGGGCAGCGAGACCTGCAGCCATGAGTCCTTCGGTGAATTCAGGTAATGGAAGTCAGTGAGGGCTCATGGCAGGCATCGGACCTGCTGCTGGGTCACTGGGCAGCAGATGGGCCACCACTTACACCGGTGTCACAACAGTACAGTAGGAGCCACGGGATGCACTTTGTAAATAATGCAGTAATGACCATCATCTGCACAAGTCTACGACAGTGCCGTCCACCATGGGCATAGTTTTTAACTTCGTTGGCGAAGTCAGCCCCAGGAACAGCTCTTGGTTTCAGTGGCTACATTCACTATGGACACAGCTCTTGACTTAAGCAGCAAGGTCAACTGTAATTGTTCCTATTGCAAGGTCGGCGCCTGCCCGTGTTTCCCTCTTGGAACTGCTCTTCTGGAGAGACTGCACCGACCCTCTTCAGACTCACAGTTCACTTTCTGCGATCTTCTTTCTCTTGATAGATCCTCCACACTAGAGCCTGGCAGTTTCTGGCACTACCTGAACAGTCACATCTTCTGTGGCTTGACAGGCTCTTTCACTCTCTCAGCAGGCAGGCTGGGTTCCAGGTGCTTCAGGTTAGGGGTACAGCTCTTCCAGCAAGTAAAGACTCCAGGCAATGTACTCTCTCCTCTGGGAAGCTGGCTGACACACAGCCACCAGTTCTGGTTATTGTACAATAGTCCTCAATGTATGCTGCAGAATACTCCCCTCCTTGGTGAAAGGACTTGGGACATGGGCAACAAGGATGTAAGTAGCTCCCACTTTTATTCAGTCAAAGCAGATAATAAATATGGATTTCCTGTCTGCAATCTCAAAACAGGTTTGCAGTGGTTATTCTGCCAAGTGATATCTTCAGGCTATTTTCCAGAGAGAGCCTTCGTGTACAGTGATGCTTTTAACAGCACAGTAGTCTCCAGCCTGGAGTACTCACAACAGAGGCCCAAAGAAGCGTGACGTTTCTGCAATTGGCTTTTCACCAGCCATAATGAACAGTGATCATGATGAAGACAAAAGGCTGGCTTCACCTAAAAGATCCCTCTCACCCTGAGCAAAAAAGATGAGTCCCACCCCAAACATGTACCAAATGACAGTACACCAGAAAAACTAATCAGCAGCTCCACTCAGCAGGAGCTGCTTAAGTGAACTTTAAAAGAGCCTTGTTGCCTCCCTCCATTTTCAGGATGACAGCAATACTCTTCCATTGTCTGTGAAAGCAATCTCACCTACATCTAATGCACAGGAGCAGGTTAGGGGCTTCCAAAATGGGACCCGCAGGCCTCCATTACTCTGTCTACCTCACGCACATAATGCATGTACTACACAAGCCACAAACACAAATAATCCACTTGGATGTTAGTACTAGGATCTAGGTTACACATTGATGCAGAACTTTACACAAGTGGGGCCAGCTACACAGATAGAAGGTCTGATCACGACTGTGAATTCACAAAACACGGTATGCTGCCACTACTGCTGTATATGCTGACCCCATGACAGAGGTCATGGTCCACTGTCAGCAAAATAAGAGCACTATTGGTGCACCCCTCCAGGTCACAAGACAGTTACAGGACTTCATTTGTGTCAGGAACAGGGGTAGTCCTCTGCATATGTTATATTAGTGTGAGCCTAGAGCCAAAATCAAAAACTGGGGTATAAGTGAGTCACAGTCAAGAACTCAGAACATGGCAACACGACTGCATAACCCACAGGTAACATTCTCAGTCCAACAGCATGTTCAGGCAATATTATGTTTTTCCTAAATTAATATGGCTTATCTTACGGTCTTTTCACCACATATATGTTTACATGACTCCTATAAATATGCTATTTTGTGGATAGTATTACAAGTGCATATTTGTGTCTCAATGTATAATCATTTTTGTAAATATACATTAAGTTCAATCACTGACTGTCTCCACACAGTGCACACATGCAGGAAAAGCCACTCCTCACCCTCTAAATGGTGAGTAGCTTGGACGCAAGGAAAGCTGACTGGAGTCAGTAAAGTTAATATTCCTTGTGACCTGGTCGCTGCCTTGCTCCAGGCAGACCTACCCTATGTCCTAGAGAGCTTAACTACAGCCTGCCAAGCTGAGAGTAGCCACAAGCCCTTAACATGGGGCTGAAGATTTGAATAGAGAGAGCTGTTGAGGGGCCTTCAGACCTGATGATAGGACTCAAGGTCACAAACAACAGCTCCGCTAGAAGATGTCACAGAAAAAAGGGTACACCAGCCATAATACCTGAAGTGATAGTACCTTAGAACATCCTAATTCCTTGGCAGTACAGTTGAAGTCCTCCTCACCACTGGTCCTTGCTGTTTGGAGGGCAAATCTGCACTACATCTCACCCATCAATTTCACTCTCTTGCATCCCTTTCCCCTGCTCAACCAGAATTCCAGAAGCTCAACAAAGTTTACCAGATAAAAAACTGAAACACATCTACAATCACTCAGCTTTAATCTCACCAAGGCTTCACCAATCCTTCATCAATGTTGCAAATGCCTGTGGGCCAGCAGAATCACCTGCAGACCCATGTCCTCATGACTAGATCTGCAGCCAATCCAACCAGAGCCAACAACACATTGAATATAGGTATTTTCCCAAAGGAACTCTAGATGCCTTACATAAAACCTTCCCTAAGCCAAACAGGCTTTGAACCAAGAGATCCTTCTAACCGCTGTCCAATAACAGACTGTTTTTAGTCAAAAAGGTAGAATGATTGAAAGATCTACCTCAAATCATAAACCTACATTAAAATAAAATAACCTGTTTTCATATTTCTAAAACAGATTCTAGTATGGCTGAGGCACAGAAGCAGCAATGATTTCCACATGGGATGGTTTCAAAACAACAGTGAATTAAAACTGGAGTCCTGCCACACCTATTACTTGAACTCTGCCTTGCCTTTGATACTATTCACCATTCCAAGCTTCCATAGAGACTTAACAACATCAGAGTGCAAGGCGCATTACTGAAGCAGATTGCATCATTTCTATCAGACAGATCATCATCTCACTGCTCCCCTCATGTCAGTTTCATGAATTCACAACTAATATACCAAACATCTTTACCCACTCCTTTGCATTTACCTTAGCTCTATATTGCACCCAATCTGCTCTTTCAATTGCAAGTATTACTGGTAAGTAGATAAAAACAAATCATATTTAAGTATGAACTCTCATCTGACTTTGACTCATACTCAATCAGACAATATCTCAAAGTCAAATAATGGATGATATCTAACCACAGCAAAATAAACATGTGACAAATCGAAATATCCATATGCAGTAAATGGATCAAACAACGCCCATCAACAATATGGCCTCAGCAAGTAGGCCTGCCACCAAACAACTGAGCCTAAGTGAGGAATCTAGGGATAAATACCGACTCCAGCGTGTCACTAATAATAAGATAGTGCTTGTCTTTAAACTGCAGTTTGGCACTTCTTTCCCTCATATTGGCTATAAAGATATCTCTGCCTACATTGCTTGAACTGCCTGCCCCGCCCCACTGACTGAAGAGTTAGTCCCCCCACATGGGGTTGGCTGCAGGGTCTGGCATACCCCCCACTGAGCACATACTTTAAAAAAAAATATATTGATTTACTCCCGCAGGTAGGTGTCCCTAGAGAAAAGCACCAGTGGGACTCCCACGAGAGTCTAGGGCGCCTCGCTAGCTTCCACGGGACACTGACAAGATCGCCAAAAAATATATATATTTTGTATGTTTGCGCCCAGGGGTGGTCCCTCTGGGACCCGCCCACTTGGTTCAAGGGTTCAGGGTACCCCTACCCTGCCCCATATACCTTATTTTTTTTTTTAATTTTCAGGGGACTGAATTCACGTATCCTGAAATGGCAGCTGCAACATTTGTCTTCATGTTGCAACCAGCCAGTCAGAGCGCTCCCACAGGACTCACAGGAGCCTTTCGATCCAGTGGGAGGCTGACGTGAAAAATAGCCCCCTGAACCAACCAGATGACTACATTTTGTAATTTGTGCGACTGCAGGACTCTTGCAAGACTCTTGCAAGAAACTTGTGAACCCAACTGTCCAGATACACAAAACTTTTCCAACCTTAATTTCTCAAAAACTATTGAACAGATTTACACAAAACCACAAAAAGCTCACTTTCTGAACCAAAATCTAGCTTCCTGCTAAATTTGGAGTAAGTGCGTTCAGCTGTTTTCGCTGTATCCATTTTCAAAAAAGTTTATGGAAAATGCATGGTTTTTTTCCATTTTGGGACCACCCTTTTTTCACAGCCCCCTCTTGATGGATCACTCCAAAACTTTTCATCAGGAAACCTAACAAAAAGCACTTTTTTTTGTAAGCTTTCTGACGATTCATGAAACAGCGCCAAAGTTATTAGCAACTCAAAAAAGGATTTTCCTATAGAAACACCATCCTAACTATAACTACAGAGTCTGTAATTACATTTATTCTATATGTATATATATTGCAAGTTTTATATTACCTAGTGATGATCACCGCTAGGTAGTTATAGTTAGGTCTCCTTATCCATACACAGAACTTTTTTTAGTTTGCTAATAACGTTGGCCCTGTTTGATAAATCAAAACAAAACTTTCCCCAAAAAAGTTTGGCCACTTCAGCTCTTTCCTTGAAAGTTTCAGAGTGATCTGAGAAGCAGGGGCTAGGAAACAGGGCATTCCAAAACACAAAATCCCCATGCATTTTCCTTAGACTTCTTTAGACAAGGCTACAGCAAAAATCTCTGAATGGATTTGCACCAAATTTGGCAGAAAGCTAGATCTTGGTCCGCAGATTGCGCCTTTTGTGATTTAGTGTAAATCCATTCAGCAGTTTTTGAGATATTAAGGGTAAAAAAATATAGATATTTGGAGAGTCTCATGAGTGTCCCGCAAGAGTGGAATTAAAAAATGGAGCCCTGTGATTGAGCGAGAGGCCTGTTTTTCCCGTGCGCCTTCACTCTCTCACGGGAGTGAGCACTCTAATTAGCTGGCTGTTAGAGTTTTAGGCATTAAATGGCCACCATTACTGTTTACTGTGAAAAATTGCAGGTGTTGTGGAAATTAAGTAAACAAGCTGTAAAAGGGGGCAGCAGAAAGGCATCCTGTACCACTAGATTTTGAGTGGAGGCTTGTAAGGTATAAGTACTGTGTTGAAAGTAAATCTATATTGCTTAAAAGAAATTACGATCTCGCAGGACACTTGTGGTAGCAGGATCGTGATTAATAAAATGGAGTAGATGAGTTGTGAATACACTCTACTTGGAGGAATGGATATTGTGCATCTTATTATTGAGAGGAGGTGTGTGAGATATAAGTACTGTGATGAATAGAATGCTAATTATATCACTATTACACACACCCGAGAAAGAGATCTCAAAGGAGAGGCCAGTCCATCCACACCGCACACCTGTCATCTGAAAGTCTCAAAGGAGAGGGCAGTCCATCCACACACCATACTACGCACACCAGTCATCTGAGAGAGAGGTCTCAAATGAGAGGCCAGTCGTTCCTCACTCACACTACTAAACACACCTGTCATCTGAGATAGCGGTCTCAAAGAAAAGTCCAGTCCATCCACCCACCCTACTACGCACACCTGTAATTTGAGAGATAGGTCTCAAATGAGAGGCCAGTCGCTCCCCACTCACTACTATGCACACTTGTTATCTGAGAGAGAGGTTGCTCCCCATACACCCTACTATGAGCACCCATCATCTGAGAGAGAGGTCTCAAAGGAAAGGCCAGTGCATCCACACACTCTACTATGAACACCTGTCATCTGAGCGAAAGGTCTCGAAAGAGAGGCCAGTCCCTCCTCACTCATTACTACGCACATCCGTCAAGAGAGGTCTCAAAGCAGAGGCCTGTCACTCCCCACACACCATACTATGCACACCCGCCATCTGAAAGAGAGGTGTGAAAGGAGAGGCCAGTCCCTCCCCACTCACTACTATGCACACCAGTCATTTCAGAGAGAGGTCTCAAAGGAGAGGCCAGTCCATCCACACACCCTACTACTCACACCTGTCATCTGAAAGAGAGGTCTCGAAGGAGAGGCCAGTCAATCCACACACCCTACTATACTCACCTTTCGTCTGAGAGAGAGGTCTCAAAGGAGAGGCCAGTCCATCCACACACCCTACTAGGCACACCCGTCATCAGAAAGAGAGGTCTCCAAAGAGAGGCCAGTCCATCCACACACCCTACTATACACATTCGTCATCTGAGAAAGAGGTCTCAAAAGAGAGGTCAGTCGCTCCCCACACACCCTACTATGCATACCCGTCATCCGAGATAGAGGTCTCAAAAGAGAGGCCAATCCATCCACACACTCTCTTACGCACAGCTATCATTTGAGAGTGAGGTCTCAAAGGAAAGACTAGTCCCTCACCACTTACTCCTAAGCACACTTGTCATCTGAGAGAGAGGTCTCGAAGAAGAGGCTAGTACCTCCCCATTCACTACTATGCACGTCCGTCATCTCAGAGAGAGGTGCAAACGGAGAGGCCAGTCCCCCCCCACATCCTACTACATACACCGTAATCTCAGAGAGAGGTCTGAAAGGAAAGGCCCTTCCCTCCCTACACCCTACTACACACACATGTCATCTGAGAGAGAGGTCTGAAAGGAGAGGCCAGTCTCTCTCCACACCCTACAGGCCAGGCCCTGCAGCCAACCCCCCCATGCGTGGCGGGAGTTTGGCTTTATGTATTTTAATAAAATATTAGTTTACGTTAAAAAACCTAGCAATTCAATGAAAACAACAAAGGTTAAAGTAACATTATAGTTAGGTGAATTTCTCTGTGACAACATTAATATTTTGAATTAAAAAACACAGACATGCACCAGTTATAGTAGCAGTACTAACTATATCTTGCACCTCCGCCACGCACTACTTATGATCTCACATATGACATCACTCATGACATGTTCTATGGCATCATTTATGACATCACTGATAGCATTTCAAATGGCATCTTTGATGACATCACTGATGACATCATCAAATGAGTCAGAACAACAATTCCTAAGCACACGCAGCAAAGAGTAAGAGATATAAAACACTGTTCTTATAATTCTGATAAAGGAGAGACGAGTTCTTGATCCGTTGTAGTTCGTTGACAGAGATCACACTAGACGTGAGGCGTACTCGCTACGGTCTGGCACTAGACGGCTTATTTCGCCGCCTGATCGTGTTCACATGGGCATTTAGATTGTGACCGCTGCATTAGGAGCCCACATATTAATTGAAGAGAGGCTCGGACAAGTTTACTTTCTTTTGGATTGGAGAACTGCTTTTAACTTTACATGAAGATATAAGACTTTTACATGCCCTATCGGGTTGAAATTATCACCGGTGGATAGATTGGGAGCATCAATTATTTGTGCAGAAAGCCCTGAAGAAGTCAAGGGGTCACGACCCACTGACGAAACGCACGTTGGCTGCATTGCATAAGAAAACCCGTATTAAAACGAACTACAACGGATCAAGAACTCGTCTCTCCTTTATCAGAATTATAAGAACAGTGTTTTATACCTCTTACTCTTTGCTGCGTGTGCTTAGGAATTGTTGTTCTGTCTCTGCCTTGGACCTTTTTGTTCAGGTTTTGGGGGTTTAAGGGATATTTCCCCCACCTATAGCACCGCACATACTTTGTAATTGTATACCGATCACGTTATTTGGTTTAGCACCGACACAATACGCCTGTGAGAATTAATGTCCCTTTCTCCTTCCAGTCATAATCATCAAATGAGTGTGCTAGTTTGTTTTATAGTTTGCATAGTGGCAGGTAAGTACCATATTACTTGTCTTCCTAATTTTGTACAGCCTGGGTCCAGCTAATGGGTGTAAGTGTTTACAATACACATGCGGTCCTAATGCTCCATAGGTGTGTACAGGTATTAAACACATTATAAATCTTTGTATTCAAGAGTAACTTTGTGTGCAGGTGACAGCTGGCTTGTGTTCATTATGTTCCACACAAGTTTTTTGGTTCTGCAGAATTTTTTTTCAACAGGAGCAAGATTCTACATAGTAGATACTAATGTTTGTAAGCAGCCTTGAGTTATTAGACAGAATCGTGCCAGTTTACTCTTTACCACACTGTTTGCAAACTGTGACACTTTCATGAGAAATACATCACAGAGTATTAAAAAGAATCTACTAAGAACAGTGTACAGTCTATGCAACAGTGGTCAAAAAAAGACACTATTTGCAAAAAATAACGAAGGTCTGAAGGTGTTAAAGATCATACTACCTGCAGCCTTCATACTGCGGTCAAAACTTTACAGATAGCACATCTTCTGAAGCAAAACAAGCTCATATTCAAAGGTTAGTACCTGGTGCACACAGTCTTCTATGTTAAGTAGAAATTTTCATACTGAGACGATTCTGTCTAATAACTCAAGGCTGCTTACAATACTTAGTATGCAGTACGTAAAATCTTTGCCCTGTTGGAAACTTTTTTCTGCAATACCAAAAAACTTGTGTGGAACATGCTGTCACCTGCACCCAGAGTTTCTCTTCAATACAAAGATTTATAACATGTTCAATACCTCTACACATCTAAAATGCATTAGGAACGCAGGCTTGTTATAAACACTTACACCCATTAACTGGACACAGGTTGTATTAAATTAGGTGGGAAAGTAATATGGTAGTTACCTAGCACTATGTAAACTATAAAACAAACTAACATACTCATTGGATGATGTTATCAGTGATGTCAACAGTGATGTCATCAATAATGTCATTTGAGATGTCATCAGTGATGTTATAAATTATGTCTTAGAACATGTCATCAGTGATGTCATACAAGGGGTCATAAGCTTTGCATGGCAGGAGCGCAAGTTATAATTAGCGCTGTCAACTATATCTAGTGAAGTTCTGTGTTTTTTTTAGTTCAACACGTTAATGTTGTCACTGACAAATTAACCCAATTATAATGTTACTTTAACCTTTGTTTTGTTCAGTGAATGTCTAGGTTTTTTTAAGTAAATTAATTCTTTTTTGAGTCTGTGTATGGTAGAATAACTGAACAATATATCCTGTGTCCAGACATTATTTTGAAAGGGAATGGCTTTCAATTGTAACATAATGGGTGTGCGTAGTAGGGTGTGGGGATGGAATGGCCTCTCCTTTCAGACCTCTCTCTCAGACAACTGGTGTGCATAGTAGGGTGTTGAAAAGGACTGGCCTTTCCTTTCAGACCTCTCTCTCAGATGACGGGTGTGAGTAGTAGGGTGTGTGGATGGACATCCCTCTCCTTTAAGACCTCCGTCTCAGATGACGGGTGTGCGTAGTAGTGTGTGTGGATGGACTGGCCTCCACTTTAAGACCTCTGTCTCAGATGACGGGGGTGCATAGTAGGGTGTGTGGAGGGACTGACCTCTCTGCTGAGACCTCCCTCTGTAATGATGGATGTGCGAGTAGGCTGTGGGGAGGGACAGGCTTTTCCTTTCAGACCTCTCTCAGATGATGTGTGTAGTAGCGTGTAGAGAGGGACTGCCCTCGCCTATCCGATCTCTCTCAGATGATGGGTGTGTGTAGTAGCATATATGGATGGACTGGTCTCTCCTTTCAGACCTCTCTCTCAGATGACGGGTGTGTGTAGTAGGGTGTGTGGATGAACTGGCCTAACCCTTCATGTGTCTCTCTCTGAGATGATGGGTGTGCGTAGAAGGGTGTGTGCAGGAAGAGCCTTAACTCGACTCACAACTCTTCCCAAACCAATGGGCGTAAATAATACACTCTGATAACCACCATCTCCAGTAATACTTCTTCCTACAGTAACAAGTGTGCATACCAGAGTTTATTGAAAGACAAAGATCACCTACTCCTTTCTACTTTTCATGATCCCGCGAGAGTCTCGCAAGATCATAATATTTTTTTCAACAAAAGAATTGACCTTCTAATCATCACAGTACTTATCTCTTACACACTTCCTCTCAAAAATGAGGACCACAATATGCATTCCTGCTAATAGAGTGTATTGAGAACTCATATACTCCTTTTTACTAATCACGATCCCACAAAAGTCCCGCAAGATCATGAAAATTAATTAAAAACAATATACATTTATTATCTTCAAAGTAGCTATCCCTTAGACACCTCCTCTCTAAATCTAGGGGGACAGCATGCCTTTATGCTGCTCCCTTACATAGCTTTTTTACTTCATTTCCACAACACCTCCAATTTTTCACAGTAAACAGAAATGGCGGCCATTTCATTTCTAACATTCCAACAGCCAGCCAATCAGAGTGCTTGCTCTTGTGAGGCTGGCAGGAGCCTCTCGCTCCCGCAACAGTGTGAAGGCTCACAGGAAAAACAAGCTTCTTGAGCAATCACAGGGCTCCACTTTTGTTTTTGCACTCTCGCGGGACGCATGTGAGACTCTTGCGAGCCCAACTGCAAAAATATACAATTATTTTTGACTCTTAATAGCTCTAAAACTACTGAACAGATTTACACCAAATCACAAAAAGCACAATCTGCGGACCAAGATCTAGCTTTTCTGTGGAATTTGGTGTAATTCCATTAAGCAGTCTTTTCTGTAGCCCTGCCTACAGAATTCTATGAAAAATGCATGGGAAATCTGCGTTTTTGGGTCCCCCTTTTTTCTTGGCCCCCGCTTGATGGGTCACCCCAAAACATTCCATGCACAAACTAGTCAAAAAGTAAAAAAAATGCTTTTTCTATGGAAAAGCAATCTTAACTATAACTACCTTGTGGCAACTGTCACTAGGTTAGCTTTATATATATATATATATATATATATATATATATATATATATATATATATATATATATATATATATATATATATATTCACTGAAAAAAACATAGGTTTCAGGCACGTTATAGTTAGAAATTAGCATTTAAAAAACCTTAGAAATTCACTGAAAAAACCATAGGTTTCAGGGACGTTATAGTTAGAAATTAGCATTTAAAAAACCTTTGAAATTCACTGAAAAAAACCATAGGTTTCAGGGACGTTATAGTTAGGTGGACATTTCACTTGTACAAAACCATAGAAATTCCACCGTTATAGTTAGTTCAGTTAACTATAACTCGCGCCCCGCAATGCACTGCTCATGACGTCACATATTACATCATTCATGGCATGGTCAGTGACATCACTGATGACATCACTGATGACATCTCAAATGACATCACTGATGACATCACTGATGACATCATCCAGTGACTGTGTGTTTCTGTAAAGTTTAAATATGTTTTATATATATGGCAAGGTGTATTGAAGAATGAGTGGGTGTATAAGTGTCTGGATGGAGGATTTAGGAGGTATGTAACTGATTGTATAAGTGACTGATTAAACGTGTCTTACTGAATGCATGGGTTAGTGACTAAACTGTGTGAATGTCTGTATCAGTCTGTCTGTTGTTGTGTAAGCTGCTACATGGGTTGGTCAGTAGCTACATTAGTGTCTATATGGGTTATTGATTGTTTGCTTGAGTATTTGTATGGGGGACTGAGTGTGTGTGTGGGTGGGTTGGAGGTGTGTGACTCTGTGCATAGATGTGTGAGTAGGTGATTCACTGGGTGTATGGGTTCAAGAGTGCATCTGTGAAGGGCTGTATGGGTGGCTAAGTGTGTGTATGGGTGTGTTGGTGAGTGAATGGATGTCTCAGTGGTACATATGTGAGTAACTACATATGTAAAAGGAAGTATATGTGAGTGATGGTGTATATAAATAACTATATGTGAGACTGAGTGATTGTGAGAGTGGCATGTATGGATGAGTCTGTACTTGTTTCAGTGATTACATAAGAGAGTAACTATGCGTTACTGTCTGTATGAATTAGTGAGGTGGTGTGTGTATAACTGTTTAGGTGAGTAAATGGGAGTGTGATTGATTCTTTGCATGACTGACTAGGTGTGTGAGTAACTCCATGGATGAGTGGCGGTGTGTGAGTGTCTGAATAGGTGTATGAGTGCATATGATAGTGTTGTATTGATAAGTGACTGCATGTATAAGTGATTGTATACGTGAATGAGTGGATGTGTGTGCAGACCTAGGAATCAGTGAGTGAGTATGTAGTAACTGGTATTGGTGTGTGGATGGTTTCGAAAATGGTAGTGTGTATTTTACAGTGGGTGTATTAAAGGTTATATTAGGGTGTGATGAGGTGCATCAGATTATCACGTGGATGATGTCATCAGTGATGTCATCAGTGATGTCATTTGAGATGTCATCAGTGATGTCATCAGTGATGTCACTGACCATGCCATGAATGATGTAATATGTGACGTCATGAGCAGTGCATTGCGGGGGCGCGAGTTATAGTTAACTGAACTAACTATAACGGTGGAATTTCTATGGTTTTGTACGAGTGAAATGTCCACCTAACTATAACGTCCCTGAAACCTATGGTTTTTTCAGTGAATTTCAAAGGTTTTTTAAATGCTAATTTCTAACTATAACGTCCCTGAAACCTATGGTTTTTTCAGTGAATTTCTAAGGTTTTTTAAATGCTAATTTCTAACTATAACGTGCCTGAAACCTATGGTTTTTTCAGTGAATTTCAAACGTTTTTTAAATGCTAATTTATAATTATAATGTTCATTAAACCTATGGTTTTTTCAGTGATTTTAAATTATCATTCCATTCTCAACCTAGTGAAAACAGCCGATATCGCCAGTTTTCCAACAATAGCTTCCGCAAAAAAATTCGCCACAAATGAGAGCGACAACTAACGCTAATAATATGCAGAGTTGGCGTTCCCGTGCAAAAATAACACGAAAACACCACTTCCCGATATTTTCAACGAGCAGCCAAATCTGGGGTGCGATCCAAAAACAGGCGATAAGCTGCGTTAGCAGTAAGAATTTAACATCTGCCTTTTACTGGTGTAAAGCAGGACGACTACCTACAGTGTGAAAGGGAGCCCAGCCCATAACCACATCTAAAGACCAACACATGTCATAGAGCTACTGACCATGCAGCTCCGACACCCAAGAAGGCCACAACACCCACTGCCATCACCCTCAGGACCTCCCCCCGGACCACCCCCCTCCCTACTACCACCGAGGCAGCGCAGAACAGGACAGCGGACCCTCCAAAAACGGCATGGTCCCTCAGCCACACAATAGCTGAATGTTGGGAGATGTGGCAACCAAGTATGTGTGAAGGACGCAAGTCACCCATCAATAAAAATGCACACAATACCAAGTGTAGCGGTGATGTGGTGGACAGACCTCACTATGCAGAGCACAAACCTCTCCATGTGGACATATACTGCTGGTACTTGTAGTGTTGTGGACAATAGACGCAACCATGTTACCTCAGGCAGTGGGGAAGATCTCGGTCATGTAGCTGTGTTGTCCCCCCTGGAAGCGGAAGCGGAGTGGGCTGGTCCAACGTACCCCACTCCAGCGTAGGAGTATGAATAAATAGGCTGGGGCTCTGGGCGTGGTTCACTTGTGGGAAGGCCAAAACGTCTGCCAGGGCGGCAGCCCTCACCCTGCCACGAGGCCTCCGCCGTGACCGCCGGCCTCCTCGACACAGGCCCCCTGCGAACCCAGCAGCAGAGCACCACAGACTTATGTCTGTACAGACTACTGCCTTCGATCTACACTGCGGACAGCAGGGCTCACAATTCAGATCGAGTCCCGATTGCAGATGACGCAGTCCAGTAGGCAAGAGACATTGCTCCCAGTGCGGCCCGCCCGGACCACGCATCATCGCAGGCTGCGCACACGCTGAGTGCTTCAGGTGCCACTAACTCAGTGCACCACAAGTCATCGCCACGTAGCCTTATTAAGGCAGAATTCATTAGACAAAAGACATTGCTACCAGTGTGGCCCGGCCGGACCACGCATCATCGCAGGCTGCGCACACGCTGAGTGCTTCAGGTGCCACTAACTCAGTGCACCACAAGTCAATGCCACGTGGACTTATTAAGACAGAATTCATTAGGCAAAAGACATTGCTACCAGTGCGGCCCGCCCGGACCACGCATCATCGCAGGCTCCACACACGCTGGTTGCTTCAGGTGACACTAACTGTACAGCTCAACTCAACGCCACGTGGCTGTGGGCCCTTGCTGACCGCTGCCTCCGGCCTACACTGCGGTCATCAGGGCTCACATTTAAAATTGACTCTTGATTCATTAATTGCAGAGTCCAGTAGGCAACTAAGTATTACGTCCCTAAAACCTACATAATATCCTTTTAGTATCCTTGCTTCAAGAACTTGTTTTATATCAGTTATAGCTTTAGTACAATGACCAACTTCATCTTGCAAGTCCAAAGGAACACTGAATGGCAGTCTACACTGCGGACAGCAGAGCTCACAATTTGAATTCAGTCTTGATTTATTAATTGCAGACAGAATTGTACTCTATGTCCTCGAATTTTGTCAAGAGGAAGTGACAAAAAGCATTCCTTGATGTCTGTGCTGACTACTGCCTTCGATCTACACTGCGGTCAGCAGGGCTCACAATTCAGATCGAGTCGCGATTGCAGATGACGCAGTCCAGTAGGCAAGACACATTGCATCATCGCTGGCTGCGCACATGCTGAGTGCCACACCTACCACTAACTCTATGCAGCTCAAGTGAACGCCACGTGGCTGTGGACTCTTCCTGACCACTGCCTCCGGCCTACACTGCGGTCAGCAGGGCTCACAATTCAGATCGAGTCGCGATTGCAGATGACGCAGTCCAGTAGGCAAGAGACATTGCATCATCGCTGGCTGCGCACACGCTGAGCGCCACACCTACCACTAACTGTATGCAGCTCAAGTCAACGCCACGTGGCTGTAGGCCCTTCCTGACCGCTGCCTCCGGCCTACACTGTGCTCAGCAGGGCTCACAATTCAAATTCAGTCTTCATTCATTAATTTCAGAGTCCAGTAGGCAACTAACTATAACGTCCCTGAAACCTACATATTTCGACAGTGTATTCCATAAATGTTTCATCTTTTGTTCCATACACCTACACTGCGGTTAGCAGAGCTCACAATTTAAATTGAGACATGATTTATTTATTGCAGACAGAATTGTACTCTATGTCCTCGAATTTTGTAAACAGGAAGTGACTAAAAGCATTCTTCGATGTCTGTGCTGACTACTGCCTTCGATCTACACTGCGGATAGCAGGGCTCACAATTCACATCGAGTCGCGATTGCAGATGACTCAGTCCAGTAGGCAACAGACATTGCTCCCAGTGCGGCTCGCCCGCACCACGCATCATCGCTGGCTGCGCACACGTTGAATGTTTCTCATGCCCCTATCTCAGTGCAGCACAACTCATGGACCCTTTATGATACAATGTTTTGTGTATAATTTCATATCTGCTGCCCCTACCTCAGTGTACCACAAGTCATGGCCCCTTACGATACAATCTTCTGTGTATTATTTCACATCTGTTGCCCCTACCTTAGTGCAGCACAAATCATTGACCCTTTATGATTGAATCTATGTGTCTGATCTAATGATTACTTGTACTTGTTGCCAGCACCAACCATTCCCGGAGGGCTGGCTTACACTCACCCCACACGCATCCAGCACAGACGTCACTGGACATGTGACCCTGGTAATAAAAATGAGTCGAGCGCACGTGCCCGTACCCAGTTCCACTATCTATCTGTGTCCGTGTGTTCATTATGTATGCAAGATGCCGCCCCTGGGCCCTACCACATTACATTGTGCTGTGGACAGCGTATGCAACCATGTTACCTCTGGCAGTGGGGAAAACTTCGGTTATGTAACTTTCTCTCGGTCATTGTACAAGTACGTACGTAGAGACTGGATCATTACAGTACTGCAAGGAGAGTGTATAGTGAATTTATAAGTGCTTGGGGATTGGCGGAGTAATTCTATAAGTACATATGTTGGCGCAGCCTAACCCCGAACACAAGCTTGGCTCTAATTGGCTGCCCTCCATGTGCCAAAAACTGAAACTTAAACTTTCCATGGCCCTGTATTGCTACAGCTGCAACACTCCACTGAATGTGCAATAAACATTCATATCCACACAGATGTGTCATGTCCACCATCTTTCATGTGTGGAACTATGGATGAATGTAGGGTCAGTGATTCCCCGTACCTTCCATGTTGGCCATGTTGTGGGACTTGGCTCACAGAGTGACACATTGGCGCTTGCGACCCGGGTGACGTCAGCACTACAACAGGGACACCCGCATCAGTTGATTCCTCATACAGACCAGGACGGAGCCACGCCCATAGCTCCGGAGTCATTCTTCACAGCCTCACGCAGGACTGGCATACGCCAGGCCAGCCCACTCCGCTTACGCTTACAGGGAAGGACAACAACGCTACATGGCCCAGATTTTCATTACACTGATCTGCTGGTCACACCCTAGTTGTCAGTACGCCACAGCCACTCCCTCACGGCTAGTATACACCCACACCACACCCATCCAGCACACGCGTCACAAGACACGTGACCCTGCCAATAAAAAAGACCGGGCGCACGTGCTCGACGCCATTTCAGAGTTGCTCGCACCGGATACACTGCGGCCGGCACAGGCACACCGGCACAGGACGGTGACTTTCGGTCCACTGAGGTACGGGTACCGTAACTGCTGAGCGGGTGTGCAGCCTGCGGTGATGGCTCGTCCCGGCGGCCTGGACAGCTCAGGTTTTGTGTGCCCTGCTGGACCGCAGTGTAGGCCTGAGCCATCAGACAGCGCAGGCCTACCGCCACGTGGCGTTGCCTCGCTGGTCACAGAGTTAGTGGCACCGCAAGGGCTGAGCGGGTGTGCAGCCTGCGATGAAAAGCCCGGTGCACTGGTATGTCCTCTGCCATGGCGAAATCAAGACCCAGCACCAAATGTGAGACCTGGTGGCCTGCGGAGCGGGGCTGCATGACATGCAGGGTGCGTGTCCGCGGGCCCAGGGCTTGGGGCTTGCAGCGGCACAAAGTAGGCCCTCTTTTCTACACGCAAGTTGCGAAAGGTGAGCAGAGAGGCTTGTTAGGGCAGCGGCGGGCAGTCACCTCCGGGCAGTGGGAGTGGATGGGGTGCAGCAGCCTGGGTGCGCAGCGGCAGACAGTCACCTCCGGGCTGTGGGAGTGGATGGGGTGCAGCAGACTGGGTGCGCAACAGCGGGCAGACACCTCTGGGCAGTGGAAGTGGATGGGGTGCAGCATCCTGATGCACAAAGGCGGGACAGAGAATTAGGCGTGTGCAGTTGTATGTACTCTGCCATTACTGATTCCATACCACGTTTCAGATGACTAAGCTTGAGAGCTCCACTATGTCCCGGCACGTGGTTGGAGACACACCGGTGACGGAAAGGTGAGCTGGGAGGGTTTTGTCCACAGTGTCGGCACTCACTGTCCCTCTCCATCTCTTCCTTTCTCTCCCTCACACTCTTTCTCTCTCCCTTCCTCTCTCTCTCACTCTATCTCTTCCTCTCTCTCACACTGTTTTTTTCTCTCTCTCTCTACCTCTCTCTCTCTTTCTCTCTCTCTCACTCTTCCTCTGTTTCTCTCTTCCTCTTTCTCACACTGTTTCTCTCTTTCTCTCTCTCTTCCTCTCTCTCACTGTTTCTCTCTCTCTTCCTCTCTCTCTCTCACTCTTTCTGTCTACCTCTCACTCTTTCTTTCTTTCTCTCTCTCTCCTCTCTCTCTCTCTCCTTTGATGGACGCATGACGCACAATCTTATCTTGCGTTTTGTCTAGCAGGCTGATTCACAGATTGACGACCCCCCCCGACACGGACCTCCCGCCACGAGGTGATGACTTCAGTTCCACTGAGTTAGTGCCACCAGAGCTGAGCACGTGTGCAGCCTGCGATGATGCGTGGCCATCCTGCAATCAACACCCGCTCTGAATTGTGAGCTCGGCTTGACCGCGTGTACGCAACTTGCGCCTGAGGAGGTTGCTTCCGCACGTGGTGGACCCTCTTCGACACACGCCGGTGGCGGAAGGTGACCAGAGAGCCTTGTTTCCGCAGCAGCGAGCAGTCACCTCTGGGCGGTGGGAGTGGATAGTGTGCAGCACCCTGGGTGCACAAGAGCGGGCAGACACCTCCGAGCAGTGGAAGTGGATGGGGTGCAGCAGCCTGGGTGCACAGGAGCGGGCAGACACCTCTAGGCAGTGGGAGTGGATGGGATGCAGCACTCTGGGTGCGCAGGAACGGGCAGTCACCTCCGGGCAGTGGGACTGGATGGGGTGCACCAGCCTGGGTGCACAGCAGCGGGCAGACACCTCTGGGCAGTGGGAGTGGATGGGATACAGCAGCCTAGGTGCGCAGAGGCGGGCAGACACCTCTGGGCGGCGGGAGTCGATGGGGTGCAGCAGCCTGGGTGCGCAGGGGCGAAACAGAGAATTAGGCGTGTGCAGTTGTATGTACTCTGCCATTACTGATTCTATACTATGTTTCAGATGACTAAACTTCAAGACTCCACTATGTCCCGGCACGTGGTTGGAGACACACCGGTGGCAGAAAGGTGAGCTGTAAGGATTTTCTCCACAGTGTCAACACTCACTCTCCCTCTCCATCTCTTCCTTTCTGTCACTCACACTTTTTCTCTCTTTCTCACTCTGTATCTCTTCCTTTCTCTCTCTCACACTCTTTCTGTCTCTTCCTCTCTCTCATTCTTTCTTTCTCTCTCTCTTCCTCTCTGTCTCACTCTTTCTCTCTCTCTCTACCTCTCTCTCACACTGTTTCTCTCTTTCTCTCTCACTTCCTTGTATCTCACTCTTTCTCTCTTTCTCTATCTCTTCCTCTCTCTCTCTCACTCTTTCTCTGTCTTCCTCTCTGTCTCACTCTTTCTTTCTCTGTCTCTTCCTCTCTCTCACTCTTTCTCTCTCTCTCTCTCCTTTCATGGACGCATGACGCACAATCTTATCTTTCTTTTTGTCTTGCAGGCTGTGATTCACAAATTGTCGAGGGATGACACGCCATACCTGTACCTACTTTTATTTTGTTGTTTTGTTTAAATAAAATGTTTTATATGTAAATCCATAGATGACTGAGATTCTTATTTGTCCAACCTCACATGCATCTTCTTTACTATAATTGTGCGACATCAGCCAATTTGTTACGTTCCAGATTTCCTAACGTTGCTGTCACATTTGTTTGTGTGGGGGGGAGGTGAGGGGGGATGGCGGACAAGGGGCTGGTGGCAGGGGTGTCGGAGCAGTGTTGGGTGTCCGAGCTGCATGATCGTTGGCTCCATTGCATCTGTTGTCATTCACGTATGGCTCTGGGTGGGCTCCCTTTCATATTGCAGGTTGTAGTCCGACTTTACACCAGCTCAGAGCAGGTGTAAACTTTCTGCTACTAACGCACCTTATCGCCTGTTTTGTACTCTCTTCGACGATCTTGCTGGTGGTTGAGACACTTGCGAAGTGATGTGTTCGCTGCTTTTTGCACGAGAACGCCTACTCTACATCTCATTAGCAATATTTGCCGGACTCATCCGTGACGATGCTTTTTGAGGCTGCTATCGCTGGTAAACTGGTGATATGGGCTGTTTGCTCCAGCTTGTGAATGGTGCGTTAAATTTATCACCATTTTGGTTGCGATAAAGTGCCGTTAACTCGGTGATATGTCCTTGAGAATATACCCTCGGTGTTTGAAAGACTTAAGAAGTACTCGAGTGCCGCGCTGAGAGCCGCGCACCCATCGCTTTCACAAGTTTGCTATGACAGGGCGGGAGAGAGCGAGGGAGAGAGACGGAGTGAGATAGCACAAGCAGCGCAAGGCCGCACGGGCACCTGGCTCCACATACCAACATGTGTGTGTGCATCGCCATCCGTGCACAGGCAATTCCCCCACAATGCAGCCCACACACATATCAATCACAGAACATCAGCAATGAAGGCAATGTGGTACAAAACTCCCCTCATACGGGTTTTGTGTCCGGTGTGTGTGGCGGGGAGATGGCTGCATGGCTGTGTTCCCCTGACACATCAGACTGCGTAGGTGATGGGGCTGCATCAGATGTCGTCCAGCACCTATGCAAAAACAATGTCTGGCTCACAGAGGCGGAGCTTGCCAAAGGGATACACCTCCGCACATAACACACCTTCTTAATTTCTAATTTACCTTCCTAGTTGGTTTGCAGATTTCAAATGTCACAAACGCATGCAATTCTTTTCTTGTCACACAGTACATGTAATGCACCGCTTTCATCAAGAATGGAACCAGTAATGGCACAATTTCCCTGTTGCTCCACACATAAATCCATGTAAAGAACAAATCAGAATAGTTCCTTATTTTTTTTAGATTGCAAAACCTCTCTTTATTGCTTATTTTTGAACTTTCCATATAAACTGTTTTGTTAAGGACACATACAGGTGAAAAGTTCAAGCTATTGTATCAACACTTTCTAGAACATTCTACGACACGTGCAGGTTAAAAGTTCATCATTTTTTTAAACCTACCGATATTTTTTTTTGCAACATTTTCTCCAACATTTAACGGCACGTGGAGGTCAAAAGTTCACCATTCTTTCAAGTTTGAACTGCACCTTCCAAATACAATTAGCAGGTGTGGTTGAGCTGAGCAAATTTCATCCTATAATATGTACTCCACGTATAAACTGCTTTTTTATTAACCAATCACAAAGATGCTTTTCATCAAAACTAATATACACCCTACTTTTTAGGACACAATACATTTCATCTCCCAATCCGTTAACGTTTTGTATGTAAAAAAAAAGTAGTTCCCCATGTTTAAACATATCTCTTATTCTACGAACGGACTGCATGAGCTACAGACATTTATCCATATCTTCTAGCCATACCTTCAAAATGCTAGTGTGGATTGTAGGACATAGCTATGTTTTCTGGTGCAAGAGGTATGCAGAACAGAGACGTATTGACTTAGACCTAGGTTTACAAAATGTGTACATTAAATGGTTTGCACAGAGAGGATTGAAGTGGCACCAATTCCTCCCTTTGGTTAAAACCTGTTTGCATCTCCAACACCCTGATCTCATGATTGTGCACTGTGGTGGTAACGACCTAGGCACATTGACTGGGTAGGTTTGGAAATGCTTATGAAGGACACCTTTGGACAATTGATGTTACTTTTGCCTCAAACTGTCTTTGTATATTCCAATATATGCCAAAGACAGAAGTGGAAATGGTCAAACCAATTTTGTCATAAGATTGAAAAATCTAGGAAGAATGTCAACAAAGCTGTGTCTGCATACCTCAGAGACCATAGAATGGGGTCGATTTACAACAACAACATACATTTTGATATCGCTGATATCTACAGAAGTGATGGAGTACACTTCACAGATGAGGGAAACCAAATTTTCCTGATTAACCTGAAGCTGTGCATTCGCACTTACATGTAGCTCCAACTAATAAACAGAAGGGCTTTTTTTAGAGCCGCCATATATTCCCAATTTCGACTCGCAGAGTATCAGCTGCGATTCGACTAGCAGAGGGACACCTGCGGGCCATTGGGCAGCCTCGCAGAGGAAGAGCTGCGGCCCGTGGGCTCAGCTCGCAGAGGGAGACCTACGAGCCGTTGGCTCGCAAAAGCACAGCACCGTACCGGCTCACAGAGGGAGAGCTGTGGCCTGACTTGCAGAGGGAGACCAACGGGCCAACAGGCCTGCTAGCAGACACACAGCTATGAGTTAACGGGCTGGCTCGCAGAGATACAGCTGCGAGCCCTCCGCGCTGCAACTCGACGGGCTAACTCGCAGAGGGAGAGTAACGGGCCGACGGGCCTGCTAGCACAGACACAGCTACGAGCTAACGAGGTGGCTCACAGAGGTACAGCTGCGGGCCCCACGGCTCGCAGACACTGAGCTGCGAGCCGACGTACTGGCTTCTAAAGGCATAGCTGCGAGCTGATGAAGTGGGGAGAGGGAGCGTAAAAGGAGTATCTCGCACAGACAGGCCTGCGGGATATTTTCAGTATTGCCTCGCAGAGGTAGAATTACGGATCCAATGCCTTTGAGAAGGAGAGATGCGAGCTGACGGACTGAGTCACAAAATGGCTCACAGCTCGCAGAGCTGTGAGCTGACGGACTCGCTTCTAAAGGCATAGCCGCGAGCTGGTGATGTGGGGAGAGGGACCGTGAAAGGGGTATCTCGCACAGACAGAGCTGCGGTATATTTTTAGTGTTGACTCGCAGAGGTAGAACTACGGACCTGATGCCTTGTAGAGGGAGAGTTGTGAGCTGACGGACTGAATCACAAAATGGCTGCCAACACTTCCTATTTTCAACAGTTCGCAGCCAATCAGCCGCAAGCTCGTGCTCGTAACGTTTCAGCCACTCAGATGTCAGAATTCTTAAATATCAATATCTGGAAAATTTGATATTTCTCTAAAACTACTGAACGGATTTACCCGACTTAAACAAAAGCGTGCTTTCTGGACCAAGACCTTTCTCTGTACCAAATTTGGCGTAATTCCGTTCAGCAGTTTGTTCATGGCGTGTGCCCTTGCTTTGGCGTAATTTCCACCTGGGAGTGCATCCCACCTAGAGGCAACTCTTTTTTTGTATTTTGTGCAGCGGCCTGCCTGGTCGCGGGATTGCACCACCGCGAAACACTTGCGGGTCCGCGGCTGCTTTATTGGGGCAGCTAACTGTGGAACAGGAGGTGCCTGTTATATGCAGGGGTGCCGGCGCGAACATCGGCAATCCTTTTTAAGACATTTTTTGTGAGTGCCGGCGGTGACCCACTTGGGTTTTACTGAACCACCAGTCCCAGGATGCATTGCTTCAGGTGGTTCACCTGAGCGTTATTATTATGGGGATTTACTGGTGGTTGCCGCATGCCGGCACGTCACATGGTCTGCCACTGAAGAGGGCATTGGCCCGAAACGCGTCTGGCAGGTTAACCAGAAAAGGACTTTGTTCATGGCGTGTGCCCTTGCTTTGGCGTAATTTCCACCTGGGAGTGCATCCCACCTAGAGGCAACACTTTTTTTGTATTTTGTACAGCGGCCTGCCTGGTCGCGGGATTGCACCACCGCGAAACACTTGCGGGTCCGCGGCTGCTTTATTGGGGCAGCTAACTGTGGAACAGGAGGTGCCTGTTATATGCAGGGGTGCCGGCGCGAACATCGGCAATCCTTTTTAAGACATTTTTTGTGAGTGCCGGCGGTGACCCACTTGGGTTTTACTGAACCACCAGTCCCAGGAAGCATTGCTTCAGGTGGTTCAACTGAGCGTGATTATTATGGGGATTTACTGGTGGTTGCCGCATGCCGGCACGTCACATGGTCTGCCCCTGAAGAGGGCATTGGCCCGAAACGCGTCTGGCAGGTTAACCAGAAAAGGACTTTGTTCATGGCGTGTGCCCTTGCTTTGGCGTAATTTCCACCTGAGAGTGCATCCCACCTAGAGGCAACTCTTTTTTTGTATTTTGTACAGCGGCCTGCCTGGTCGCGGGATTGCACCACCGCGAAACACTTGCGGGTCCGCGGCTGCTTTATTGGGGCAGCTAACTGTGGAACAGGAGGTGCCTGTTATATGCAGGGGTGCCGGCGCGAACATCGGCAATCCTTTTTAAGACATTTTTTGTGAGTGCCGGCGGTGACCCACTTGGGCTTTACTGAACCACCAGTCCCAGGAAGCATTGCTTCAGGTGGTTCACCTGAGCGTTATTATTATGGGAATTTACTGGTGGTTGCCGCATGCCGGCACGTCACATGGTCTGCCACTGAAGAGGGCATTGGCCCGAAACGCGTCTGGCAGGTTAACCAGAAAAGGACTTTGTTCATGGCGTGTGCCCTTGCTTTGGCGTAATTTCCACCTGGGAGTGCATCCCACCTAGAGGCAACTCTCTTTTTTTGTATTTTGTACAGCGGCCTGCCTGGTCACGGGATTGCACCACCGCGAAACACTTGCGGGTCCGCGACTGCTTTATTGGGGCAGCTAACTGTGGAACAGGAGGTGCCTGTTATATGCAGGGGTGCCGGCACGAACATCGGCAATCCTTTTTAAGACATTTTTTGTGAATGCCGGCGGTGACCCACTTGGGTTTTACTGAACCACCAGTCCCAGGAAGCATTGCTTCAGGTGGTTCACCTGAGCGTTATTATTATGGGGATTTACTGGTGGTTGCCGCATGCCGGCACGTCACATGGTCTGCCACTGAAGAGGGCATTGGCCCGAAACGGCTCTGGCAGGTTAACCAGAAAAGGACTTTGTTCATGGCGTGTGCCCTTGCTTTGGCGTATGTTCCACCTGGGAGTGCATCCCACCTAGAGGCAACTCTTTTTTTTGCATTTTGTACAGCGGCCTGCCTGGTCGCGGGATTGCACCACCGCGAAACACTTGCGGGTCCGCGGCTGCTTTATTGGGGCAGCTAACTGTGGAATAGGAGGTGCCTGTTATATGCAGGGGTGCCGGCGCGAACATCGGCAATCCTTTTTAAGACATTTTTTGTGAGTGCCGGCGGTGACCCACTTGGGTTTTACTGAACCACCAGTCCCAGGAAGCATTGCTTCAGGTGGTTCACCTGAGCGTTATTATTATGGGAATTTACTGGTGGTTGCCGCATGCCGGCACGTCACATGGTCTGCCACTGAAGAGGGCATTGGCCTGAAACGCGTCTGGCAGGTTAACCAGAAAAGGACTTTGTTCATGGCGTGTGCCCTTGCTTTGGCGTAATTTCCACCTGGGAGTGCATCCCACCTAGAGGCAACTCTTTTTTTGTAATATATATATATATCTGACCTACTGGTGCTCGCCAGTAGGTAGTTATAGTTAGGACCTAGTTTCCATAAGAAAATAATAACTTTGGCACAGTTTGACAAATCTTCACGAAATTTTCCAAACTAGTGTGCCAGTCACTTACTGCTGTCTGGAAAGTTTCAAGGTGATGCGTCAAGCAGGGACTGAAAAAATTGGGGTCCCAAAATGCCGTACCCCATGCAATTTCCCATAGGGATTTTAGACATGACTACAGCCCGAACAGCTGAATGGAATTGCACCAAATTTGGCAGAAAGCTAGATCTTGGTCCAGAAAGAGTGCTTTTTGTAATTTAGTGTAAATCTGTTCAGTAGTTTTGGATTTATTAAAGAAAAAAAGATGTATTATTTTATGTACATCGAGAAACGTGGTTCCTGGTGGATCCGCGGATCCATGCACCAGCACCAGTGCCATGATTGGCTGACCAAAACATGAGAGAAAAGTTGCAGCCACCATTTTGTGAATCAGGACTTGAATCCCACAGGGGGGGGGAGGAATAAAGTAGAAATTGGATATAAGGGGTCAGGATAGAGATATCCTGACCCTATTGGACTGATGGAGGACCCTGCGATGGACCTTTCATGGGCAAGAAATGGTGGGAAGACATCTTTTTTGTGCACATGAGGATTTGCGGATCCACCGTGGTGCTCTGCACGGCCCCTAGTGTGAATCCGCATCAGATCTGCAGATCCAGACCCCAATTAAAAAGCACATACACCCACTTACAGACCCACTCGCACACTCTCTCACACAACAACTCACAGATCAATACACCCACTCACACACCCATACAGTGGCTCATACACCTTCTCACACACCCCTACAGTCACTGATAAATCCACTAAGAAACCCAGTCACTCACACACCCACTCACAGACCCAACAGCCACTCACACAGACACATTCAGCCACCCCCACAACCACAAACCACCCATACCCCCACTCAGACACTCATACAGCCACTCACACACCCACTTATGACCCAGAGAACCACTCATATATCCACTCATAGACCCACACAGGCGCTCACACACTCACGTACACACTCATATAGTTAGTGGCACACCCACTCACAGACCTACAAAGCCACTTACACACCCAGCACCTACTCACACACACCCTTACACACTCACACAACCACCCACACACCCACTCACACACCTATACAGCCAGTCACACACCCATTCAGAGACCCAGGAAACCACCCAAATACCCATTCATACACCAATACAGCCACTCACACACTCACTTACAGACACCAGATAACTCCTCACACACCCGTTTACAGACCCACACAAGCACTAACACACCCATTCACACACCTACCACACACTCACACACCCTGTTACACACCCACACAACCACTCACATACCCACTCACACACACATTCTGCCACTTATACAGCCACTTACAGACCCAGACAGCTAGTCACACACCCACTCATAGAACCACTTACACACCCACACAGCCATTGACACACCTACTCACACACCCATACAGCTACTTACACACTCAGTCAAAGATCCAGAAAACCACTCACACACCCACAGAGACCCTAGACAGCTACTCACACACCCCCAGTCACTCTCACACCCAGTTACATACCCACACAGCCACTAGCACACCCATTCACACACCCATATAGCCCCTTACACACCAACACAGTTACTTATACAACTACTCACACACCCACATACAGACAGTGATACAGTTATATGAATTGTAATAGGATATGTTTTTATTAAATGTGTTGTTGTTTTGTATTGAATGTGTGCTTTTGTTTGGGAACAGATCTGTGGATCTTTCACGGATCTGTCTGCAACATAGCCGGCAGACCCCTTATTTTGCTAAGGCTCTGTGGCGGATCCGAGTGAGAAATTAGAAAAAAGGATTTAAAAACAAAAGAACCAGTGTGTGGGAAAGGGGTTGGCTCTGAAAAGAGCCTGTGTGTTTATGATGTGTAGATGATAATTACACATAGAACAGGATGCAGTCTTTTAAGTTGTTGAGGAACCCACTGTTGCTTGGGTCTGTGAAAAAGACTTCATCTTTTCGATATATTCCGTCCATGTCTTTGGCAAATGTTGTAGAACACCAAGGCAGTACGTGGGAAAAGTGACATTAATTTAGCAAAGGTATCCTATATTAGGATTTCCAGTCCTACCCCAGTAATTGTGCCTAAGTCATTGCCAACACAGTGCACAATCAGGATGTTGGCAATTCGCAATGCTTTCAACCAAAGGCAGCAATTGATGCCGCTTTAGCCCTCTCTGGCCAACCCAAGTAAGGTCTACATTAGGTAAACCTAGGTCACTGTCAAACCCACTCTTTCTAGCACTCTCTCTGGCCCAAAACACAAAAGTATGGCCCTGAATCCAGACTCTGAACATTTTGGAGACAAGCAGGAGTAGCACACAGGAAAAGGCTGCAGCAGAATGAGGCAGTTTTAAAGATGAAAGGCAGTTACAATGAAGGACAGCAAGTAAAATATAAAAGAACATATTTGATTGGATCAAGGAGATGTGCAGGGAACTAAAATTAGGTAGTGACTTTAAGCAAATAACGAACTCTGTGATCGGCTTTGGAAAAATAAAAAAAAGTTCTGTTGTTTGGGATATGCTTGGAATTGCAAGCAGTCAACCACACCTGCAACAGTTAATGAGAAGCTAGTATGCTGCTGAGAGAAAGTTTTGTGAACTTTTGACCTACTGGTAGGCAGAGACTATTGGAAACATGGTTACTATGGAAACAGAGCTAAAACAGTGTGGGGGAAGGGAACAAAAGAGACTGCAATGTGAAACCAGTGGCGTAACGAAAATTGAGGGGGCCCCCCTGCAAGGTACGTGGACGGACCCCCTCCGGACTCTATTAAGAGCTCTCCGGCCGAAGTGCTGCGCTGAGGGGGCCCCCTAGAGCTTGGGGGCCGCCCCGCGGGGGCTGCGGGGGCCTGTGTTACGCCCCTGTGTGAAACTGAAAAGCAGACTGGTGTACAAAAATTGCTCACTAAGGAGTGTATGTCTTGTAGTTGACAATATTTTGCAAAATAAAATATAGATTAAAAGCATTAACAGCAGAGTGTTGAATGCTCTTAAGGGCTTTCGTGTGGAGCTGTGGATCCACTGTGGATTCACACAGGGGGGCCAAGCTGAGCCTCACAGTGGATCTGTCAAAATCCAACCAAATTTGGCTTCTTTACAGTAAACATGGAACGGGCTAAAAAATAGTGACCATTTAGAAGTGGTATAACTAAAATAAAAGATTAAAAGAAGTCTGTGATTTGCACAGGTGTATGAGGGAAAGCACAGTGGGTAGGGTAGGCATTATTGGTACTTTTGTACTGAGAGTGGAGGAGGACTGCCATATTTCTGACTTGACATTTGCAGTGGAAAACAGATATTAAAATAAAAGTTTGACAACATCAAAGAGATTTTACAGGTATGTCAATGAGGTTGTACTATCAAAATGTATATTTAAAAAAAGCCTATGAGTGTATATAAGCTGAAAGAAAATGTGTTGGCTCTAGACACGACAGTAAACGACAAAATAGAAGGGTGGTTAGATGAGAACATTAACTAAAAATATAATGATTAGCAAAGGAGGCAGAGGAATTGCTCTACTGAAAATATAGTTATTTTTATTAAGCCAGTATGAATGAATGTGTTTGAAATTAGATATGGGTATTTTTTTATAATATGTAATTTAATAGAATGTAATTTGCACCCACTCAAACAGTCAGGCAGACACTTACGCACTCAGTTACACTCCGACAAAAGCACTTATGTACCCACCACTCATATAGCCAGATAGTGACTGACACACTCAGTCAAACACCCATAAAAGCATTCAAACACCTATTATCTCAGCTATACATCTACTTACATAGTCATTCACACACCCATACAGGCACAGCCACACCCTGTGACACACCTATTCAAACATTCATGAACCCAGCACACAGACAGTCAGTTACACAAACATTTATACACCCATACACCCAGTTATACATCCAGTCACCCACCCGTACAGCCACTAACATACCTATTTACAAAATTATCCAGCCACTCACACACCCACACAGCACTTATGTATCCACCACTAACAGAGCCACTTATACACACAGTTACACACCCAAACACTCACTAACACAGCAAGTTACCATCCATACAGCCACCTACATACCCATTTAGACACCCATACAGTCACCAACACAACCAGTCACACACCCACACAGCTACTTACACATTTAGTAACACACCCACAGAGGCAGCGATCAATAAATAAATCAATAGGTTTGTAAAGTGCGGCTAATCACCGGGAGGGTATCCAGGCATTGAGGAAATGGCAGTTGAACAGCCAGGTCTTGAGTGCCTTCCTAAATTCCAGAAGAGAGGTAGAGGAGGTACAGAGGGAGGTTTTTCCAGGATTTTGCTACGAAGTAGGAGAAGGAACATCCTCCAATGTTGCTCCAGCGAATGCGAGGGGTGTGAGCGAGGGATAGGGATGCGGATCGCGGGTCTCTGGTGGGCTAGTGGAAGTTCATGTGGCGATTGATGTAGGCTAGACCTTAGGTGTGCAGGGCTCTGTAGGTGTGGATCAACATCTTGAATTGGCATCTCTTCTTTATGGGGAGCCAGTGGAGTTTCCTGAGGTGAGGGGTGATGTGGGTCTGTTTGGGGAGGTCGAGGATGAATCTGGCCATGGAGTTCTGAATGGTCTGGAGTCTCTTCAGGAGGTGGTTGGTGATTCCTGTGTAGAGGGCATATCCATAGTCCAGAGGGCTGGTGATTAGGGCCTGGGTGACCGTGTGTCTGGTGTTGATGGGGATCCACTTGAAGATCTTCTGTAGCATGCGAAGTGTGAGGAATCAGGCAGAGGAGACTGCGTTGATCTGGGATTTCATGGTTAGCTTGCTGTCTAGTATGATGTTGAGGTTTCTTGCATGGTCAGTCGGTGTGGGTGAGGATCCTAGTTCCGCTGGCCACCACGAGTCGATACACGGGGAGGGTTGTTGCCGAAGAACAGCACTTCTGTTTTGTCTGTGCTGAGTTTCAGGCAGTTGTTTTTCATCCAGTCGGCGATGCTTGTCATACATCTGCAGAAGTTGGCCCTTGTGGTGGTGGGGTCTTCTGAGAGGGAGAGGATGAGCTGGGTGTCATCTGCGTAGGATATGATGTTTGATCCGTGGGTTCTGACGATGTTGGCCAGGGGGGTCATGTTGGTGTTGAAGAGATTGGGACTGAGTGACGAGCCCTGAGGAATGCCGCCAATGATAACTTTGGGCTCCAAGGTGTACGGTGGTAGATTTACTCTTTGGGTTCTACCCATAAGGAAGGAGGTGATCCACTTGAGGGCGTTTCCTTAAATTCCAATGTGATGTAGCCTCTTGATCATGGTGTGGTGGGATACACTGTCGAATACTGCTGAGAGGTCGAGGAGGCTCAGAGCCCCCATTTCTCCTCCTTCAAGGAGGGTTCTGATGTCATCGGTGACTGCAATCAAAGCAGTTTCGGTACTGTGGTTGGAGCAGAATCCAGATTGGGAGGTGTCGAGAAGATTGATGTTCTCCTGGTGTTGCATGAGTTGGCGATTGTTGGCCTTTTCCTTTTTGGTGGGGAAGGGGAGCAGGGAAATGGGCCAGTAGTTTTTGAGGTTGCTGGGGTTGGCGGTAGGTTTCTTGAGAAGGGGTTTTATTTCTGCGTGTTTCCATCTTTCGGGGAGAGTGACCAAGATGAGAGAGGCATTGAAGAGGGTGGTGAGCTTGCTGCTGATCCTGTTGCTTCCAAGGTTGTAGATGTGGTGCATACAGGGGTCCATGGGGGCTCTGGAGTGGTTTAATTTCATGATGGCTGTGGTGTCCTGTGGGGTGAGCTGGTCCCAGTTGGAGTGTAGGTGGTCTGGGGAGGCTTCTGTGGGTGCGTGGGGGAAGACGTTGGAGGGGGTGGGCTGGGGTTCGAAGTTTTTGTAGATGCTGGAGATCTTATCAAGGAAGAAGTCTGCCAGTTTGTCGCAAAGTTCTTATGATGGGTGATGCTGTTTTTGGTGGCGGTGGGATTAGAGAACTCTCTGACTTTGAAGAGTTCTTTGCTGTGGTTGGTGTTGGCTTCGATGCGGTCCGCAGTAGTGTTCTTTTTAGTTTCTCTCAGTAGCCGATGGCAGTGGTTAAGGGCCATCTTGTAGGTGGTCTTGTCTGCGGTATCCTTGCGGGTGCGCCATTTCCTTTCTAGTTGCTTACAATTGCGTTTCGTGGCTCTCAGACCTTTGTTATAACATCTGGCCTGTTTGGTGGATCTCCTGTGTCTGATGGAGGCAACGTTGTCGGCACAGTTGGTGATCCAGGTGGTGAAGTTTCTGACAGCCCAGCTTGGCCCAGGTTGGGAGCCGTTTCCAGGTAGGAAGTATTGAGGGCGTCGGACCACAAGCTCTCTGATACTTTGTTCCTGCTGCATTGGGGTGCGCTGTGAAGCTTGGGGGCGGTGATGGAGATGCTTGTGATGCTGAAGTGAATGATGGCGTGGTCTGTCCAAGTGAGTTCAGAGACGTGGCTGAACTTGGCTCTGTTGCTTGAGGTGAAGATAGGGTCAAGCATGTGTCCTGTAATGTGAGAGGGGCTGGTGACCAATTGGGTGAGTGTGATGTTGTTCATGCTTTTGCGAAAGTTGGTGGTGTTGGCATCGTTGAAGTTGTTGCAGTGGAAGTTGAGGTCTCCGAGGAAGATGTAGGGGCCGATTCCGATTCGGTCCGGAAATCTCTCCGACCGAGCCGGACCCGGAGAGATTCCCGACCGAATCGGACCCGTGCAGCCCGACCAGAACGAGTACGATGCGTCCGTATGCTATCGTACTCGAGTCGGTCGGACTCCCATTGAAGTCAATGGGAGCCGGTCGTACAACGCGTACGCGGGCTCCCATTGCCTCAATGGGTGCGAGGCGAACAAGGGCGCTCCCTACAGCGGGTACACGGCGAAGCGACTCGCGCCGTACACGCACAGGTAGGGGGGACCCAAGGGTCCCCCCTGTGTGCGACTCGCGCGGCTACGTGTACAGGGGGGTCCGACACGGACCCCCGAAGTACGGCTCCAACTGCTGTTTCGAGCCGGACGGCGCGTGTCGGTCGGACTACTCGCGGCGCGCATCGTACTTACCCGGCCGGGGAACGTCTCCATTGCGCGGTGCGAGTCGTGTCCGAGCGAGTCGGTCGGTGCGGTTAGACCCGGGAACGAGTCGGTCGGAGCGGTTGGGATGCCCGAACGAGTCGGTCGGCGATTTCGCATCGTACTCGCTCGTCCGGACGTGCGTACGAATCGGTCGGGAAATAGGGCTCCGAATCGGATCCGGTTATGCCGAATCCGATTCGGAGCCCTACCGGCCGAGATCGGAATCAGCCCCTCAGTCTCTGGAGTCCATGGCGAGCGGGGCTATGAAGTCTGGGATGGCGTTGCAAAAGCTGGGGTGCAGGCCTGGAGGTCTGTATGCAAGGGTGCCTCTGATGGTGGATTTTCCATCTGTTTGGAGTTTGAAATTGAGGATTGAGGTGTCGTTGTTGTGGTGGTGGTGCAGTGGATGGTCTCTCTGTGGATGATAGTGATTCCGCCTCTGTGTTTGTTGACCCGGTCCCGTGGAGTGCTATCTTGTAGCCGTCAGGTGTTGCTGAGGGGTTGTCGGGAGCGGATGGGGGTGAGCCAGGTTTCGGCAAGGAAGATGTCAGGAGTGAGGCTGGTGATTATGTCCCAGATTTTGGTGGTGTGCTTGCAGCGTGATTGTGTGTTGAGAAGGAGACAGTCGAGTTGTCTCAGTGCAGGAGTGGTGTGCTGTTTGTTCGCTGGGGGGGTAGTTGTTGCAGTGGTGGGAGCTCCGGTGCTGCAGAAGAAGAGGCAGTGTAGGCAGGAGAACCATGGAACAGGGCGCTGTGCAGCAACAGTTGTTGTTGCGATGACTGGTGTTCAGGGCTCGAAGATCAGCAGTGGTGTTGCTACGGGGGTTAGAGATCCAGGGTTCCTGGTGCTAGGCATGGTCCCGGTGATGGACGGACACAAATGGGCTTGACTTTGGTGCACCCTCTGCACGCGTCCACTGTGCGGCCGCACTGCAGCCTCCATTAAGTAGGTCCTGGGAGGAAGGAGGGGCACTGGGTGGCGGGAAGCAGGGCAAAAAGGCAGCAAATGTGGGAGAGACGGCAGGAAGACAAAGCGGAATGCAAAAGCAAGGAAAAATAAGGCAAAGAAAGGAATAAACAAAGGGGCAGTTAAAGGGCAGAGAAAGGCAAATAAGAAAAGTAAGGAATAGAGAAAGCGGGTAGAAAAGGGCAAAGAAAGGAATAAGGAAAACAGGCAGATAAAAGTGCACAGAACGGATAAAGAGAGCTGGCAGAAAAGATCACAGAAAGGCTAAAGAGAGGGAGGCAGAGTCAAGGCCCAGAGAGGGTCAAAGCTGAATCAGGGCACCAAGGGAGGTCAGCTGCTCTGCGGTGGTGAGGGGAGCTAGTCAGGGACCTGCTCAATGGGGTCATGCTCTGGCCTCCATTAAGTAGGTCCTGAGAGGTGGGAGGGGCACTGGGGGGGGGGGGCGGTGCTGGTAGGAGGCAGGAAGCTGACAAAACTGCGGCAAAAGTGGGAGAGACATCGGGAAGGCAAAGCAGAAAGCAAAAGCGGGGAGAAATAAGGCAAAGAAAGAAATAAAGAAAGCTGGCAGAAAAAGGGCAAAGACAGGAATAAGGAAAGTGGGCAGAGAAAGCACACAAAATGGATAAAGAGAACTGGCAGAAAAGGACATAGAAAGGATAAAGAGAGCGAAGCAGAGTCAAGTGCCAGAGAGGGTCAAAGCAGAATCAGGGCACCAAGGGAGGTCAGCTGCTCGCGGTGGCAAGGGGAGCTGGTCAGGGACATGCTCTCTGAAATATCCACTCACTCACATATCCACTCAACCACTCACACACCCAGTCACCTACCCGTACAGCCACTCAGACACTTACACAGCCTCTTACACACTGACATAACCACTTTACATGTAATGGAAAGAAAAATGTATTCTATATTTGCTTTTCAGACATTTACTTGTGTTTAAAGAGGAATGGAATGGTGAGGTGAAAAAACTAACAATTACGCTTGTCGACAGCATCCATAAACTAGGCAATACATGACATTATTAGTGTAGCTGGCATATGGCATTTGCCACAAGGAGTCACCCTGTGTTGCAGTTTTGGTGAAACAGTGAGGATGGTAACCATCTGGTCGGGTGGTAAGGGTTCCACAGATGGTCCAGCTGCTGCTGATGATACACCACCTGCCCTCTCTCTCACCATCCTGTCATACGTCCTTGTTTATGGTTTTCAAATGTTTCCACACAGAGGATGTGTCATGTGAATACTTCTTACCCGTACGTCTCAACAGTTTATTGCTGCATATATTGCATTGAACAATTTTTGCAAGAACTTTCTTTTCTCCTGAAGGGATAGAGAAATACTTCCAAACGTTGTATATTGAAGCTGTGTAACTGTCTTTTGGCCTTCGCAAACAACTGTTGTTATTGCTGTACCAACCGAATGTAGCCTGGAAAGATCATGAGTTTATGTGAGTTGTACAATATTGATTCTCGGATGTGGGCAAAGTGGAGGATTGCATGCCACTCCTTATAATTGAGCAGGTGAGCAATTAAAGGACGGCCCGGGCGCCCACGGCAGCTTACGCATAAGAGCCCTGTGCGCCCGCTCCACTGTGAAGAACAAGTACGGTGCCTCTGGAGGGAGGATGCGCCGCAGCCACATTTCCAAGAACTGTTCCAGGGTGCCCAGTCTCCCCTGAACATGCTGTTTATCTTTCCCCATCTGTGTAATGTTGTAAGCACAAAGAAGTGTCCAGGTCACCAGATGTGCGCAATATTTGCACTCTGGCCCGCCAGTGATATCTGCCAAGGAGGCTACACGGGCAGTCAGTGTCTAAAGCGAGTATCTCCCTGTCAGAGGATTGCACTAGGTGCTCTCCCTCTGGGTACAGGTCCCTCTGCTCACTACTGGCCTTCACGCCCCCTCCTGAGGGCAACTGTTCTACTGAGCCAACCGGTGTCATCAGACCAGACTCCAATCCGACCCACCTGCCTTCTTTTGGTCTCCTCAGAGGTGGCGGCACGAGCAGTCAGGCACTAGACAGAACTCTATAGCTCAGCCCAGAGGCGAAAGCAGACCCAGGCACCGCCAGCTTGATCGTCTCTTCCTATTTTCAGGATCCAGTCTCGACCGTCTCTCCCGACCCACCTGTCCTCAGGGGTCTTTTTTGCAGAAGTCACGTTCAAGAGAGACAAGGGTCACCCTACTAACAAGGAACCAGGGTATATATTATATATAAAAAAACAATGGTACTTGTGGAAACAATGCAACAGTAACAATAATATTTCTGATAATGATAATCGTTATGCACAGTGGCAATACTTATGAGAGGAGATACATACACACAAAATAAAATTCAAGCTGCTCAATGAGTAGAATGCAAAATTATTAATATTGAAAATTGATATAGCAATAGAAAAAAGGTGTTGGGTGTCCTAAGTGAAGTTAGAACCTTATACATACAAGTGACAAATTGTGACATACACTGAGGTTTCCAAGAAAAACAAAAAACGACCTTCTAATCAGTATATATTAATTATTCAGAGCCTTCATTAACAATTGTGAAGGTTGAGAAATACCCAGCCTATTTTTAGATTTAAATATCAACTTTCTAAAACCAATAATAATAATCTCTTCTCCTGTGAAGCAATTAGGCGAAATATCTGGTGGTTCCAAATATTTTGTTCAGGTAGATATAAAGTTGTCTGCCCAAACCTCCTTATTGACTTTGGCATAAGGAGAACACGAATCAGCAAAAATCAGCAATTTCACACCACCAAAACTCATTTCACACATGGGTTTCCTTTTCGTATCTTGAAGAACAAGTTACTTATCTTCGGTAATGCTTTTTCTGGTTGATACAGTATCTGCCTGTGGATTCCTCAACTTTTGAATTACCCCTGCGCCAGCATTCCACGGAAACTTTTTCCTTAGCTCTCCCACTTCGACGAGGACGTCACAATAGCACGACTCGGCTCGCGACTCCGTATGATGTCATCGGAGCCATAAGAAGACCTCGTCGGCGTGTTGACGTCAGTTCCAACCATTTTTTCCGTGCCTTCGAGGCAAACAGGTGAACCAACAACATTTCGCAAATATACACAGTATCCAATACAAGCACCAATAAACACAGTATATCTTTCAAAGAAGAAAAGAGACTGAAAATGCCAGACATATCATAGCCACAAGCTACATACCATTTCAAAGAACAATGAAATACCAGTCATGTTATACTCAAAAATCTTTTCGGTATAGGAAGGCAGACAATGGGGAGGCGGGTGGGTCAGTCAGGAATACACAGGCAGATACTGTATCCACCAGAAAAAGTATTACCGAAGGTAAGTAACTTGTTCTTCTGATGGATACATCTGCCTGTGGATTCCTCACCTTTTGAATTGAATCCCAAAGCAGTCCAGCTCCCAGAGGAGGGTGTCTGCCTACCTATACCAAAAATCTTGCAGCACAGAACAAGCAAAATGGCCATACCTCCTCACCTCTGAATCCAAGCAATAATGCTTCGCGAAAATTTGGAGGGAGGCCCAAGTTGCCGCTTTACAGATGTCTACCACAGGGACACCTCTAGCCAAAGCTGAAGAAGAAGACTTAGCTCTAGTAGAATGAGCTCTAATACCTTCAGGAGGCTCCTTCTCGGCCAAGGCATAGCAGATCTTGCTGCACAAGATGATCCGTCTGGACAGCGTTCGCTTGTGGACAGCCTTGCCTTTCATTTTTCCCACGTAACCAACGAAGAGCTGGTCATCCAGTCTCAAGTCCTTGGTTCTGTCCAGGTAAAAACTGACCACCCTGTTGGGGTCCATGCGAAGAAGTCTCTCTTCCTCCTTGGAAGGGTGAGGGGGAGGATAGAAAGTAAGCAAGGTAATAGACTGTCGCAAGTGGAAGGGAGTAACCACCTTAGGCAAGAAAGCAGCTCTGATCCTGAGAACCATCTTATCCGCATAGATGGTGGTAAAGGGAGGCTTAGAACTAAGAGCCTGAAGCTCACTTACCCTCCTAGCAGAAGTAATAGCAATCAGGAAAACTGTTTTAAAAGTAAGGAGCCTCAACAGGCAACAATGAAGGGGCTCAAAGGGAGATCCCATCAAAAAAGAAAGAACCAAATTTAAGTCCCACTGAGGCATAATAAAAGGAGTGGGAGGAAATTTGTTAGTGAGACCCTTAATGAACGTTATAACAATGGGAGACTTAAACAATGAGGGTTGGTCTGGCAAACAAAGGAAGGCAGATAAAGCCAACAAACAGCCCTTAACAGTGGCCACAGCACAACCCTGCTGGGCTAAAGAAAGAGAAAAACTAAGGACATCAGACAAATGGACCCTCAAAGGATCAATTGAACTCTCCCCACACCACCTAACAAATCTGGACCACCTACAGGAATAGACAAAATTGGTGGAGTGTTTCCTGGACGATAAAATAACACCCACCACATCCGGCGTGAGAGAGAAAGAATTCAGGTTGCCCCGTTCAACCTCCAGGCATGGAGGTGCAGACTCTGGAGGTGGGGGTGTAGAACTTGCCCCTTCGACTGTGAGAGGAGATCTGCCCTGAGAGGGAGACGGAGTGGAGGGTGCAATGAGAGATGAAGAAGGTCTGTGTACCACACCCTTCTTGGCCAATCCGGGACGATCAATATGACTTGGGCCCGGTCTTGTCGAATCTTCCTCAGAACCCGAGAATCAAGGGTATGGAAGGAAACGCGTAAAGAAGCTGAAAGCTCCAATCTAGTTGAAACGTGTCCCCCAGCATTACCCGCATCGGATACTGGAGGGTGCAGAACGACGGGCAGTGCTCGTTCTCGATAGTGGCAAACAGGTCCAACCGCGGAAATCCCTACATCCTGAAAATGTGCCGGACTACCTCCGGAAGAAGACGCCACTCGTGATCGGCCAAGTATTACCAACTGAGACTGTCCGCACGCACATTCAGCACCCCCGCCAGATGATTTGCAATCACGCAAATCTGATGGTCCTGGGCCCTGGCCCAGAGTCGCAGAGCCTCTCTGCAGAGGCGATACAACCCTACTCCTCCCTGTTTGTTGATGTACCACATCGCGGTAGTGTTGTCCGTCAGGACCTGAACCGACTGACCGCAAAGGGAGGGAAGAAAGGCCTTGAGAGCCAAACGTATTGCCCACAATTCCAGAAAATTGATATGAAGCAATCTTTCCTCTGGAGACCAAAGACCCTTGATCTCCAGATCCCCCAGATGAGCACTCCACCCTAGAGTGGATGCATCCGTTATCACTGTGGCCACCGGAGACAGAGGTTGAAAAGGCTTCCCTTGAGACAGGTTGCCTGGAACACCCCACCAAGACAGCTCTGCTGCAGTATCCCTGGAGATTCTGATCACCTCCCTGAGATCTCCGTTGTGTTGAAACCACTGCCTGTGGAGGCACCACTGGAGCGCCCTCATGTGTCAGCGTGCATGGTTGACCAACAGTATGCAGGAAGCAAACAGACCGAGCAGGCGCAAGACCTTCAGGACTGCCCCATCCTGAAACATTGGGATCATATCCTGAATGTCTAAAATCCTCTGAGGGGGCGGGAAAGCACGACTCTGAGTAGTGTCCAGTATTGCCCCTATGAACAGGTTGCGCTATGAGGGCACCATGTGAGATTTGGGCACATTTATCGAGAAGCCCAAGTCGAACAACAGCCGAGATGTTATATGCAGATGATGCAGCACTATCTCTGGTGACTTTGCTTTGAGCAGCCAGTCGTCCAAATAGGGGAATACATGAATCCCCGACCTTCTTAGAGGAGCTGCCACCACTGCCATCACCTTCGTGAAGACCCGAGGTGCGGAAGTGAGACCGAAGGGAAGGACTGCAAACTGATAATGCTAAGATTCCACTGTAAAACGGAGGAGATACTTCCGATGCGACTTCAGGATGGGAATGTGGAAGTACCCATCCTGTAAATTGATCAACACCATCCAGTCTTCCTGCTGCAGCACCAGAAGAACCTGAGCTAGGGTCAACATCTTGAACTTCTCCTGTTTGAGTAAAATTCAAAACCCTGAGGTCTAGGATCAGCCGCAAATGATCGTCCTTTTTGGGCATCAGGAAATACAGGGAGTAGCATCCCTGACCCCTCTCCTGCTCCGCAACAATCTCTATCGCACCTTTCTGTAATAGGCACTGGACCTCTTGTTGCAGAAGCATCAGATGGTCCTCCGAACACCAGCCCTGGCGAGGAGGGTAAGGAGGGGGAAACTCCCGGAAGGGAAGGGCGTACCCGTTTTCTATAAGATTTAAAACCCAAAGATCTGAGGTAAAAGATTTCCAATCTTGTAGAAAAAGGGACACCCGACCGCCCACAGGACCAACATGCTCCAAGATGGGGGATCTAGAGCTGCTTCCCTGCAGAGCCAGTGGTGGGGACAGGAGAGGAGGAGGAGGAGGAGGAGGAGGAGGAAGAGACCTGCTGTTGAGCAGCCCCTCACAGATGACCTCTTCCTTTCCCCCTGTATGACCGATACAGTGGGTTCTGCTGCTGCTGTTTTTGCTGTTGTTGTTGGCCACAAAAAGGGGCCACCTTCCCAAAGCCCCAGATCTTTCGAAAACCAAAGCCCCTAGGCTGTGACTGCAAGCCCAAGGACCTAGCAGTAGCCCTGCTATCCTTAAAGTGCTGTAAAGCAGAATCAGCCTTAGTTCCAAAGAGCCTTGATCCGTCAAAGGGAAGGTCCAACAAGGTGCCTGGACGTCAGGAGAGAACCCTGACCCTCTCAACCAGGCATGTCTCCTGGTCCCCACTGAAGAACCCATCACCCTGGCAACGGAGTCAGCTGTATCCAGGCCAAACTGGATGACCTGACGAGCAGTAGCCTGGGTATCCGATAATAACCCAGCAAATTGACTCTGGACATCCTCAGGCAACTTGGGAATCACATCTTTGGCAGAGTCCATCAAAACATGGATATAAAGCCCCATTAAACATGTGGCATTGGTTGACTTTAAGGCCATGCTGGCCGACAAAAACACTTTCTTTGCTGATTGCTACAACTTTTTAGGGTCTCTATCTCCTGGAGTAGAAGCGAAAGAACCAGTAGCCTGTTTTGAAGTACAAGCAGCCATGATCAAAGAAACAGTATCTGGAGAACTGATACAAAGTAGACTACACAGAAATGGAGAATACTAGAAAAAAGAAAAGTTACGCGTCGAGGGCACAGAAAAAAGGGAACTGACATCAACACGCCGACGAGGTCTTCTTTTGGCTCCGATGACGTCATACGGAGTCCTGAGCGGAGTCGTGCTATTGTGATGTCCTCGTCGACGTGGGAGAGCTAAGGAAACAGTTTCTGTGGAATGCTGACGCAGGGGTAATTCAAAAGGTAAGGAATCCACAGGCATATGTATCCATCAGAATGTCCAAAACATTTGCATCAACATCATTACTCAACACACAGCTGTTTGTGTCATCGTCTTATGTTTCTTGAGTGTGAGATTCAATTTCTTTGCTTAGTAGTTTGATTGCATTGTACTTTCTTTCTCTACACACTTTGTAAAAATGCCCTATGATTCCACTTTCAGAGCATCATTTATTGCGTGCAGGACACTTTCGTCATTATCGAAACGTCTGCTGTTCTTAGACCTGCTGCATCTACCAGTTGGTATGCTTAAATTCAGCTTTTTCTTCTTATCGGATTTTTTTATCATCCTCCGTTTTTCTCATAGTGTCCCATTGATTCGAGATGATTATTGACCAGATTTTTATTTTGGTAATTGTGTCCTATTCCTTTTTGTCTTACTCCTTTTCTTCAAAGAGTACAGGTTTGGCACATCTTCTTGTTAGTTCTGCCCTTTTAACTATAACAATAGCATCTTGTAATGGAGGTTCACAGTTAGCCCAAAGGCTGTCTTGAATACTTGAATTTAATGCATGAATTACAATTATGCCCTGTATGAGTTTTTCATGCACATTTCAAAAAGGGCAGATCAGTGTAAGGTTTTTCAAGACAGAGACAAACTCCTCAATGGTCTTATCTTTACCTTGTTTTCTGCGGTGTAACTTGTATCTGTTAATGTCCATGCATACAGTGGGCGCAAAATATAAGTCCAAATCTTCTAGAGCATGTGGTTCCCAAACTGTGGTCGCCAGACCCCCAGGTGTCTGTTACACATCTCTAGGGGGCCTGCAGGCAGCAGTTTTAAAAGCACTGAGTTTTCAGGCAACAATAACAGTGTCAAGATAACTCCGGTGATTAATGTACCTGCTGGAGAAAGATGGTTTTTTTTGTCCAGCGGCAGCTTTGACTCATCTAAGGGAGCGCAGATGGTTAATATGCCTGCTGCAAAGAATGTGTACCATGCATTAAAAAAAACAGTATTTAATGTGCGTAGCTCAGTGGGTTACTGCTTTTGCCACAGAGATTCTTTTGTTACTGTGCAGTTCATAAGTTACAATCGTAATGTAGCACAGTGAGTTAAGATCTGCCATCAAAGAGCTGCATGCTAACGGGGGGCGTGGCTAACCAGCCAAGATGGCAGACGCACTCTAACAAGGCTCCGTCTCGCGGCCCGTTAATTCGCCAATTATCCTGCGTAGTAAATTGCCACTGGAATGCTGAAACCGACCCACTGTGTTCCGGACATCAGCGGGAGCAGACGCAGCAAATTCAAAGATGCTAGACGCCATCCAGACCGAGATGGAGCCTACTGCGTAGCACCAGCAAGACAGAGGAGAACTGAGCCCACAAGCCAGTGTGGAGACGGCCCGCTGAGGAGAGACCCCTGCAACCACGATCGGGCGGTACCACGGACTGCGGAGACGCGGCGCTCCGCCACAGTGCAGTACAGCCTGTGGTCTCTGATGCGGTGGCTGGGGTGAGCTAAGTCCCCGTGGAGAGAAGCACCGCCATCCCCACTAAGCAGCGGCGAGCACCGGTAATTAAAACGCAGGGCGGTACAGACCCAGTCTGAGTCAGACCCCGCTGCAGAAGTCGCCCGGAGAGGGGGAAAACAAAAGAAGGCTGACAAGGGACCTGCATAGACATGAAGACCATACCCTGTAACATTCTCCGGAGGTGCACTACAGCCACCCATTACCGACGACACAGGCTGGGGCCCTGCACCTGGCCCTAACTACCGCTTGCAGCGTATTGGGCTAAAACAGAGTACCGTGGCCTAACTCTGGGGCCGCCCCTGCATCTGGCCCTCAAACAGTGTCAATAAAATATAATACTACGCCACACAGATCGCGGAGACACGTGACGCTGCCAACTCGCCCTGGAAGCAACCTGGGTCGGTGGACACGGCAGGCATGCGTGGCACGTAAGTGGTGCCGGTGAGACCTGTGGAGAAGGACTGCAGTCCTAGGTGGGCGGTACGTCTCGGTTTGCACATGCAGTTACAAACAGTGCCTGTAATCACTGGCAGATTGTCAAAACCCCGCAAGGCGCAGCCCGCAAGACTCCTGAAGTGGCCCAAGGGATATCTGGGGAGCAAATTTATGAGGTGAGCGGTGCAATCACTAGCGAACCAGCGCAGCATCTCACGCCAGCAACAAGGGAGTGTGTTGCGGTGGCGAGGCGTGAAAGTATTCATAGAGGCGCCATTAGCGGATGGCATGACACCGCTGGAGACCAAACCTGTGCTGAGGGCGCCCGCACCCCCGCAAATAGACCCCAGCCCCAGACAATAACCTATGACCTAATATACTGGGCCACTCATGAGAAAAACCCCCCTCTCCGAAGCACTAACACGAACTGTGAGGAGCTGTAAATTGCCTCACCGCTGTGGGAACCACCATGTCAAGATGGGCAGACAGCGCGCAGGCACGGGCGCAGCAGCCACGCAGCCAACCCCAAGCCCACCGCAGCCGGACCACGAGCCCGAGGTGTCGGGCGCCCCCAGAACTTCCACGCTGGAGTCAAAAATAGACTCTGTGCGCCAGGCAGTAGCGCAAATTGGTGAGACGTTGATGCAAACCCGTGCATCACTCGAAGGCCGAATAGATAAAGTCACATCAGACTTTACACTCCTTCTTGCAGATCACAAAAAACTAGCAGGAAGAGTCAGCAAGCTGGCAACAGAGATCGAGGAAGTCGCCCCAGTGGCAAAAGCAATGTCCACAGAAATAAAGGATCTCACATCCCGACTCAACTCCCTGGAGCGCAGAATAGACGATGCGGAAGGCCGGTCCGGCAGGAATAACATCCAAAGTGGTGGGACTACCGGAGGGCACGGAAGGCAGAGACGCAGTATTGTACACTGAGACTTGGCTACAATCCCTAATGCCAGCAGACACACTTTCCGCCTTCTTTGTAGTAGAAAGGGCGCATAGAGTACCATCAAGCAGTCCGCCACTGGGCGCTGGACCCCGATTCTTCCTGTTTTGGCTTTTAAACTTTAAGGATAGGGATGCAATACTCCGTGAGGCCAGGAAATTAGAAATGATCAAGGTGGACAACTCTCAGCTCCTTCTGTCCAGAAACAACAAAGCGCGTTCCTCACAGTCAAGAGGAGAATGCGTGACCTGAACATGAAATACTCCCTCATATTTCCTGCCCGCCTGCGCATGGTTGCAGATGGGACCAAACACTTCTTCAACAAAGCTGAGGATGCGTGGGACTGGCCTGAAACCATGGGACACCACACCTCGTCAAGCCAGAAACGCAACAACTCGGAATCGAATGCAGGACCCCGAAGAGGTTGCCGCAGGAGAAACAGACTGCACACTGCGGAGTCACCGAGACACTTAAAGACTGCCCCCAACCCAGAACAAGTATTGCAGGAGCGATGAGATGCCCTACAGGCGGTGGCGGATTTGAGAAAACGTCAGTACAGCAGCGACACAGATGCCTCATCAGTACGTTCGCTGAGTGACAACAGTTAACTGGCCGTGTGGCCCGTCGGCGAGGACTCGCAGTCGCTTCCGGCTGTAACACCCCAGACTGCGGATGACTTAATGTAACAGACTACTGCGGTCCGTGGACACGCAAGTATATAGACATAGTAATGCATGCATGGGGTTTCACATATTCCGTGCGCACCCCACACGAGATTTAATGTAGCGGCAGGTAAAACACGACAGTTGGAGCCGGCACCAACTCCCTCACCCTAGGAGATGGACTGCTGGCGCGCTCCACAGGATATGGCTTAACGAGCATATACACACGCACAACGCGGGTTTAAGCAGAGCCAATTGGCCCACTACTAGCTTTACCCCATCCTCACTTCTTAACATGACCGACACGGCAAGCGTAGCCGTAAGTTGCCGTATGGCATTGTTCTTTGTTTGGCCAGATACATGTTGTTCCTCTGCTCTATCCCAGTTAAACCCCACATGGTTCCCTTCCTCGACGCCTATCCGAAGCAGCGCATCCGCACACCTAAAGTTGCCACAACAGCACTTCACGCCCGCTGAATGCTCATCATATTGTCACCTAACCTTATACGTGCTGAGCCACCCACGCACAGTACTAACTGATGACACTACCACATGTCGCACACCAACATAGTCACCTGGAATGTTAGGGGAATTCATCCACCAGCCCATAGATATGAGATATATGCTTATCTTAATCGACATGCAGCTCATGTGGCACTACTACAGGAAACACACATAGCGCAACCGGAAATTCGCAGATTGCAGCAGCGATGGAGGGGACAAATACTGGCCACAGGCTACTCGTCCTACGCCGGGGGGCCTTAATTTGGATCAGACCAGGGACCCTGTTCATATCCGAAGAGTCAGTCATAGACACTCATGGTAGATATGTACTAGTGAAAGGCCACCTCAATGGGAAGTCTATCGTGTTGGGATCCATTTATGCCCCTAACAAGGACCGGATCATATTCTGGCACACACTAACAGACCTGCTCGCACGTTGATGCGACATCCCCTGGTTGCTGGGAGGAGACTTTAATTCGGTCCTTGACACCACGCTTGATAGATCCTTTCCTCCAATGCCACAAACAGTTGCAACATCTAATTCGCGGAACCTGGGGGAGTGGCTGAGCCGTTGGGAGCTGGCGGATATATGGAGGACCCTCAACTCGCGGACTCGCCTGTAGTCACATTATTCCCACCCACATGGGTTGCATGTTCGCATTGACCGACTTGTCGCAAGTCCATCAATACTAATACAATGTCCTAGCGCAGATTACCTCGGCAAAACACACTCAGACCACAACCCTCACATAATGAGCCTACAGGGGGAAGACAAGGGATGCACTACCCGCCTATGGAAGTTCCAGCCCTTGGCATTAGAAGACCCTCCATTTAGAGAAGCAATAGGCGCAGCGATAGAGACATACTTTGAGAGAAACACGGGCTCAGTCACTGACCCAGGCGTATTGTGGGATGCGGGCAAGGCAGTGGTTAGAGGGCAATGCATGGGATTGAGCTGGTGTGTCAGGAGCAGCTGGACTGCGAAATAAAACCTATCGAGAACACACTGACCACATTAGCAGCTGAACTAGCGAGGGGCAAAGCCGCGCAGCAAGCCTAAGACACGCAACGGCTTAGGTGCTGGAAAGGTTGCGCTGCTTAAATTATGCTTCGCACGCTGCACGCACACATGCATCGGCGGACAAAGCGGGTAGACTGCTTGCGAGGATGATCCGTTAAGAACAGGCACAGACACCTTATATTGCGGCTGCAATCCGCCACAGGGCAGATACTCACCAAGCAGCACGATATCCACTGCGAGTTCTCTGCACACTACACCAGAACATACAAATCCCTGACACGTGCCGACTCAACGGAACTAGAATACTTTCTTTCTCCCCTAACCTTGCAGCAAGTCACGGTGGAGCAGAGGGAGGAGATATGCGAGTCAATAAGGCTATTGGAAGTACAAGCTGCAATATGGTCATTAGCCACGGGTAAAACGCCGTGGCCCGACGGCTACCCGGCTGAATACTATAAAGCCTACCAGCAAGCCCTAGCCCCGCAGCTCCTCTCAATGTACCAAGGCGCGCATGAATCAGGGATACTGCCAAATACACTTCGTGAGTCCTTATTAGTGTCTCTGCTCAAACCCAACAGGACCGCGGAATTGATGGGCTCGTACCGCCCCCTAGCACTCCTTAACACAGGCTATAAAGGGCTAGCCAAAATATTAGCAAGCAGACTGGCCCCGCTAGTCCCACAACTCATACATACAGATCAAAATGGATTAGTGCCTGCTCGCAACACGTCATTAAATCTACAACGCTTTTTCCGGGTGGCACACTATTCCAGAGTAAATTGGGTGCACGCGGGATGTCTGGTTTTAGACCTGGAAAAGGAGTTCGACACCCTGGAATGGGAATTTCTATTTGCCGCGCTGCATAAATATGGCCTAGGAGAGGAATTCATCGGCCTTGTCAAACTACTCTATACACGACCAATAGCTAGGATCAAGACAGGCCCATATATATCGGAGCAGGTCCCCATTGAACGTGGCACAAGGTAGGGCTGTCCGCTCTCCCCACTGATTTTTGCGCTGGCCATCGAACCTCTTGCCGAGGCACTGCGCGGAACACAGGATGAATGGGGAATTCCCTTGTGAGACGGTATACACGCAGTCTCCTTATACGCCGATGATTTGATCATATACCTTAGGGATGTCAGACAGGGTTGCGACAATTGAAAGAATATTACATGAATTTGCCTCTATGTCAGGGCTTCAAGTAAATTGGGAGAAATCATGTTTGTACCCCTTCGCAGAATCCACACCAGACCCACACTTAGTTATTAACGACAGACCAGTGCACTGGCAACTAACAGCGTTTTGATACCCTGGGATTCTAATATACAGGGATCCTACAGACCTCCTAGAGGGCAATCTGGGATGAGCCATCACAGCAGTGAGGACGCAGATGACTTTTTGGAGCACTCTCCCCCTGGCGGTTCTGGGTCGGATCGCATTACTAAAGATGGTGGTACTTCCGTGACTCCTCTACCACTTCACAAACTTATCACTACAGCTTAAACCACCATTATTTAAAAGCTTTGAATCAGATATGCGGCAATTCATCTGGCATGGGTCGCGTAGCAGAGTGGCATTAACCAGAATGTATCCTCTAGTCGCCCAGGGGGGTCTTTCCCTTCCCAATATGGAGCAACATTATTTAGCGGCGCAGCTTCAATGGGTAGCTCGGTGGCTGAGTGCGCGTCAATTAGAAGACACATCGACGCAGGCGCCTGGCCTCACTCATACCCAGATCGTGCCGCTGTTCCACCCCGGCAGACGGGGAAATACGCCTACTCAACTACTGGTAAAAGTGGTGTACTATTGCTTTCGCCACAGCCTACACATTACACATCGGGTAACACCATATACACCGTCCATTCCCATACTCGGTACACCCAGGCGTCATCAGTCAATCACTATCACAGAACTTTCCCAATGGGAAGAAGCGGGCATACTGACACTAGGCGACCTGTATAACAATAAGCAACTCATTCCGTTTGAGGAGCTGGCTGAAGACTCGGGCTGCCACAAGGCCAGTTCCTGTTACAATTGGCAGTGACACACGCACTCCACGCGACATGGGGCAATATAACGCAGGAACCTGCCACTCATTTAACTATACAGTATCTGCACGAATTGGGCGCTGGCCGACACCTCACCAGATGGTTCGCGGACTCCTTTAGAACACACACAACACCGCAGTTACTCTCCCTACGCGCTCACTGGGATGCAGATTTGCAGAGATCTAGCACGGATCGGGAATGGGAAGACATACTTGGGAGTCCTACGCGTATACCGTGCACTGCCAGATTCCGACTTATCCAGTTTTACATAGCACACAGAGCCTATCTGACGCCAGCCAAAGTAAACAAATATTTCAATCGTGATGACGCCAGATGTCCGAGATGCGATGAGATAGGCGCAGATCTGCTACACATGCTGTGGTCCTGCACAGCTATCCAGTCATACTGGGGAACGGTCATTGGATGCCTGACCCAGTGTATGGAACGTACCTTGGAATGGACGTGGGAGATATGTATATTAGGGCTATACCAAAGATCCAAAAAACACAAGGTCACGTCCCGGTACATAGACTTAGGACTTATAGTGGCCAAACGATTGCTCACGCGACGCTGGGAATCTCCTGATCCTCCAGCAGAGAAGGCCTGGTTCCAATCACTTTTATGCTGGGCACAGGCAGAGAGTATAGCGCTCCGCCGTGAGGATGCGTTGGGATTGCGTAAGCAGCCGATAGCGGCAGCATGGAATGCAATATTAGCAGATTTTTGCGCTTCCTGGCAGAGACACTCAGAGGCACTAGCAGATACACCTGAAAGGGATGAGGGGTAGAAATCATCAAGGTAAAGAAAACACTCGACCAGTTACGTAACTATGGCATATCCCCTGACAGTCAACCAGGTTAACTACGCATTGATACAGTAACATAGGCACTGGTAGGAACACGTATTCAAGATCACTCGCAACAAGGCGAGGTGGGTGGATGGATGGACCTATATGGCGATACACAGTGCTGGTGGGCATGTTGTTAGTAAAGGTGCACTAATACAATAGTTTTAAAACTGAGAGGAAGGTAACTGGGCTGTTCTCTTTTTCCCCTTTTTTTCTTTCTTTCCACCTATATTATTAATGTTATACTGGAAAACCATAATATTTACGATTTAACCACCACTGTATCACACCTGATGTTAATGCACTGTACTTAATTCTGACGCTAATACTTGTAGTTGTACCATGTAACAAATGTACTCAAAATAGTGCTAATGTGTGAATTGCACTGCGTAGTAGATACATGAAGTGTTGTGGATTTAAATATGTGTAATATTAATAAAAACAAATTTAAACAAAAAAAAAAAGCTGCATGGTACCAGTTAGTATGTTATGTTTTTTTCATCGTCTTTCATTATGCTGATGCTGCTAAAAAAGGTTTGTTTGGGTAGAAATTAAGTCTTATTATTAAAGTCAACGCTAACCATTGTGTTATGTTCTGAATCCTGAGTTTGTGCTTCTCCAGACCAAGCACTCTTAAAAAATGCATACCATTATGGATGACATGTGAATCTTACACCTTGTAGTCCCCTTTACCTTATGTAACATTTTCTATACACTGATTTACACATGTATGATTCATTTTCTCTGTATGTGTGTGATGTAAAGTGCTCTGACACCCTACACTGGTATGAGAGATGCTATAAAACAAATGAAATACATGTGACAGAGGGGCTATGGAGAGTTGGGAGGCACTGTTAGAGGGTTATATTGAGGGAATCATTGAAGAGCCCCAGCAAAGATTGTCGTATGCTGGTGCACAGTAAGGTCATCATTTACTATGCTTTAAAAGCTAATGCATTCAATATATAATGAGAAATGTGCTGTAGGCTGCAGCATTTTCCCCAACTTTTCTTGAGGGGAGAGCCCCAAAGCCCCCTTTGTAGTGGTCAGGCTCACTCGCTGCACTTGGTGTACACCATACAGGGACTGGTCTGACAACATTTACCAGGGCTGCTTTGGCCCTGGCAGGAACAGGAGCCTCGTACTGCAAAATAAAACCAAACATTGAAAAGTTAGTTGCTGAGATGCAGCACCAACCTTTCCCATAATTTTTTTTCGATTTTTGCAAATTCTTTCAATATAATATACTAAAATCTTTAGTAATTTGGGTATTTGTTTGGTGTGAACACGTGTTTTTTCTTGTTTTTTTAATTACTGTCTTAATGTTTGAAATTTAATTTGTACAAATTGCTTGAGGGTCCCCAGCTTCCAGTAGTGACTGAATATGGTCCTCAAGAGTCAAAAGTGTGGGGATCACTGCTCTAGAGCATTGGTAAATATATAACCTTGGCCTGGTTGTCTTGGCCTTTTCTCAATGACGTTATACATTTTTAAACCTCCAGACCCAAGACAATGCAATAGTAGTTCTTCCTTTTTTTCTGGAGTTAGGTCCTCATTCTCTTTAAATGTAGATATCTAATTTAAGAAAAATGTGTGCTATGTGTCATAATTTAATGATGCTTTTCCTGAATATGGTATAAACGCCTTAGGTGAACTGAGATTCCAAGCGTTTAAATAAGCTAATTACTGTAAAAGACGAGGGGGCATATTCACAAGGAGCTATCGCCGAATTAACGGCACTTTATCGCAGCCAAAGTCGTGATAAATTCACCCCCCCATTCACAAGCCGGTGCAAACAGCCCACAGCACCAGTTTACCTGCGATAGCAGCCGCAAAAAACATCGCCACAGAGGACCCCCTCAAATATCGCTAATGAGATGCAGAGTAGGCGTTCCCGTGGCAAGGTAAGCCCCCGCACGCTCGCCGCCGCATTCCATACTTACCCGCTACCGCAGCCCTAACTAACTCCCTTCTGATCCCCAGAGCATCGCACCCATCCCCGTGTATTATTCTCGGACCCCTTGCTTAGTAGCACCACCCGACCGCTGCCCAATTAAGGTAAGCCCCTGCCGTCACAGCGAGAGCGCGTTACACCTTCCCTTTAAACGCTATCTAAAATCACGCCTTTCGTCTGTCTTAGAAACCTGCACTGTTACAGGCTTGTAGCACTGAACGCACGAGAACCTTTCATTACTCTCTTTTGAGGTAAGCTTTAAGCGTTGGCGTCCTCATTCACCACTATCCCCACACCGGCACCCCTGCGGCCCAGCCTTGTCAATACTGATTTCTTATGTACCGACAGGTGTATGACTTTCATTTAATCTTTCACATGGATTATTAACCATATTTATTCGACTGCCATTAGTTCCACTTGCGCGTCAGTTCCATCTTTAGTCTCGTGTTGGTCTTGCGCGTGGCACTTTGCGTCAAAAGGTTTCCGCTTCCTTTTAACTTATTTTTCAAACCTCTTTTTCCTCTTTATTCCCAATAATGTATGTGATTATGTAGATATATGTCTTTCAGGCATTTATTTAAGTTTGTCCTGATGATGATCCCATGATGTGTCTAGAAGGGATCGAAACGTCGTCGACTTTTTAAACCGTGCACACAAACTTATCCAAATGTAATGTGTAACGGTTTTGGTTGTTTATCACGCTTGTTTAACCTTGAATATTTACCAACAAGCTTCTTTTGTTTTGCCTGATTGTTTGTCCTTTTATGTTCATCGTTTTCACTTTTTTGTGTAGGATACAGGACTGTGTCCCACTTTATTCATGTGCCGCTTTAAATTCTTTGTAAATATTTACTGATTAAATCTCATTGTCCGGCTGGACAGTGGCTATATAGAAGAGATTTCATTCTATATTTATTTCTATTTATACTGAGCCTTATCAAGGACCATTGTTTTTGGAAAATATCACTACCCAAGGTCCTTGTTTACCTATTGGGTTCCCTTGTTTTGTATAAACATGTTAAGCGCAATCGCGGATTGCAAGGGATTTGAGCTTAAATCCCTCCCCCAAGTGGGTACTTCCTGCTCCTTTCCCCAACCTCTTCTCTCTCCCAACCCTTGCCAAGCAAAGTGTTATGTCAGACCACGCACCACTTTACACTGACGACTACATTAATAAAATTCTGCTGGGCCCCTCTCTATTCACAGACCCGATAGAAACCACTGACAACACAAATGTCTCACTTACTGAACGATTAGAGAGATGCAAAAAGAAATACGTGAGACTCCAATTGATGATCCGGATGCTCACTGAATATCTGAAAGCCAACATAATACCGGTTGGTCTGCAAGTCCGCAATACACCCGGTGTCTTCACGGATAATCCTAAATACATAACCAATTTTAGTTACATACACCTGCTCAAGGCACTGGATGGTCCTTGGAATCGATACAGCATCTGAGAACCTTAAATCACTAGAGCTAGAAATTAATGACATTGAAAAACAAATCAAGGAGACGAGCTCAGTTCCTGATTCTAAGAGAATACTAGAGCAAGCACAAAAAACAGCCGATGAATTTCATAGACTTGAGCAAAATAAAAAATCACTCAAGGTAAAGAAAGATATTAGATCTTTTGCAGTAGAGAGGGCATATCCCTACCTACAAAAGGATTTCTATACTAACCGCACATACACAAATCCACACAACACAAGGCCTTGGGGTAGGTTCAACAGACGCAACAACTTAGTTGGTTTCTCAGATACCTCTGTAGACTCTTCTGACAATTCCGACCAAGGTGAGACCCCTAGGACCTCAAATCGGCCACCCAACCCTACTTTTTTAGGTCGAGGCCAAAGCGATCCGCCCAAACGAGGGCGCGCCAAACAGTGGTACAACCCCCCAGGGGAGCGGCAAACACGCCAGAGATTCTACCAATGGTAGCCAAAATCATGGCACCTAATAACAACATTGAGACTTTCCCAAATATGGAAACTATTCCCATCTTTAACCTCTCTAAGTATACCTTAGCAGACCCAGAGCTCTCTCTTCTTAGCAAAGGCTTATCCTTTGTACCCACCATCCACCCCAATTTCTTAGAATTACAAACAGAACTGCTCAGATTCTTCCGGCGGATACGCCTACATGCCTACTTTTTACTAAACCCTTTGTGGTGGTGAGCCTCAACAAGGCCTACCAGTGCTTAGGGGTTCTCCCTTTCTGCACAGAGTCCTCAGACCAATAGGAAGAAGTTGGCACAGAAACTGGAATAGAAAAGACAGAGTTTATTAAACCTCATGAGGTGGAACTACATTCACACAGGACCCTTCGGTAATGCATGAAGTAGCACACCGAATGGAAGGACCTTGGTCCTTTTATACCCACACAGGGGCTCAAATGAAGGCGGTACAAACACAAAATGCTGGTTTTAGGTACATATAAGGTCATACAAAAATGCACAGTCGACAAGTGGGTGGAGCTAACAGTTTCTACTTCTAGCAGACACATCCTGACATTTATAAACTCGGAACAGCTGCATGGACAGCTGCGAGCTCAACTGAGCATGTGTAAAGCAAAAAGACTAAATATAACTCGTCTCTAGGCAGATTTCAAGAGCAGTTAACAGGAAGGTAGGACAGAGCACATGACGAGCACATGGCAACCTAAATGGCTGCCAGAAATATAAAATGGATTCCACAAAGCGGACAATTTAGTCTCTGAATACAGGATGTCTTCGGCTAATGCTTAACTTAAGTGCTGCCAAATTACAACACCTTCACCCACAACTGTTACTAACATGCACTACGCCCAGCATCTACCTTCTCTCCTACATCAAATATGATTCCCGGTGAAATCATAACCTTTGAGAAATTGGTACTCAAGGATCTATCTTCACTCCAGAATACCAAACGTTTCATTCCTTATAATCTCTCACTAGAGGAGAAGAAAGTCATTGAAACACTGAAACCTAATGACTCCCTGGTCATTAAATCTGTAGATAAGGGCGGAGGGATAGTAGTACAAGAAAGGGAATTATACAAACTAGAAATCTGCCGCCAACTTTCTAACACAGATCATTATTGTAGGCTACCCACCAATCCGACTAAGGAACTGCAGCAATTGATTCTACAAATCACGACTGATGCCAAATCCCAAGGGTTTCTCAACCAGAAAGAATTTCTGTTCCTAAATGTGAAATCACCACGCACCCCGGTGATATACACTCTTCCCAAAATCCACAAAAACCCAACTGCACCGCCAGGTCGTCCCATTGTTTCTGGATGTGGGTCCATTTTAGAGCCATTGGGCCAATATGTGGACTACTTCATAAAGGATTTTGTCCCTAGAACAGAATGTTATGTACGGGACAGCATGGCGATGATTAACTTAGTGGAACATCACCCCTTTAACATTGACTCTGATCTTCTATGTACAATGGATGTTGAATCCTTGTACACTAACATACCACAGGTCCAGGCACTATTGGTCATTGAATGCATACTTAACCTAAGACCTCGCCCCCACGCTGTCCCCACTATTTTCATACTTCAATTGCTGGAACTTTGCCTCACAAGGAACTTCTTTACATTTGACAATGAATTCTATCAACAAGTGAAGGGCACTTCTATGGGTGCAGTTTTCGCACCAAGTCTGGCCATACTTTTTATGGACCACCTCGAAATGTCCATAATCCTGACTCCAAACAACCCATTCCACTCGGGAATAACCTTATGGAAGAGTTACATTGATGATATCTTCATCATCTGGCATGCCCAAGAAGACTATCTCCATAAGTTTTTACATTGGCTTAACAACAACTGCCAAGGCCTTTCTTTTACCCTCACATACAGTCGAACTTCTATTCCCTTTCTAGATCTCCGTATCCACCACTCCAATGGAGAACTTATTACCAGCCTATATAGAAAGCCAACTGAACGGAATACTCTGCTAAAATACGACAGCAATCACCCACGGGCACTACGTGATTCCCTCCCATACTCCCAATTTTTGAGAATCAGACGTAATTGTTACCTCAAGGAAGATTACTTCCATGAAGCCTCAGTCCTGTCCACCAAGCTCACAGCTCGAGGTTATCCGCGGAGACTGGTTCGCACCGCACTAAAGAGAGCATGGTACTGTCCCAGAGACATACTCCTATCCCCCAAAACCAGACCTGACAAAAACCGCATTGTATGCGTAACTACATTCTCGCCAGTCTCACATGCCATTCGCAAATGTGTCCTGAAACATTGGACTGTACTGAATGCAGGCAACCTAGAAATAGAACGTCCCCTATTCGCATTCCGTAAAAGTCGGAACATAAAAGATCATTTGGTTAGAGCAGCCCTTCCAAACCCCAGACCTGCGCCCACACTGACAGAACTATGGGGACTAGACCCCCCAATTGGACATGTAAAATGTGCTAACTGTAGTGTCTGTGAGTTCACCATTGAAGGCAAGGATTTCACATTCCACAATGTTAAGATTAAATCCAAATTGCTGACCAATTGTAACACATCCAATGTAATTTATGTAATTGTGTGCCCTTGTCAAAAAATCTACATTGGCCAGACGACGCAGAAAGTACGACTCCGGATCTGCCAGCACTGCAGTAGGATCAGATGTAAGACACCTAATACCCCCTCGTTGAACATTTTACCAATCTGGGCCATAATGAGGATGAACTCCAATGGACAATAATCAGTGTGGTCAAACCTCCCCCAAGAGGCGCTGACATTGCGTCTCTGCTGAACAAGGAAGAACTAAAATGGATTCTGCGTACAGAAAGTATAAAAAATGGACTCAACAGGAATGAGGACTGGACGACCCTAATTTGACTTTTTGTAGACCTGTAAATTTCTAAAACTACAATTTTATATATGTATATCTAAACAAAAGAGAATGTCACAAAAATTCGCCTGTTTTTTCACGAGAGTCCCCTGTACATAGAATGCCTTCCTCTTTGAACTATCCTTCGTTTTTGTAAACCCCATCTGTCACACTGTCTCTCCTGCCCTGTGCACACACATGCTCCAAATATGTTTGGTGTCACGCCGCGCTAATCACCTAATTATCGAAAATAGCCCACTGGCATGTTTGCCAAAGTTTGCATGCAGAGAACACAATGCACTTACACCGTTCCTGCTTTTACACCACTTCATCTTTTCCAAGTTAACCTCACCCAAGATGGCCGCCGTTACCTGCGCGCGCAGCCTTAGTACTTAATTGCTACCTGAATTCACACGCCGAACTCATTCAGCCATTGCGCGCCGCTGAGACGGTCATTGAGCCGCCCCGGACCCCCAGCTTCCAGCACCGCGCGGTACCTACCGCTTATAGGTAAGCACCGCGACAGCTCATTTAGCTTTTACACAGCGGATACTTCGCTCGCAAATAGTAAATTTTCCTTCCATTATTTTTCCCCCCCTACCCCCCTACTGTTCCCCAGATGGACTAGCTGCTTCATGGCACGTAATTCTTAAATTTCTCCCTCCGAAATTGCCGAAACAGACTCCTTGCTACATAGCGCCGCCAAGTAATTAATTTACCAAGGTAAGCCCCCGCACGCTCGCCGCCGCATTCCATACTTATTCGCTACCGCAGCCCTAACTAACTCCCTTCTGATCCCCAGAGGATCGCACCCATCCCCGTGGATTATTCTCGGACCCCTTGCTTAGTAGCACCACCCGACCGCTGCCCAATTAAGGTAAGCCCCTGCCGTCACAGCGAGAGCGCGTTACACCTTCCCTTTAAACGCTATCTAAAATCACGCCTTTCGTTTGTCTTAGAAACCTGCACTGTTACAGGCTTGTAGCACTGAACGCACGAGAAACGTTCGTTACTCTCTTTTATGGTTAACTCTGTTTTTATTATTTCCAAACATGTCATAATAATGATGTAGCATTAATTACAGCAGACAATCCCATAAGATACGCTTAAAATCATCATTTCCCCCACCCTCGTCATACCCGTAGACATATATATGAATCACCGTGATCCGGTCTTGGCCAAGCGTGGAGGTAGACGCATGGGGGGTGTAGCATGGGCTGTCTTAAGTCAACAGTATATCATACTGATGTGTGGATCAGAAACAAACAAAAGAAAACTCCCTGGTCCCCTCCCACCCCCTTAGCCCCCCTTCCCCCTCCCCGAACCGGTGTGCTGGATAAGTAACTCTTAGGAACCTGATGTGGGAGTCTTGTACTAGTGAGCAGGTTGAGAAGGCTCGTCTGTGTGTGCCATTTCGGTGAGCCGTAGGAGACGAAGGTATTTAGGGCATGTTAGTTCATTCATTTCAAGCTCTAACAGGGACAGCAGTGGGCGCCATATAGTGCGGAAGGTATCTGTAGAGTTCGTTAGGGTGGCTTGGATCCGCTCCATACCTATAATATACCATAGTTTGTGTAGCCAACCTGTGTGGGTTGGTCGGGTCCGCGTGCCCCATAGTGAGAGAATGTGTTGAACGGCAGCACCCATCGCCAGGCCCATCTGTTTGCCCCTAATCGACTTCAGGGGGTAAGTGAGTGGATTGGGCAACCCTAATAACGTGTATGCGGGGAATCTGGGAATTTCAGTCTCGAATTGCTTGTCTATGTCATCTAGTATGGCACCCCAGTAGTCAGTCACTTCCTTACAGTCCCAGAGTAGGTGAGTCAGTGTGTCCTCTTCGTCGCAACCCCGCCAGCAGATCGGGCTTCGATCAGGGTTCCCTTTATGTAGCCTGGCCGGTGTCAGGTACCAGTAGGTAACCACTTTAACCGCAACTTCTCTACTAGCTGTATTGCGGGCCGTATGGTTAGCCCGAAAATATATCTCTTGCCACTCCTTCGCCGTTAGGTCTCTCCCAAGTTCCCGCATCCAGCGCCTCTGTCCCACAGAGGGTAAGGAGGGAATTGGTGAACGCAGCATACCGTATAAGTCAGAAATCATCTTTTTATCCGAGTCTTTGGTTATTAGCCATTTCTCATACTTAGTGAGCTTCCTGTGAACCAGCGGCCTCACCTCGGGGTGGAGGAGCCAGTGGCGGATTTGGAAGTATTGATAGCGTTGCGGGGCGGCAATTGTATAGGTTTGTTGTATTTCTGCAAGCGGAAGAAACCCCTCCAGATCGAAAAGGTGTCCCGCCGACCTGCATTCCGTGGCTCGCCATTGCGGAAACACGCGTTCTTCGAGTCCTGGTAAAAACTCCGGGTTATCGAATATGGGAGTCATTGGCGAAGGAAAGGATGTGAGTCCGCGTTTGACTGCCACCGAGTCCCAGACTCTTAGCAGCGTGTTGGTGATTGGGGAGCCCTTGAGATTTGGTGGTCTATCTGGCCGTTTGAGGAAAGGCACCTTCCATAGAGAGAGCTTCGCCAGCGCTCGGTCCTGGAACAGCCATCTTTTTTCCGACTCGGGTCTGCTCCACTCTACTAAGTGTCGAAGTTGAACCGCTCTAAAATATTCTAGGAAATTCGGGATACCCAATCCTCCCTCGTCTGGGGGTCTGTGCGAGAGATCCCTGCGCATGCGCGGACGGGCCCCGGCCCAAATGAATTGCTGCACCGCACTTTGTAGTTTGTGGAGGGTCCCCGGAGGGGGCCAGGCCTGTATAGTCTGAAAAATGTAAAGTGCCTTGGGCAAGATATTCATTTTGATAGCTGCTATGCGGCCTAATAACGATAAAGAGTGTTTCTGCCATTGTCTAAGGTCTTTCTGAATTTGGGCGAGGAGTTTAGTATAGTTCTGTGTGACCGTACGCGCCACAGAGGGAGCGAGTTCTATCCCAAGATAAGTAATTGAGTCACGAGACTGCAGCTCACCGCATTGTGGGCGCTCTTCCTCTCGCTGGCCTGCCCCGCTCCCCAGATGTAAAACCATGGATTTCTGTACGTTCACCTTGAAGCCGGATACTTGACCGAAGGCGGTCAGCTCTTGCAAGAAAGCTGGGACTGAGCGTTCAAGGGACTCCAAAGATGCCAGGATATCATCGGCATATAAGCTCACTGTGTGACGCTCCCCCCCGAAAGGGATACCTAAGATGTCAGGGTTGTCTCGGATTCGTTGCGCTAGAGGTTCTATGTATAGTGCAAAAAGAAGGGGTGATAGAGGGCACCCCTGTCTCGTACCTCTCTGTATCTCAAAGGGTCGGGAGGCTACTCCGTTCACCTTAATTACTGCCGTGGGCTTGTAGTAGCAACTCGCTACCCAGGTTCTGAAGCGATCCCCCACGCCGAAATGAGCTAATGTGTTGTCTAGGAAATCCCAACTGACTCTGTCGAACGCCTTTTCTGCGTCGACCGACAGCAGTAGGGCGTTCATTTTAGTGCGATGGGCTTTATCTATCAAATGTAGTATGCGTTTAGTGTTGTCGCTGCTTTGACGATTGGAGATGAAGCCGGATTGGTCCGGTTCAATGATTCCGGGCAGTCGCGGGCCTAATCTAGCTGCTAGGATCCCAGTGAACAACTTCAGATCAAGATTGAGGAGGGAAATCGGGCGGTAAGAACTACATTGAGTTGCATCTTTCCCTGGTTTAGGGATGACTACTATGTCGGCCGTCAGCATGTCCATAGGTATAGTCCCAGGTCCCTGGAAGGAATTAAAAAGCTGCGTTAAAATCGGGGCCAGAAGTGGGCATAGGGCCTTATAAAATCCCGCCGAAAACCCGTCAGGGCCCGGCGACTTCAGGGGTTTAAGACGGGAAATGGCTCCAATCACTTCTTCGATCGTAATGGGCGCGTCCAGTGCTCCAGCCCCCGTGGCGTCCAGCGCCGACATGGCAGCCCCCTGGAGGTATGTGGCCCCGTCACCGTCTAGCTGTGAGGCTTTACCGTATAGCGTGGAGTAAAAGTCCCGTAGGACCGCAGCGATCTTCTCATCCCCCTCAACCGATTCCCCATTATCATTCCGGAGCATTTGTATTTTGGCCCGTTGGGCTCGGGCCCTGAGCTTACTGGCTAAGAGTCGGCCCGTTTTGTCGCCCCCCACATAGTATAAGTGCTTCAGCCGAAGGGCTGCGTATTCGGCTCTGTCGAGGTCTAGTGACCCTAGCTGTGCCCGTGCCTCTTTTAGTTGACGCCATATCCGAGGCGCGCCTAGTCGCTGGTGTATGCATTCCAGTTCTAGCACTCTCTCTGTAAGGAGTTCCCTTTTTTCTTTGCGTTCTTTGGCTTCGGCGGCAGAGATAGCGATTAATTCGCCTCTCACCACTGCTTTCAGTGCCCCCCAGAGCGCTGAAAAAGGCGTGTCTGGGGAGTCATTTATCGCTAGGTAGTTAGAGATGCATTGTTGTAGTTGCTGGGGCACCCCTGCTCTAGCAAGCAGATTTTCTCGGAGTCTCCACCTCCCTGGAGGTCGTTTAGCTGAGGGGATAGAGAGAATCATCACCACTGCGTCATGGTCCGAGAGTGCTGCTGGTGTGATATTTACTGTGTCTACCAGTGTGTGTACTTCTGTGGTCCCTATGAAGTGATCCAGCCTAGCGTATGTTTGGGGTGCATGGGAATAATAGGAAAATTGTGTGAGGTGGGGATGGGTCACCCTCCATAAATCCAGCAAACCCCTATCCCTTAGCCATTCCCTTCCTGTCTTGGAAATCGCCCCTGTTTGGCCATATCGCTGACCTGATCTATCTTTCTCTGCATCCATGACCAAATTTATGTCCCCTCCAACGACCACCCTCCGTTCCTGAGAACACAAGACCTCTGAGAGTGCTATCTTCAAAAATTGTTCTTGTCCCGAGTTCGGGGCATAGATCGAGCCCACCACCAGAGGAGTACCCCCCACCCAGAGTGTGTGGGCCAGTAACCGGCCTTTCACTTCTGCCACTTTGTCCCCTATCGTACCTGGGAATGATTTAGATATCAGAATGGCCACCCCCGCTTTCTTATCTGAAGTGGACGAGTAGAATTGGTGGGGAAAATCTCGGGTTCTCATGCGGTGCCAGTCTTTGGAGAGGAGGTGGGTGTCCTGTAATAGGCACACTGATGCCCCCGAGTTCTCTAAATAGGATAACACCGCTCTCCTTTTAATGGGGTTGTTCAGTCCCCGCACATTAAGGGTTAGTATCTGCAGTGCGGACCTTGACATAGGGTATTTATGAGGTCAGACAGCTATGAATGGTGGAGAACCACCCCTTTTGTCCCCCGAGCCCCCTCATATGTTCTCGATACCCTGCACTGATGGGCATGTGTCCCATATGTATCCCCCCTGTGAGCAGCACACCGGTTCCCCCCCACCCCCTTCCCAGCCCCCCCATCCCCTCAACGTGGTGACGAAAAACCCCTACCTCTCCCCCTCCCCCGCCCTGACTACTTCTACCCTCCCTAACCCCAACTTGTAAACCCCAAAGTCCCATCATTGTCCAGTGCCCCTCGTACATGAACGTGGGCATGTGGTAAATAAAGAATTGGGGTTAGTCTGTGGACCAAGTGTCCCGGGCCCCCCGCCCCCGACCCTCCCCTCCCCCCCGGCTATTGCAATACCAATGCTAAGTAGTCCCTCTAGTAGAATCATGGTGGGGTCGTCGGAGCGGTTTCCTTCTGTACTGTTTCAAGTGCCACCAGTCTCTCATGCGCCATTGTGTCTGAGCTTGGGCGTAGTTCTGGATTGGGTGATCGTTTGCCACCCACTGTCTGCCATTCGTTTCTTGCCGAGCTCTGCGTGCGACTGGGTGACTCTCCCGTGGTTCTCTGCTCCAGGCCAAGGATCTTACAGGCTTCCCGGAAGGATCGGAGTTGGTGTAGTTTGCCGTTCATTTTAAAGATAAGGCGGAAAGGGTGTCCCCATGAGTACGCCACTCCTTGTGCTCTCAGGTGGGTAGTCACTTCCCCAAAGTCCCTCCTCTTTTGTAGTGTGATAGCGGCGAGGTCCTGGTATAGGGCAATGGAGTGACCCTGATATTGTAGAGGTTGTTTCGACCGTGCCTCCCGCAATATTCTTTCTTTGAGAGGAAAATCCGGTAGGAAGGCAAGGATGTCTGGCGGAGGAGCAGGGGCCCGTCTCGCCAGTCCAACTCGGTGTGCTCTGTCTATGCGGATTGGAAAGTCTTGTGGCTCACCTAGTATGTCTCGAAACAGTCCCTGGAGGTATTGGTTCACGTCTGTTCCTTCTGTTTTCAAAGGGACCCCCCTGACGCGGATGTTATTTCTTCGTGAGCGGTTTTCAAGGTCTCGATCTCTTCTCCTTTGGTCATTTCGCTTTCCTCGATCGCCGCTACTCTCTCCCCTATTGCGTCGACGTCTCGGCGAATCTCTCGCACCTCCCCCGCCACTTCACTTTTAAGGGTCTGGAAGTCTTCTCGGAGGACGTTGAAAAGCGACTCCAAGAAGGAGCGGGTGATTGGGACCTCCCCGTCTTCCGAATCTGGTTGAGCTTTCTGGGTTGGAGACGTTCTGTTGCCTTTGTCCACAGGTAGGGGTCCTCTGGTTAGCATCTCTTTCAGAGATCGCTCCCCTCTCTTCCTCACCGAGGACATTGCTGAGCCTGTCAGCGGGTGGGAAGCCTGAGTCGCCTCTGTTACTCGATCTCCGTCTGGGAGAGGGGCAGGGGGGTCCCTGCGCCGTCCGATGGCGTACAGCATCCTCCAGGAAGCACCCCTCGAGCCCGCGTGGCTCCCTTGTCAGCCGCTTACGGCCAGTTCCCCTCCTCTCTGCCAGCCAATTGGTCTGGCCGAGTGTAGGCCCCCCGCTCTCCCCGCTGCCTCACCACCTTCCCCAGCGTCTACTCTACAGGCTCGCAGGGCGGATACGGACTCCCACTACTGTCCCAATGTCGAGCGTGTACTCGAGGCCTCTCCTCTCTCCCCACAGGGGTCAGCCGTGCTTTCGATCTGCTGTATGCCTGGTAAGAGCTATAAGGCCCTCTGTCTCGACCTGCTTGTGTTGTTCCCCCTGGAGGCTATAGGGCCCACTGTCCTGACCTGTTAGTGTTGCTCCCCCTGGGGGTCGTCTCCACTTCTACGCTGCGTAGGCTCAGGGCCCCGATCCCAGAAAGACCCGTCGTCTCTTTTGTGTTGGTGCGTGGGGCTCTTTCCTGGTCCCTGCTCCCAACCCCACCAGCGGCGTTCTTCACACGTTAGGCCCCTCTGCATCGAGTTTGCTCTAGTCCTGTCTCGTCCCTTGCACACACCGGGTCCCGTCCCCTCTCCCAGTGTTTGTTGCTGCTTGGCCTCTCAAGTCTCAGACCTCGGCGCTCTGTGTGGCGTCCAGATGTCCCTGGTTTCTCTCCCCACGGCTCTCTGATGCGGGCCCCCGCTGAGTCTGGCCCTTCTGGTGTCCCTCTTGTTGAAGTGCTCCCCTCCGGTGACAATAGGCGCGGGAGTCTCTTCTCCCCCCTCTCTGAATCCCCTGTTCGGGACAGCAGCAGCCGACCCAGTGCTCGACGGGTCTGTGCGCTCTCGCAGTTGTCTCCTCCCACGCACTCTAGGCCCCTCGGAGGCCCCGGGCCTTCTGGAGCCCCAGGGTGCCTTCTCCCAGATCACCCTGCTCGCTCCTCACCTCTTCCGCCGCTGCTTCAGCGCGGGTCCGTCCCTGATCGGCAGTGCGCTCTGTTCCGTCGCAACGCCGGTGGCGGGCACCGCTCGGCCCGGGCAGTCCTATCTCGCTTGCGGTTGTGGTGGGCCGCTATAGGGCGTTCAGTCTGCCCGCGCTCCGCTCCAGACACCACCGCTCCTCCGGGCACTCCGGGTTCGTTTTCAGTCCCGGCGGATCGCCTCCGTGTCGCCGCTGCTCGGGGCCCCTCTCGCTGACGCCAGCGTCGCTGCTCTAGCGATCCTCCGGCCTGGGCGCCATTTTCTCGTGCTGAGGCCGCCCGCACTCCTCCGCCACTTTTGCCCACGGGCGGGCACGAACCGTCTCCGTCTGCACTGTGTAGACCGCCGCTGCACTCCTCGGCTCTTTCCCGCTGTGGTCAGCGTGGCAATAGGGGTCAATTGCTAAGTTACAGCCGGGCGAACAGGCCGGGAGCAGGGAGCCTCCGGGACAAGCAACTGTTCAGTCCGCCATCTTGGCCACGCCCCTCGTTACTCTCTTTTGAGGTAAGCTTTAAGGGTTGGCGTCCTCATTCACCACTATCCCCACACCGGCACCCCTGCGGCCCAGCCTTGTCAATACTGATTTCTTATGTACCGACAGGTGTATGACTTTCATTGAATCTTTCACATGGATTATTAACCATATTTATTCGACTGCCATTAGTTCCACTTGTGCGTCAGTTCCATCTTTAGTCTCGTGTTGGTCTTGCGCGTGGCACTTTGCGTCAAAAGGTTTCAGCTTCCTTTTAACTTATTTTTCAAACCTCTTTTTCCTCTTTATTCCCAATAATGTATGTGATTATGTAGATGTATGTCTTTCAGGCATTTATTTAAGTTTGTCCTGATGATGATCCCATGATATGTCTAGAAGGGATGGAAACGTGGTCGACTTTTTAAACCGTGCACACAAACTTATCCAAATGTAATGTGTAACGGTTTTGGTTGTTTATCACGCTTGTTTAACCTTGAATATTTACCAACAAGCTTCTTTTGTTTTGCCTGACTGTTTGTCCTTTTATGTTCATCGTTTTCACTTTTTTGTGTAGGATACAGGACTGTGTCCCACTTTATTCATGTGCCGCTTTAAATTCTTTGTAAATATTTACTGATTAAATCTCATTGTCCGGCTGGACAGAGGCTATATAGAAGAGATTTCATTCTATATTTATTTCTATTTATACTGAGCCTTATCAAGGACCATTGTTTTTGGAAAAAAGCCGAGACAACAGCACACCTCAACATTCACAACGACCAGCCACATCTGCGATAAAAACACAAAACAGGCGATAAGGAGCGTTAGCACCAGGAAATCTACACCTGCTCTGACCTGGTGTAAAGTCGGACGGCAGCCAGCACCACAAAAGGGAGCACAGCCCAGGGCCACATCCGAAAGGCAACAGATGCCATGGAGCCACCCATCATGCGGCCCGGACACCCAAGAGGGCCACAACACCCACCTCCACCACCCCAGGACCCCAACCCACACCCGGAACACCCGCCCCCCCCCCCCGGTCCACCACAGACGCAGCGCAGACAAAGACAGCGGAACCCCAGGAAACGTACCAGCCGCACAGACCCAACATCTGACAATGTCACCATCCACTACAGGCTGAAAGGGACAACCAACCTATGCATCCTGACCATCATCGCCTAACAGGCCTACGGCGACAACACAGCGGACAACCAACATCCCACCCCACACAAAGCTGATGGCGTGGCTGCACCTGTTGGCCCCTGGGACCCCCCATCCAACACCCGCCAGAGTTGGAGGAGTCTCACAGCCAGCCACATCCAAGTCCCCCACACCTGTCCTGGACATCACCATCACCCTGGTACCCCAGCCCCCATACGTACAACACAATGCGCAGGATCCGCTGGAGACCAAGCAAGGACCATACGCCATAGCAGGATGCACGCACGTGTTGGGGGCAATACACAGCACACATGTACTACCTGTGCCCCCTGGTGACACAGCACACAATCACCGCAACAGGAAGCACACGTCTCACACCAATGTGCAGGCAACAACAGAACACCGTGGAACACCCAACAATGTCGCCTTCAAATACACAGCCAGTGTGCATGATACCTTCATCCTCCGTCAGTCCATCATCAACCAGCGTTCCCAGGATGGCAACAAGGCAAATGCACAGCCCCTTGACAATATACAAATGAACACCCCACACACCTCAACTCCACAACCATGCAACTCACAACGCTGGCAATGCACACGTCACAAAATCACATACAACAGGCACAACAATATGCCCACCCACCAGACACGACAGAACAACTTACAATGTCCACATGGGCAAGCCCTGAACATGAGCCAGCAACGGCATGGCACCTCAGCCACATAATAGCCAAATGTGGGGAGAGGTGGCAACCAGGCATGTGTGAAGGATGCAGTAAAAAAAAAAAAATGTAAGTCCGTTTTTATATAGCGCAGCTACTCACCCTTACGGGTCTCAAGGCGCTGGGGGCCGTCGTGGAAATTAAGTGAGCTATTGCCCAGAGTCACATGGTGCTGAGCTGAGCTGCCGCCGGAGATCGAACCGTGAACCCTGTGCTCCGAAGTCAGCTGCACTGGCCACTGCACCACACCTCTCCAGTAGAACCATGATTGGGAAAGCACACAATGCCAAGAGTGGCGGAGATGTGCTGGACACACCGCAGTATGCAGAACACACCCATATCCATGGCGACATACACCGCTTGCGTATGGAGTGTAGTGGACAGTGGACGCCACCATGTCACCCCAACCAGTGGGGGACCTCGCGGAAATGTTGCCTGTTACGCCCCCCCCTAAGCGTCAGCGGAGTGGCATGGCCCGGCGTACGCCACGCCAGCGTAGGGGTGTGAATAAAAAGCACGTAGGCCTGGGCGTGGTCCTCTTCCGGAAAGACCCACGTCTCTGCCAGGGCGGCGCCTTCCACCTCGCCACGAGGCCGACGCCATCCTCGTGAGCGGAGTTGCCTGCGATGCCGTGCGCCTGCCGGACCACGAACCCGTCAGGCCAGCCCCTGCACAGCCAGGCCACACTGATTACCTTCCGACACCGGCGTGTGTCAAGGAGGGCCCACCACGTGCCGGCGCAAGCCCCAAGCCCGAGGCCCGAGACCTTGGAAGCCACCTCAGACCATCATGGCCTCCACGACACAGGCCCGCTTTATTCCTTTTTCATTGACGTACTCCACTGCCGCCCCCGGCCTACTCTTCGGACCAGTAGGTCCCATATGTGAAACTGTGTCCTGAGTCATGAATGGCAGTGACCCCAAATCTGTGCCAGCAGCCACAGCACCGGACCCCCCCCCGATCAGTGAGGCACAGTTCCATATGGGCATCTTGCGACACGTGGTGCCACTAACCCTGTTCAACGCCAGCCTGCTACATGTGGTGCCACTAAGCCTGTTCAATGCCAGCCGGCTACACGTGGATGAGGGACCAGGACTACCCTGCTGACCAGTAGGTCACACATCCAACACCTAGTCGCAAAGCACGAATGGCGGAGTCCACACCAGTGGTCGCACGGAGAGGTGTAAGAGGAAGATGCGGCTCAGTCCGGACGAATGCCGGGTCACATACACGGAGGTGCCCTTAACACGTGGTGCCACTGAACCTGAACTACGCAGGCCGGTGGGGCCATCCAACCTATGCCGGAGACACTCGGTGAATGGGCCGTGCTGACCGCTGCCTCAGGCCTACACCACGGTCAGGTAGGTCACACATTTGGAACTGAGTCTTGATTACACCATGGCAGTGAACATTATTTAAGGCAGAGAACAATTCACAATACACCCTCCGATGTGGTGGCAACAAGTCTGTGCATGGCATCACAACCACACGTGTCTGTGGGCCTACGCGGACCACTGCCCTCGGCCTACGCAGCGCACGAGTGGGATCACAGATTTGGAACTGAACATCGGTAATTCAAAAGGCAGAATACATTTCTTCGCACTCACGGAGGGGCGTAAGAGGATGACACGTTGCAGTCCGGAGGGAACAGGATCAGCGTCACGGAGGAGATTGAACACTACCGACAACTGCCACTGTGTCACTAACTCTGTGCCTCGCGAGCCAACGACCCGTGGCTGTGGGCCACTGCTGACCGCTGCCTCCAGCCTACACTGCGGTCCAGTAGGTCACAGAGCCTTGATTTGGCATTCTTGGAGTTCACATATGTGTACCGGCATCATCGCAGACTGCATCCCCTCACAGCACCTGTGCCACTAAGTTTGTTCCCCGACATTCATGGGCACTCACTGGTCGTACATTGGTGACGTTTGAGTCTATGGACTATGGGCTAGTTTTCATCCTCATGTAGCTGATCCCGAATTGTTGGTGCAAACGAGGGTTGCGCTTTCCACTCCTCCATTTGCTGCTTCCAGATAACATCAGACCTTCCGCATCATGCCCTGGAGGACACCTTCCACTGTCCCCCGAAAGCCTCTGCAACATACACCTCGGACATTGATGGGGACCCGCTCAGGTCGCATGGCCCATCTGACTGCACCGCAAGTCACCGTCCCGTGGCTGGGTGCCTGTGCCGGCCGCAGAGCATCCGGGGCTACTAACTCTGTGCTGCTCAGGCCTGGGACCCCTTCTTCTGAGACATTGAATGGCCTCTGTAGCGATGGTCTTGGGGTCATCAACGCCATGTGTCTGTGGCCCTGCGCTGTCCGCCTCCTCCGGCCCCAACTGCGGGCCACCAGGGCCCACACATGGCATTGAGTCTTGACCGGCCCGGACGTCGCATCACCGCAGGAGGCACACGCCACCACCGCAAGGACCACCTCCAGCCGCCATCTACCAGAGTCGAAAGGGTGGTCCTGACAGACCTACGGAGTTGCTCAGACCTGTCGTGGATGCCATCATCGGCCTGATACCCTGCTCAGCACTCCAGGTGCCAGTGACTCAGTGCACCGCAAGCCATTGTCCGTTACTGATTGAGTTTTGTGCTGTTGTGAGGTTGCGCAGCAATGTCACCTCATGCAGTGGGGAAGACCTGGGACCATGAGGAGGAGGATGTGTCAAGTGTGCAGACGGGAGAAGGCACAGACAATGGGAGGGCAGGTGGCAACAGTCCCAAGGCAGGATTGCAGACTGGTGGCGGTAGTCAAGCTACACACCCGGATCAAATACTGGGTATTGCGCTGTGGACTGCGGACGCAACTGTCACCTCAGGCAGTGTGGGAGACCTGGGACGTTGATGAGGAAGTTGATGCAGGTGTAACACACCCCACTGCATCTACATCAGGACTAACCCGAAGGGACACAATCCTAGCAATTTCTTCACATGAGCGCGCTCTTCTCTAGTGCCCCTACCTCAGTGCACTGCAACTCACGGAACCTCCTGACTGAATATTGGGTGACCTCTGTCCTTACTCCCGATCCCTCCATGTTGCTCTGCATTTGACTCTGTTATGCTGGTGTTTTCTGTTTCCATTACACTGGTGTCCACTGTTCAGGTTGTTGGCAGCACCAAGCACTCCGTGTGGGCTGGCTTATACTCACCCCACACACATCCAGTACAGGCGTCACTGTACATGTGGCCCTGCCAATAAAGGGGCCGGACGCACGTGCCCGTAGCCAGTTCAACATGATATGTGCATGTGTCTCTGTGGAGGTGTGGGTCTCCTTTGTGGGGTGTAGGTGATCCCGGAAGGGTATTGGACACCCATGTCTGTGTTCTAGTTCGCATTCCATGGGTTCGGCAACACCCTCACCTGTTGGGCCACCTCCTTTTGGCGTTCTGCCACCTGGCATTGGGGTGCCATGTGTGGGTGGGTGAAGTGTTGTGAGGCAGCCGTGATTGCGGGTGCTTCATGCTGTGTGGTCTGTTGCAGGGGCTGGGTTCTCCTCTGAGTGGCTTGTCTGCCCTGGTCCTGGTGGTGGGTTGTGTGGGATGTCCATGGGCTGTTGTAGGACGTCGGTGTTGGGGGTGTGGTGTTCGTCTCGGGCATCACTGATGGGTTGTCTGTTCTGACCTGCTGGAGGTGTTGTTTGTCCCTCTGCATTGTGAAGGGGAGGAGCATGTTGGCATTGTGTAGGCGCCTTGTTCTTGTCGACATGCAGACTGTGTGACAATGTACATTGTGACTGTTTGGGCGGTGGTGGCTATTTGAGTTGGGACAGTGTACATTTGGCCTACATGGCTGATGTGGGGTTGTAGGGGTAGATGTGCATCTCACAGTTCCCTGCTCTGTCCAATGTGATTGTTCTGTTTCTGCGCCTGGGTGGACCCAGTTGTGTCCCCTGTTCTGCAGTGTGGGTGTTGCACTTTGTGCCACATTGTCATGGTATGTGCTGTGATTGCTATGTGTGTGTGCTGCAGTGTGCCAGGGGGATGGGGGACATGTCCCTGGGTAATTGTGGGTGTGCAGTGTGTTACACCTCATTGTGCATGTGTGGTATTGTGCCCATCACCCCCCGTCCCCCCAGTCCCTGTTGGATCCTCACCCTGTTGTTGTTGTGTTAGGTCCTGTCGAGCTGTGTCCGTACTCCCTACTCCTTGCACCGTCTCCACACTGATGACTGTGGCCTGGGTTTCCTCCAGCTCCTCCTGCAGCGCTGGACTGCCACCTCCTGTCGCCGTTGCTGCCTTCCTGTTGGCAGCGGGTTTGTACCTGGTTTAGGTTGTCACGTCCTGCCGGCGCCTCTTGGCCTCCTGGATTGGCCTCCTGGCCACTCCGTCTGCATTCCAGGTGGTCTGCTTGTGGGTCAGTTGCTGGTAGTGTTCTGTCGCCTCCGTGGCCTTGGTCTTGTTTTCCTGCGGTCTGCACCCCGTCTTCCTCTCCCTTTTCTCCTTGGCCTTCCCCGAGCCAGTTGTTCCTTGCTGGTGGTCTGTGGGGGTTGTGGGGTTCGCGTTGCCCTCTGCGCTGGGTCAGGGTGCATCCATGTTGCTACGTGCTTTGGCTTGTTTCTGGTGTGTTGTGTCTGTGGTTTTTATGGTGCAATTTCCCGCCAGACGCGTGGGATTTGCAGGCCTGAGGCTGCTTTTCGCTACTTTTTGTACCGCGATTGGCCTCATCGCATGATTTCTCGCGTTTCGCATTTTTTTCGGCGTGGCGTTGATTTTCACGCTGACATTTGACGCGTTATCTGGTGACTATCGCATGCTACCGCCTTGTTGTGAATTCCACGTTGACACAGGGTTATTTTCCTGTGATAGGCTGCGATATTGAAAGTTGCGTTACGCTACTCTTGCAGTAGTTATCACACGTTCTTGTGAATATACCCCGAGGTGTTTTAGTTGGTAATGAAAAAGTAACTATGTAAATACTATTTACCCTGAAATTGAATATTTGCACTTGAAGTTCAGATTGTTTATAGAATATATGTATGATGCCCCTCACAGAACAAGCTGGCTGTGTAATATACATATACACACAATACAAAAAAGAGGTAAATATTTTCAACAAACCTTTAGTGAAATGTGCTGGTATTGGATAGTAAGGTGGTCACATTTGTTGAATCATGTAAAGGCTGCTACAAAACAAAAAAATAACAGCACGCAACAAAAATTCTGTAAAGAATACTGCACAAAAGCACAGTGAAATCACAACTGCAAAAGAACACAATAAGAACCAAATTGACAATATAGTAGAATATAACAGCTTAACATGTCCCAAAACACCACAATATAAGACAAAAGGTACAACACAACAACATAATCTAACACACCAAAACAACACACTTTAATTGTTATTCTTCTGTTTTGTTGTAGTGTTGTCAGATTGTTGTTTTCATGTGTTATTTTTTATTTTTGGGGTGTTGTATTTTCATGTGCTGCTCTGATGTTGGTTTGTTATGTTGGTTTGTGGTATTATGTTATTGTATTTTGCTGATGATTTGCTGTATTATGATGTTTATTGTGTCGTCGTGTTGCTCTGCTATTTTATAATTACTTTGTTTGTTGCAGTATTCTGTCCTGTTCCACAGCTGGAGTGTGTCTGTTTTGACATTCACAGGCACTTGACACAAGTTTCAACAACAACGCACCTTTATAACCACTTTTATTATTTAGCGGTAAAGGTTATTTCCATCAAACACTGTGTTACGTACCGCCGTAGCATATAGCGCCAACCACAAATATTTTGTGATCCAAACCCAGGCGTGAGTAAATTGCGATTAAGACTTGTGTCCACCAAAAGTATGTTCCCTATTGAGAATGACGTAAAGTTAATCAAGGCATAGATTCATACAATATAAAAGTCTGGGTGTCAGTCAGGGGGAGACATAGCTTGGTACCCATTAGTAACCCCTCTCCCCAGCACCCATAGTAATGGCTACAGTTTGTTGTGGTGAAAACATCTGCCACTTACTAGGTATTACAAAATTTGATAGTGAGAAATCACCTTTATTGAGAAACATCGCCAAAGAATTCCAGTTTTTAAAAATCACATTGAACTTTTTCTTTTCTCTTTGATTTTAAAATGTTTCCAAACAACAGTTATGCGGTTAGCTGACTGCTTGCATGGTGTGTCTTCTTGTTTGCATACACAAAACTGCTCAGGATCCAAATAGAAAGTCCAAGCTCAAAAGCAAGTAGTGCTAGAATGATGCAGTCCACAGTGTATGACAGCAAGAGTGCCCTATCCTGAAAGAGAGGAAAATGCAAGAAATTCACTCAAAACAATACATTTGGTAAATATATGTTATATAAATGGAGGTTGTAATTGAATAATGGCTGTATAACTAGAGGGCAATAGAGTGGAGAAGGGTTTAATTCGAGAACTTGTTGCACACTAGTGCATACTTGCCAACCATACTGAGCTAGGCGATAGGCACTGATTTTTTAGCAAAACTACAGCCTACAGATTTATTTGAGTCATCCTACTGCTTTTAGAGAGCTGTGAACTGAGCATTTTATGAGGCAAAATACAGCTCCCTGAGCATAAAGAGAACCCTCTGTACTACATGCAGTATCATGACGTTCATGCCTCACTGTTGCTGCTGGAAGTACTTATAGCACTGTACTGCATGGGTTTGTCAGTAGATGAAGAGATATATTTGTGAGGTTATGGCTGAAATCAGAAATCAGTGTCACTTATTTTTGTCATTTTTTCTCAGATGTTGTAGGGTCGAACGTCTCTGGGGCTACTTCAATGGGGCAACCTACTCATAATTTTTGCATTCTAGCAAAGGCAGTGCATTTTATTGGGTGGGAGACCTGTTTTATGGTCCCCTGACATGTAATCTAAAGTTTTTTTATATGCTGCTTACTAACAGACTTCTGGATTCTGTTGGGGAATAGGAGTATGCCCCAAAGTAGAACACTTTTAACATGGGTGACTAATGCTCCCTTGACCAAGCAATGACACTACAAATGGGTTGTGGCAACTATTTGGAGTAATCAGTTCAGGCCTTTTTATGTGATCCCCAGTGATGAGACTGCCTACTAAATCAATCAATCAATCAGGATTTTATTAAGCCCTGCTAATCACCCGATAAGTTATCCAGAAGCTCGCCAGTCCAAGAAGGCTAATTCGAACATCCAGAACTTGAGGACCCTTCGGACTTCCGGAAGTGAAGTGATGGTCCGGAGCTGCATGGGGAGGCCCTTTCAGGTCTTTGCTGCGATGTAGGAGAAGGAGCATCCTCCACTTCTGCTCTGGTGGATGCGGGGAGTGTAGGCCAGTAAAAGGGAGGCGGAGCGTGGTCTTCTCGATGGTTGGTGGAAATTCAGGTGATGGTTTGATGTAGGCAGGTCCTTGATTGTGTAGAGCCTTGTGTGCATGGGTCAGCATCTTGAATTGGTATCTCTTCTGTACGGGGAGCCAGTGGAGTTGCCGGGGGTAGGGTGTGTTGTGGGTTCGAGGATGAGTCTGGCTGCGACGTTCTGAATGGCTTGGAGTCTCAATAGGTGGTTTTCAGCGATTCTTACATAGAAAGCATTGCTGTAGTCCAGTTGGCTGGTGATAAGGACCTATGTCATGGTGCATCTCGTGTGCAGGGGAAGCCACTTGAAGATCTTCTATAGCATGTGCAGAGTGAGGAAACAGGCGGAGGAGACGGCATTGATCAATACTTCTGTCTTGTCCGTGTATAGCTCCAGGCAGTTGTTCTTCATCCAGTCGGCGACACTTGTCATGCATCTGTGGAAGTTGGTCCTGTTGGTGGTGGGGTCTGCGTAGGATATTATGTTGAGACTGTGGGATCTGACAATCTTAGCCAGTGGGGCCATGTATATGTTGAAGAGTGTAGGGCTGAGGCATGAGCCCTAGAGGACAACACAGATGATGTCCTTGGGTTCGGAGGTGAAGGGTGGGAGGCTGACCCTCTGAGTTTCTCCGGTGAGGAAGGAGATGATCCATCTGAATGTATCCCCTTGGATGCTGATGTGGTGGAATCTGTCGATCAGCGTGTGGTGGGATACAGTGTTGAAGGCTGTCGAGAGGTTGAGGAGGATCAGGGCCATGGATTCTCCTCAGTTGAGGAGGGTTCGGATGTCAACGGTGGCTGCGATCAGGGTGGTCCTGTGCTGTGATTGCTGCCCGATTGGGAGGGTCTAGTAGCTGGTTCTGGTTGAGGGAGGTCCTGAAGGCTGCCCTGTCAGTGGTGTGCTTGCTTGCACGCCATCTCCTTTCCAGCTGTTTGTTGTCACGTTTCTCTGTTTTCAGTTATTGGGTGTACCAGCTGACCTTTTTGGAGGATTTTCTGTGATTGTTGCTCCTAATGGGGGCGATGCTGTCAGCACATTTGGTGATCCAGGCATTGAAGTTCTTGATTCTCTCTTCCAGGTTGGTGGCAGTAGCTGGGTTAGAAGTTTTGAGGGCGTCCGTCCAGCTAGTCTCTGAAATTTTGTTCCAACTGCTGTGGGGGGCACGGGCCAACTTGGGGGTGGCGGGGCGGGGGCTGAAGATGCTGAAGTGGATAATGGAGTGGTCAGTCCATGTAAGTTCTGTGACGTGGCTGTATGTGACAAGGTCACTGGAGGTAAAGATAGGGTCCAGCGTATGTCCTGCGGTGTGCATGGGGTCGCAGATGATCTGGGTCAATCCGAGTCTGTTCATACTGTCGAGGAGGTGGGCGAAGATGTTGGGGTTGTCGAGGTGGAAGTTGAGGTCTCTGAGGATGATGTAGTCCCTGGAGTCCAGGGCGATGGTGGCAATGAAGTCTGCGAAGGTGTTGCAGAAGCTGTGGTGCAGGCCCGGTGTCTCTAGGTGAGGGTGCCTCTGATGGTTATTTTGTCGGCTGTGTAGAGCTTAAAGTTGAGGTGTTCCATGGGAGTGGTGGTATTGTCATTGTTGGTGGAGCACTGTATGGTCTTTTGTGGATGATGGATATTCCTCCTCCTGGTTAGTTGGTGCGGTCTTGGTGAGTGATTTTGAATCTGTCAGGAATCACTGTGGCGATGTTGGGGGCGGATGCAGGGTTGAACCAGGTCTCAGTGAAGAAGGCGATGTTGGGAGTGAGTGTGGTGATGAAGTCCCATAACTCTGTGGAGTGTTTGCAAATGGAGCGCGTGTTGAGAAGTATGAAGTGGGGCCGATGGGTCACTTCTGCAGAGGTGTGGCAAGGAGTCGGGGTGGTGTTTTGCGATGTGAAGGTGGTCATGCTGGTGCAGGAGAAGGTGCATCTGGCGCAGGAGAACGGCCCTACAGTAAAGTGCGGTGTGACCTGTTAGCAGTGTTCGCTGGGGCTTCCTGCCTTCAGAGCAATGAGGGCAGTGGTATCGTCCCACCAGGTGGGTCTGGAGTCAGGGGTCCTGTCGCTGGGCACGGTCCAGGCACCAACGGATGCAGACAGGCTTGTCTTTGGCGTGCCGGCGGTGCAGCCCCGCTGCGGCCTCCATTAAGTAGGTCCTGGGAGGTGGGCAGGGCGCAGGGTGGCGGTGGGCAGGGCTAGCAGGAGGCAGAAAAGAAAGGCAGCAGAAGGGAGCACGAGGGTGGGAAAGGGCGGGATGGCAGTGGGAACAGGCGGCAAACAGAGGAGTAAAGGACAGAAAATGGCAAATAAGACAAGTGGAAGAGTAGAGGACAGAAAAAGGCAAATAAGGAAAACAGAGGAGTAGAAGACAGAAAAGGGCAAAAAAGCAAATAAGGCAAACAGAGAAGTAGAGAGCAGAAAAAGGCAAAAAGGCAAATATGGCAAACAGAGGAGAAGAGGACAGACAAAGACAAAAAGGCAAATAAGGCGAATTAGCCAACAGAGGAGTCGAGGACAGAGAAAGGCAAAAGAAGCTGACAACAGAGTAGTAATGGAAAGAAAAAGATTGTAAGAGGCAAGGAAAAGCAGCAAGGGTGGCAGCGGGCTGGCAGAGGGTAACCGGCGGCTGTTCAGAGGCCCGACAGCTGCGTGGAGAGCTGGACCAGGGGACTTGTGGCTCTCGGGCAGCTAGCCTTCCGTTCCTGTGGCCTCCTACCAGCTCACAGGCTGGCTGGCCTTTGCTGTGCCGCACACCGACACCAGGAGGCTGACACAGTTACAGTGACGCCTCCTGCCAGCTCACAGAGTGCTTCAGGCTAGTGCTATACCCCAAGTCTGACACTGGCTGCCCGCTCCCGCTGACACAGTCACAGTGATCCCTCCTGGCAGCTCACAGACTGATTCATGGCAGCGCTATGCCCCAAGTGTGACACTTGCCCCTGACACGTCACAACCATCACCCAGCTAGTGCTGCCAGCCTCCTCCATGCAACCCTGCCTGGCCCCATGCTTCACTCCTGTGCTGCATCTGCACAGAGGTTCTCATCTTTCTCCAGCAGATGGAAGTACTGTGACAACACCAAAGTCTGGAACACCCCTGGGTGAGTCTATGAAAGAACCCCTTGCACCTGGACCACGTATGCAAACCCTCAGCACAAGTACATCAGACCCAGCCAGGCAACAGCTGATTGCTGGTTGTCCCTGATAAATCAGTGTAGTATGTCTTGACTGGGTGCTCTCGTACTACCTTGATTGTATGTTGTGTGAGGAGAGTGCTTGGGTACATGAGGGGAGGTCTCACTATACTGGTCCAGGGTTCCTCCTGGATGCATATAGCCTCAAAGGGTCAATCTATAGCTATATCTTTATCTATATATCTATCTATATCTAGACAGCTATATCTATATATACATATATTACCTACTGGCGGTTGCCAGTAGTTAGTTATAGTTAGGACCTAATTTCTATTAAAAAGCAGTCTTTTTAGTTGTGTATATCTTTGACTCTGGTTGATGAATCTTCACGAATATTTCCCCAAACATTTGAAGCTCACTTCAGCTGCTGTCTGGAAAGTTTTGGGGTGAACTGTGAAGTGGAGGCTGAGAAAAAGGGGGTCACAGAACATGCTTTCCCCATGTTCATTCCCATAGGAGTTTTGAACATGACTATAGCCCAAACCACTGGATGGAATTTCACTAAATTTGTCAGAAAGCTAGCTCTTGGTCCAGAAAGCATGCTTTTTGTGATTTGGTGTAAATACTTTCAGTAGTTTTAGAGCAGGTCACTCCAGCCAGTAGCTCGTGAGCTACTGTAGCTCTCCAGCTACCTCTGAGTAGCTCACCTGTGTGCAGCCCAGCTTATTAAATTAGAAAGCTTTTTCTTGGTTGAATTATTATACATATAAAACAATTGAAATTATACAGCACTGATAATATAAGTAGCTGTCAATGCGTTTCAATGAACATTAATAGCTCTCAATACAGAAAAGGTTGGATCCCCTGTTTTAGAGCTATTAACTAAAAAACCGCACCTTCACAGAAAGGTTGCTGCTGCAATTTTGTTTGTCAGGAAACGATCCCCGGGGCTGAAAAGTTGTTTGCATATTGAATGAAGGGGTCAGGTGAGAGGTTTCCTCACCCCTTGTGCATGTTATAAAAGAGGGCTAAGCATGTGTTCTGGGGTCAGAAATGTGATAAAACATTATTTTGGCCACTTGCGAGAACCGCAGATCCCTCTTGGGGCTGAGCGCAGCCCATGTGTAACTCCGTCGGGGACCGCAGATCTAGCGTGGCTCAAACAAAATACATTTATGTATTTTTACACTCTCTCTTACTTTTACAGTCACTCACATACCCATACAGATACTGTCACACCCACTCATATACTCATACAGACACTCTTACACCCACTCTTCAACCATACACACACTGTCACACACATTTACAAACTCATACAGAGACTTTTACACCCATTCACAAACTTATACAGAGACTCTCACACACACGCTTATACCTATATGGACACTTTTAAGGCCACTCACATAGCCATACCATACAGACACTCTCACACTCATTCAGATATCCAACAGTCACTGTTACACCCATTCACAAACCCATACAGAGACTCTCATATCCATTCACAAACCCATACAGAGACTCTCACACCCACACTTACACTTATATAGTCACTTTTACACCCACTCGCAAACCCATACACTCTCACACCCATTCAGATATCCTAGAGACACGGTTGCACCCATTCAGAAACCCATACAGAGCCTCTCACATCCATTCACAAACCCATACAGAGACTCCACACCCACACTTAAACCTATATAGACACTTTTACACCCACTCACATGCCCATCTAAACACTGTCACACTCATTCAGATATACTACAAACACTTTTGCACCCATTCACAAATCCATACAGAGACTCTCACACCCACACTTACATACATACAGACTTTCACACCCACTCACAGACCCTCTCACACCCACTCTCACACTCATGCAAACACTGTTACACCCATTCACAAACCCAGAGACTCTCACACCTACACTTACACCTATATAGATACTTTTATGCCCACTCACATACCCATACGGACATTGTCACACCCATTCAGGTATCCTAGAGACACTGTTACACCCATTCCCAAACCCACACAGAGACTCTCATACCCACATTTACATCTATGCAGAGACTTTCATACCCACTCACATACCCGTACACCCACTCTTACACCCATGCAGACACTGTTACAACCTTTCACAAACCCATACAGAGCGTGTCATACCCATTCAGAAAATTATAGAGAGACTCTGTCACCTAGAGATAAAACCTGTATAGACACTGTGACACAACTGACATGCATACAGATACTATCATACCCACCCACAAAGCCATACAGACACTCTGAAAGCCACTGTTTCACCCATATAGATACTGTTACACCCATTCACAAACCCATATACACAGTGACATACCCAGTTTTATACCCATAAAGAGACTGTCACACCCATTCACAAACCCATACAGAGATTCGCACACCCACACTTACACCTATACAGACACTCTTACACCCACTCACACACCCATAAAGACACTGTCACACCCTTTCAGATATCCTACAGACACTGTTACATCCATTTACAAACCCATACATAGACACTCACACACATACTTACACCCATACAGACATTTTCATAGCCACTCACATACTGATACAGAGTCTCACACCCACTGATATACCCCTATAGACACTGTTACAGCCATTAAGATATGCATAGAGGCACCTATAATGATTCCCATTTAGAGTTACACCCACTGTGAGACCTATTCAGAACCCTCTACTAGAAATATTAAATGTGTTCTTTTCATTGAATGTGTTATTTTGGTTTGCAGATCCGCGATGGATCAGTGGATTCGATAAATTTAAAAAAAAAAAGGATTTACAGTTAAAAATAATAACTGTTTGGGAAATAGGGTGGTTCTTAGAGGAGCAGTTGTGTTCATTGTGTGTATATGATGACTACATATACAAGCAGATACACTCTGTTGCCTTTGTCTGTGAAGTGAACACCATCTCTTCTGTATAGTCCATGCATGTTGAAGCACAGGTTATTATTGTAGATAGAGCCCATGGACAAAATTCAGAAGGATACTTCCATCTCTGCCTCTGGCATATGTTAGAGAACACCAAGGCAGTGTGAGGGAAAAGTTGCATTAATTGTTCCAATGTATTCTTCATTAGGATTTCCAGTCCTACCCCAGTCAGTGTGCCCATGTCATTGCCACCACAGTGCACAATTATGAGATCTGAGTGTTGGGAATCCATAATGCTTTCAACCAATGGAAGCATTTGCTGCCACTTTAACCCTCTCTGGCCAAACCAACTAATATCCACATACGGCAAACCCAGGTCCTTGTTAAACCCACTTTTTCTAGCATACTCTCTAGCCCAGAACACAAAGCTATGACCTACAATCCACTCTCTAACCATTTTGAAGGACGGAGCAGTAGCCCACAGGAGAAGGCTGGAGAAGGCTGCAGCTGAATGAGGCAGTTTTCAAGATGAAGTCAGTTAAAAGAGACCCTAGCAAGCATAATTTAAAAGATCATATATGACTGGATGCTGTAATTATGGCACTGGTTAAAACTAGGTTGTGGTATAAATTTAAAGTAAGTACGTGTGTAATTAGCTATGCGGGATATGTTTCTAATTGCATACAGTCAACCACACTTGTTGTCTTGGGTTTAGGAGTTAGCATGCTGCTGTGGAGACTGTTGTGAACTTGTGACCTACTGCTAGCAGAGTATGTTACAATTTTGGTCACCATGGAAACAGAGCTACAGGAGTATGGGGGAAGGGAACAAAAAAAGCCTAGAATGTCAATGTGAGGAGAGATTGTTAATGAAAGAACTAATGAATAAAGATTGTTTGGGTATAAATTTAGGGATTTGTAGGAAGTGGTGTGTAAGTGGTAGAGTTTTGGAATAGTTTTCAAAAAAGATTTTAGTTTGCCGCGTGTATCCGCGGATCCACCGTGAAGTTACATGGGGGGGGGACACGCTGAGCGCCGGGTTGGATCCGCGGACCCACTCAAAACCCCTACTGAATTGTTTTTTTTTAGAGGGGTCAAACAAAGGGTTAAGAAATCTGACCATTCAGAAGAGCTGTATGATTAGCAAGAAAAATAAAGCAGTGTTTCTATTTGTTTGCAGCCTCTGTAACCTTGAAAGCAAAGTTGAAAAGGGTGCCATTAATGGTTGCCTTGTACAAGAGTGGTCTACCATTCTTATGCTCAGTTTTTGTGTGCTTTCTTGAGACAAATTTGACAACCTAATACTGAGAAAGAAAAATGCACACCAAAAATCACATTTAACAGGTATGTGAATTAAGCTGTAGCATAAAAAAATAGTTCATAGAGAAGGAGTGAGTGTGAGTAACGTGGATGAAAGTGAGCAAAATGTTTGAAAAAAATAAAGCAATTATTAAAAGAGAGTTGAAGATGAAAATAAAGTTGACTCTACTGATCAGGAAGTATGAGTAAAACGTTGTGAAGAAAAACGAAAAACACAGGTATACACCAATGTAGGCAGTGACACAAGGAGTGAAATACTAATGTATGTAGTGAGATATTGAGGTATTTTATTATGTATACAGTTATGCAATGGCATATACACAGATATATAGATTAAGATGACCTGGTTCACACTGAATGTTTTAGTAAGACAGCAAGGTATAGTGAAATATATTTAATTTTCACATAATGATATAGCTATGCATGAGGTAACACAGAAAAGGATACAGTGATGCATACATTTACATAGTCAGAAGGAAGCTGATGTGTGCACTAAGTCATCCAGAGAGATATTGATGTATGCAGTTAGATAACTAGCTAAATAGTAAAATGTAAGAGAGAAACTGACGCATATAGCAGGACATGTACAAATACTGGAAGATATAGTGAGACATTAAAGTACACAATTATATATACAGTAATACACTTATACACAGAGACACAAAATAATGGGGCAGCAATACAGCTATGACATAAAGATAAGTACTGAGAGACCCTAAGCGGACACTATAATGCAGGGACAAGCACTATAAAGTAAATACTGACTCAGATACTTACTTATATACATACTAAAACACTGTGGGACATATTGATAAATACACAGAGGTACCCATATACACAGTAATGCACTCACTGACTCATTTACTCACTAACTTATACATACATTTATACACTCTGGAGCATACTGATACATACACTGACACAGCCATGCACACAGTGATGCATTCAATGATACACTCACATAGTCACTTATACACACAGTTAGATACCCTGGGTATTTTGATATATACACTAAGACAACCATGCAGACCCTGATGCACCCACTGACTTACTCATGTACTCACTGATACATACACTCACATACTCTTGTAGACACTAATGCATACACTGGTACACTCATAAACACAGTGATGCATTGAGTGATATAGTGACACACTCACCTATACACACACTCAAAAATCATGGGAGAGTGATAGATGAACAAGTTACTTACCTTCGGTAACGTGTTATCTGGTAGAGACTCTATCTAGCTGCAGATTCCCTACTTTTGAATTTCCTAGGCGTCAGGCTGGATCCGGAAACTTTTGCTGAGCAGTACCCCTTGCGCGCGACGTCGGGTGGCTCCATTCGGCTCCGTGTGACGTCGTCGGCGTTGTTAGCTTCAGTTATGACATTGCGGTGCCTATATAGGCGCCACTCAGGCATGCAGACGTCAGTACTTTTAGTTTTTTCCACACCAGAAGCACAGAGCCACAAAGTAACTGACGTAGATGGGTGCAAAACTAGGGCCCTGAAAAGGGGAACAGCCCGAGTCCTATAATATCAGCCTGCAAAACGGGAAAGCATGGGTGGGCCTGTAAGGAATCTGCAGCTAGATAGAGTCTCTATTAGATAATGCGTTACCGAAGGTAAGTAACTTGTTCATCTGATAGAGACTTCTAGCTGCAGATTCCTTACCTTTGAATCAGATACCCGAGCCATACCACCCCGGCGGTGGGTTGCGGACTCACATCCTATACTAAAAAGTCTTGCAGGACCGAACGGGCAAAATGCCCGTCCCTGTGCACCTGACCATCCAGGCTGTAATGTTTTGCAAACGTGTGCAAAGATGCCCACGTTGCTACCTGACAGATGTCTTGGACTGGGACACCCCGGGCCAAGGCAGTTGTCGCAGCCTTTACCCTGGCGGAATGGGCCCTTAATCCCTCAGGGCGCTGCTTCTTCGCCAAGACATAACAGATCTTTATGCAGAGAACGACCCAGCGAGGAATGGTCCTTTTCTGCACTGTCCTTCTCTTCTTTGCTCCCACATACCCCACAAAGAGTTGGTCGTCCACCCGGAACTCTTTTGTGCGGTCATGGTAGAACGACAATGCTCTTTTTGGGTCGAACCGGTGGAGACGCTCCTCATCCTTAGAGGGATGCGGGTGAGCAAAGAAGGTGGGTAAAGTGATGGACTGACCCAGATGGAATGGGGTCACAACCTTTAGCAAAAAGGATGCTATGGTGCAAAGCACCCCCTTATCCGGAAAGGACATAAGATAAGGAGGTGAGCAAGGTAATGCCTGCAACTCACTCGCCCTCGGGGCAGATGTAATCAACACTAAGAAGGCTGTTTTGATAGTCAACATTTTGATAGTCAACAGCTGGAATGGACAATTGTGCAAAGGCTCAAAGGGAGCACACTTTAGGTAGGTAAGGACCAAATTAAGTTCCCACTGTGGCATAACAAAGGGCGTGGGTGGAAACAAGTGAGCCAGCCCTTTTAGAAATCTATTCACAATAGGAGACTGAAAGAGAGAGGGCTGGTCTGGCAGCCGCAAAAAAGTAGACAGAGCAGAAAGGTAACCCTTGAGAGTACCCAAGGCAGAGCAGTAGGAAGAGAAGCAGAACGAGGGTCAATGGACCTTTCTGTACATAACAATACAAATTTCTGCCCACAGCAGGTGTATATCGTTTTAGTGGAGGGCCGCCAGGCCACCAGAATAATGTTACAGACTTCGGGAGGAAGGTCAAAAGCTATCAACTGCCGCTGCTCAATCTCCACGCATGGAGGCGCATAGTTGACAGGTTCATGTGGAGAACCCTCCCCTGCTGCTGCGACAGAAGATCCTCCCGAAGGGGCAGCCTGATCGGAGGATCGATACTCATTCTCAGAAGCTCCGGATACCAGACTCTCCTCTCCCAGTCCGGTGCCACAAGAATGACTTGGGCCCGGTCGCTCCTGATCTTCTTCAGAACACTGGGCAGGAGTGGTATGGGCGGAAAGGCGTACAACAGGCCTAAGCTCTACTCATGACGAAAAGCGTCGCCGAGCGATAGCCGCCTTGGAAACTCAAGCGCGCAGTACCGCTGACACTGTGCGTTCTTTTCGGAGGCAAACAAATCTAACCAAGGTTCATCCTATTGCTGAAAGAGTCCTTGCCACACCTCCGACTGGAGATGCCACTCGTGATCCGCTAGGCATCGACGGCTGAGTTTGTCCACCCTGGCATTCAGAGAACCTGCCAGGTGTTGAATCACCGTGGTTATGCCCTGCTGTTCCAGTCATGTCCAGAGACACAGGGCCTCTCGAAAGAGGGTCCACAACCCCACCCCGCCCTGCTTGTTGCAGTACCACATGGCGGTGGTGTTGTCCGTGAACACCTGCACTAGCTTCCCCTTGACAGAGGGAAGAAATGCCTTCAATGCCAACCGAATCACTTGGAGCTCCAACAAATTTATGTGGAGCCACGTCTCCACTGGAGACCAGTGTCCCCAGATCCCTACCTCTCTCAGGTGGCCGCCCCATCCCAGAAGTGACACATCTGTCACGACTGTGAGGTCTTGTTGGGGAAGGCAGAGGGGTCTGCAGTTGACCCAATCGCGGTTCGTTAACCACCACTGCAGATCTTTTGCAGTTCCTTCCGAGATCTGAACCACGTCGGTGAGATTTCCCCGATGCTGTGCGCAATGGAACTACAAGTCCCACTGCAGAGCCCGCATATGCCATCTGGCGTGTCTTACCAAAAGGATGCAGGAGGCAATGAGGCCCAACAGCCTCAGAGTCAGTCTCACCGAAATCCAGGATAGAGGCTGAAATATCAAAATCATAACCTGAATATCCTGGACTCGCTGTTCTGGAGGATAAGCCCGAAACTGCACTGTGTCCAAAACAGCTCAGATGAAAGGGAGCGTCTGAGAAGGAGTCAGGTGTCACATTTATAGAGAACCCTAGCGAATGCAGAAGGTTCACCGTAGACTGAAGGTGGGAGACGACAGCCTGGGGCGAGGACGCCTTCAACAGCCAGTCGTCAGTGTAGGCGAAGACTGACACCCCTAACCAGCGCAGATGAGCTGCGACCACCGCCATCACCTTGGTGAACACCCGAGGGGCACTGGTAAGGCTGAAGGGGAGCACGGTAAACTGAAAGTTCTTGCGGCCTACCTTGAACCGCAGGTAACGCCCGTGGCCCGGCGGGATGGGAATATGAAAATAAGCATCCTGCAGGTCCAATGCTACCATCCAGCCTTCTTGGTCTAGGGCAGACAAGACCTGAGCCAGAGTGAGCATTTTGATTGACGGTTTGAAGATCTAAAATGGGCCGTAGGCCCTTGTTCTTCTTCGGAATCAGAAAATAGCGGGAATAACAGCCACTGCCTACTTCTGAAACTGGGACACTTTCTATAACTCCCTTGGCTAAGAGAGCCGTAACTTCCTCTTGGAGCAACTTTAAATGATCCTCCGTCAGCCATTCTTGATTTGGCAGAATAGGAGGAGGAAAAGAAGGAAAAGGTAGGGAATAGCCCTCCTGGACTATTTGCAAGACCCACTTATCCGATTTTATGGATCTCCAGTGGCGGAGATGATGACGAATTCTCCCACCAACTGGAGTAGTGTGGTCTTGCAGAAATAGCCAAGGATTGCTTGGAGGCTGCGGCTGCTGGGGGCAGTGTGGTTGACGATTTCTGGCCTCAGTTCCGAGATCGGAATGCACCACGTCCTCGCACGGCTTGGGTAGTCTGTGCGGGACAGTGGCTGGGATATGGCTGACGCGGCTGGAGTCCCATTCCGTTGCCCCAAAAGGGGTGAAAGGAAGACTGGCCACGGGGGGTGGAGGAGAGGCCCAAGGATCTGGCCGTAGCTCGAGAAACCTTGAACCTGACCAGGGCCGAGTCTGCTTTTTCCCCAAAAAGGCACGTTCTATCAAAGGGCATGTCTATCAAATTGGCTTGGACATCGCCCGAGAAGCCAGTTGTACGAATCCAGGCGTGGCGCCTCAATGCCACCGTCGTTGAAATCGATCTGCCCAGCAAATCAGTCGTATCTAGGCCACACCATATGGTGAATTTTTCTGCGTCTCTCCCATCCTTGACAGCTTGGGAGAGCACAGCCCGGGCCTCCTCCGGGGCTTGTGGCAGCACTTGTGCAACCGTCTCCCAAAGGGAATGGGAGAAATGGCCCAATAAGCATGCGGTATTCACTGACCGCGATGCCAGGCTGGAGGAAGAAAACAACTTCTTCCCAAATGAATTCAGACTCTTGGATTCCCTATCCAAACTCTCTGGGGTGGGGTGTTGGCTGAGGAATTTTGCCCTCTTAACCACCATGGCTTAGGATGCACCCTCCTCCGTAGCCACTGTTGGAGGAGAGAGCATGCCAGTATCTGGAGAAGCATTCAGTCCACTGGCCTCCCAAAATTCCCCATACCAGTCCAAATTCTCCTCAGAGAATTCCTGGTTTTCAAGAGGGTCCCCATACCCCTCCCATTCCTCTCCTGAGCCTAGCACATCCTCAAAGTGCTCAGGCAACAACATAGAACCTCTCGCTTATATCGACTTCGGAATTGGCGCCGATCGATGCCGTTCCGGCTCTGTGTCGTTGGGGATGAGAATGGGGCTTGTGCCACCGATGGGCACTGGTGAAGTCACAGGCACCGACTTCGCATTCGACGCTTAGGAAGGTCGCGTTGGCACGACTGGCGTCAAAGCGGATCCAGGATCTGATCCCTGGGGCCCCACCGGCGTCGTGGCAGGAGCCGATAGCGTTGAACCCAATGGGGCCCCTTCCAACTCCGCATGGCCCAAAGGCTCACCCGCAGGGTCATTCCGCTCAAATACGTGGTGTATGTCCTCGTAAAACTCTTTTATTTGAGCGGGAGTCGCTCCGCTCCCGGAAAGGGGGGGAGACGCAAAGTTGACTCTGGCTCCGCGGAACCGTGCCTAGAGCGTCGGTGCTCCTTTCCTCATTCGATGAAGGACACAAGTTGAGGAGAAGACTAAGTCCGCTTGGACTTCTTCTTCTTCTTATGCCTCTTCCCCAAGTATCCCGACGACCTCGAATGGGAGGAAGAGGACGTAGGGCTCCGTGAGCGGTCCCGCGACCTCCTCTTCTTCTTGGGACCGTGACCTCCTCGGAGTCTCGCTTAATGGTGTCGACTGCCGGGCCGCGAGTAACTTCATTGCCCGCCCCCTCAAGGTCTTCGGAGCCATCGCCTGTCAGTCCGAACACGACTTCGTAGCGTGGTCGTGCTCGAGACACCACAGACATACGTGTTGGGGATCGGCTTGAAACCTGTCTTCTTCGAAGACATCCCTCGAACACGAAGTCAGAAAATCCATTTTTTTTTTAAAAAAGCCTGCCAAAAAGTGGCAGAGGGGTACCTCTTCCCGGATCGGCACTTAACTGGCGCAGAAAGAAAATAACTGATGTCCGAGAGCCTGGGTGGCGCCTATATAGGCACAGCGATATCATAACCGACACTAATGACGCCGACGTCGTCACGTGGAGCTGAATGGAGCCACCCGACGAAACGCGCAGGGGGTATTGCTCAGCAAAAGTTTCCGTATCTAGCCTGACGCATGGGAAATTCAAAGGTAAGGAATCTGCAGCTAGAAGTCTCTATCAGATACAGTGGGATACAGACACACTCACATATACAGACAGTGAGATACTCTGTGACACACTGATACACTGAGGCATCTGTGGATACACTGATGCAGTCATTGACTTAGTCACATACTTTCTGATAAATACAGTGAGACATTCTGGGACAGAGTAATACATACACTGACACACCCAATGACACATTAATGCAGTCACTGACTCACTGACAGACTCAGTTATACTTAGCATATCTATAATGAATATATCAAAGAGAGGTAGATGGATGGAGAGTTAAATCTGTGTACTGTGGAAAGCAGAGCAATAACTAAAAGGAAAGCATGTCTTGTATAACTGATTAAAAACCCTAGACTAAAGAGTAACTAGTCAGTAAAGTAGTAATAAAGTTATTTGTTGTAGATGTTAATTTATTGTTTATTTTTTTACAAACATCTGTTTTATTTGAGAAACAAGATTTACAATGCCTGACAAGAGACAAAACGAAAGAAACGGAGGAAACAGTATTATGAACTGCAAACTGAGAGAGACAAAATAAGGAAGAGAATATCCAGAGGAAAAAAGAGAAGCTGGTAAGAGTACCAAACAGTTTCTCAAAACATATTTCATAAAATGGAAAATGTGACTACAGTCTTATCTAAAAATGAAATTTACACATCAAGTGGAAAAAGGAAGGAGTACGTGTTTCTGAAAGTAGGAAATGCTCTAAGAAATCAGGGACTTTGCCATGGAGACAGAAACAGTTTAAGAAGTTAAGAGCCAAAATGTTTCGGACTAGAGTAATACAGAATTTGCTGAAAAGGATGAAGCAGTGTAAGAGGAGAAGTGCTGCATTTAAGCAAAAGGAACATATTGAAAGTGTTGTTGAGAAAGCATTTGCTCTGAACAGGAAAGTATTTATATTAATATTGAATAGAATGAGGACAGTAGACGAAACAGTGTTGTGTATGAAGTAAAGAACTGTTAGAAAAAGGCTGCAAAGTTCCTTGTATAATCAGCAGTTTTCAGGCAACAATAAAAGTGTCAAGGTAACTCTGGTGAATATGTATCTGCCGGAGAGAGATGGGAGTTTTGTCCAGTGGCAGCTTTGACTCATCTAAGGGAGCGCAGATGGTTAATATGCCTGCTGCAAAGAACATGTACCATGCGTTAAAAACAGTATGTTATGTGCATAGCTCAGTGGGGATTCTTTTGCTACTATGCAGTTCATAAGTTACAATCATAATCTAGCACAGTGAGTTATGAATGCCATCAAAGAGCTGCTTGCAAACTGCATGGTACAAGTTAGTAAGTTATATATTTTTCCCAGTCTTTCATTATCCTGATACTGCTATAAAGGTTTTTTGGGCAGAAATAAAATCTTATTAAAGTCAGTGCTAACCACTGTGTTATGTTCTGAATTCTGAGTTTGTGCTTCTCCAGACCTACCACTCTTGAAAAAATGTCTACCAGTATGGATGACATGTGAATCCTACACCTTGCAGTGCGCTCTGCCTTATGTAACATTTTCTATACACTGATGTACACACATGATTCATTGTGTCTGTATGTGTGTGATGTAAAGTCTTATGACACCCTACACTGGTATGAGAGGCACTATAAAACAAATGAAATACATGTGAGAGAGGGGCTATGGAGAGAAGAGAGGTACTGTTGCAAGATGATAGTGAAGGAATCATTGAAGAGCCCCAAAAAAGATTGTTGTATCCTGGTGCATAACGTGGTCATCATTTAGTATGCTTTAAAGGCGAATACAATTCAATATATAATGACAAATGTGTTGTAGAATGCACCGTTTGTTCCCAAATTTTCTTGTGGGGAGAGCCCCCCAAAGACCCTTTTGTAGTGGGCAGGCTCACTCGTTGCACTTGGTGTGCACCATACGGAGACTGGGCTGACAAAATTTGCCAGGGCCGCTTTGGGTTTCCAGTCCTCCCCTGGCAGAAGCAGGAGCCTCGTACTGCGAAATAAAAACAAACATTGAAAAGTTAGTTGCCGAGATGCAGCAGCAACCTTCCCTTTAAAATATTTTGATTTAGCAAATTTTTTCAGGATAAAATACTAAAATTTTTTGTAATTTGAGTATTTGTTTGGTGTGCATACATGTGTGTTTATGTTTTTCTAATTACTGTTTTAATGTTTGAAATTTAAATCGTACAAATTGTTTAGGGGTCCCCGGCTTCCATTAGTGACTTGATGGGAGTCCTCAGGAGTCAAAAGTTTGGGACCCACTGCACTAGTGCATGCAGTTGATTTAACTGGTTGTTATTATGAAGTAAAAGATAGTACTCCTGTTGGAAAAGTGGAGATGGTTCCTAGGAATGTAGAGGAAGTGGTAGATGAAGAGCTGCAAGGAAGGCGTACACAGGCCCACTATACAAATGGAACTGTAGTACTCTTTGTAGTATTCATCAGGAGTCAATGTATTTATTAAAACAACTTATACAGGACTTTCCATCCAGAAGTCTCAGACAGAAAAT